>OV816027.1:109850828-110516683 GCA_929113105.1 Agrypnus murinus | reverse complement strand
CCTGTTCCTAATTTCATCTACCAAAAGCCGTTTCGAAAACGAAACGTATTTCTCTTTATTGAGCGCAATCACTTCGATTGCTTCTTTTTCTAATGCCAATTGCTTTATGAATAGATGTGAATCGTATCCCGTCAAATTATGGAAAAAAATCGGTACGAAGTCGGGAATTTGGTACACTAGATTGCACACGGAGTGAGCCGCACAGCGGTACTCGCCGCTGAGGTGACAGTGATCTTTCACCTTAACGTCGTTTTCACCAAAGGGTTTTTGTCACAAATATGACACACGGTTGCATTGTCATAGTTGAAAGTTTGTCGACACGATAAAAGTCGCATGTCTTGAACATGTTTTAAATGGTTCTTATACAACCTTCTAA
Organism: Agrypnus murinus; assembly: GCA_929113105.1. NCBI lineage: Eukaryota > Metazoa > Arthropoda > Insecta > Coleoptera > Elateridae > Agrypnus > Agrypnus murinus. Next base: position 110,516,307 of record OV816027.1, on the reverse strand, counting down.
CATCCCCTTCTAAGCGCGTCATAAACTCACTTGCTGCATTCGGACCACGGTACAATTCAAATCTCGAAATAGCATTTAGTTTGACAGGAAAGGTGATACCTTCAAAATCAAACAGTTGCGCAAAATTTGGATACGACGTCGTCCTGTTGGAACGTCCCCTCCACGGCGGATACAAAGCGGACGCCAAGGCCCAACCGAAACAGCACTGATCGTTATTTTGCACGTTGATTACAGCCTTTTTATGTTGTATCGACGGCGGAAGTGGAACATAGGAGGAAGCACGGAGCGGGTTGTATTTATTGACGTTGATTTCTATAAATAACAGCTGCTCCAGTACCCAACCTGTAAGGACCCTACAATTAGCAATCGAATCGTAACCCGTAACTATTCATTACCTGAGTTCCGATCATTAAAGTCCAACAATTTCGTATCCAGCACCTCAACGAAATCATCATATAAATCGGTCAGATTCGAAGTCCCGGTCACAATCTCATTTTGCGTATTAAACGATTTAATTTCGTGCAAATTTTGACTTTCCAAAAAGTACATTCCGAATACTTCTAGGTTGACTTTCACACTACGAAAGCGCTGAACGTTTCTTTCTAATAGTGTTAACACATTTTCGCGGGTCTCATCAGTAAATTCTCTGAGATTTATGTGATGATTTCTCACCGAGACTCGATAACTGGCTATACGAGACTTGAACGCCGTCTCCAGGACCACCACTTCCTCCGACTGCACTGACGCGGCATTACGATGATTGTGGCGGTTGCTTCGTAGATGTCCAGCGTAGCCACGTCGTGGAACATCCAGCTCGCACACATCGCAATACACCGTCGCGGAGGTATTTCCTGAAACAATTGCACAGATCACTAACACTAAAGCCGTTAACAATGTGTACACGTACCTTGCGGGGAAGTTTTTTTCGCTTTCTTAGATGCAGGTCCTTCACCGGTATTCCCTACAGCATCCGAAGCTCCCCCAGCTGTAATCGACAAAATATTCGTATCACATCATACAACCTCACAGGAATGGTTACTTACCGCTCGTGGATGGGTAGTCCAGCGGTCCACGACAGCTTTCTCTTCGGTGACGGGCTAAGGCATCCCGTCGGGTGAAGGACGCACCGCAGCTACACATGCATATTCTTAGTAATCAGTAAACGAGAACGCACTGGCAAATGATAAAGCTTTTACGTCAACTTTTACCACTAACGTTCGCGATCCTGATTTCCAGTCGGGACGACGAGGACGTGTTATGCAAACCCGACCGGGATAGGAAGAGGACTGGGTTATTGTTAGTGGGAGGTCACAGTTATACCAACCGTTAACGTCGTTGATGACGCAAAGCAGACAAGTTTTCCGCTTCGGTTAAAAGTGCGAGGCGTTCGCTCTCACAGGACCCCAACTCCTCCATCACTTGTCGTAGCTGCTGCGTCTTGATACTCTTGATTTTGATCTCATATCTTTCCACAGCAGCTAAGAGTTCCGCTTTGCGTTGAAGGAGAGCGATGCGTTCACTCTCACACCCTCGCAAACCGGACGCCACTTCTCTTAACCGTCGTGTAATCCTTGTCTGCGGTGCGTCATCAACGACAGCAAGCGGTAAAGACTGCTTCTCGCATGGTACACCATCTATGAAGACCATCGCTGAAGTTGTGAAGTCTCTGATGCTGCCGGACAACTGTATAGACGCTGTGTCATCAGAAACCTTCATAAGTGTCGCTGTGTCTATGTCCAAATGGTCATGCACTCCGTCATCACAGGAGGTACCCGGAATGATTAACTCCTCATCGTCATCGTCAGGAGCGCTTGCAATTGATGTGGAACAGTCCGACTCCGTTTCATCAACAATTACATTTGCACTTGCGGCAATCTCCATGGGCAGGTTCACTTCATCATCGGTTGCAGATGGTCATGCATCCCCCAAAAGGGACCCCCGAATTGAGATATCATACTCGCTGCCCGGTGGGCTATTCAACAATTGGGAGTCCCACTCACTCGAACATGGTGATGCCGCAGGTGCTTCCTGGACCGTCACGATGGGGATTCCTCTCATGTGCAAACTTCCAGCAGCGTAAAACACATTTGTCGAAGTCAACAGCTCTCGCAGTAAAGGTTGTGAACGCCCGGAAAGCATGTCGTACTTCGGCTTCTCCACATTAACGGCTGCCGCCTTTACTACCACATTTTCTAGTACTATGATCTTCTTTGCGGCAGCAACTGGAGATGGTGTACGCTCGATAGTTGGCACAAGTACCAGGCACGCAGCAACTGGAGATGGTCTACGCGGCACATGTACCGAGCACGCTGCAACTGGAGATGGTGCACGCTCGATAGTTGGCACAAGTACCGGGCACGCAGCAACTGGAGATGGTGTACGCGGCACATGTACCGGGCACGCTTTCTTCATCGATAATTTTGACCAGAAGGACAATGTCACACGACACTTATTCACTTCACCAACACTGGTAACACTACTAGATGATGTATCCATGATGAACGAAGACAGACTGACGCTCCGCTGCGTCGCCCTCCGGTTTTGTCGAACCACCCCCCACCCCCAACCTTGAACCCCACTTTCACCCCCACTCCTTCACCTTGAACCCCTCCATCACCCCCACCACTTTACCTTGCATTCGCGCAAATACTTACATTTCCTCACGGTCATTGGTGTATAGACAGAAACCTTGCATTTTCTCCCGGTCATTGGTGTATAGGTCGGTTTCTAGACAGAAACCTTGCATTTCCTCAAGGGCATTGGTGTATAGGTCGGTGTATAGGTACCTCAAGGTCTTCCGCCCCCCACTCCCTCCGTGGGTGTTGCTACTTCGATATAATAGGGAGTGTTTTCCACACCAGGTAACACATCACAATGTCCATCATCGCTCCTCGCATACCACAGTCTGCTGAAGGAGATACCGTGCCAGATGCGCAGCAATGGGATCGCTGGCTCAGCCTACGGGCTCAATCGTTACGCTGCATCGCTGCCTCGTTGGGTCCACATGTAGGCATCGCCCGCCACCATCGAGAGCTGATGAATCCACAATCATCCATAGGTATAGGAATTGAACGCCTAGTGTTCGAACTATGGGTGATGTGGAAATGGTATTGGTATACAACCGCTAAGTACGCCCAACATTATGTTTGAAGACCGTTTCGGTGACATGGGTGACGTTGCTTGTGCAAACCGAACCCTACGGTTTCAACAGGTGGCTACGGTATTGCAGGGGTGGTTTACCGTGGCAGATGTCCCGTACTGTCTGTGGTGGTCATACTACACGTGGAAAGAGAAGCGTCTATGCAAGGGCTGCATACGCAGTGTGTGTAGTACGGCCACCCTACCGCACGCATACCACACCAGGGTGTCGAGATCAATATACCACGTACCATCCCATTAGTGTGATGGATGCATGAAACGGATGCTTTACAACACCTTCGACCCAATTGCGTGTTCCGAACGGTTGCATATCCTCGGTCCGGTATCCCAATTTGGAGGCAACGATGCGGATGAGTGTACCTGCGATGATAATTGTCACGGAAGCCCACTGTTTCAAATATTGAATGCACGGTTGGAGATGGAGATGGATCAGCAGTGATGTGTAATTGTAGACATTATAGACATTATAGTTAGTAATTTTGTTAATATTATTTAGTTAGGACCAGCACATTTTAAATAAAAATAGCATGAAATAATTCTTTTTCCTTTACAATTGATGATTTGATTGTATACAATAAGAGAAATTGTAGATATTATAACCGTAAACAAAAAGTCACTAAAACCGTCTGACCCATTACTCACTATGTTGTTTTAATTCAACAGTTTGGGTCAATTGTGGTCAACAGCATACCCGTGACGACATTTATTTATCTCTACCTAGCAAATCGAGCAATCGAATTCTTGCCCTTCGTTAACCTTGAGAGCTAGAGCGCTGATTTTTCAATTTTCGTCCCCCCCCGACCCACACCCCCGCCCGTAACTTCCCATCCATCCCTCCCCATGCCTCCTCCCCCCTCCAGTACTTTACCTCACCTTCACCTTGACATCCCTTAAAATTCATTTAAGGGGGTTACTATAGTATCAGCTTTGTTTTCTTTGTAGTATCATCTAGTTTTCAACTAACCTAACCTACCTTAACTTTTTTTTGTGATTTTTTTTTTGATTTTTTTGGGCATTTTTTGGGGGATTTTTGGGGATTTTTTACACTCGCACTGCACCTGCAAAACACGGGGTAAATTAAAACGTAATTTTATTACAATAAACTAATTCTAACTCACTTATGTGCATGCCTCACACTTTTGATGAGTCGCGGCGTACCTCACCGCGTCATAGTCCCGAGGGACTGTTATGTAGTTCTCCCTACATACGCAACACAGCACCAGCGTGCTAAACCGCCCCCGTACCAGCACGGGTCGCGACATCGCCACTAAAACGATCTCCGGCTATAAACATTAAAATAAAAATATATGTCTCATATCTATGTGTTTTATTCAAAAGTAATTTTGTTAAATTATTTAGTTAGTTACCAGCACTTGCATCGTTTCCTCATTTTATTTAAAAGTAATTTTGTTAAAAGTATTTTTGTTAAAAGTAATTTTGTTAAATTATTTAGTTAGTTACCAGCACTTCCATGGTTTCCTCCTCCTGGTCTTCCTCCTCGTCCTCCATCTCCTCCTGGCTGCCAACGTCGTTGGCTGCCCCGATTATATCGGTCTCTTCACTCCAAATCGACGATCCTCTTGATGCCGGTCGATCAACCGTTGACGAACTTTCTACTCCACTTTCGTTGTTCATTTCGTTGTTCATTTCACTAACTTGTTGTAAATGTAACTGAGTGGTGAAGCTTGGAAGTTATAGATATATTTGTGCCCCCACTTCTTTCTGTGTAAATACAATCTCGTTGACCTTGCCTTGTTTCGTCTGTTCTCAACAACGACTGCGGAATTTCTTTGTTCTCGTCTGCACATTTCTGACTGTCTGGTGTAGTTCTTACCCTTGAGGTAGTGTTGACCTTTCGTGTACATTTTTTTGTAAACATAACAACGTCTGCGGAATTTCTTTTGTTCTGCCTGCACATTCGTGCCTGTCTGGCCACTCCGTTATGTGTAAATACAATCTCGTTGACCTTGCCTTGTTTCGTCTGTTCTCAACGATGTCTGTGGAATTTCTTTGTTCTCGTCTGCACATTCCTGACTGTCTGGCCACTCCTTTCTGTGTAAATACAATCTCGTTGACCTTGCCTTGTTTCGTCTGTTCTCAACAACGATTGCGGAATTTCTTTGTTCTCGTCTGCACATTCCTAACTGTCTGACCACTCCTTTCTGTGTAAATACAATCTCCTTGACCTTGTTTCGTCTGTTCTCAACAATGTCTGTGGAATTTCTTTGTTCTCGTCTGCACATTCCTGACTGTCTGTCCACTCCTTTCTGTGTAAATACAATCTCCTTGACCTTGTTTCATCTGTTCTCAACGATGTCTGTGGAATTTCTTTGTTCTCGTCTGCACATTCCTGACTGGTGTCGTTCTTACCTTGAGGTTCTGTTGATCTTTCCTCTGCATACTTTCATAGTTAAGTAAAAATCTAATTGAAATTAAAATGGTATGACATTTTTAAATCTTAGTTTCACTTTTGACTTAATCGTTAAATTAATCTCTAGAAGAGACGGAGATCGGTCTTAAATGAAACGATATAATGAGATAAATACGTGGTTTATTTAACTAAATACATATGCAATTTATCACCTTGTATTTGTTTACAGAGTACATTTATCTTTTACAATTTACAATCTTGTATTTGTTTACAGAGTACAATTATTTCAATAATACATTAGTTAAGCCTCGGCGTACTTTTCAGTAAATAATGCGCTGGCTGTTTCTGTGACTTTACATAAACAACACAACACTTTAACTCTCCGCTATTAAGATGGTGAAACGACGCCAATGTTCCGTTCGAAACTTATCCGGCTTATACTAGTCTATAAACAGCACTTTAACTCTCCGCTATTAGTATGGTGAAACGGCACAAATGTTCCGTTCGCAACTTATCCGAATTATACTCCTCTATACGTCTCATGATGGGAATTTTTATATTTGTATCGTACCATTTGTCTAACGGTTCTTCCAATTGTTTCGGCGCTGTCCCACTTTTTCCGTCAAACCATATCCTTTCCCCATTTAAGTCCATGGAATATGCAAACGTCACTAGCGCAAACACCAGATAACCAGCTTCAAGAACACTCTTCTCTTTGACGCGTTTAATGAATGCCTCTTTGTGGTGGTCTAAAGTTTTCTCGACGTTCCCACCATATAATTCTTCGTCTCGCATTTCATCCTCGTCGTCCTCGAAATCGAATGTTACTAAGACGGTTGCCTCTACCACGTTCATGATGCTGTACTGCTGAATTGTTCTTGTGTAGATGCTGTACTACTGAAGTGTTCTTGCGTATGCGTTTATATACACTGAGTTGACGGGTGGGATCCAGGGTCATGGTTTCAGTTGGCGGGTGGGAGCCAAGGTCATAGTCTTTAGTGGTAACGATAACGAGCGATACAATATGTTCCCATGCTTACACCAACTACTGCGATTAACAGGGTGCCCAAGGTCGCCACTGAAGCGTAACACGTTTCGCTGCTGACTTTACATTGTTTTACCGGACTATTCCCGAGGGTTTGCCACTCACTATCCATGGTATATGTTGGGTACACGAATTTAACCCTGAATCGTACTTCTTGCGTTCTATTGCCGACCTCGTGTTTAAACATTCCCATGTGTTGCAACGTCACCGGTTGCATTCCATACCACACACTCGTATTGAAGTTGTATGAAATAAAAGCTGCTGTTGTGTCTGGAAGTTTTGCAACGTACACTACACCCTCGTACAAGGTTGCTAATAATATTACCGCCTTGATTGGTAACATCTTCCTTAGTGTTATATTCTATGTTGTATCTTCTTTTAACCGCAAACGTCTCTACCGCTTTCAACGTTTATGGGTGCTAACACGTTTGCAAACACGCAATGTGGTGACCATTTCAGGTGTTCTACGATTGGACTATCCGACGGTTCCCATTTGAAAATGTTCACTCGGCAATAAAAACATTCTACTCTATCTTCACGCCCCGTATAGACAAATCCGGCCTCAGCTAAAGATTTTGGGGTTTGTATACCCTTCCAATTACGAAATGATAACACTCGTTCTGTCAGGCACGTATTCTGCAAGCTCGCTTCTACACACATTTTGCATTTTCAATACATGCGACCTGCTATATATATCTACAGCTTGACCTTGAATGGTGTTTGATGACCTTGAAGAGTGGTCTTGAGTTCAAGGTCAAAACATTGTTGCCATACTAATGGCCTTGAGAATGCGGTGTTGACATATTGATGACCTTGAGAATGCGTTGTTGTCATATTGATGGCCTTGAGAATGCGGCGTTGACATATTGATGACCTTGAGAATGCGTTGTTGCCATATTGATACCCTTGAGAATGCGGTGTTGCCATCTTGTTGACCTTGAGAATGCGGTGGTGCCATATTGTTGACCTTGAGAATGCGGTGTTGCCACGTTTACGTGACAGAGATTCAAGGTCACCATGTGTTAGAGAGAGATAGGTTCAAGGTCAAGGTCAGGAGGGGGGGGTGGTTCCAGATCTCTCCTATCTTCCCTACTGTAAATGTTGAAATGTATTTCAATAACTGTTCAGTTACTTCTATTAAATTTCGGGATTGTAAAGGATAAGCTTGTGCAAATTTCGAAAAAGCGTCAATGATTGTTAGGTAACTTTTATTTTTGAATATATCCATATGAATTGTATGGAATGGACTAGAAGAAGTAGGGGTTAATTGAAAAGGTTGATTAATAGGTTTTCTGTTGTATTTTTGTTGTTTACAAATTTGACAATTATTAATATAATTTGTAACATCTTTTATAATAGAGGTCCAATAATATTTTCTTTTGAGATGTTCAATAGTTTCATTTATTCCACGGTGGTTGGTTTTTCCTAAATGGTATTCTTGAATTTGTTTTTGTCTTTCTGCGGAATTTAAAATATAGGTTACTTGAGTTATACAACCATGAAATTTGGGAGTATTTTCGTTTGTGATTGTATTAATGAAATTTGAAAAGTTGAAATAAAGTTGATCATCTGGGAAATAACAATAGTAATGATGTTTGGGTTGACAATGTTCAATTAATAGGGTGTTAAATATTTCTGTCTTATTAATTTGATTAACGAAGACGGCGTAATGAGTAATTCCGTCGTATTTTGTGATTCTGATTGATCTTGGAATTTGAGCATTAATAAATTCTATCTGATTTTTAAAATGTTGTAGAGGTTTCTCTGAAATATCAATTACGGGGGTTGAAGATTGTTGAGAATGTACCGTGTCAATATAAGAATTTTGATCATTATTTTTTTCGTTGTTCGCGTTTTCAATGTTTTCAATAGCGTCAGTTTGAGGGGGATTATAAGTTGGAATGTCGAATAAGTCTGTAATATCGGGAGTACTTGCTCTGCTAGCTAGTCTGCTGTCATAATTAGTTTGTTCTGGTTCAGGGGTTGATAGCGATGCAGGTCTAATATTTAATGGGTGAATTTGAATTCTGGATAATGCATCTGCAACTTTATTTATTTTTCCGGGGATATAATTTACATTAAAGTCAAATTCTTCTAATTTCATTGCCCAACGAGTTAATTTTGAATTTGTTTCTTTTAAATTCTTGAGCCATACTAATGGTCTATGATCTGTAAATAAGGTAAATTTCTTTCCATAAAGATAGGGTCTAAATTGCTTTGTTGCCCAAATAACTGCTAATTTCGATAGTACTATAATTTTGTTCAGAATTATTTAATGTCCTAAAAGCATAACAAACAGGTTTTCCTTTTTGAGATAATACTGCGCCTAAAGCGAATTTGCTAGCTTCTGTGGTTAGTTCAAAAGGTTCATCAAAATTGGGGTATTGTAGAATTGGTTCGTTAGTCAAAATGTTTTTACAATGTTCGAATTTAGATAAAAACTCTCTTGTATGAATAATTTCGTTATCTTTCTTTAAACATATGGTAAAGAATTTTGTGATTTTCGCGAAATCTTTTATAAATTTTCTATAATATCCAAATAGTCCTAAGAATGATTTAATTTCGGTTCTTGTTTTGGGTGCTGGAAAGTTTTTGATTGCTGAGATCTTGTTTGGATCTGGTTTAATTCCTTCTGGAGTTACAATGTGTCCTAAATATTTAATGGATTTATGTAGAAATTCTGATTTGTCTAATTGAATTTTGATATTATGTTGTCTACATCTTTGGAATATATTTTTAAGTCTAAAAATGTGATCTTGAAGAGAAGCGGAATAAATTATGATGTCGTCTAAGTAGACTAGACATTGTTGGGGTGTTAAACCTATAAGGGCGTTATTGATTGCACGCTGGAATGTAGCTGGTGCATTTTTTAAACCAAAAGGCATTCTTTTAAATTGGAAATGACCTTCTTCTGTCGAGAAAGCTGTTTTCTCTCTATCTTTTTTTCAATTTCGATTTGCCAGAAACCGGATGCGAGGTCAAGAGTACTAAAATACTTTGATCTGCCTAAATTATCTAAAACGGTTTCTATTCGGGGTAATGGGAATTTGTCCTCGATAGTCTGTTCGTTCAGTTTCCTATAATCTATGACGATCCTCCACTTTTGTTTTTGGGATGCGTCTAATTTCTTTTTTACTACCCAAATTGGAAAATTAAATGGGGATTCTGATGGTTCAATAATTTGGTCCTTTAACATTTTATGAATTTGGGTTTTGACTTCTTCACGGTGAATCTGGGGGTATCTATATGTCTTAGTGTAAATTGGGGCATCTGTTTTTGTCCTAATATGGTGTTTTGCTAAATTTGTTGCTGAAAGGGGTATGTCTGGGGTGTAAAATACGTCTTTGTATTCATAGCAAAGGTTTGTCAAGAGGGTTTCTTCTTCCTCATTAAGATGTTTTAATCTTAAATTATTTTTTAAATTTTCGTTCAAAATTTTTCTTACGTTGGAAGGGGATTTGACATTGAAATTATTAAGTTGGATTAAATCATCTGAAGTATTATAATCTAAAATTAAAGGGTCATAAATACTGATAACTTGAGGTTCATTGGAAGTATTGATAAGGATTATTTGAAAATAATTGTTGTATAATTTGACAATAGCTGAAGGCATAATGACGTGGACGTTAAACTTAAGTTTGGGGGTTAATTTTGTTCCCTTAATTCCAACTGCTGGAAGAGTTGCAAAAATTTCGGTTCGAGCTGGTATATGGATCTTTTTTATTGGTTCCTGATTTGGTTTTAATTTTGAAAAATTACAATTATTTCGTTGTTGCATTTCTTGCTTTAATTTGGAAGGGTTATAATAAAAAGGTACGGTTGTTTTTTCCGTTTGGATATGCATCCATTTATAATCGATTGATGCGGATAAGTCCATCAAAAGATTTGATCCTATAAGTCCTACATAGTCGGGATGAAAGTCAAATAAGTAACATGTATGAAGTCCTTCTTCGTCAAAAAGATTAGGTATAGGGATGTCTGCTACGTAGCTATGTTGAGTAGTTCCATGGGAGGTTGTAATTTCAAAATTATATTTAGAAATAGATTCTGGAAAGTTTTCTTGCACGAATTTGGGAGAAATGATAGTTTTTGAACTCCCTGTATCGATCAATAATTTTTCATTCGATCCTGGGATGATTAAATAGGGTAAGTTTGCTTTGGGGTTTATGTTAAAATGTAATAGGGGTTCCGAGGCTCTTAATGAAAATTTACATTAGAGTCCATGTTTTCGTATTCTTCTTCTGGTTTTTTGGACATATTCGTCTTGGAGATGTTCATCTTGAGGATAATTAGGATTTTCATTAGAAGTATTATCAAAATATACGAGATCTTGTTCGTCATATTGAATATTATTGAAAGATGTTGATGGTAAATTATCGTCGTGATAATTTATTTCTTCTGGAATTGCATTTGGAAAGCGTCTAAAGCGTTGTGAGTTCGTTCTGAATTTATTTTGGTTTCCTAATTGTCTGGTAGCGGGTCTTTTAATTATGCTAACCTCCATAGGTTCTAGAGTATATGTGGGTTGATGTTTCGGTTTGAAAGAACTAAAATCTCTAGATTGATTTGATCTAATGTTGCTACTTGAAGCATTATTCGACGTGAAATTTGGGAAATTATTTTGTCTATTAGAAAAATTACTTGGTCTCGAATTATTATTTGAAAAATTAGGGAAATTATTTGAAAAGTTATTAATTAAGTCTTGAGAAATTAGGAAAATCTTTTGGATTTCCAAATTCTTCAGTTCCAGATTGAGTAGTACATAGGTTTTGGGATGGTTTAGGATAGTTATTTTTAGATGTAAAATGTATTTGATTATTTTTTTTTGTTAAATTTTGGTTCATTCTAAAATTTTGGTTTTGTGAATAACGAGTATCTAGTTCTTTTTTAATAATTTTTAGGGCTGATTCTAAAGAATTTGGATTTCTGGATCTGATGAATGTTCCCAAATTTTCGTTTAGTCCACTGACAAATGTTCGTAAAGCTAATTTTGAATTTTCTTCTAATTTGTGGGTTTTAATTACTACTGGATCCGGTCCTAATGAAACTTTTCCATTTAGGGTCGCTAAATGCGTCCTAATTTTATTGTAAAATTCAATAGGGTTATCTTTTCCTTGTCGAATTCTAGTTAAGTCAATTCATAAATTTGTTTCTGATCTTTGATCGCCAAAATTTTCTATTAAAACAGTTTTTATTTCATTCCAGGTATTGTAGTTATATCCTGTTATAATTTCAAGGGCTTGTCCTTTTAATCTAATTTCTAATTGAAAAAATAATTAATTTATTTATGAATTCTTCAGGGTTTGCTGTACAAAATTGTGTGGTAATAATTTCTGTAGCTCTAACAAATGTTGATAAAGTGGCTGTGTTGCCATCATAAATGGGAATTTCATTTAAAAGTGTTGGATTGAAAACTGCCATATTATTGTTGTTATTATTTAATAATAATAAAGGGGGTGTATTTGGACTTGGATTTACTGTGCGTTCAGCACTTCTACAATGCCTCGGAGATCGAGATCGATTTCTAAGCATTTAAAATTAAACAAGAATTGTATAATCTTTACCTTAAAAATTAATTTGTTTAAAGAAAAGAATAATTAGAATAACACAATTATTTTTAAAATTATTTTTATTGTTAGTAAATAGTTTCGGGGTTCCTACCCATACAGTGACTAGTATGAAGGGATTTGTTTTTACCATGCTGTTAATCAGCAAAAACCGATCAATAAAGCGTCAATCTAACTGTACGTAGTGCAATAATTAATTAAATTAATTTAAAATGTTAAAACTAAGTTAGTATGGTTTTTAAAAATGATTTAATAAATTCACTGGTTTCCTCTTGGAACACTTTTCGCTTTGAAAGAAAAAAAAAACACTTACTTTGTTGAGTAGAATTAAAATTGTTTGCAATTAATCAGCTGGAAAGGTCCCAAGGTTGCAATAACCACGCTAGAGCTGTACCTTCTCGAACGGGAGACCTCCGCGGTGCCAATGTTAGAAGCGTGCGTTGGAAGCCTGCGTCGATCGACGGTGCTGCTGGGATGTCGCGCCTCGATTCTCGAAGCCCGGTACCAATATTAGAAGCGTTGGAACATCAATTATTTTGATGCGACACCTTGTTGGGAACGATGTTTTCCTTTGGATCAAGTGTTAAAACACAAAATCGATATTTATCGTCGATTTTCCAAAATCCGTACGAAATCTTCGCCAGTTTTGATTATATTCTGTGGCCGAAGTTTTTTTTAAAACTTTAGTTATTGAATATAATAAAACATATTTATATATTTCGTTTGCAGCCGTAGAATATATTTACTATTTTTAATTAAGAGAAAACTCTCTTTTTAACATTTATGATACAAATGTATTAATATTACTTTGTCTGTAATTATTTAACGTGTTTAAGACGAGTTTAAATAATTACATTTGAATTAACACACTTAACAGAACAATTTTAGAATTCACATTAAAATGACATTAAACAAAACAATTCATTTAAAACTCGAATGAGCCTTTATGTTTTTACTAGCAGGACAATTTTAAAATCCACACCTAGTTTTAATACTCACTCAGGATAAACACTTGTTGAAGAGACTTTAATAAAGACTTGTGTGTTGAATGAACACTTAATAAAGACTTAAGATTAAAACAGAGGTATTTATACCTTATCTGCCTACACATTTCTCATGGTCATGAGAGAATTAATGCTAAAGAAGTTCTCATAGAGATAACGTAGACTTATTAGAAAAATGTAATTTGATATCGTGATTTTTATTATCTTAAGCATTTCTCATGTAACATGATCTTATCTATAGTGTGATTATACTTACGTTACTAGTGTTACTTACTTATTTTGGCCTGTTGCAATTCGATTTTGATATTCTAATCCGTTTCAGTTTTTATTGCAGTTGCTACATCATGGTCCATTATAGCAATATTTTATCAAATTACAACCTGAAAAAACTTACAAAAACAATATTAACTTCATATAAGATCTGAAGAGCAAACGTGTTTGTTATATTCATTCATATCATTATCCATTATTTAATTAGGGTTGGCTATAACCTTTCTTCTGTATAGTGTTTGATGTCAAATTGTAGCAAGGAATGAAATAAAATGTTTGTGTAATTTTAAATAGCTACATAAATAAACAAGTAACATCTGGGTGCTTTCTTATAAGGTGCACAAACTGGAATAGAAAATCTACCTAAGAATTCAACGCAACGAATTTATAAGAAATTATTTGTAGAAGAGAGAATATTGGCGTTTGCCAATGTTACCAACAACAAAACATTTAACTGCACTAAATGGGAATACAGTGGTGCCAATTCTTGTTCATCGCAAGTCGCTAACTGATTTGTAAAAGTCGCTATTGTACCACTCAAACGTCCGGTTTTACCAGCGTATAGGAATAACAAGTAGGGACACTTGCTACCGGCGTCTTTGAAGTTTATATTCCAATTTCAATGGCCTTCAAAGAGTCCGGCGTTTATTTTCAGCTAGCAGTTAAGAGATGTCGCTGTAAAAGGAGGCAAATTTGAAAATATAACGGTTTACATCCACAATTAATTTTTATAAATGAATTATATTATTAGTTGTAAAATACACTTGATGTATTGCAAAATAAATTATTGACATTATGATGCAACATATGATCTACATAATTTACACTTACATATAGTAGACTTTATAAAAAAATTTGTTATATAAAAATTGTTTAACATTTTATTTTCCATAATAAGATAGCATTTAATTGTTTTTATTTCAGAAAACAAATGAGTAATGAATAACACCTTAATTTTTTTAAATAGCAATGTACCCTTTCATTAGGATCATTTGATAGAGATTTTTTTCGATGACCTAAAATCTTAGTACCCTTATATCAGAAAATTTTTGAAAAAAACGTAAAAAATGTTTATTAAGTTAATTTTACCAATAACATGAATCTAGATATCCGAGATCTCTTTCATTTGTCTTAACAATTGATTGTAGGCTTTTATTGTGACAAAAGTTTGTTTATTTAATTAAGTTGTTGGTACATGGAAAAATAAAAATGGTTCATTTAACAGAAACTGAACGTATATATTTTAATTATGGTCGGTTATGGGGATCGCAAACGAACACAATTAGAAGTATGTGAAATTTTTAATGAGCGTTATCCACATCGAGAACCAATCACCCAGTCAGTAGTTAGGAAAACCTTGAAACGGTTTAGGGAAACTGGTAATCTTAAAGATCTGGTGAAGACTGCTCCGCAGAGGTCTGCGACAAATGAAGATAAAAAGCTCGATGTTTTAATAGAAATCGAAGAAAATCCAAACATTTCAACTCGTCAGTTAAGTTTAAACCATGCGGTAAGTAAAGGTTCAATACAGAAAATATTACATTCAAAAAATTACATCCGTACAAACCGACTTTATTACAAGAATTATCCGAAGATGACTACGATCGACGTGTTAAATTTTGTGAATTTATGATGGAGCGAATCAACGACAATCCAAATTTTCTTAATAATATTGTTTTTCTGACGAGGCTACGTTTTGTTTAAGTAGAAATGTAAATAGGCTTAATTGTCGATATTGGGCCGCTGAAAATCCCCATTGGATGATCCAAAATCATACCCAAACACCACAAAAATTAAACGTATGGGTGGGAATTTGTGCAGATCACATAATTGGACCTTTCTTTATTCGTGGTACTCTAACTGGTGACCGTTATTTGCAATTATTGCAACAGAAAATTATTCCAGCTTGCCAAGCAAATCTTGATGATCTTTGGTTTCAACAAGATGGAGCACCGCCCCACTATCATTTAGATGTACGCCGATATTTAAATGTGGTATTTCCGGCCCGTTGGATAGGCAGAAGAGGGTCTGTGGAGTGGCCTCCCGATCTCCGGATCTTACACCTTGCGATTTCTTCTTCTGGAGATATTTAAAAGCAAACGTGTATACAAACCGACCCCAGAATCTGGCCGAATTAGAGCAACGAATACAAAATGAAGCTGGAGCAATTTCTCCCAGATCGCTCAGAAATTCTTTTCAAGCTTTTCGTGATAGGTTGGGCCACTGCCTTGCAGTTAATGGTGAGCATTTTGAACACTTATTGCCATGAAAACCATTTTATTGCTAATTTCGTTTTGTCTTCAAGCTTTATAAGAGACGTACATAATTTTCTGTTCATTTGTTTTGTTTTGTACATTATGTAGATGCACATCTGTTTATTTTAGGGTAACAATTCGATATACTTTACGATCTCGGATATCTATATTCATGTTATTGGTGAAATTAACTTAATAAACATTTTTTACATTTTTCCAAAAATTTTCTGATATAAGGATACTAAGATTTTAGGTCATCGAAAAGAGAAAAATCAAATGAGTCTAATGAAAGGGTACATTGCTATTTAAAAAAATTAGTGTTATTCATTACTCATTTGTTTTCTGAAATAAAAACCATTGAATGCGATCTTATTATGGAAAATGAAATGTTAAACAACTTTTATATAACAAATTTTTTTATAAAGTCGATATTTACCGAGATATATACTATATTCCATACATAATGGGCACCCTGTATATATTTATTATTAAATTTTATAATATGCAAATGGGAGACACATACAAACCACAATATACGTGTAAATATACTAAATCTAATCATGCCTCCATATTATCCATAAGTTTTCGATGAACTTTCTTACCAGATGATTTACGAGCCTCTCGCACCACATGCGATCCGACGTTTGTTTGACATAGCAGGATTTGACAATTGGTTTTGTACCTAACCTATTTAAAAGTAAAGTTTCGTTTTCGTTTTATTTATAAGTGCCGTGCATAATTTATCAAATTTAAAATTATGGAAGAGATTATTTGCGAAGAATGTGATGTTACATTCACTAAAAAGAGAAATCTATACGTTCATATAAGAAGAATACAGACAGGGATCCCCTTGCATCAAAAACCATTAGGGAAATCTGTAATATATGTGGTCAACAATTTGTTAATAAATCAAGCTTTTCCCGTCTTCAAAAGCAAATCAATTGGCATTGTTGCTTCAAAGGAAGAACGTACCCGAAATTTCAGAATTAAATTTGCTTTTGAGAATTGTTCTGAATATTTCAGAAACTATACAGAATTGAGAAAACATATGACCACTGTACATAAAGTGGAAGTTGGGTATAATGAGTTTCAGTTTGAATCTTCTTCAGGTAAGCTCCTGGATTTGATAATAATAATAGTTTATTTAACTATGTTACGCAATAGTGTTTATAGCAAGTCATAAAAAAAGTAACAATATATAAGAACATATCAATGTAGTATATAACAATCAATTTCAATCAATTTTCTAGCATTTCATCGACGGAAAGACCAAATCTAAGAAAGCAATTTGTCATTGTATGGTCTGCATACTTTACTTAGATTATTAGCCGATGGCAGTAAGAAAGAATTTTGCGCTGTCATTGCTCCTATAATTACATAAACAAGGGGAAAGGTGTAAGACATTTTAAAAGCAAAAGAACAAATAAAATTGGTAAAGCTTGTCCTTAGTTGTAAACTAAGAAAGGTTATTTTGTATTTTTCAACACTCTCTTCCAAAATAACCCTTTTAACTTAATTTAACAATACCATGCATAGACCTTAATTTTTCAAAACGACTACCCACAAGCGGTTTTGTCATGATATCAGCAATTTGATATTCACCATTTACATGTTCAACATCTACTTCCTTATTACAATATTTTTCTCGAATAAAATGAAATCTTATTTCAATATGTTTAGATCGTTTGTGAAACTCAGGATTTTTTATTAATTTTATGGCGCTGGCATTGTCTACTAATAAGGTGGGAATATAATGTAAGTCAGTTATTTCTGAAAGCAAACGTTTTACCCATATTACTTCCTTTACTCCTTCACTTGCTGCTACATACTCAGCTTCTGTTGTAGATAAAACAACACATTTTTGTTTTTGGCTCATCCATGTGATTGCGCCCCCACTGAACTTGCACACCACACCGATTCTAGATCGTCTGGTAGTGGTATCCCCTCCATAACCAGCATCACTATACGTTTCCAGAGTTCCATGCGTTTGATACAGCAGTCCACATTCAGGTGTCCCTCTAAGGTATCGGAAAATCCTCTTTACGGCTTGCCAGTCTGAATCTTTAGGATTTGCCAAAGCTTCCGAAACTACACTTACCGCATATGCTATGTCTGGTCGAGTGGTAGTTGATAGATACATGAGACTGCCTACAGCCTCACTGTACGGGACACTATCAGTCAACAGTGGTTCATCTTCATTAGTCACGGCTTTCTTCTCACATGGAGTTGCGACAGAATTTGCTTCCTCCATACTGAATTTTTCCAGAATCCTTTTGGTGTAAGCGCTCTGCTATAATTGCTCTATAAAGATGCAATTGTTTTCTATACGATTGACTTTTATCCCTAAGAAACATTGCATTGAACCAAAAGTTATTTTAAATTCCTTTTGCAGTTCACACAGAAAAATTTCTATTTCATCATTTTTTGTCCCTGCAACAAGGCCATCATCGACATAAAGTGCAATTAGAATTTTTGACTTGTTAGTTTTTCTGATAAATAAACATGGATCAGCTGCACTTCCTACAAATCCTAATTTATACATGAAATCTACAAATCGTTTGTTCCAACACCTGGGTGCCTGTTTCAACCCGTACAAACTACGATTTAGTTTGCACACCCTGCCGCTGCCATCCTCAAAACTATTTGGTTGTTGCATATATACCTCTTCATGTAACATTCCGTATAGAAAGGCAGTTTTGACATCAAACTGTACCAGTTTTAAGTCCTCTGTTGCTGCAACACTGAACATGGCTCTAATGGTGTCGAAACGTGCCACAGGACTGAACGTTTCATTGTAATCCTTGCTTTGAAGCGATCCACGGATCCATCAGCCTTTGACTTTATGCGAAGTACCCACCTGTTACCAATTATTTTCTTATTGCAGGGTGGGTCCACCTAATCCCAGGTTTCGTTCTCCAGCAGCGAATTTATTTCATCCTCTATTGCATTCTGCCACTCCTTTGCTGTATCTGTCTTCATTGCTGAAACATAAGAGTATGGAGTAACTTGTTCGGCAAAGAAAACATAATCGTTTAAATATGCAGGTCTTCTTGATTGTCGCCGCCCTAATATTTCAACTTCCTGTTCTGCTGTGTCATTCACGGTTGAAGAACTGACAGCTTCCTTCTCAACTTTAGTTTCTTCAGGGGCAGTTGGAATTGAAACAGCCAGAGTTTCATTCTGCCTATCTTCCTTAATAAGTGATAACCGCAGCTTCTTTTCCAAGGTCTTTTCATCTTTAAAAACTACATCACGACTGCGCACAACCTTATTTTCGAATTTAATCCACACTCTATATCCATCTTTTTCACCACAGTATCCTACGATGAATCCGGGAGTACTTTTCTTAT
This sequence comes from Agrypnus murinus, assembly GCA_929113105.1. Taxonomy (NCBI): domain Eukaryota; kingdom Metazoa; phylum Arthropoda; class Insecta; order Coleoptera; family Elateridae; genus Agrypnus; species Agrypnus murinus. Next base: position 110,497,286 of record OV816027.1, on the reverse strand, counting down.
CCCACTTTTGCCTCTTTTGTTTCGGCACGTGCACAAAGCATTGTGTGCCAAATATTCGCAGGTGCTCAAAAACAATTTCCTGCTTGCTGAACCATATTTCTGCTGGTGTTTTGTTTTCGATTGATGTTGAACCAATTCGGTTTAATGTATAGGCTGCTGTGTTTATGGCTTCAGCCAATAGCTTAATTGGTAAATCTTTTGAGTGTATCATTGATCGAGCACACTCAACCAGCGTCCTATTTTCCCGCTCAGCAACGCCATTCAGTTCAGGTGTGTAGGGCATTACCACCCGAAAGTTGATTCCGTTTGATTGTAATATTATTTTTACTTCTGCGTTTTCAAACTCTTTTCCACCATCTGTAACAAGCCCCTTAATCGTATGCCCAATTGTAACAGCTTCGTTTATGAAAGTTTTCAAGCATGATGCAACTTCAGCCTTTGACTTTGTAAAAAATACCCTCCGATATTTTGAAAAGTCGTCCTTGAAGCAAACAAAGTATTTTGTTCCTCCTATGGAATCCTCCTGCATCGGACCGCATACGTCAGCATGTATCTGTTCTCCTGGCACTTTCTGTGCTGTTTACCAAAAACACAGCCCTCGCAGAATTCTTCATTAACCTGCATTTCGATACCACGTTTACACAAAAGTTTCTTCACGTGTTTCTTGTTTTGATGGCACAACTGCTCATGCGCAACTGTAAAGTATTTTCTACAGATGCAGTAAATACTTCTGCTGCAATTTCCGGTACACATGCTCGCATGTCTAGTATATAAAGCCCCTTTTCAGTTCTTTTTCCGGTTAACCGCACGACATTGTCTTTATAGAAAGCACATCCACTGCGATCCGCTTTAAATTCGAACCCTTTGTCCATTGTTTGTCCAATCGAGAATAGGTTCCGACCGATTTTAGGCACATACCACATTTGTGAGATGATTTGCTTTCCACGTTCCACTAACTTTCATTTCCACGTTTATTGTTCGTTGTCCGTACGCATGAATCACTTCACAATTGCCAATTTGAACTTCGCGGGGAAATTCAAATGCTTCATAACTAATGAAATATTCTTTACAGCGCGTCATGTGTGCCGACGCACCGGAATCAGCTAACCAACTATCACTCGTCGTAGTCGAGTCAACACGAATGCACACGAAAGCATCACCGATGGCTTTTGCCGCCCTTTTTGAACTTGCCGCGAATTGAGAGCTACTTTCACCCGAACTCGATCCATTTCCTGTCTTGCGCGGACAATTCTTTGCAATGTGACCAACCTTATAACACTAATGCCCGATTTCACCAACGAGGTTCAAACGAGGAGTTAGCCAGCACTGACTCGCGATTTAATTCCGGATTCAATCCGTCCTGCGTTTCACCAAAATAATCCCGGTGTCAAACACGATGGATTAATGAATCCTGCACTGGCTGTAGTGTAAAGGAATAATTTTGGTGCACGAAGGAAATTCCCACTAAATTCCCTAAAAATCTAGTAACTTCTACGCGCTAGCAGTTGCCAAACTTTAAACACCAACCACGTGTGAAGTATTTATTTAGGTTATGTTGTTGTTGTTGGATGTTATCTACTTGCGGTTTTAGAATGCGGTTGGGAATCCGTACCTCATTTTAAATGCTATATCATCATACATATCCATTAGATTGCTTCGGATTCTTAGTTGTCTTCTCGTGGCAACATTTCAATTAAATTATTAATAAATTTGTTGTCGGAGGTTAAATCTGAAGACTTTCTTATTACTTGAAATATACCCATCATACATAAAAAGATAGCAGAAACAATCTAATGTACAATATATTCTAAACGAAAATAATTCAAGAACTCTTCAAGAACTTGTACCCTTTTATTTTTTCTTATTAATACAAATGATTTAATGAAATAAAAAATTATTTTCAAACGACGACGGTTCGCATAATCACCATTAGGCTTTTTCAAATCAAACATTTATTAATAAAAACATTTTTATAATTTCCTGTAATACAAACATATGTAAAATTAAAGAAGTGAAAGCATGGAAATTCAATAAACCTTAACAATAATAAACAAATTAAGCTTTTTAAGAGAATGGTTTGAGCATTTTTTAAAAGCCTGTTTGTTCTTTATAAAACAATGATTAGGCGAAACGTCGTCGTTTGAATTTTTTTTACTTATTATGTATTAATATAAAAAAATAAAAGGCTGCAAGTCCTGGAAGATTTATTATTTTCGTTTAGAATATATTTTATTTTTACAACCTAATTACAAATAATCAGATGTAGAATAATCTAAAGTACTATTTTATTTACTAAAGTGTTATAACCTTTTTTTGTCTAAAGAGAGTGTTATTCAAATAATCATTCAAAATCCTAGAGTTGAACACTGATCTGAGTGTTAACACCAACTTCAGTTTGATCCACAATGATGAAATGGTATGCAGGTGTTAACACTGGGATTAAACCTGATGTCAGTGTCAATCCATGTTGGTGAAATTGGGCATTAAAGCACTTTCGTTCTGGTTTGTCCTTTTCATTTTTGTTTGTCACTCTCTTGCTCTTGCCACGTGCTAATAAAGCTGTTGATTCTTTATGCTTTTCAGGCAACCGCATTTCTATGAGACGTAACCGTTCCGTTAATTTATTTATTGTCCTTTCCTGCAACGGCACTGACTCCCACACACTCTTAAACTCGAAATATTCATTTGGTAGCGTGGACATGATGCGGCTCATTAACAGGAGCTCAGGTAATTCCGTATTCACCAGCTTCTTCAGCTCGTCATTTAATTCGTGAAAATTCCGCTTTAGGCGAGCTACATACCCTGCAATATCTTTCGCGACGTCTTTCTCACAGCTGAAAAAACTCTCCATGAGCCTGTCAACCCTTTGGCCCGAACTCTGTTCGTAGACAAATAACAACTTATCCCATATCGTCTTGGCACTTTCGCATGCAACTCTTAAGTCAATGTTCGAATCGTTCATGCTACTCACTAATATTACCTGTGCCTTCGTAGGCTTGCTTGCGTTCCGCTGATGCTTCCTCCTGAGGTGTTTGCGGCAGCCTCCTTTCACCTACGACAAGGTCCAAAAGCTCATGGTGACGCAACAATAATTCCACTTGTCTTCGCCACTTTGTCCAGTTGATACTGCCTTCCAGATTTTCAATTTGCGTCTGAAAATCCATTATGCTTTGTTACTGTAACTACTATTAGATTTTAAACGAACCGACACACTATTCACGTTCGCGCTAAAAAAATCCGACAACGCTAACCTAACTTTACACCAAGTGTATTCTAAAAACTTATTTGCACAGTTACGAAGGGTCTGGGGCCCATAACCTATTGCGGATATTTAAAAAAGCAAAGTATATAACTCGTTTAAATCATTTAATAAAGTTAAGATCATTACACTTACAAAAACTCAACACAAAACGGGTACACATGGAACAACAACTTGCAGTGGCAATCAACTTTACAAGACTGTTTTGTATTCCGGATACGGATACTTACAACTAACAAAAAAGAACTAAACAAGTAGTTGTTGCCAATCTTACAGAACTATATACAAAAAGTAACTAAGAAAGGTTATTTTGTATTTTTCAACACGTAATAATCTCAACGTGCCAAAGATATACCGCGGAGCAAGTAATTATTACGTGCCGTTGAGCATCGCTTTGGAATATTAATTTGCGGCAATAAAAAGAATTAGAGGCACGTAATTTTTACATGAATTTCTATTCCAGCGCTACTTGGGTAATAACATAAATTACATTCAAATAACTTTTCACCACTATGAATGAGCATGTGTCTTTTAAGACCAATGCATCAATGCTGCACGGACTAATACTGATGCTGTGCAACCGTTCGATTTATGCTTTTTGATCATACTAACTCAGTACCGAGTGTTCGATTTAAAGACAGCGGATATGCATTTACACAAGTTTTGTAGCAGGAGGATGATCAGCTCGTGCATCTGCTGATTTTAGGTTATGTTCGTTGGTTTTAATAGACCAATGAATAGCATAAATTACAATAATGCGTAATTTTTATTAAAAGTACTCTCTTCCTCTTCATCAGATGATGACGATGCATTAACATAGATTTTATTAGAAATGCAACCAAGAAGTTAAAAAAATTAACCATTTCATGGTACTATATAGTTAGTGCTGTGCAGATATTAGAAAATAATTGAGTATGAGATGTTAAATTTATAATAATCATATCGATTCCAACCTATTGGATTTTTTTATTTTGTTGTTAATTTTTATTTTATGGTTGTGTTTATGAACAACAATGATTAAAAGAATTTCACATGAAAGACGGGGTTCTTTCCTTTCATGGATGATTTCAATTCCTATGTTTATTAAATGAACTATACATGAAATTATTAGCTCTTTCTTTTGGTATTAATCAAATCAAAATATTAAAACCACATATCCTGATTTTTTTTATATGACAGACAAGTGTTGAAATTTTCTAAATATTTTCTTACAAATTTTATATTTAATAATTTTTATTTTAGAAGAATTTAGGAAACAGTTTGCAACTCACCTAACAAACCTATTTACACTACTAGTAGTACTACCTACGCATCCAAAAGGATTATTAGTAAGTAAAATTTTCTTCTTTGCTTTACTTGATTATAATGTCCGCTGACATTTTAAAAGCTAATAAACTTTATGAACACTAGTACTCTGCTATATGTATCACCCACTTACTTTCACTGAATTTATCTTGCTGTATTTGTCACTGCTTATAGTTAATTCCCTTTTTCCGTTTTTATTTTAGGTGTAGCTTCTCGTCTATCAATATTATCGACGAGTAATTATTATACACCAGTTCACAACCATAATGCTGCTGCTTCTTCTTCTTTAAATAAAATAACGAGCTTATACTTTATGGGGTAAGTTAATTTTATTTTCTTTTAAAAATTTTTTTATGTATTCACAATGTTAGTCATTATCTGTACATTAATCTTTCTACAAATGTGTTTTTATTAGAATTTTATTACTCATTTCATATCATTAAGTTTATAAAGAGAATATTCTTGATAAGATCTCTGTTATTATTTTTTTGTTACTATTCTCGCCAAGCGAGACGATTATTAATATCAACTTATCATCATCTGATTATTTTAAAAGATACTAAACTAATAATTTTCCTTTTTTTTAAGTTTGCTGTAAACATAAATGAAGATAAGATAAATGAAGAAGTAGCATTCAGAAAGAAAACTTCCTCTATAAGAAAATTCATCAATAATGATTATAATTGAATATATAACATAATCTTTATAATACCCTTGGCCGGTTTCATAAAGCTTGATTAAGTTCTGATTAACTTAATTGTGATTAAGTTTGAAATCTAGAAATATAATTGGATGAAATTCAAGGTCTGTTAAATCTCAGCTAAGCTTTGTGAAACCGGTCACCTGTCTTATAAAATACAATCACCCCTTTTTTTATTTAAAAATTTTGATGTATCCTTTAATTTTGATAATTTTTTAACCCTTGGACATTTATCTTATTCGAAAATATCATCACAGCACATATAAGAATTGAGGAGATAGGTTTTGCTATTAGAAGCATGCCTAACAATAAATCCGCAGGCGAAGACAGCATAATAGTGAAAATGAAACAACATGGGGAAAAACTCATACGGGAACACTTAAAAGACTTATATATAACAAATGCCTGACAGAATGTAAAATCCCAGATGACTGGTTAAATGCATTAGTAGCTTATATTTAAAAAAATTATAGACCTATTAGCTTGTTATCGGTTCTCTACAAAATATCACAAATTTATAACGCAAAGACTCATAAACAAACTTCAGAACTACCAACCCCGCAAACAAGCTAGATTCAGGAAAGGATTCAATACCCTAGACCACCTACAAACAATCAAAATCTTAATAGAAAAAACAAACGAATATAATGTGCCCCTGTGGATAGCAGTAATAGGTTACGAGAAAGCATTTTATTCCGTAGAGACATGGCCAGTATTAAATGCATTGAGTAACAGCAGGATAGACAATCGATATACAAGCCTAATCCAGTACATATACAAAAATGCTACAATGCAAGTAATGACACAAACGAAAACAGAATCCAAATTCAACGTGGAGTGCGGCAAGGAGACTCGATCTCTCCAAAGCTTTTTACTGCAGCCTTGGAGGATGCTTTTCAAAGATTGTAGTGGGAAACAAACGGCAGTACTATAGATGACGAGAAGCTAAATCATCGTAAGTTTGCCGATGATGTAGTTCTGATAGCAAATGACAAGGATGAACTACAGGAGATGCTTAATGAGTTGAACTTACTTAAAATAAACATCAGGAAGACAAAATATCTGACAAACGAAATAGAATAAAACCATGGTCAGCATATACTAATACAAGAACAAAACATTGAAAAAGTTGAATCATGTATATACCTGGGACAGAAAATTGAGCTCTCCAAGAACATCTTGAAATCAGATTTAGAAAGAAGAATTGCCCTGGCCTGGGCAGCGTTTAATAAACTAAAAGATATACTAAGATCCGACCTACCAAACACACTAAAGGCAAGAACCTTCGACCAGTATGTGTTACCAGTTCTCACATATGGAACAAAGACATAGTTGTTCAATAAGAGTATCATAGACTACAAAAAACACAGAGAGCAATGGAGAGAAGAATGCTAAATGTAACACTATGGGATCACATACCTAACACGGAGATCAGAAGGAAATCAAAAGTAACAGATGTCATCCAACGCATATGCACAATAAGATGGAACTGGGCAGGCCATATTGGAAGAACAAACGACAACAGGTGGACGTGTCGAATCATAGAGTGGTGACCAAAACAAAATAAAAGAAGTAGAGGCCGGCCACAGACAAGATGGACGTACGATATAAAAAGAATAGCTGGTTATAATTGGCTACAGAAGACAAAAGATAGAGACCAATGGAGGAAATTAGGGGAGGATTACATCCGACGATGGATGAAATAAGCTAGTGATAATGAATGATGACATATAAGAGCAATAGAGGTTAGGCAGTGTTGTTTTGTTTGTTGAAATGTGTTTAAATTATAGTTCAGTTTTATGTGCTCGATGTTCGTGCTAACTTGCACTATTTCAGAACTTGCTCCATGTCAATGCAATGTTAGTGTGTATAAATCTAACATGCTATGAATGATTACATAAATTCTAATTACAATTAATTGGTTTTTCACCACTATGAGTGAACATGTGGGTTTTGAGATTACTCTTTACTGAACATTTATAATCACATAAATTACACTCAAATGGTTTCTCACCACTATGAGTGAGCAAGTGAATTTTTAGACTACTCTTTACTGAACATTTATAATCGCACAAATTACACTCAAATGGTTTCTCACCACTATGAGTGAGCATGTGGACTTTCAGACTTTTCTTTAATGAACATTTATAATCGCACAAATTACACTCAAATGATTTCTCATCACTATGAATAAACATATGTGTTTTGAGAGTACTTTTCTGTGTACACTTATAATCACACAAATTACACTCAAATGGTTTCTCACCACTATGAATAAACATATGTGTTTTGAGATTAACCTTCTCTGAAAATTTATAATCACATACATTACACACAAATGGTTTCTCACCACTATGAGTGATAAAATGGACTTTTAACCTCTGGTTCATTGAAGATTTATAATCGCACAAATTACACTCAAATGGTTTCTCATCACTATGAATAAGCATATGTGTTTTAAGACTATCTTTCGTTCTAAATTTACTATCACACAAATTACACGCAAATGGTTTCTCACCACTATGAATAAACATATGTCTTTTGAGACTACTTTTCGTTCCAAATTTACTATCACACAAATTACACGCAAATGGTTTCTCACCACTATGAATAAACATATGTGTTTTGAGACTACCTTTCGTTCCAAATTTACTATCACACAAATTACACTCAAATAGTTTCTCACCACTATGAATAAACATATGTGTTTTGAGACTACCTTTCGTTCCAAATTTACTATCACACAAATTACACTCAAATGATTTCTCACCATTATGAGTAAGCATGTGCTTTTTGAGTTTACTCTTCTCTGTACATTTATAATCACATAAATTACACTGAAATGGTTTCTCGCCACTATGGATGAGCATGTGTCTTTTGAGAATACCTCTGAATGAACATTTATAATCACATAAATTACACTCAAATGGTTTCTCACCACTATGAGAGAACATGTGTATTTTGAGTTTACTCTTCTCTGTACATTTATAATCACATAAATTACACTCAAATGGTTTGTCACCACTATGAGTGAGCATGTGGGTTTTCAATCTACTCTTTATTGAACATTTATAATCACATAAATTACACTCAAATGGTTTCTCACCGCTATGAGAGAACATGTGTATTTTGAGTCTACTCTTCACTGTACATTTATAATCACATAAATTACACTCAATTGGTTTCTCACCACTATGAGAGAACATGTGTATTTTGAGTTTACTCTTCACTGTACATTTATAATCACATAAATTACACTGAAATGGTTTCTCGCCACTATGGATGAGCATGTGTCTTTTGAGACTACCTCTGAATGAAAATTTATAATCACATAAATTACACTCAAATGGTTTCTCACCATTATGAGAGAACATGTGTATTTTGAGTTTACTCTTCACTGTACATTTATAATCACATAAATTACACTCAAATGGTTTGTCACCACTATGAGTGAGCATGTGGGTTTTCAATCTACTCTTTGTTGAACATTTATAATCACATAAATTACACTCAAATAGTTTCTCATCACTATGAGTGAGCATGTGTGTTTTTAGCAGACTATTCACTGAAGTTTTATAATTACATAAATTACACTCAAATGGTTTGTCTCCGAGATGTATAGCCATGTGGCTGCTTAGATCATTTTTGCTTGTACATTTATAATCACATTTATTACACTCGCACAATTTTTCCCTCGTATGAGTCAGTATGTGTTCATGTAAATGAGTTTTTTCTGAAAATGTATATTGATGGTTTTTTACATTATTGTGTCACTATTAATTTGTAAACTACTAGTGTTACTTACTACAAACCGTCTGCTCTTCTCTGTCAATATATGTTTTAATCTCATTTTTGGTCTTATAGTCTTCCATTTGTTGCAATTCTATTTCGATATCCTGATCCGTTTCAGTTTTTATTGCAGTTGCTACATCATCGCTGTCCATTATACCAATATTTTATCAAATTACAACCTGAGAAAACTTAACAATATTAACTATATAAGATCTGAAGAGCAAACGTGTTATATTCATATGTTATCAATTATTTAAGTAGGGTTGGCCATATCCTTTTGGAAGAGTTCACTCTTCTGTATAGTGTTTGACGTCAAATTGTAGCAAGGAATGAAACAAAATATATCGGTAATTTTAAATAGCTACGTAAATAAACAAGTAACATCTGGGAGCTTTCTTAAAAGGTGGAAAAACTGGAATAGAAAATCTACGTAAGAATTCAACGTGACGAATTTATCAGAAATTATTAGTAGAACTGCAAATAAAGAGAGAATGGCCGTAGAGTAATTATGTATAGAGGAATCACGGCAATTACTAGCTTGAAGCACATACCTGGGTGAAAATGTTTAGAGAGTGGTGCTATCTATTGAAAAATGATTTACTTTTTGTCATCTTTATACGCTTCGCTTATTAACTTGTTTGCAAACCATGTTACAATTAAATTGTAGTACACACGCTTGGATATTTTATCAGTACAAGTGAGTACAAGCTAAAGAATAGAGAGGATAAGAATGGAAGGCTAACGACCTCAAAAATAGTAACGCCATCTAACATGTTGGATGTTAACTGATGGGAAAATGATTATATTTTGACGTAACTTTGCATTCTATTGACACGTTTTGAATCAAATACGTTAAGAAAAGTAAACGTTTCACGGTTAATAACACTTGTTAGACAGATCTTTTTATGGAAATTATTAAATATTGTTTTTTTTTATGTATTACAATTTTAAAAATGTCTAGCGATTATTACGACATCATTACGTGTCAGGTGTTAACTATTACTGTAAAATCAGGTCGGATTTTTACATATAGTTCTTATGGAGCCTTCCATTCTCATTCTCTCTATTTCTATTCTTTGAGTACATAGAAGCCAAGGTTATTTTACGTGGGGTCTCCGTGTTAGCATACCCCCACGTTCCTTCCCTGAGGAAGTGATTGGGATACGCCCGATCAGCGCGCAAGTTGCATAACCGGCAGTCGTGCAATTGCTACCAGATTAACTCACTGGTAGGAGCGAGGTTGCCTATCCTCCCTCTACTAGCTAAGTCGTGCATAGTAACCGAGCAGTTGACTTAACACGCTGCTCACCCGCCGGCACCCTCCCGTCTTCTTTCATACGGGGTGAAGTACCTCGTCCAGCATAGGACTATTCCCTAGCTATGCGCTCTTGCAAAGTGGGACCACTGCCCGATCGAATCCAACCTCAAATGTGGCAGGACTTGGTTTTTAAGCGGTTTTGCCACCCCGATCTACCAATTTTAGGCTTGGTGGGCCCTCGACAGAGCTTCTTTTAAGTCTACACGTTATAGACTCCCGGTGCGTACCCGAAATTGGTGAAGGTGTCTTAATAGTGAGAGGCTATATATTCGCTTCAACTATCCTTAAGTGTAATGGCTTTTAGAGCTTCTCCCAATCACCGTACCCGGCTGCAGGTAATTCTTTGAGTACAAGCGTTTTTTTGTTTGGGGCCTTCAAGATAAAGATAAATAAATTTATAATACGCTATTGACACATCTGATTTGCGCGACGCACGCGCCATCTGCCGGATGGCGGCGTAAATAAATCATATACATATTTAAATTTTACGTTTGACATAATGCAAATAAAACTAACGGAACATAAAAATTGCGCCTACGTATTTGCTATTATTCAGCGAAAAGCATGAGTATAATTGTATTGCAAGTACTATACCTAATTAAAGAATTTAGATACGGGGCATGAGTTAAACGGTTTGTCGTGAAATGTCTGTGATATTTGCATGCGGTTTTCAAGCTGTAAATATAAGTATTTGCCAAGAAAAAGGTTTATGGAAGGGTTAAATGTTAGTTAAAAGCCCCCTGAAGCAGCTAATTAAAATATGACATAGTCATCAATTTGTTTTGTGGGGTGCCCTCCCCGCATAAGTTTGTAAACCGTCAATTCTTATAAGATACGATGACGAGAAAAAACTATTTTCATAGCTATGAAGGACTATCAGGAGATCGAACTTATGACCCTTGGATTATGAAGTAATCATGCAAACTGTTAATCTATCGAGACTGGCTAAACAATTGGGACGCACCAATAAATTCGCATTAAAAACTGCACTTTTCATCATGCAAAATAAGAGAGATATGAGCATTTAAAAATATTGCACTTTTTTTAATATTGCATAAATATCGAAATATTGTGGAAATATTGGTTTTAATTGTCACATAAATATTGAAAAATATTACACATAGCTTAGTCAAATTAGAAAAAATAGCGGAAAGTTGAGGTAAGTCCTTGAATTTTCGCATAGGCCTTTCTTGTGAGCTGTTAGATAACCCCCTACGCCACCGCTTGTAGGTGGTGAGGCCGAAGAGATAATGAGGGTAAACCACGTGCCCTAACGGTTTTTGACATTTTTCTCGGAAAAAATCGTTGCGAGCCGGACGCGATTTAGCTTCAGTCATCTTTTACCTTAGCGTCTCTTCGGCAAAATCCACCAGCCGATATTATTGTTATTCTTGGTGCCAGTCGGATGAAAGTCTCGTATTGGCAACTTAATTCTTAGGAGAGTACAGTGTATTAGTCATTTTTTTATCCAACCCAATACGTACAAGGAATTTTACCTTTTTTAAAATTCTAAATTCATTTATTTATAAGATCTTGGCATCGAGTAAACTTTTTTCTAGAAAACGAAAATAAGAAAAAACGAATAGAAATGAACACCTTTATTTTCGCTTACACCCCACGACATAACATCCGCGTGTAAAACCTTTTTTTTTTTGTTGAAATCCTTTATTTTTCAATGTTGCTGCATTGACATTAATGATATTTTGCACGACCTTCTAGATTTCACGAGACGAAGTCTCTTATCCGGCCTGCGCACTCCATTAGTTCAAGTGTTTCTCCGCTGGCGCCACCAAACACGAAAATGCGGAAAAGGATATATAACACGTAAACGCCAATTTCAAACTACGCTAACTTCGCGCGCTTTTATACTTTTTGTCGGTTTTGCGCGTATCGTCAATAAATTATATTTTCCTAATCTTTTAAGGCAGTTTTCTTTATTTTTCAATATAATTACTTTATTTCCTTATTTGTTTAAATTTTCGTAGTTTTGTTGCTGTTTTTTCGTTCACTTTAGTAATGGCAAACACTAGCAGAAAAAAGTATAACTGCCGCAATGCAATGTGTAATGGAGAAAAATGGTTTCAAATCTTACGTTGGGGTTATGGACACCAACACTCAACAGCAAAATAATATATACTTCTTTATTTCGACAGATCAACAATTACAGATACCTGAAAGAGTCAATTTCTACATCAAACTTCCTAAAAATATAACAGAATTAATAAAAGAACTCCAAACCTTATCTATGCATCTCGATTGCGAATTCTTTCAGCATTTGTAGCCCTTCTGGCAGGATACATTGCAAAAAACTGAAGAAAGGATTGAATGTCAATAGCCTATTAGATTCTCTGTTAGCTGCCTCGGGTTCAAATTCACTGATAGGATTTGTAAATCTTCAAAACAGAGGTGCCTTAAAATACTCCACTAGAAGATTTACACTTTTAATCAACCAAATAATCGAACTTGTAATACATATTGTAGAACATTTACCTGGAGAATGTAATCCGTCTAATATTCTAACATCACTAGGTATTTCTAACTCCAATTGCTTTTTCACAGTTTTTGGTTTGCCACGACCACAAGCAGGAACTTAGTAATATAATTCTTTAAAAATTGCTAAAACCTTGTTTGGCAAACAGAAACATTGCAAAAACTTGAACAGATGTACTTACTGCTCACTATCTCTATATCCTAAATCCAGCTCACGGGAAGTTATAAAATTGTAATTTCAATAATGTTATTGAACTTGTAAATTAATTTTAATAACATAATTAATTTAATTATATAAATTTATTTAATTAATTCGCAAAATATTTACGTAAACATGCAATGCTTGACATTTGTAAGGGTTATCTAACCTATATATCTTCCAAGTGACAAATAAACATCAGCGTGTCAGCTAGCGCCAAAACGGCGAAATTTTGCGTTTTCTCAGAAACAAAGTTTATATGGGAAATCGTAAAAGTGCCCAGGCCGGATAAGAGACTTCGTCTCGTGAAATCTAGAAGGTCGTGATATTTTGTATTAATATATTGCGAAATATTGCCAACAGAGGCGCCACTATCGATGTGCCAACAGCGTATTCCTTGTGAATATATTTCTGGTTTTTATTTAAACAGTGCAGACGTCTCAAGACGTTTACCCACTCATCATCAAAACTAATAAATAATTATACTCCAATCAAAATGGTAGAAACTAGAAAGGGATATATTAAAAAGGCAGGAATCAAAAAGAAAATCACATCAATTGTTAAAAAACTGATGACAAATAAAAACTTTTATTCGCAATCGTATTGGTAATGAGTCCATTACTGACATTTAAAAAGTTAGAAAGTAGTTTATTATACACCATAGTCGATAATAAGCTCTCTTGGTTAGTAATGAGTTCTCTTGGTTAGTAATATCCATTACTTACCGTTTGCTTGTTCTAAATATTCTCAACAGATGGCAGAAGTTTTCGTATCTATCTTTACTTTTAGCAGGTAACAAACAGTCAGTCACTGTTTTAGCAACTTCTCGCAATTCCGGTGGTGTGCAACTTACATCAGTTTCACTATCAGACATTTTAAATCGTGTAAATTGCAATTAGGAGCAATGTAATTAAATTTAGTTTAGTAGTGACACGAATTTACTTTGACAATTGTTGCAGCAATTGTCATTTTATCGCCACCTGAATAAAAACGCTGGTGTTGTGTCCTACATATCAAGTATAAGGTATCAATGTAAGAACATAATTATGTACGATTGTGAATAAAATAGTATACATACCTCGGCGGGAAGACATTACGCGTCGAGCAATTGCTGCCCTTGGCGCTTCGCGCCTCGGGCAGCAACATTGCTCTCCGCATAATGTTCTACTTCCCGCCTCGGTAAGTAATCTACTATTACTGTTATCGTCTGGCGACTTTTCGAGTTATCGAAGAATTTACATAACGAAAAATTTCACAAATTCTAATAGTTCTTAAGCGTTTACATTTTTATATATACAGAGTGCGTCTAAAATCTAAACGCATGGGGGCGTTAATTTCTAAACTGTTAAATATTTTTCTTCAAAATTTTAAGGTCATTTATTAGGGAATAAATACTACTTTCCGACACATATCTAATCAACTTCTTCTCTAAAATGGCGAAGTTTAAGAAAAAATTTGAAAGAAATACGTTGAGTAATGTCTCATTTTAAAGCTCTTCTAATTCTGAATATGATCGTAAGGTTTTAAAGTTACCAATTAAAAAATTATTACGAAATTGTAAGTAATTTGAATTAATGATAAATTCAACATTTTTATTAAAACAAAAGGGTAATTATCAATAATTATTCTTAAAGAAAATCTGAGAATGTTCGTATTTTACCTCTGCATGCACAGGGTCCATAAATGTCTAAAAGCAAGCTTAGTTTTAGAAAGGTCTCATCTCATAGATTTCCACCACAGCACGGACTAGTAACCCTACATAATACTTTTATAAAAATTGTGCCAACCCGAATGTCAATCCGCCCTTTTGGATCCAAAAGTATACATTGCCATTATCTAACTTTACTGTTTTATAAACTAAAATATCTTTCTAAGTTTTTTTAGACATTTCATCTTCATTCCATTACTGTAAAACAGCGCACATGCTCTTTATACTTTATGTCAGTATTTCGAAGTGTTTGTCCAATATATACCGAACTACAAAAAGAGTAAATGCCCGATTTTATGATATAGTGCAATGGTGGCATGTAACCGCTAATCATTTCACAAGTGACCGCTAATTCTCACCTAATCATTTCAAATCAATACCTTTTTTAAAGCAGATCACCCTATCAAATCCTTACCTTTAAACAGATCATCCTATCAAATCCCTACTTTTATTCAGATCACCCTTTCAAATCAACACCTTTACGCAGAACAGATCACCCTTTCTAATCAGGCCACAGGTATCCGCAAATCATATCAAATTAATCATAACACAGATTACCTCACCCTTTCTAATCATTTCAAATCCTTTAATCATCACCTTTAATCATGTAACCGCTAATGATTTCACAAGTGACCGCTAATTCTCACCTAATCATTTCAAATCAATACCTTTTTTAAGCAGATCACCCTATCAAATCCTTACCTTTAATCAGATCATCCTATCAAATTCCTACCTTTATTCAGATCACCCTTTCAAATCAACACCTTTAAGTAGATCACCCTATCAAGCCGTACCTTTATTCAGATCACATGTTACCTAACCCCTTATAATCATATCAAATTTTTTAATTAGATCACATATTACCTTATCCCTTCTAATCATGTCATAGGTAGCCGTAAACCATATCAATTTAATTAGATCACATGCTACCTCACCCTTCTAACCATATCAAATTTTTTACCAGGTCTCACCTCTCTAATTCTCACCTTTCTAATGATAACCTTTAATCCTATCACCAATGAACCATATCAATTTAATTAGATCACAGATTACCTCATCCCTTCTAATTATTTCAAATCCTTTAATTTTCACCTTTGCTAATCATAACCTTTAATCATATCGCAAGCTATCTCTAATCAATTCTCACCTCACACCTTTTATCATATCTTAGGTATCCGCTACTCAATTATCACCTTTGTAATCATAACCTTTAATCATATCGTAAGCTATCTCAAATCAATACCTTTTAAGCAGATCACCCTATCAAATCCTTACCTTTAAACAGATCACCCTATCAAAGCCGTACCTTTATTCAGATCACATGTTACCTTATCCCTTCTAATCATGTCATAGGTAAACCATATCAATTTAATTAGATCACATGCTACCTCACCCCTTCTAACCATATCAAATTTTTTAATTATTACCTTTGCATCAACACCTTTAAGCAGATCACCCTATCAAAGCCGTACCTTTATTCAGATCACATGTTACCTAACCCCTTATAATCATATCAAATTCTTTAATTAGATCACATATTACCTTATCCCTTCTAATCATGTCATAGGTAAACCATATCAATTTAATTAGATCACATGCTACCTCACCCCTTCTAATTATTTCAAAAATTTAATTAGATCACATGTTACCTAACCCCTTATAATCATATCAAATTCTTTAATTAGATCACATATTACCTTATCCCTTCTAATCATGTCATAGGTAAACCATATCAATTTAATTAGATCACATGCTACCTCACCCCTTCTAACCATATCAAATTTTTAATTATTACCTTTGCATCAACACCTTTAAGCAGATCACCCTATCAAAGCCGTACCTTTATTCAGATCACATGTTACCTAACCCCTTATAATCATATCAAATTCTTTAATTAGATCACATATTACCTTATCCCTTCTAATCATGTCATAGGTAAACCCTATCAATTTAATTAGATCACTTGCTACCTCACCCCTTCTAACCATATCAAATTTTTTAATTATTACCTTTGCTAATCTACACCTCTGCTAATCATCACCTTTGCTAATCAGCACCTTTAAACATGTAACCGCTAATCATTTCACAGGTAACCGCTAATAATTCTCACCTCAATCATCACCTGTCAGTCAGGTGACATGACGTCATCACAGGTAGAAAAGGAGTGGGGGGCTGGCCAACTGGGGCAATACCTACTAATGTATTAATGAATAGTAGTTGTATGTGTTTATTTTAATGAGCAACAATGATATTACAGTAATGCACACGAAACAGTTACTTTTTAAATACTTTATGTTCTTCAGCTAATACTGCATCAGTTGACTGCAAGTGATATAATACTTCAAGTGTTGGTTTAGTTCTTAGTCTTATTAGTAATTTATTATTTATTAGCTCTTCATAAAAAATGTTTTAAAACCGATATCTATTACCATATATATATATACAGTGCGCGTCTAAAGTCCGTTCCCCCCCTACTAATTTTTGAACCACCTGGTATATCGCAACGAAATTTGGAGGGCTTAAACAGGAGATAAGAACCTAATCTTTTATGGAAAAATGACAGCTAAAAGTTTCAAAATGGCGGCTGAGCGCCCTCTTGAATTACTTTTTTAAATAGAACATCCTGTATATTATTCCGTTTTCGAAATCTGCTTATAATTCTTAACATTTTTCTCTAATACACTTTACTTCTAAATTTAATTGATTTTCAAATATTAACGTTTGAAAAGGGACATTTTAATTAATTTCAAATCCAACAGACACGAATTCTGCTATCAATCAAGTTTGCATTGAAAACAAAAATCGTTGTTGGGGTATCTTACATCTTGTTTACTGTCAAATTTAACTGTTAGCTGTCAAATAAAATTTAGTTAGAAAAATGTTTTACCGGAAGTGACCAAAATCCCTCGCAAAATCCATACTTCATTTTAAACCGGAATGCCAAGTGTATTAGAGAAAAATGTTAAGAATAATGAGCAGATTTCGAAAACGGATTAATATACAGGGTGTTCTATTTAAAAAAGTAATTCAAGAGGGTGCTCAGCCGCCATTTTGAAACTTTTAGCTGTCATTTTTTCATAAAAAGTTAGGTTATTATCTCCTGTTTAAGCCCTCCAAATTTCGTTGCGATATACCAGGTGGTTCAAAAATTAGTAGGAGGTGAACGGACTTTAGACGCGCACTGTATATTACCGTATAACTACTATTTATAACTATTCTATTACTTAATACTATTCTATTCTCATTTTCTGATTTTAATAATACTAAATAGTTTATTTCACTCAACAGGTTTACACCCACTTATAGAGCTACATATAAGTCTGCTACGTTCATTAAACATTCTAAACATGAGCTTACAACAAGTTATAACAGTTATACTAAAATGTGATATACATATGTACAATAATTAATTAAATATAAAATATATGAGATATGAAATTTGTTATATGATGAAAGCAAGGACAGAAACATCTCAGAGATACATTGTAAAGTAGAACAATAAATACCAGTTTCTGTTGATATTTTATTTGCATTTGAGCACATAATATAAATAGGTGATTTACTTAAAATATTTGTTCTTTCCTATCACAGTAGAAGTCATTCGATGATCTGGTATTTAAGCGAGGAACAAGTATATTAATTTTTCCAAGAATGGCGGAACAGTCAATAGTGCCATGTAAGAATTTAATAGATATTAAAACTCGTCTATCATTCAAACTGATAATGTTAAATCTATTTAAAAGTCCATTGTGGCTACAGCCTTGTGTTGGATAAATACCATCTTCTTTATAAACCAAATATTTCAAAAATCGACGTTGTACTGTTTCTAGTTCACTAATGTGGCATTGGTAAATTGGATACCATATTAAGCAAGCATATTCGAGCGTGGATCGAACAAATGCATAGTATAGCCGAATTAATGTGCTAGTATGATGAAACAACTTAGAATTTCTTATGATAAACCCAAAGATTTGTTAGCATTTTGTGTTGTTGAATTAATATGACCTTTAAATTCAAGTTTATTATCAAAATAGACACCCAAGTCTTTTATTTTTGTGGTTCGTTAAAGTGTGTTTTTATCAATAGTATAAGTTAAAAGTCTTTGAGATTAGATTTACGACCAAAACATATTACTCTACATTTTGATATGTTAAGAGCTAAGTGATTTTCTTTACATCATTCGTACACCGTGTTGAGATCTTTTTGCAACAACTTACAATCCATTCGAGAATGAACTTTAGAATATATTTTAAAATCACCTGCATAGAGGAGTGAATTATTTTTTACCTGATCTGGTAAATCATTTATAAAAAGAATAAAAAGCAATGGTCCAAGGTTCGATCCCTGCGGTATACCAGAAGTAATTTGAAATTCATACGAATTAAAACCAATGTACTCAATATATTGTGAATATTGCAACGTTCTTTTTAAAATAATAACAAAATGCTGTTTAAATCATCTATTAATAAAGAGAAAACATTCACACTTAACACACAATAATTCAATCTTAACTAATTTACAAAACACAATTATAAACTAACTATTAACTATTATTTATATTCAATCACAATATTTATTTCGTACACACTCAGATATTTATCTATTACCACTTGCGACTACTAACACGTCTGATTGCTCGCGGTTCACTAATAGAATTCCCTTCGGCGCCAGCCGGTTTTTATATACCGTACATTCTTCTAGAAAATACTGTAGATTCTTCTAGGTCTATTGATTTTTCGCGCCGTCGATGACGCACGCGGGTGAGTCACACGCATTCTCGAACATTCGACGGTGAAGTTCAAAGGGCTGACCGCGCTCATTACACTGCCCCCCTCTTCAAGTCTGTTCTGTCCCAGAACAGGCACCACTCTCCGGTTCCTGTAGAAAGGGTCGTGACGATATCGGCAGTCTTCACCTAGACTACACGTTCCATTCCGGTAGAAGTAACAGTCTACACTCTTCGTTGGCCTTGATGCGGGCTGTGGGTCAAAACTGCAGACCAAGATTTTAACGTTCGTACCTCTAAAGATAACTTCCAGCATGTTTCTAACGATCCTCCAGTCCAACTGGTCCCGCCCACACCCGAGTCTGGGAACTGCCAATTTGTTAATGCCCTTGGCAAGTAGCTGGGTCCTCAAATTCCATAACGCTCTCCATAGGTTCGCGTAACTGGGCTTCTGGTGGTAAGCCTGTTTTGTTACTAGGTAGTAAATAGACCGTCCATGATCCAGCAGGTGTAAGGTCTTGCCAACAGAAGGATTCTGTTCTCGGAGTTCATCCAGCCGTCCAAATTTATATCTAAACACTACTGCGATCCCTCTTGCCATGCGGAGGTCCTCGGAGACACAATGGGCAATGGAATAATCAACAGGGACCCGGAAGAGATCTTGTTGCATCTCGGTCGTGACTCCGAATCGCGCTTTTCTAGTTCCGGAAAATGCAGCCATAAATTCTCCAAAGGTTGGCTGGTCACCTTCAGGTCTTAAGGGGACTGCGTCATTCTTTCCCTCATAGGGCGCCAGACGATTGGAGTGTACCACTTTTGGTTTCCCTCTTGGAAATTTCTGGATGCGATAAATCAAGTCATTTATTCGTTTCTTCACCTGGTATGGGCCCTCCCAATTTTGCTGTAACTTTGGAGAATAGCCCCGACGTTTTTGCGGGTTGTATAACCAAACAAGCTGTCCAGGTTGAAACCTTCCTTCTTGAGCTCTCACATCGTACAAAGTCTTCATTCGGTCACTCGCGATTCGACTATGGTTTCGGGTTCGGTCATGAATCTCCTCCAACTTCTTCTTTAGGTTGATGACATAATCATTCCCGGCTACCTCCTGCTCTGCAGGTGAAGATCCAAATTCCAGATCACATGGTAACCGTAACTCACGTCCAAACATCACAGACGCTGGTGATTGGCCGGTTGTTTCGTGGACCGATGCACGATAAGCCATCAGGAACAGATGCAGGTATTGATCCCAGTCTCGTTGATGATCGGAGACGACCTTGGCCAAATATTTGCCCATTGTGCGATTCATGCGTTCTACCATTCCATCGGACTGCGGATGT
This sequence comes from Agrypnus murinus, assembly GCA_929113105.1. Classification (NCBI taxonomy): domain Eukaryota; kingdom Metazoa; phylum Arthropoda; class Insecta; order Coleoptera; family Elateridae; genus Agrypnus; species Agrypnus murinus. The sequence goes on along the minus strand of OV816027.1, from coordinate 110,476,452 downwards.
AACGGAGTGGTCCGAGTCTTGCGAATGCCCAACAATCGACAGACTTCTCCAAAGAGTACAGACTCAAAATTGCGGCCTTGATCCGAATGCAGCTCCATGGGCACTCCCAAACGACTGAAAAACTCTTTGACTAGTACGTCAGCAACAGTCGCGGCTTCCTGGTTTGGTAGGGCATACGCTTCTGGCCATTTGGTAAAATAGTCCATTGCCACTAAGATGTATTTATTCCCATCGTCGGTTTCGGGAAATGGTCCGGCAATATCTATAGCTATTCGTTCCAAAGGACTGCCCACATTGTACTGCCTCATAGGTGCTCTTCGTTTCCCCAAGGGTCCGTTACCAGTGGCACATAGTTCGCATTTCCGGCACCACTCCTTCACGTCTTCTTTACAGTTGACCCAATAAAAACACTCCCTAACTTTCTCCAGAGTCTTCTTCACACCGAAGTGTCCTCCTGAGGCACCATCATGGAGATGTCGCAATACTATAGCCACCCGGCTCCTAGGAACCACGAACTGAGACCTAATAGTGGTGCCATCTTCACTCTCCAGCACTCGCTGCAGGGGATCATCTTCCACCTTCAAGGACTCCCATTGGGCCCAATACCTTCCATTCCAGTACCATCTTTAATTCGGGATCAGCCTCCTGTTGCCGTTGCAATTCTTCCGGCAACCAATTGTCGTTGACGATGGTAGTTCTCAGTACTTGGCAAACTTTCTCTTCCAAACGAGAGCAATGACGGCAATCTGTTGGACAGGGTCTTCTTGAAAGAGCATCGGCATTTCGATGACTAGTGCCCGCTCGATGTTCCGTGTCAAAGTCGTATCCTTGTAATCGTTCGATCCACCTTGCGACCTGGCCTTCAGGATTACGGAATTGTAGAAACCATTTCAACGCTGCATGGTCCGTCCTCAATAAAAACTTCCGTCCATACAAGTATTTGTAGAAGTGCTCAACGGACTTCACGACAGCCAACAATTCTTTTCTGGTCACACAATAATTCCTTTCGGCTTTTGACAAAACCTTACTGAAATAACCGATGACCTTTTCTTGTCCATCCTGTATCTGAGAAAGTACACCCCCAATGGCCAGATTACTTGCATCTGTGTCCAGTATGAATTTTCCTTCGGTCCGTGGATAGCTCAATATTGGTGCTGTTGTCAAGGCACTCTTCAACTGTTGGAAAGCGGTTTCGCACTCTCCGCTCCAAACATACTCGCGCCCATCTTCAGTTAACCTTGTCAGAGGCTTTGCTATATTGGCAAACCCAGGAACGAAACGCCTGTAGTAGGTACACAATCCAAGAAAACTACGAACTTGGTGTTTATCTCTCGGTGTTGGCCACTCTTGGACTGCACGGATTTTGTCGGGGTCGGCTGCCACTCCATTTTGTGATACGACATGCCCGAGGTATTTTACTTCCTTTCGGAATATGTGACACTTTTTCGGACTCAATTTCAGGTTGGCTGCACGCAGTCTCCGGAACACTTCCTCCAAATTTTTCAGATGTTCCTTGAATGATTTTCCAACCACGATCACGTCATCTAGGTATACCAGGCAAGTCTTCCACGACAGCCCCCTCAGAATGGTCTCCATTAGACGCTCAAAGGTAGCCGGAGCGTTACATAGACCGAAAGGCATAACCGTAAACTGCCATAGTCCGGAACCAATAGTGAACGCGGTCTTCTCCCGGTCTTCAGGTTCCATTTCAACTTGCCAATAACCACTCTTTAAGTCCAAAGTCGAAAACCATCGTGAACCAGACACGGAATCTAACGTGTCGTCAATGCGTGGTAAGGGATAGCTGTCTTTCTTGGTCACGTTATTGAGCTGCCGATAGTCCACACAAAATCTCGTTGATCCGTCCTTCTTACTGACCAGGACCACCGGTGATGCCCATGGACTGCTGGATGGCTCGATGACCCCTTGTTCTTCCATATCAGTAATGATTTTCTCGGCTTCTGCTCGCCTTGCTAGAGGTAGACGTCTCGGTTGTTGTCGGACTGGCCTAGAGTTCCCTGTATTGATTTTATGTCGCACAATATTGGTTCGTCCCTTCTGGGTATCATCAAGAGCGAAGATATCTTGATATCAGTGAATCAAACCCTGTACCTCTTTCACTTCTATTTTGTTAAGGTCTTCGCATGAACTAGTAATCATACCCACTAGTTTTACACCATGGTTTTTGGGCACTGGTTTTGGAACATCAGCCATACACCTGGCTACTCGAAATACTGGCACACACTGTCCCACAAGGGTGCTCTTCTTTAATGTCACCGGATCCACATTAACATTCATAATCCTCACCGGTACTGTCTTTCCAACCTTGATCAGCGCTTTTCCCACCAGTATGCCACTATGGATCTTCTTATCACAGGCAGGCTCCATCATTCGCACACATCCTACCCGAAGATCTCCATCCAAACCTGCCTCAACAATTATCTCGCTCCGACCTGGTAATATCACATCTTCTGTCAGCAACACCCTTACGACAGGATCTTCTCGTGGGTGCAAAGGGAGTTCTTCGTTACCAACCTTCAAAACACCCTCCTTCAAGTCCAATGTAAAACCAAATTTTCTAAGGTGGTCCATTCCTAAGATGAAATCGTCAGTGATGTCGGCTACCAGCACCTCATGATCACGTTCTTCACTTCCAATGCCAATCTTCATCTTCACCACTCCACGTGTTGGAATTACTTCACCTGTCGCTGTACGGAGTTGAGTAGTTGTCTGTACCAGCTTCATACTTGTTCGTAGAACATTAGGGCGTATGATGGACTTTGTCGCCCCCGTATCAATGAGTAGTGGAACAGTTCGATTAGCAATTTTCCCATCTACGAACAAACTGCTGGTACTATTCTTTGATGTTACGGCATGGATGGTGATCTCCGGGGCATCTTCACCCAAGGTCAACGTTCGCCCCCTCTCGTCGACCTTCTTTAGTTCCTACGGCTGAGTTTGTTTTGGTTTAGGGCAACGGCGTCGTATGTGCCCTTGTTCGCCGCAATTCCAACAACGGGGCCCTCGAACTTCTTGAAGATTCTTCTTACGGCTTTCTTCCTTCCGAAGACCTCTCAGTACTACCTCCTCTATGTGATCTTTAGAACCTTCTTCTTCTTCCACAACGGCCCGAACACGCCCGTGACCTCGGGACGCTTGTTTTGCGGCTTCAAATTCTAAGCGTATCATCAGTTGTTCTTGGTCGTGCCAGCCTTAACGACTGTTGTGTCTCCCCGTCTCTCAGTCCATCAATGAAGGTCTGCACAGCGAGTTGTCCCAGAAATGAATCGGGTGCCGTAGGATACGCCAATCGGACAAGCCGCGCAACATCGGCTTCAAACTCCTGAAGGCTTTCTTCATTCTTCTGGACACGATTCTTTACTTGCGCGTGATAAACCTGTTGTAGATACGCGTCTACATATCTCATCTCCAATCTAGAAACTAACAACTGGTAATCATTTTCCTGTCCTGCTGGGATTGTTTGCAGGACGTTCAACGCGTCTCCACGCAAAGCCACAGTTAGAGAAACGGCCTTTTCCTTGCATGTCCATCCATTGGCCCCAGCGGCCGCCTCAAATTGTTTGTAGTAGGTGGACCAAGGTATCTTTCCATCGAACGTGGGTGGTTTTACTTTTATCCCTACGGCAGGATCCTTTTCTTCTTTAACGTGTTTCTTTACTTCATTACACGGCCAGTCAGAAGTTGACGGAAACCGTATTTGCCTCATTCTATCTTCCAGCATTTCGGTCATATCGTCTTTCTTAGTTGTTGGTGGTAATTGCATTTGGGCTATTTCTCTTCTACCATCTTTATTACCCTATCATGTTCCGTCAATCTACCTTCCAACAGTCCTAACGCACTGGCATTCTCAAAAAATTCTTCGAAAACTTTATCTTCTAACGCTTTGACATTGTCCTGCAATTCTTCAAGCCTTCTGCAACTTTCTTCAGACTTTTCTAGTAATTCATCTTTAAGCCTTCTAGAACTTTCTTCAGATTTCCTGGAATTCTCCAGTATTTCTTCCTTTAGCATTCTAACATTTTCTTCGGACTTTCTAGAATTTTCCAAAACTTTTTCTTCCAATGCTTTAGTGTTTTCCATTAGCTTTCTAGAATTTTCTTCGGTCTTTTCCAATAGTTCTTCTTTTAACATTCTAGAATTCTCTTCGGACTTTTCCAGTAGTTCTTCTTTTAACATTCTAGAATTCTCTTCAGACTTTTGCAGTAGTTCTTTTAATATTCTAGAATTCGCTTCAGACTTTCTAGAATTCTCTTCGGACTTTTCCAGTAGTTCTTTTTTTAACATTCTAGAATTCTCTTCAATTTTACTTAACAACAAACCAGTATCAATTGCGGGTCCAGGTATTTCGAAGAGGTAACTTTCAGGGTCTTCCTTGTGTTCCAAAAGCCATTCTCTTAGCCGATTTATTAACACACTTTTAAGGCCCGTTGTTTCCAAGTCCCGTTCTTCCAGTTCGCGTTTTAAGTCTATTACCTTCAGATCTTTCAACAATTTCATCGCCATTTTAATTATTAGTTGTAATTGTTTTTAACACTAACAGTTTATTCTCACAGCACTTTGTTTATTACACGGTTTTATTTATTTTAAAACCCCACACCTGACACCACTGCAACGTTCTTTTTAAAATAATAACAAAATGCTGTTTAAATCATCTATTAATAAAGAGAAAACATTCACACTTAACACACAATAATTCAATCTTAACTAATTTACAAAACACAATTATAAACTAACTATTAACTATTATTTATATTCAATCACAATATTTATTTCGTACACACTCAGATATTTATCTATTACCACTTGCGACTACTAACACGTCTGATTGCTCGCGGTTCACTAATAGAATTCCCTTCGGCGCCAGCCGGTTTTTATATACCGTACATTCTTCTAGAAAATACTGTAGATTCTTCTAGAAGGTCTATTGATTTTTCGCGCCGTCGATGACGCACGCGGGTGAGTCACACGCATTCTCGAACATTCGACGGTGAAGTTCAAAGAGCTGACCGCGCTCATTACAATATATTGAGCCCATATAAATATGACCTAAATAAAGAAAGTAAGTTATTGGGAAGTCCTAACGCATCTAATTTCCTTATGAGACTGGAGTGATTTTCCTTATCGAAAGCTTTACTAAGGTCGGCGTATACGCAACCTACTTGACCACTAGCGCCTAGTTCCTCAGTCACAAATTGTGTGAAACATGCCAGATTAGAAATGATTGAATGGTTCTGAACAAAGCCATGCTGCTCAGTGGATATGTAAGGAGATACAGATTTGTAAATACATTTATAAATAATTATTTCGAAAATTGTTGCAGTTGCAGAGAATGGATATGGGCCCATGGGCCGATAATTTCCAGCTTGTGACTTATCTCCAGACTTGTGTACCGGACAGATTCGCACATATTTCCATACTTTGGGAAACTGTTTGGTATCCAAAGATAAATTAAATATAAATTGTAAAGGTTCCGCAAGCACATGGATACAATCCTTAACTAAAAAGCTTGGAATCTTATCAGGTCCAGCTGTAGGTTTATTACTCAGAAGGTTGGTTGCTGCAATGATGTCTATCTCCGATATTTGTTTCATATCCTCAAAATTCCCTACATTAGCAAAAGAGTTATTATAATAAGTTTTAGAAGAAGTTGTATCTATAGTATAAGCTGACCGAAAGTAATCAGCGAAAATGTTGACAATGTGTTGTGGATCACTATATGCCTTATTGTTGTAAGTAATAACCCCTGGTATTCGAGAGTTGTTCCTATGACAATAATTAATAAAGTTCCAAAATTGCTTTGGATCAGTTGAAATATTTTCCTCCATCTGAGCTGAATAATTTTTAAAGCACAATTTAGTAGAGAATTTAACCTTAGCTCTCACAAAACGGTAGCTACTGTTAACATCAGTTGACCGGGTTCGTTTATACTGCTTCCACAATTTCTCTTTTTGTTTTATTAAATTAATTAAGTCCCTATCAAACCATAACGGGAAATCTGCGTCTAGACTTTCGTTTTTTAGGAATAGTAACATCAAAAATGTGATAAAGAATTTCATAAAATTTGTTACAAGCTAGTTCTACATCTTCAATACAGTTAAAGTCAGTCCAATGAATTGTTATGAAGGCTCGTATTCGCGTTTATGTTAGCTGTTATAGAAGATTTCCGATAAAAAATATCTAGACAACTTTTCAAAGAAAATGTGAATACCAAAGCCGGATGGTAATTATCTTCATAAATCAGTGGTAAGGGATCACGTGATACATAACAGAAATTATTAGAAAATATTAGATCAAGAGTATTCATTTTAGAATTATATATGCAATTAAACTAATCCAGACTGCAAAGATCCCGAAAATATGTTAAGATTTTATGCTTCTTATCATTTGGGTAAAGATCATACTGCGAAGCATTAAAGTCTCCAACAATTACTACATTACATTTATTTTCAGTTATAATACTGGAGAATGAATCCAGGAGCATCTCCAGTTGCATAGCATTTAGTTGAGGCAGAATGTATACGACAGCTAATAACGTTTGCGAGTATATGGGTCCTATTTTGCAACAAGCAATATCGATAAGTGGGAAACTTTTATGCAGATTGTTTACGTTGAATGGTAAGCATGGAATCGTGTCTTTAATAGCTATTAAGACACCCCTCCTCTAGTTAGTTTTGTAGAATTCCGGTCTTTACGATATACCGTATATGAATTATTAAACAGTTCAGCTGATAAGGTAGCATCTGATAACCAAGTTTCTGTTAAGCAGATGATATTGAAATCTGAGGAACAAGTACCATGAAAGAAATCAGTTATTTTGGTGTTTAGTCCTCGCACATTTTGATAATAGCAGTTGATATGATTGATGTAATTAGAAGGAGAAGATGCCGGTACTGTTAAAGTTTGTTGAGGAGGTGTTGTATTGTTCAAAAAGTTTATAGGACTCTGTAATTGCTAGTGGGATATAATTCTACGTTTCAATGCAGAAAGATATTTGGAGTACATATGACATTTGCTCTTGTCCCAGACAGCATGATGTGTATCAATATTTGTTGCATCGTCATTAGTGTTTTTATAAAGGGAACAGTTAGAACAGCATAAGGTTTTCGATTTACATTCTTTAACAGCATGCCCACCAGCACAGAGGGGACATTTAATATCGTTCTTGCACCCTTTTGCAGAGTGGTGATAAGCATTACATTTATAGCACCTTAATACATCGATAACATCGTACACTACACAACTATCTAGGCCAATAAACACACTCTTAACATCCACAAGCTTTCTGTAGGTGTTAAGATCAACTTGTAATGTTGCTTGAAATATATTTCCGTTTTTCTTCGTTGGAGAATGGTTGATTAATTTGAACTATGTTACCCAATGTGGATTACTCCAACAGCTTCTTTTGATCGTATTACTACTATTCAAGTTGTCAACCCAGTGTAAGATAGAATAGCAAGATCTCAATCCAAGTAATCTAATATCGGAGATTAGAAGAGAGAAATCTCAGGGGTGAGAGGTATGAATTGCATGTATTTCTAAATGTATACAAAATGCTCTAGAAAGATTTTTTGAGATGGCTGTATCTTCTACATTTAGAAGCACATAAATTATCTAAATGGTTGCTCGTTATGAGTGCCAATGTGTATTTCAAGATAGTTGTTTATTCTACATTGGTTTTTCACCACTATGAATGAGAAGTATTGGAATACTTATAATAAAGTATAAATTTTCAGCCATTATATATCAATATATCCCTTTTAGATAAAAATTAATGAGTACATAAGCTACAATCAAATGGTTTTTCATCACCATGAGTAACCATATGTCTTTTGAACTTACTTTTCTCTGAAAATTTCTAATCACATAAATTACACAAATGGTTTCTCACTACTATGTGTGAGAAAGTGAGTTTTTAATCTACTCTTCACTGTACATTTATAATCACACAAATTACACTCAAATGGTTTCTCTCCACCATGAGTAAATATATGTTTTTTGAGACTACCCTTTAGTGAACATTTATAATCACATAAATTACAAGCAAATGGTTTCTCACCACTATGGATGAGCATGTGTGTTTTGAGATTACTATTTGCTGAACTTTTATAATCACATAAATTACACTCAAATGGTTTCTCGCCACTATGAGTGCGCATGTGCATTTTGAGATTACTCTTCACTGTATATTTATTAGTACATAAATTACACTGAAATGGTTTCTCATCATTATGAGAGAGCATGTGGGTTTTTAGTCTACCCCTCCATGAACATTTGTAATCACATAAATTACATTCAAATGCTTTCTCAGTATGAGTGAGCATATGTGATTTTAGCCCTTCATTCACTGAAGATTTATAATCACAAACATTACACTTAAATGGTTTCTCACCACTATGAAAGCGCATGTGTATTTTAAGATTACGCTTCACTAAACATTTATAATCACATAAATCACACTGAATTGGTTTTTCACCACTATGCGTGAGCATGTGGTTTTTGAGACTATACTTTATTGAACATTTATAATTACATAAATTACACTCAAATGGTTTCTCACCACTATGAGTAAGCATGTGTCTTTTGAGGCTACTCTTTAATGAACATTTATAATCACATAAATTACACTTGAATGGCTTCTCACCACTATGAGTGAGCATATGTGTTTTCAGATGACTCTTCATTTTGCATTTATGATCACATACATTACATTCAAATTGTTTGTCAGCGATATGTATGACCATATGGCTACTAAGATCATTTTTGCGTAAACATTTATAATCACATATATTACAGTCAAACCATTTTTCTCCAGCATGAGTCAGTAAGTCTTCATCTAAACGAGTTCTTTTTGGAAATGTATATTGTTTTGCCTCAATGTTTGTTTTAATCTCATTCTTGGTTTTATAGTCTTCCATTTGTTGCAATTCTATTTGGATATTCTGATCTGTTTCAGCTTTTATTGCAATAGCTACATCATCGCCGTCCATTATACCAATATTATATCAAATTAGAACCTGAGAAAAGAAATATTCACTTCACAAGATCTGAAGATCAAATGCGCTTACCATAAAGATAGACGAGGGTTGGCGATGACCTTTTGAAAGAGTTCACTCATCTGTAGTGTTTGATGTCACAAATTTAAAAAAGACATAAAATATTTGTGTAAATTTAACTACATATAAATAACTACATACATGAACGAGTAATATCTGGATAATTTCTTATAAGGTGTAAAATTTATCAGGGATTATCATGAGAAGCTTATAGCTTTGCTATGCTATTCTGTGCTAGAAGTGTAAAAGAGAAAATAATCATTATAGTGGCGTGTGCCAAAGTTACCAACAACAAGACATTTAACTGCACTAAATGGGAAATAACTTTTATCTATGACCACTATTTATAGATAGCTACACAATTCGCACAATCTAGTAACCATGAAAATGACTCGTTGCTCACAATCTTTAAACTGAACTATAATGACCGTGGGAAATGATTTATCATGATCAGTAGTTCTATTAAAACGCCATAGATGTCAGCATATGCAATATTATAATATTATTTATTTAAAATATAAAAGTTAGAAATTTTAGATAAAGGAATATTTATTTATTTAATTAATGTTTTACATTAAATTATGTATTGAATATAAATCCATCCAGAAAAATTGTCGCTTCGGCGGGGAATCAAACCCCAAATGAATGCCAGTATAAATTCTAGGTTAAATATACGTTCGCTATGCATTTCTGCTAAGAACCGTTTAGCATGCTAATGGCTCATTTGCACCTATGGACCTTCCTGGAATAGTTTGGAAGTCAAACGAAGGACAGCATCAAACAAACAACTCTGGAAGTACCAGCTATAAATGCAGGCTCGAGCTGCAACCTTGTAGAGCTAATCAGTCAGCGAGTAGTAACGTACTAGACCACCGAGCAACGATAGTGAAGTGTTTGTAATACGTAGAGTCAAATTTGTCGACTTAGACATATTTATGTATTTACCAATAAATACTTTTATTAAATTCTGGTCTCCAAATTATTTAAAAATATTTCTCGCGCAAAAAGGTACCAATTTATAAGTAGCTGACTGTGTTTATCGTTTCGAATTTTCATTCTATTACCCTGGTGCACTTTAAAATTAATATCAGAGAGAATTTTGTGAAATTTTGTTATTTGTTGAGCATGTCGTCATATTTTACTTTAAATGGTTTAACGCACATTACTCCACTTAAAAATCTTGAAAGTACTATGCAAGAATTGATTCTTCCAGTGAGCCAGGTGGCGTGGAGCAGTGGACTGTAATGCGTTCTTCTATATAATTCGCCGGTCAGGTCGTAGAGATGTTGCAGCAAAACTCTTGGTTCTGGTTCCGAAGAGGCTACTTATTGGTATAGCTGTAGGTCTACGTTCCAAGACTATGGTGAAAGTTCTTTCGGCCAATATCTTCTTAATCGTACTTTTCGATGTTGTCATAAAGCTTGCAAATTTTCCAGTAAATGCGGGTTTTTTAACGTTGCGGGTTTAGTAATAAGTAATAGGCGGTTTTATAAATAATATGAGGTTTAATTATGGAGCTTTTGTAACATTTACAAATAATATTATTTTATATGTCAATGATTTAAAAAATGTGTTGACAATTGCAACAAAAAAAAACTTCGATCTTCACAAATTTCAGAATTAACTTCAACCGTTAACTTGATCGAGTGCTACAGATATTTTGGTCCAAACACATTTAATTACGCGACTGCGGAACACCAGGTTTGAATTATCAAGAGGAAGGTTTTGCGTCTATCATCATGCATAAATGACTTGAGAATTTGTTAGTGAAATGCTACAAAAAGATTGAGATAAGCAAATATGCAGAATTATCTGATAACAGAATTACTTCAGAATTTAAAGATATCATTCTGTTTTCGGACGAGGGCACTTTTAAAATCAATGGATTAGTGAATCGATACAACTGCGATAAATTATCACGTAATCCAGGAATTCGTTCGAGGTTCTCCTAGAATAAACGTTTGATGCGGTATAATGCGTATTAGAATTATCAAATTGTAGAATTTCTTTATGGAAAACATCATCCACGGCAATATCTATCTAGATATGCTAGAAAACTTTGTGACTCTACTTTTCCACTTTCCACGTCTTCAAGAAAACGAAATATTTTCAATCACATTCCAACGGGGTGGCGCGCCACTACACTTTGCTAACGCTGTGCATGATGCAATAAATATGAGATTTTGTGTTATCCATTTCTTCTTATATAACTTTTGCATTTAAGACAAACTATTCATGTGTCTATTATTATCAGTAGAAATAACTATGTTAATTCGGTTTAGCGTTAGCCAAATCCAATCAATTGCAATTTATTTCAAAGCTATCGGGCTAATGTTCGGACATTACTGTGTATAAAAATGTACAAAAGAAAGGAATGAACAATCTATCACAAAGTTATGTCAACCATACAAATAATTGCAAGCAAGACTTTTGTAAGACTCGAAGATGTGGCATCGAGTAGATTACAGAATCTTTGAACCGAAGGTTGCCTCGTGGTCAAGGCTAATATGAATAAAAATAGAAACTCCAACTAAAGTGTTCAAAGATGCATATAAATGAACTGAATTTAATGGTATTTAATTCGCCAGTGTTTCATCATTGACTTGTCATTTTGTTTATGACTTTAATAGTAATAGTAATTTAAGTAATATAATAGTAATAGTAATGTGTAACACCTCCAGATCCAGTAAATGACGACTCTACAGAAATTGAAACCTTCCTTGATGCACCCTGTCAAATGTCGCTCCCACGGAAAGCCTTTTCACCGACCAAAGTTCAGAAACAAGTACAGATCACTAATACTCGCAAAGTTCCTGGTTACAACCTAATACTAAAAGAAATACTACAAAACCTACCCAGGAAAGCTTTAGTCTTCCTTACCATTATCTACAATAGAATCCCGAGACTATGCCATCCTGTCCAGTGGAAACATATGCGCTAGTAACAATGATTACCAAGCCCAGAAAACAACAAACACAACCTAAGTCCTATAGACCTATCAGTCTCCTACCTCTAATGTCAAAAGTTCTTGGAAAATTACTCCTCAAAAGAATGAGAGAAACATTAAACCTAGACCTAATGATTCCAACACACCAATTCGGAAACACCATCACTCGACAGTGCAGCAAGGACATTGTATACTTAGTAAACAGGATCATGGAGAGCCTTGAAACCAAAAAAGTATGTGCAGGCATATTCTTAGATATCCAGCGAGCATTTGACAAAGTCTGGCATAAGGGCTTGCTCTATAAAATCAAGAAACACCTTCCGAGTCAATGACACAGCAGAAGCCGCAGCAGCAAATGTACAAAAAGTCAACTCAAATAACCTTTACCAATAAACGTACTCAGTGTCCACAATTAACAATCAAGAATTCTCCAATACCAATTAAAACCGAAGTAAAGTATCTTGGTTTACACTTATACCAAAGATTAACCTGACGAGAACATATAAAGGCCAACAGGAAACAATTAAACCTCAAACTTCGACAAATGGATTGGCTACTCGGACAGCGATCCCAGCTTTCCTTGTCCAACAAGATACTGCTATAGGTACAAGGTCATCTTGAATCTCGTGTGGGCCTATGGGGTCCAGTTCTGGAGATGTGGAAAAGCCTCACGTACAAAAATACTTCAAGGATCTCAATCGAAGACTCTCCGTATCATAGCAAATGCCCCTTCGTATGTCAGAAATGATACATTGCACGCCGACTTACACATTGCACATATAACTGAAGTAATCCACAGATTCGCAAGAATTTACCATAATAATCTTGGCGGACATCCCAACCAACTTACCACCTAACCAGTAGTCGAAAGGTTAAAACAACAGTAGCCGCATGAATTGATCGAAATTAATATAACACCATTAGCGATTTCAGCAGTGGCTAAACCCTTACATGTCCGATTACTTTTCAACTATTCACTTATTACTTCAATGAAAGTAGATTGTAAGTTTTCTAAACAAAAAATATATAGCAATAGTAATTTAAGCCCAGTTAATTTCCAAATAATCTTTTTGTAGCTGTTTTACACGCTAATCGGGAACAGAATTCCGACCTTGTGTAATGCGGTACATAGGCATTTTATTGTAAGGTATTGTTAGCGTTTTGTGACTGTATCATTTAGTTGATTAGCTTTGTATATTTAATAAATTGATTTTTTTCTTAAGTGTACTTTTGTGTTATGCTTTTCTCCCCTTTTTTTAACTTAATTTAGCAATTTAAACCAAGTGTAGACATAAATGTTCAACAATTCAAGTGCTTCATAAAATTGTTATTTGTCCTCGTAGTTGCATCTTCAATTTAATAAAGCTATAATTTTTATAAAGCTAACATATCATAATTTTTCATAATTATTCTAAAAAGATTAAACTATTAAAGTTTCAATGATAAGTTGCATTCTTAGAAAAATTGCACAAAAGGCAGAGACATAATTTGATATTACATATCCTGTGGTATCACTATCAGACTTAAGAAAGCTTATCTAGCACTTAGTATAGAAAAACCAAACGCAAATCGTGAGATTTGCAATCTTCACAAAATCCCGACAAAAAATGCAAAAGGAAATAATGTTTGAGACAGTTGTTAATCATAGCAAGCAAAATTGTAGAAATTGAATAGAAAAAAAGATATCAAAACTGTCCTCCGCTTAGCCGTGGTGAAAATTGAAAACCCTTTTGGAAGACAGTGGTGAAAATCTCGTTGGAAGAAAGGTGCATTAATTAATTAACGGTCGCGTTCGGTTCGGATACTTAACTTAGAAAAAGGTAAATTGAAGTATATCGTTATTTTAGGATATATTAGAAATTTCAGTACTACATTCAGTAACTCGTAACTTTCTTAATCTATGTGTACGTTAATTTAAATAAAGGAGTGATAATATCTAATTGAGATTACTTCGTTTGGATTATTTGATATACAAAAGGTCAGTAGAATGTTTTATTAATTTACGTAACTGAAGGAATGCAATAGCAAATGCAATTATCAATAACGAAACTCTTTTGTATTTTTGTTGGCGATTATTAATAATTTATTGATTTAGAATGACCAATTTTATATGTTATACTACCCATGTGAAACGATAACGTGTATAAAATGTTTTATTCTATTTTAATTTCTATGGCCAATATTTCGTAGAAGATTATCTATATCTTCAGGCCTCTAAAAAGTACAAGATAAGCAAATTGTAAATAAAAAGAAAAACTTACTAGAAATATAAAGAATAACAAGACTTTACAAAAAACATAAACCTCAAAAACTACAATACGATAGGTACCTAACAATAAAATGGAAAAAAATATATATAAATTTGATATAAATTTTGATTTTAAATATACATCAAAAGTTTAAATTTGAGAGAGAATTTTGTTTTAATAATAATTAATAAGTTAAATTATTATTAGTTATTGTTAATATTTTTATAATTATGATTAATTAGAAGATTGTATACAATGCTAAAATTACCAATATCTGTTTTAGAATTCATTGTATTTGTTTTACGGAATATGTGGCACATTTCTAAAAATAATCTTTTTGTTAAGTTATTTTCTATGTCTAAAATCTTTAAGTTTTTATAGTCAATTTTGTGATCTAAATTATTAACATGTACGCTAACTGCTGTCGATTTTGGTTTTAATCGGTTGTCAGTTATATGTTAGTTAAGTTTTTGTTTCAGTCTTTGAGTAGTTTGTCCAATGTAAGCAGTCAAGTTTGTAAATGACGATAGATAAGTTTGTAACCAAAATTTTATCTTTGAGTCTAGTAAATAATTTGTTAATGATGAAAGGTATGTTATTTGAAATTGTTATATTACTGTTTTTAAAAACTTTTATTAATTTAGGTGTAAGATATTCAATATGAGGTAATGAAAATATTTTTTTCTACTCATGACATTGAAATCACTCATTTTGCAATCGATAACAGTGGTTGAAATCGCATTTCAACATCTAGAGGTTGAAATTATCGGACTACCGCGATTTTGAATTTCAAACTGTTCGACATTCAATTGCTGACAAGAGAAATGTCACTTTAATGTCATGTTTTGTCACTTAAATGTCATAATCTTTTCTAAAGTGCATTAATTTACTAAAAATTCGGAGAAAAAATAGTATATGCAACGCGTGGCTGATAAAATTTCAACGTCTCGAGTTACTTTTTTCAACGAGCGACAGTGAGCTTTTTTCAACCACTCTCAACATTGAAATTTTATTTCAACCACTTGTCCCATAATATACTATTATGTTGTTAGAAGGTTAAGAAAGTTGATTGTCATTGTTAATAGTTTGTTGATCTTCGTATAGTAACTTTTTAATTATGTTGGATACGAATTGTCACGTAAAATGTCAAAAAGTTTTTGTAAATTGTCATTAATAACGTCCGGATGTGATATTCTTAGTACTCTATTTTTCATCCCAAGAATGAAGTTGATTTTCATCTTCATAGGATGTTTAGAATGAAAATTTAAGTATCTTTTTGAACTAATTGGTTTTTGATACCAATCCAGTTTCAAGGTGTTATTTTCTGTTCTGATAACTCTTGTGTCTAAAAATGGCATTGAATTGTTTTTTTCAGTTTCAAGTGTAAATTGTATATTTTAGTTGTAGCTATTGAAAACTTGGATAGTTTCGTCAATGGCGTCATGTGGAATGGAGCAAATAATGTCAACATATTTTTTGATAAATGGTAAACAAAAACTTAGCTTTGAAATACAACTCATCATCTTAAAGCCCAAATGATGGACTTTAAAACAGTTTTTGTTTCATTCCTTTATCTTATTTCTATCAAAAGTTATAAAGGAAAACGTAAACGCAAACTTGCTCAAAATCACTCATTTTTGTACACTTTAGAAGGGCACAACTCAAGAACCACTCGAGTTAAAAATATAATATTTTAGATTTTTACTTATCTTTAGGAGTATAACAGCTGTGCCAAATTTGAAATAAATCAAAAAGGATGAGTTACAACTCATTGGATCACTTAACATGGAATTACCCAAATACCAGTGTAATCATATCAAAAAAACTGACACAATTAAATCAGTATGTATTGTTACTCTCGGAACATGTACGTTTCTTGAGATGGCTGTATGTTCTACATTTACAAACATAGCAGTCACACTCAAATGGTTGTTCATAAATTACAATCAAATGGTTTTTCACCACTATGAGTAAGCATATGTCTTTTGAGCTTACCCTTATCTGAAAATTTATAGAAACATAAATTACAAACAAATGTTTTTACAATTACAAAACAAATTACAAACCACTATGAGTGAGAAAGTGGGTTTTTAGCCTATCCTTTGCTGTACATTTATAATCACACAAATTACACTCAAATGCTTTCTCATCACTATGAGTGAGCATGTGGGTTTTCAAGCTACTCTTTATTGAACATTTATAATCACATAAATTACACTCAAATCATTTCTCACCACTATGGGTGAGCATGTGCCTTTTGAGGCAACTCTTGAATGAAGATTTATAATCGCATAAATTACACTCAAATGGTTTCTCACCATTATGAGAGAGCATGTGGTTTTTGAGATTACGCTTCACTGAACATTTATAATCACATAAATTACACTCAAGTGGTTTCTTACCACTATGTGTGAGCATATGTATTTTGAGATATTGCTTCACTGAACATTTATAATCACATAAATTACACTCAAATGGTTTCTCACCACTATGAGTGAGCATATGCTTTTTGAGATCACTATTCGTAGTACATTTACATTCACATAAATTACACTCAAATGGTTTCTCACCACTATGGGTGAACATGTGTCTTTTGAGATTACTGTTTATTGAACATTTATAGTTGCATAAGTTGCACTCAAAGGGTTTCTCGCCACTATGAGTGAGCATGTGCATTTTGAGACTACTCTTCACTGTATATTTATAATTACATAAATTACACTGAAATGGTTTCTCACCATTATGAGAAAGCATGTGTATTTTGAGACTACGCTTCACTAAACATTTATAGTCACATACATTACACTTAATTGGTTTCTCACCACTATGAGTGAGCATGTGGGTTTTCAACCTACTCTTTATTGAACATTTATAATCACATAAATTACATTCAAATAGTTTCTCACTATGAGAGAGCATATGTGATTTTAGCCCACCATTCCCTGATGATTTATAATCACATAAATTGCACTTAAATGGTTTCTCACCACTATGAGAAAGCATGTGTATTTTGAGACTACTCTTCACTAAACATTTATAGTCACATACATTACACTTAATTGGTTTCTCACCACTATGAGTGAGCATGTGGGTTTTCAACCGACTCTTTATTGAACATTTATAATCACATAAATTACACTCAAATGGTTTCTCACCACTATGTGTGAGCATGTGTCTTTTGAGATTGCTCTTGAATGAACATTTATAACCACATAAACTACACTCAAGTGGTTTCTCACCACTATGAGAGAACATGTGGCTGTTGAGACTACTCTTCAGTGAACATTTATAATCGCATAAATTGCACTCATATGGTGTCTCACCACTATGAGAGAGCATGTGTATTTTGAGATTACGCTTCACTGAACATTTGTAATCACATAAATTACACTCAATCGGTTTCTCACCACTATGGGTGAGCATGTGTCTTTTTAAATTATTCTTTAATGAACATTTATAATTACATATATTACACTCGAACCGTTTTTGCCCTATATGAGTCAGTATGTGTTCATGTAAACGAGATCTTTCTGAAAATGTATATTGATGTTTTTTACATTATTTTGTCACTATTAATATGCAAACTACTTATGTTACTTACTAAAAAATGGTTGCTCTTCACTCTCAATATTTGCTTTAATCTCATTTTTGATTTTATAGTCTTCCATTTGTTGCAAATCTATTTCGATATTTTGATCCCTTTCAGTTTTTATTGCAGTTGCTACATCATCATCGTCCATTATATAATACCAATATTTTATCATATTACAGCCTGAGAAAAGAAATATTAACAACACAAGATTTGAAGAGCAAAGGCGTTTACCATTTAAATAAATACTATCAGCCCTACGTATTTATATGTATTCGCTATTGACACATCTAATTTGCGTGACGCACGCGCTATCTGCCGGATGGCGGCGTAAGTAAATCATATACAATTTAAATTTTACGCCCTACTGCATCGAAAAGGGTACTTTACATCTTGGTGACCGTGGCGGAAACGTTGACATTACATCGCGGGCGGTAAAGTGTAAAAAAATCGCCCGCTGTAAAAAAATCGCCCGCATAATCCAACTTTGACATTAAATCGCGGGCGGTAAAGTGTAAAAAAAACGCCCTACTGTAAAAAAAAACGCCCGCATAATCCAGATTTGACAATACATCGCGCGCCTTAAAGTGTAAAAAACGCCCGCTGTAAAAAAACGCCTACATACATCCAAAAACTATTATAAAAATTTATTTATAATAATTATAAATGTTAAAAGTACAATTAGAAACATTTGAAAAAGAACTTGATGGCGCCACTGCTTTGAGTTCCCTTGAAATGGGAGAGGACGACATCTCAATCGGAGTATCAGCTGTTGTAATTCCAATTTCGGTGAAAGAATTAGCTGCCATATTAGCTAATGATTCATGTGATGGTACCGATGTTACCGATGATGTTCCCTCTGAAGAACTCATACTTCCACGTTCGTATTGCGGAAGTGACTTCTTTCCCAGAATTGAACGTGTAATTTTATTTTTTGAAGTTATCGAATCTTCCAAATAGCCCTCCGCGACATTTGTGCTTTTCCATCTAGAACAAAATATTCATAATATAGAAGTAATTATAAAAATTACTATGTAGTTACCCTCCGTGTCTTTTTATACTAGTAATATCTGCACCGCTATCGGCCAGTAAAGTTGCACTGGTCCTGCGAAATGAATGGCCTGTGTACTTGTTTGGATTCGGAAGATGGAGGTAAGTTGCAATTACTTTTGGTATTGTTCCAATAGTATTTTTGCCTACAGGTTGCGGAAAGCAGGTGTTGTTTCTGTATCGTAGAAAAAAACGACGATGTGTGACATTTGCTGGTCTCAGTGCAGCATATTTTCTGTATAATTTCAATCCCGACACAGAGTCATCCTCAACAATGGTAAATATTCTTTTTTTATTGGTTTTGGTTTTTGGTAGTGTAACCACCAAAACTGAACCTCTATCTTCGATATCATCTATGGTAATGTCCACTAACTCTCCTCGGCGACAGGCACCAAAAAGCCCAAAGACAAGAACAATCTATGTTTCAAAATAGGTAAAGTAACTTATAACAGCTAGACAGATATCGTTAAAACTATTTTTTACCTTATGCATCAAATAGACGTCATCTGGAGCGTCAACAATAAATTTTGTAACCTCCTCTTTGGTCAAAATATTTGATTTCTTCGGTTCATGCCCAACAGCTTGATTTTTGAGAAAACTTATTAATTTGCAAAACTGGCTAATATCCACATTTTTATTAATAATTAGCATCTTCTTGAGCAGCGAATATTTACTCCAAAGTGAACTGCTTTGATATACTGTAGACTGAAAATTAAATAAATTGCTCAAATAATAAACCTGAATTTATGCTATGAATAAACATACCTTTTCACTAAAATACGCTAACAACACTGTTTCATTAATTGTGCTTGTTTGCTTTTGTTGCAACCATTGGAGAAAATTTTGAAATTCTGCTTCATACCGATTTCTCGATTTTTTGGGGCATAATCCAGAGACCGCTTCTCTGGATAAGGCTATGATTTCGTCTGAAATGCTTTCAGACTCTGGAATACTCATTTCTTCGCACTTTTTTTCACTTTTTACTCGCAATGTCACAATATTTTCAGTAAAATTTACAATTTGGTTTTATTGTTTACGCGTGAAGTCATAGTTACGATCAGCCATCACGCCGCCTATTTTTAACGTTGTGAAATTATGAATTATGATAGATGATTTTACGATAATTTAAAGTTAATATTTCTTTTGCAGTTGGGCGTAAAACGTTGTACGTACCTCGGGCCGAAAGTAGATTGCGCCCTTGGCTAAATTAAGGCCCTCCTTCGTCGGGCCTCAACCTTTAGCCGGCGGGCGCAATCTTACACTTTCGGCCCTCTATACGTAAATAACTATTACGTTTTAATTGTGACTATTATTCGCTATTATTCAACGAAAAGCATGAGTATAATTGTATTGCAAGTAGTATACCTAATTAAAGAATTTAGATACGGGGAATGAATTAAACGGTTTGTCGTGAAATGTTTGTGATAATTGCATGCTCTTTTCAAGCTGTAAATATAAGTATTTGCCGAAAAAAAGGTTTATCGAAGGGTTAAATGTTAGTTAAAAGCCCCCTGAAGTCACGAAGCAGCTAATTAAAATATGATATAGTTAGTCATCAATTTGTTTTGTGGGGTGCCCTCCCCGCATAAGTTTGTAATAACCGTCAATTCTTATAATAATAAGATATGTATGTCTTCGACAAAATCCATTAATAGAGAAGACGAGAAAAAACAATTTTCATAACTATGAAGGACTACCAGGAGTTCGAACCTACGACCCTTGGGTTATGAAGTAATCATGCAAACTATTAATCTATCGAGACTGGCTAAACAATTGGGACGCACCAATAAATTCGCATTCGCAACATTGAATAATAATCATATTAAGCTTTTATGATTGCCAAATTGTGTAATTTACAATTACACAATTTAGTTAGGTTAGGTTTATCATCTTATCAATCATATTAAGTTTTTATGATTGCCAAATTGTGTAATTTACAATTACAGAATTTAGTTAGGTTAGGTTAGGTTTCGGTTCGGTTAGGTTAGGCCTAGGAGCGTTTGCCCCAAAAAATTCTAATTCCAAATATTTAAATCAATTTTGGAGCGAGCGCCCTAAACGCCCCAAATTAGGGAGTAAAAAAATGTCAAAGGTAAAACAAATGCTTAATTTCCATGGCAATTAATAATAATTGTATTTAGTTTCTATGATTGCTAGATTGTGTCATTTACAATTACACAATTTAGGGCCGGTTGTTCAGTTGGCCGTATATCCTATGGCATTACTAAACTCTGGTTATAAATAAATTTGGTGTAAATCAGTTTTGGGTTGTTCAGTACAAAGATATTTTAAGATTAGTTAAACCTCGAAATCGTTATGTTGGTAGAATGTTTTTGTAGTTTTACAGTTGCTCTTTCTAGGTTTTTCTATGGTTTATGATTTTTACACCGTTTTTCATGCACGTAATTGGTTGTTTTAACCTTAAATTGTTTCGTTGTTAAGTCAAGTGTTAAAAGTTAACTTCTTACTGAACAACTCGCTTTTCACAGTTAAAGCCAAGTTACTAGTAACCAGAAGTTAACCACGTACTGAACAACCGGCCCTTAGTTAGGTTTGATATGGTTAGTCTAGGTTTAGGTTAGGTTAAGTTGAAAAACACCAGAATTTGCTTTTGCATAGCGTTTTGGTTAGGTGGTGGCGTTTTTATGAAGGTTAGGTTGGTAGCAATCAAGTTTGGAAGCCTAGGGGCGTTTCCCCAAATATGATTTACATATACGGAATCAGCATAAGATTTCCCTTAAAATGACACCAATTTGGTCAAAAAATGTTTGGTGGGCGAATTCTTCAATTGTTAAATTTTATGATTATAAGTCAAATTATTCTTAAAGAGCCTAAAAGGGTTAGTGCTGTTTGCATCTTTCTAAAGCCCGAGTGCGCAAACATTACGTTTGCGTTTAACTGCTGCCTTCGCAAAATGTAATTTTGAAAGTGGTGAGTTTAAAAAATTATTTCTCTGATCTTTTTCGTTGCAAAGCTGTTATTACGTCATCAAGATTTACGAGGTTGAATTGTAGAAGTTTGCTTTTTTGACATGGAAACATTGGTGGGACTACAGTAGCAGAGAAAGTGCGCGTATTTGTAAGTACTAACGCGGCGCCTTATAATGCGCGGGGCCGTTCCAAACGCGGTGCCGCGGTCCTGGATAGGAGGATGATTAAAAGTAAAGTTGAATAAAATAAAGGTAAGATAAAATAGAGTAAATGAAACAGCACGAAATAAGGTGAAGCAATGAAATTTGCAGAGGACTAAGTCCGGGTCGTGTTTCCGCTCCCAGATCAGAGGACTGCGTCCGCAAACCCGGTCCCGGGTGTATAATGTATGTGTCTGTGAGGTGGTGTTGCTTCCTTGCCTTTTGCAACTTTCGGCGAGAGTTGAAGGGTGTTGGTTATGGAAGGTGTACATTTTTGGGTGCGTGTATGGCTTAGTGTCCACTTTTAGTGAAATGGTAAATAAAATAAGAAGAAGTTACCCCCCCTATTCATTTGAAGAACAAACTTTATAAGGAAATTTTGGTCTACTCTATTCCACCTCTCTAACCTTCAGCCAAAACCCTTGAATTAATATACACCTTGTATAGATAAGTAAAAAATCTAAATACAAACTAAGTAAACGCTTATTTAAACGAAAAACAAACATGTGATCCTTACTGAATCTATCATTTTAAAAAACATAAATTTAATATGAAATAAAGATTATTAAAAGTTTCAGAGTTTTATTAAAATACAACCTGACAATATTGTTTCGACAGCTATGCTGTCTTATCAAAGGTAATATAATTATAAACAAACACGTCGCTTAGGTAGATACAAAATAGGTAAGATAAAATAATAATAATAATCAGAATTAAATATCTAATACTTCCAGTAACGGAGAAATTTAATTCTAATTTTATTTAATTCGCGACTACTTCTACTAACGTCCATATACGAAACATTAGTAAGAAATACTGAGTTATTTGTATTTTTATAAATTGCATTATTATTATTTTATCTAGTTACCTATTTTGTATCTACCTTAGCGACGTGTTTGTTTATAATTATATTACCTTTGATAATGACAGCATAGCTGTCGAAACAATATTGTCAGGTTGTATTTTAATAAAACTGTGAAACTTTTAATAATCTTTATTTATTTCATAATTATGGAGTTCCACAAAGTAAGGCTAGAAACAATAAACAAAAAAAATAAATTTAAGAAACTCTTTAAATTAAAACAACATTCTTGTATTTACATTTTGTTCATGTTTATATATTAAATCGATTCTGCGATTTTTATGATGCAAAATCATTGATTATTTTGTTATAAAATGTATCGTTTTTCATTAATTCTTTAACCAACTCGCGTTCTATTCCTAAAAACGGTAAATTGCTTAAGGCGATAGGACATGCTTATCCCACATTAAATGATCATTACAATGATCATTACGCGTACTGCGTCGCGACTACTTCTACTAACGTCCATATACGAAACATTAGTAAGAAATACTGAGTTATTTGTATTTTTATAAATTGCAAATGTAGCAAAAAGGAAACGTTTATTAGAAAAAAAAAATCTACATCAATTGGATAGTTAAAGAGTTGTAGAATGGAGGAAACACGTTAAACTGAACAAATTTGAAGTATCTGTGTAAATAAATGGCATTAAAAACAAAACATGGTTACTATATGTATTACAACATTTAATTTCTAGACTAACTACATTTAATTGAACCGCAACAAGTACTTCCCTCTAATCTATAAACATATAGGTAACTACCCATAATTCTATTTTCTGCAAATCTTGTATAATTAAATAACAATATTAAGATTAAAGTAAAAAGCTGCACTGCCCATCTCATTTTCCCTCACTTATTAAGCTAATGCACTATCTTTGTCGTATATTGTCGAATTCTAATGTGCATTTGACGTGTATTAAGGAATTATAATCGCCCATATAAGATTGCACATACTGACGTCGCTCATTTCTAGTAATGAAATAGTTGGGCACCTGATTTATATTGTTCGTATCTATTCATGGCCGGTGTACGGGCGTCGGATGCTACCGACTGCCGGTAGTAGTCGAGTGCCCTTCTGTATTCGATTGGGTAACGCACGGTAAGAAAAACAAAGAGAAATTGATTCTTTATTACAGAAGTCTTTTGAGAAATAGAATAAGAATTACGTTAAGATCAATTCGTTTGGGTTGGTTCGTTGGGTTTAAGGTTGGAAATTGAGAAACTCCTAGAAAATTGCTGTTGGCGTCGCTACTGGTACAAAACATGAATTCATTTTGTTCAGTTTCAAACCTTTAAGATTATGCTACAAAACCATAGGTGGCCCTCGCGAATTAACTTTTCTTGGCGTGGAAAGGCGTTTTTAAAAACAATACTTTATTGTTAAAACGCGAAAGACGGAGTCCAAGTCACAAAAATGAACACAGTTTACTGTAAAGTACAATAAGATATTTATTCGTCGTGAAATTACACAATATGCACTTGCATAATCACTTAAACACTATTATACAATTTCAACTTGAAACTGGTAATAATGATGTTCAGAAAGACCGAGGTAAACAGTAACCCTGGCTACCAGTTTCTACGGATTTCTGGGTGAGTATGGCTTGGAGGAAGGTAAACAATGACTCTGGCCATCAGTTTCTATCCCCAAGCCCGTGGTAACTCGGACTGAAAGATCTCATCGAGATACGGTGTTTATAGCGTTTACTGTCTCCAGCCTTACTTTGTGGAACTCCATAATCATGAAATATAATATAAATACAAAGATTAGTTAAAGTTTCACAAGTTTTATTAATATCTTAACCTGACAATATTGTTTCGACACTTTGTGTCATTATCAAAGGTAGATAAGATTGTTTATTGTTTCCAGCCTTATTTTGTGGAACTCCATAATCATGAAATAAATAAAGATTAATAAAACTGTGAAACTTTTAATAATCTTTATTTATTTCATGTAGATAAGATTGATAAACAAACACGTAGCTAAGGATAAATACATACAGAAAATAGGTAACTAGATACAATACATAACAAAAACTAAATATCTAACAGTTCTAATAAAGGAGAATTACTAAGCTCAGTTTGTTCATTCATTAAAGGTACTGTGCGTTTATGTCTGTATATTTCAAAAGCTTCTAAAATGTCTAATTTGTGTTTGTTGTTGCAAAAATGTAAGAATTTAATGTTGTTTTGAGGTGTCATTGGGTGGTTCTGTTCCAAGATGTGTTTGGCATAATTCGATTTTTCTGGATGTTTAAGTCTATAAGAGCGTACGTATACAGTACCTTTAATGAATGAACAAACTGAGCTTAGTAATTCTCCTTTATTAGAACTGTTAGATATTTAGTTTTTGTTATGTATTGTATCTAGTTACCTATTTTCTGTATGTATTTATCCTTAGCAACGTGTTTGTTTATCAATCTTATCTACCTTTGATAATGACACAAAGTGTCGAAACAATATTGTCCGGTTAAGATATTAATAAAACTTGTGAAACTTTAACTAATCTTTGTATTTATATTATATTTACGGTGTTTATATACCATCCTATGGTCATAAAATGCGCCTACGTAGCATATATTAAGTTGAAGTTCTTAGAGAACCACATTAGCATTCAGCCATTAAAATAAAGATTCTGAGTATTTTGCATACATTATGTAAATTAGAATAAATTATGTAAATGAGCATAATATTATGAGAAGCGTTATCTAAAATATAATAATAATAATAATTTTGTATAAATATTACAGAATTCATATTAAAACGTCGGTATCACCTTAATTTTAGAATAAATTACAAGGTCGATTGCTATAATTTTTACACATTTAGTTAGAATTTATGAAAAAAATACCAGAGATATTATCATGTTTTGAATTACACAATTGATTTACAGATACTTAAAAGTTATCTTTGTAAGCTAGTTATGGTAATGTATACGTTTAAATGTATACCAATTTAAAAATTTTAATGTGTATTCGAAGACTAATAACCACTACTGTGAATTAAAATTAAAAATACTAAAATACAGTAAAAACATGCTACAGCGCCATCCTTTTCAGAGTAACTAAACTATTGTCCACCAAAACTGCTTAGAAATGATAATAATGGTAACCGAAACTGTAACATGATCATTGTTGTTATAAATAAACTTTTATCAATTAAATTTGTTGATCTGTGAACTACTCGAGTACTTTCAAATTATTATAAAGATATATTTTAGTTTTAAGAAAAAAAAATCTTTTTACTTATTGTTACAGTTTTTATGTTTATTTAGTTATTTCCGAACAAATTTTAATAATTCTTTTGTGAAAATTTAGTTCATACTTTCATCTACAAGATTCTAATGTTGGATATACAATCTATGATATATTCTTTATTAAAATAATGTAAACTCAGAGACTCTGCATACTGTATTTTTATACAGTCACTTTCCCCCTTAAACGCGATTGGGACATAGTGTTTCTGCTGTAGGATTTTATCTGCATTAACGTTGAGAAACGTTGGCGGGAGGGATAAAATTAAACAATAGCTATTTATGCAACCAGTTAGGAAATGCCTCATTTTGTGTAACGAGTGGGATGTTTGCGGGACGAGCGAAGCGAGATCCCGCAAAATCACACGAGTTACACAAAATCGCATTTCCTAACGTGTTTCATACAAGATTTTTTCTAATTTTGATAAAAAATGGTTCTTCAAAATTTAAAAACCGATGAAATTATAAATTTCATGAATTGTATTGAAAATCAAGTAGGTAGTATACATTTATATCCCTTGTCAGTTTGTATACAAAATTTGAAAAATGTCTGATTCAAGTTTAGATGTTCCAAGTAATATCGAAGAGGCTGCACAAAATGCACTATTATCCGTTATCAAAAGCAAAATATGATTTGGCTTATGAAATATTTGAAAAGTGGTGTGAAGAAAAAAAAGTAAAGCATATCAATGAGAAAGTTTTGCTGGCGTATTTTGAGGGAAAGAAGACTCTAAAAGCTTCTACACTGTGGACTCTGTATTCCATGTTGCGAAGTGAATTATCTCTAAAAAAGGAATATTGATATTAAGAAATATACCACTTTGGTATCATTTCTAAAGAGACAGTCAGATGCGTACCTCCCTAAAAAGTCGAACGTCTTTTCGAAAGAGAATATCTCGAAGTTTTTAAGAGAGGCTGATGATATGAAGTTTTTAATGGCAAAGGCAAGCGGCAATAACTATGCATTTTATTATCTTATTGTCATCATTACATACATAACCTATCTTTTAAGGTTGCAATGATCGTTGGAATAGCTGGTGCATGTCGAAAGTCTGAGCTAACTTTTCTTCGTATCGAAAATGTTGTGGACGAACGGTTTTATTTTCGAGTTAATATTCCGTATACAAAAACAAAAGTTATTCGTGAGTTTGCAATCACAGTTGGGGACATAGACGGAATAAATTTTGTGGAGATGATTAGAAAATACATTAATTTGCGTCCACCAAATGTTAAACACAATGTGGAATCACTTAGCCAAACTACCAGGTATGACTCGATTCCTAGCCCGTGAACATGAAGACTGAACGTGACTGATTGAAGAAACTAAAAATGGATGTAATATTAAAAAACAGAGTCTGGTTGATGCAGAGATCGATACAGTTTTTACACTCTATTAATTAATTCGTAAACTCCGTTTAAAAGAGCAGAATTTCTTTATTAAATTTTAATCAATGACATAACTTTTTACAACTTTTTTATTTATATCAACAATTCACTGACTAGATTATAATATCTTATAACTCGCACACATGTAACATGATAACTTGATAAATAGGAAAATATGAACCGGGAGGGGAAAATCAATTTATTCTAACTTCTTTCACTAACATTCTTCATTCTCCCACCGTTTTTTCAGACATTCTTGGAGGAAAAAACTATCAATAATTCCAACTATCGTAACGATGTGGTTTAGCAATCTTTCTGCCATATTTTGACATTTGCATACTTTCGTCATCGGTGACAGCTGACTTTTCTCTTTTTGATATTTCTTTTGCAGCAACTGATGATGGCGGTTCATCCATCTCCGACATCTCCAATGGGTAGAGCCGTTGCACTGGCCGAAGCAGGACTCCATGCGCTGTTCGAACCTTCGCGACTCTCACAATATCATCTTTTCCTGGAATAAGCTCTTTGATACGTCCTAATGGCCATTCAAATCGCTTTTTGTTGTCAGCTCCCACCATGACAAGCTGACCCACGTGAATGGTTCCGTGGTTCTTTGATTTTCGTCTGACTAGTAATGCTAAGTATTCTTTGCGAAATCTTGCTTGTAGCTCTGCACGTTTTGCTTTCAGCTTCTTGTACTGTCCACGTAGATCAGTGGCTCTGATGTGACGTCCTTCTGGAAACGTCGCTCCTTTCATTGATCTGAGGAAGTCAGCTGGTGTAAGGGGATGAAAGTCATTCGGATCCTCACAAACTGTAGTAAGTGGACGTTCATTTATTGTATACTCTACTGCAGCTAAACACGTTCGGAGTTCTTCAAAGTCCAGTTTAGCATTTCTTAACATACGACGAAGCTGATCTTTTATTGATTTGATGAGACGCTCCCAGAAGCTACCCCACCAGCTTGCAGTAGGTGGATTGAAAATCCACTGAATTCTCTTGCAGTGTGACTGTACCTCGATGTCTTTGCATTTCAGTGATTGAAACAGATTGTTAGCGGCTACAAAACTTGTTCCATTGTCACTGTAGCGTGTAGTGGGTCTTCCGAATAAGCTGATGAACCTTTCCAAAGCCTGGATAAAGGAGATAGTGTTTATTGACGTAATTAAGTCAAGGTGTATGCAGCGATACACCGCACAGGTAAATATGATAAACCAAACTTTTTTGCCATCCTTCAGGTAGAGGGGGCCACCAAGGTCCACTCCAGTCGTTGCAAAGACTTCACCATCCATCACTCGTTTTTCGGGAAGAGGTGCCATCGGAACCTGTACATTTTGAGCATCAAACCGTCTACACGTTAAGCACTGTCCAATGACGCTACGTATTGTTTTACCACTGCTTATTATCCAAAAGCACTCCCTCAACTTCCCCATCAGGAATTGCGTTCTAGCATGTCCATATATTAGATGAGCTTCCATTATTAACTGACTCACAAGGACATGTTTCTTTGGAAGCAAGATAGGCCATAAAAATTCGTGTTCGTCGTGCCGTTGAATTATGGCTGTCTTCACATGATAAATACCATCTTCCATTTTTACAACTTGCAGTCCTTTGAAGTTTGGCATGCCTTCAAATGCTTGCATCTGAATCATGCGTAGAACGTCTTTCTCCGCAGAACGAATCTCTTGAAAAGTGATGTATCTAGTTCGCTTCCGAACTTCTGTTGTAACCTTGCAGTTACTTAAAAACCTACGTATCCATGCCATTATTTTCACGTTCTTCAGATAAGTAGAAAATTTTGGTTGGAACCAACTTGAGTTCGTTCTAATATGCATTGCTGAAGAGGTTTTTCTTCGTTCGCCTGCAATCTCCTCTTCGTTAACTGAAAACTCTGCACTCGGCCAAGTGTCTTCACTTTCTTTAAGCCATGTAGGTCCCACCCACCATCTCGATGCCATTAGTTCCTTCGGTGTGCAACCTCGCGATGGTAAGTCAGCCGGGTTAAGCTTGCCTGGTACATGGCGCCATTGTTCTGCCGTTGTCAATTCTAGTATTTGACGGACGCGATTGCCTACGAATGATCCCCAGTCATCATTCATATTTATCCATGATATAGCGGTTGTTGAGTCGCTCCACATCACATTACGTATTTCGTGGAGTCCCAGGGCTTCTTTTACTGCATGGGCCAACCGAGATCCAATCAGACATGACAGTAATTCTAACCTAGGTATTGTTCCTTTTTTCAACGGTGTGATACGACTTTTTGCCTGCATCAACTGTAGCATTACGTCACCTTGCTTTTCACTTCTGAGGAAGACTACTGCTTGGTACGCTTCAAAACTTGCATCACAGAACGTATGAAGCTGCAAATCTTGATAATTATTCAAAATGCACATTCGAGGAAGATGAATAGATGCTAAATAATGAATTTCATCATACCATAGCCGAAACGATTTAACCATATCTTCTGGTAGCTCCTTGTCCCATCCAATCTTTCTTTCCCATGATTTCTGAAGAAGTAGTTTTGGCGTGATGAGTGCAGGGCATGTGTGACCTATAGGATCAAAAACTTTACTGATTGTTGATAGGATAATACGTTTTGTTAATCCTGTGTCAGGAAGATCACCATGAATTTGCTCAATAAATAAAGTATCAGCGATCTTGTTCCACGTAACCCCAAGAACTGTTGTTGATTGAGGCATCTTGCTCGAGTCCATTCCGGACTCCTCGTCGGGTGGATCGGTTCTGGAATCATCTTCGACAGTACACTCCCATTGCCGTAAATCCATTTTTGCTTCATTCATGATGCATACGGCACGCTTCTTAAAATGTTCATACTCTTTGTATGTGTCAACTGATCCCACAAGATTGTCTACATACATGCTCTTGAGTAATTTTCTAGCGATTTCAGCCTCATTCTGGATTGACTTGAGGTGTTTTTCTAGAACAAATGAGAGCAGAAAGGGGCTACAGTTCACCCCAAAGACAACACGTTGATGACGGTAAACTTTCATAACTTCTCCTTTCTTTTCCCACCACAAGAAACGAAGGTAATCTCTGTCTTCTCGTTGCACCTCAATCATCTGGAAGGCCTTACGAATATCCGCTACGTATCCAATTTTTCCTACTCGAAAACCCATTAAAATTGACGTTAGTAGCTCGATGCAGTTCAGGCCTTTATACAAACAGTCATTTAACGAAGGAGTCCGACCGGACTTACATGAAGCATCGAATACTGGACGCACTGGCGTAGTAAGACTATCTTTAAAAACAGGGCGGTGTAGTAAGTAGTGACATTCACTGCAATCTTGGTCATTAGTCACTTCTTCAATAAACCCTTCCTGTAACCACGAGTTGAATACATTGTCGTAATTATTATACTTATCGTTTTGTTCCAACTTCTTTGTGGTACTCAACAGACGTCGCTCAGCAATGACTCTGTTGGAGGGTAGTTGCTGCTGCCAATGTATCCAAGGCAGTCGTACACAGTAACGCACATCTTCATTACGTGTCGTTGTTGACTGGAAAATTCTTCGTGCTTCAAAATCCTCTTCTTGTTCTGTTTTCTTGTTTATCGGATTTTGAATTCCAATCACGTCAAGATTCCAAAGCTTGCAAATATCTTGTTCGGTTATAAGCATTGAAATTGTTTCATTTCCCATAGAATCGCGTGCTGTAGGAACAGGACCGCTTAATGTCCATCCTAATATTGTTTCTGCTGCTCCCAAACCACACGGTAATTTAATCAATTTTCCGGTTACGATCTGCATCCAATAATCGCTACCAATGACGATGTCGATGTCACCACTGGAAACAAGAGACTTGTCGGTATCTGTTAAAATGATTCCTTTCATTTTAAGTTCACTGATCCAAGGACCATTTGGTACACGCGGAATACTACCACCTAACTTGTTTCGTTCTCTCAAGATTAAGCTAACGTGATGCATACCATCTAAACTGTATAACATAACATCATGTTTATTTACATTTTGTAATTGAGTGACAGATCCATCGAACAAGACGTTTCGTGTGACTTCAGTAGATACGGGCTGACTTTCAATCTTGGTAACTGTATCGCTAGATATATAACTACGTTGGCTTCCCTCGTCAAATAGGAGCCGTGCAGTGACGATTCGTCTTGAATTCATGCTCTTCAAGTTAACGAGGAGTCTTCATAAGAACGCTACTGATACATGCCACATTAGTTTGACCAGCAGTGGTCGTCGGTTGCTGTTGTGAGATTGTTGGCTGATGTTGTTCAATGTCTGCTGATCTTGGTTCTGATGTTGAGTTGACATTGACATTTAACTCTGGACACATGACAGTTAAATGCTTTTTAGGACATACGTAGCATACCACGAAAGCTTTACATTTCTTACTAATATGGGACTTTTTCAAGCATGTGAAGCATGCTTTATTTTCGCGAACCTTTTTACGTCGCTCTTCCATAGTCATTGATTTGGCCTTTCTACAATTTTCGCTTTCGTGCTTGTTTCCACAAAAGATGCATCCATTGTCTTGTCCATTGAATAAAACAGCTGCGGTAGGTACTGATGTATTATTCTTCTTGATTACTTTATGGTCACCTTGTTTGTTATTCGATACCTTGACATCTTGAAAACTTGTTTGTGCAAGTTCAATACGTTGTCTGATTTGGACTTCGGCCTGTAGAAACTCCATCAAATAATCCAGTCTTGTTTTCTTTGGTGTCTCGTTTCTACCATCTTTGCTTGAAAGTGAACTGCGCTGCCATGCTAAAAGGATTTCTTCATTTAGGCTGGATTCTACAAGTGGATTCTACAATTCTGGATTCTGGGTCTACAATTTTAGTGTAGCTAATGCACGTAAGTGAGATTCCAATTTTATATATAAAGTGTGAAATGGGATCTTGTTACCAGATGTCACGTTCGTAATGACGAGTTTCAGCAATTCACGAACGTACACCTGAAGCAGTAAATCCTCATTTCCAAAACGAATCTTCAGGGCACTTACTGCCAATGGATAGTTATCTCCAGATAATGGATAGCCTTCGACAATTTCTCGTGCTTCAGTTCCAGGCTGCAACGACTGTAATAAGTACTGGAACTTGTCACTGGGATGCAGAGAACTGTCCTCGTTAATTTTTGAAAATTGAGACCAAAAGCTTATCCAATTACGTAAATCTCCATCAAATTTCTGTAGTTCAATATCTGGTAACTTCATAGACCTGCCTTTATCTTTTGTAACATGTTTGACATCTATTTCACTGTTGCTGCCCACTGGTGTCTCTAAGAATTTCATAGCTGACAGACGACACATGCGATATTTGTCTTCGTAGTTTTTAATTGACATCAACTCGTCGCCCAGTTGATCTTCGCTATCTGACATTTCACACAGCTTAAATAGGATTTGGTCATCTTTTTCAGTAATCTTAGAACGAACCTCATCCATTTGTTGTATGTCACTATTGATTCTGTCTCGTTCTGGCTGCTTGTCTTCCAAGATTGACTTAACTTCATTGACAAGCATTGTCATTTGACGACGAAAGACTGCTCGCTGTTGGACTATCTTCTCCATGATTCACTGCCAAATTAAATGTATGATTTACGTTTATCTCGGTGGAACCTCCAAAAATGTGGAATCACTTAGCCAAACTACCAGTTATGACTCGATTCCTAGCCCGTGAACATGAAGACTGAACGTGACTGATTGAAGAAACTAAAAATGGATGTAATATTAAAAAACAGAGTCTGGTTGATGCAGAGATCGATACAGTTTTTACACTCTATTAATTAATTCGTAAACTCCGTTTAAAAGAGCAGAATTTCTTTATTAAATTTTAATCAATGACATAACTTTTTACAACTTTTTTATTTATATCAACAATTCACTGACTAGATTATAATATCTTATAACTCGCACACATGTAACATGATAACTTGATAAATAGGAAAATATGAACCGGGAGGGGAAAATCAATTTATTCTAACTTCTTTCACTAACATTCTTCACACAACCGGTTTTTCGTTAAATACATTAATGAAAAATGTGATGTTCTACCGGTTGGGATCAATACTTTAGGTAATCTACCTAAGACGATTGCTCAAACAATTGGATTACTAAATCCCGTTTTATTTACTAGCCACTGCTTTAGAAGGTCTTCGGCCACTTTGCTGGCGGACTCTGGAGCCGATCTTTTGAAGATAAAAAGACATGGGGGCTGGAAGTCCAATAAGGTAGCGGAAGGATACGTAGAAAATTCAATAGAGAACAAGAAAAATATTGCTACGGATATTCTTGGTGAAACCAATTGCGTTTCTAATATTACAGCTTCAAGTTCTACTAATAAAACTTCCCTATCATCAGGAGTTAACCTAACTAACTGTCAGAACCGTGTTATACACATTTATCATTGAAAATGTTTTTTTCTACTTGTGTTGTATATTTTGTATATGTAGATTTAACCAAGTACTAACAGTAACGATTGTGTTTATATTGATTACTTAAATGTTATGTTTTTCTTAATTTTGTGTTTTTGTTTTTCGTAACTGACGCTAAAATGAATTTTTCGTCACCAGTTGCGAAAAATTTTTCATTTCCTAACCAGTTACGAAAAATGTGACGTTTTGTAACTTCAGTCAATTTTGAAAAGTGACACTTTATATGTCAAAATTAGAAAAAACAATTTATATATTTCGGGAGTTAACATTTAATCATTACTCAAGCCAAGTGTGACCTAATTAAATGTATGCGAGATAAACGCCTCGAAGCGGAGCGCCCACGATGCAGGTGCAGTATCACACCCACGGCCACGTGTGTGCATAGCACAGCATCTGCAGTACGCGGAACTCTACAAGGAAGTCACGAAACGAGACAGAAAACGGGTTCCGTATGACAAAAAGTTAAATTGAAAGTGTAAAGTAAAAATATAAAATCAAAATCGATTAATATTCTCTTAAAGTCGCTGAATTCTCGTATCGAAATATCATCCCATTCACCCAAATTTTCAATTATATGATCAAAGACTTCAATCAAATATGTTCTGTTATCAAATAAACTATTTACAGCGCGAGATTTAAAGTTCCAACGAGTTTCTGCATTGCTTGGAAGTAGTGTTGGGTTCGCGATACCACCCGCGTATCACGACACTTGCGAATCGAAACCATTAGCCGTGTGAAGTGTCGACTCCTTCACGACTCTTTAACGATACTTCGCATTTACACATCATGCATGCGCTAGTTCATATAATATAATTGAAACGAGCAGTCAAGATTCATAGCTAATACGTAAATCATAAACTAGGGATTAAAAAACAATTAGGTTTATGAGTAAATTCTGTTATGGTTATATATTTATGCATTAAGTACATTAAAAGACATTAAATTATTTATACACCGCATTCGTTCTAACATTTGCTATAGAAAATTAGTATGGGAAATCTGAAATATGCCAAATAGTTCGTTCTCGAATAAAAGTCGGTGAGATTAATAGTTGCAAAACAATTTAAATAATTTGTTATTATTCTTTTATTCGAAAAACGTACAAGAAATAATACATTACAAATAAAAAATAAAGATACCAAATTAATAAGACAATGTCTTATTAATTGGGTATCTTTATTTTTTATTTGTAATGTATTATTTCTTGTACGTTTTTCGAATAAAAGAATAATAACAAATAAAATTTAAAAAAAAGTTATGCTTGTAACGGGGTTCGATCGTGCATTCCACCAGCCCGTACAGTTTAGCAAGCCAAGGTTTGCCATCGAACCACGGAGGCGTGCGTCAACTTTTCAGGTTTCGGCTTTTAAATTAATGTTTTGCAAATAATTCATGAATTTATAATTTTAACTAAAAAATCTACAACAAAATAGTTTTATATGTACGTCTTATTCAATGATTGTTGGCCAGTTCAACAAATCTGCCTTTAATTTCTTTGTAAGAATGATCAAGCAACTTCGAATTACACTCTAATAAGAGCGATACTGTTCGACACGAAGTGTCGCGACACTTCAAGTGTCACGACCACGAACAGTATCACGACACTCGACACCCAAGTTCCCATCACTACTCGGAAGTGTTTTTTTACAAATTGTTTCTAGAAGATTAGCACGTTTAGTTGATTTTGTAAAAAAAGTTGAAAAACCTGACACATTTGAGAAAAAGATCCTACATTCTTTAATTTTTTGCACAAATCTTGAAGTACTAAATTTATTTTATGTGCGTAACAGCGTGTAAAATGTGGTTGAGGAGCAATTGCTTTTACTTTTTTCTGTAATCCATTAAGTTGGCCGGCCATTACCGCTGCTCCACCATATGTTTGACCGGCTAATTTCCTTTCAATATTAAAATGACCGAGATTTTTGATCAGTACATTAAAAATATCACTTGCACTTCCACCTTCACTAATATTTAAAAAACCCAGCAATCGTTCCAGTACTCTACCTTCGCAAACAAAACGAAAACTAACAGACATCTGAGAAAAGCAGCTGAAAACCGTACTCTCGTCTATTTCCCACGAAAAACAAGAAGCGCTATTAATTTCGCCGTAAACTTTTTGCATTAGAATTTTTGTTATCGACTCTATTAATTCATTTCGAATTGTCTTTGATAAAAACAGATGATTCAGAGGGATCTATGAATTTATTAAAATTTTGATCCAACGTCGCAGCAAATTTAGCTAAGTCTTTCAAGTTGCCTTAATTTTATATGAATGCATTGTTTCGTCATCGCCCCGAAATGCCAGTTCTTGTGTGGACAGAAAAATAACCATATTTATCAAATGCTTCAGCATTATTTCGATTTTCGCGCAGAGTTTTATTGTATTTATTTATAAATTCTTGATGAGCAGTGCCTAACGCATTTATAATATTCTGTTTACCAAACAGTTTAAATTTTAATGCTTAATGAGTGTTCTTTTGAAATCTCATGTTTAGCTAAAGCGCGATGAATTTCTTTTAAATTGTCATAACCTGTTGAATTAAAAGATACTTTATTTTTCGAAAAGTATGCAATACCAGCAAGATAGCTTATTACGAATCCAGTGGCGGATTTAGGCACAAGCGTTTGAAGCGGGCGCTTCAGGCCCCACAAGTCAGGGGGCCCCGCAGAGGCCTCCTGCCAAGGACTGCACAGGACACGCGACAAATAAAAATTATTGGCATGGGAATTCACTTTCTCGAAAAAAATGAAACAAGAAACAGATCATATCGTGTACAGGCTTGTAAAAAAGTGTACGGTGGACGCATTAGAGTTTCGTACGAAAATGCAAGCACTCAGAGCGATAGATAAAATATTGTAACGGAGTATACTGATTCACAGCAGATCTGTTAGGAATGTATCATCTCTGTCGGTCTGAATGCTGGTCTTCTCGCACAATCGGCACGTTCATCTACTATAATGACTAATTTCTTGAATTAATGGCTTCTGATAGACATTCGATGAACAGTGGCGGATTTGCGCACAAACCACAAGCCCGCAGAGGACTCTTGCCCAGGACTCACTTTGTCGAGAATAGTGAAACATGTGAGAACAACAGTTCATATCGTGTACAGGCGGATAAAAAAGGTGTACGGACCGACTTACATTCGGCGTAGGGGATTGTTCCATGCTTTCAAATGGGTGAAATTCCTTAATGTCATTCGTCAATTTTCAGCATTTTCCAATGTTGAAATAATTTTAAAAAATTTTAACATTACCGATATGTAATGCAACTGGAGAGCGATCTATCTTCGTTCTTAAACGTGTAAAAAATTATCTAAGAAATAATCTTGGACAAAGTCATTTCAAAAATTTATTAGTAATGTTTATTGAAAATGACGTTATGCAAAATTTATGTTTTGACATTGAGAGTAGAGATTATAGAGATGGCATCCTAAGACAGCTGTTTCGAGATTTTGGCTCTCCTCAGTTAGGGGCAGCTAGTCTGTGAATTCTATACACATCACCCGAGCGTATATACTATCTCGGAATAGTATATTACGTTATAAGCTCGTTTCAACATTCGAGACTCGGCTCCTTCGTCGCCTCGTCCCGAAACGTTTTCAACTCGCTACTGTAAACTTGGGTTTACCGGAAGTATGACGTAAGGCGTTTTATTTCATACTGCCTCACATTGTTCATTTTTTAAAAAAATGCATTTAAAATTTTCAGTCCGGTAAAATTTTTTACCGGACTCAAATTAGATTTTCAGTCCGGTAAAATTTTTTACCGGACTCAAATTGGATTTTCAGTCCGGTAAAATTTTTTACCGGCCTTGTAACGTAATAATTCATTTACCGGACTCAAATGAGTCCGGTAAATACCCTTTTACCGGACAGTATGAAATAAATAACATTAACACCATCAAATAGCTGTGGTGCCTCCTGTAGGTATCAAGCCGCACTAAGCAGCATAATATGATTATCCAATACAGGAATATACAAAATAAAATCCGGTCGAGCGTCCGACCGTATAATTAATATAAATAAAATATACAATGAACACAAACGTGTTTTAATAAAGTGAGTTTTTAATAAATTTAAAAGTTAAAAATTGTTAATGGACGACTATTTATTATACTCACAATTTCATAGTGATATGTGTATAAATCACAGACGGTACCTTAAGACAGCTGTTTCGAGCTTTTGGTTCTCCTCAGTTAGAATCAGCTCGCCTGTGATTTATACACATACCACTATAAAATTGAGTATAATAGTCGTGCATCAACAAAACTCAATTTATTAAAACACGTTTGTGTTAATTTTATATTTTATTTATGTTAATCTATTTTGTTTAATTAATGTTTTACTTTAAGTTATATTTTGAATGCAAATCCATATAGAAAAAATTATCGCCCTGCTGGAAATCGAACCTAAAGCCAATTTCTGAGCGACATCTCTACCTCTGAGCTACTGTGTCGACTACCAGCATATAAAGTTATTGTTACCATATAAAGTTATTACAAATTAACGTAAAATTGATTTAACGATATATCCTTCTCATGGCTTTAATCCATACATTTAGAATAATCGGTCTATTACATGGAAATCTAAAAATGTTTTGGGAATTTATTATTTCAAATTAGATTCAAATGAAGCATTAGGTATTCAATGTATTTGTAAAATTGAGGTTATGGTTTACTTACATTAACAAAAAAGCAGCGGCCGAACAACATGACGTCCAAAATACATTAAAAAAGTGAAGACACCAGCAAAACTACCATTATTAATTTAAATAATTGTTCAAATTTCAGTATTAATTTTAAATGATAAACGATTATTATATTGAGTTATACGCATTTTTTAATTTTTACAACTAACACCTGTTTACCATTACCGTTGTGGGCATTGTCTGCTTTTGACAATCCAACATCTCATCTCAAATCATTTTCTATGTTAAATATTTTTCCTAGTTTTTGGTGTTTTATTACGTTTTTGTGGTCGTAGATAAAGTATATAGTAGTGTGTAACACGTACAAAAACGCCAATTTCACACTCGTGTGACTGCGGCATGAGAAGAAGTCGGATTATTTAAAAAATCTTGAGGAGGCAATTTCCTCCATCACGTATTCACCAACGTGAATACGCACCTGATATTAATAATTATATGTATTTAATTTTTGATAAAGAAATAAAAGATATAAAAATTGTAGTAATTGATTTATACTATGGGGCCCCAAAAATTTCTAACGCTTCAGGCCCCTTAAGTGTTAAATCCGCCACTGTACGAATCTCACTGCCAGTTAACCAGACGTATTTATCGTACCATGTTCTAGAAGCGCGAATATGCCATGTTTTTTTATTGCAGTAGGTTAATCATTAATGGTTGCGGAATAGGCAATTGGTTGATAAAAACTTTATCATCATAAGACAACCCGCTAAATTTATTTAACAATAAATAATCAGTTAAATCGCCGTTTGTACTTGGTATATCCCTTATGGTCTCCATCGCGATAAAAGTGTTTAACACGCACTACCCCAACACTCCTACTGTAAAGATATTAAACGAACTAAACACACTTCATATCAAAATTTTATACTAGGCTTACTACCTACCCCCTTTATGTTAGCCACATAATGCACTCTGCTGTGCGGTACAATGTTTGCTACTACCTCCCGGGTCGGCTGGTAGAGCTTGGCAAATCGAAAAATAAATAGATATTCAACCACTTTTTTAAAATATTGCGATGAACCCCAACAATAAGGTCAAATAAAATATCACCCAGTAGATTTCGTTTAACCTTTTAAGCTGACTCAGGTTTATATTAATAGAGCATGAGATAAAAATGTTTACTTCAACCTTAATAATTCCTGTACCTGGAACGAGACTTACTACCAAAACATTTGGACTTCTGCAGCTAGACAACAGGAACATAAACTCTGTATGAAGATAAGAACAATGGATACTTGTATGAACATCAAATAAAAACATGAATAAATTCAAACGCAGACTTTTATTTTTATTGTGGTTAAAACGAAAATCAAAAATTCAAAATAAACACACAACACATAAATAGTTCTTATATAATCCACTTTAAGTTTGTAAATATCTAGAATTTAAGTTCGTCAAACAGTTTATAATTATAGTGTTAAATAATTAGTTAAGATTAAATTGGTGTATATAAATAATATCTCTCTTGTGAATAGACGATTTAAACAGCATTTTTGTTATTATTTTAAAAATAACGTTACAGTGGCGTCAGGTGTCGGGTTTTAAAATAAATAAAATCGCGTTATAAATTATAAAAAGTGCTGTGAGAATAAACTTTTGGTGTTAAAAACAATTCCAACGAATAATTAAAATGGCGATGAAATTGTTAAAAGATCTTAAAGTAATAGACTTAAAACGCAAACTTGAAGAGAGAGACTTAGATAATAATGGAAAAAAAGATGTTTTAAAAAATCGGCTAAAAGAATGGTTTTTAGAAGACCCGTAATTGATACTAACGTGTTGAAGAAAATTCTAAATTGTTAAAGGAAGAGTTACTAGAAAGTTCTAGAAAGTCTGAAGAAAGTCCTAGAATGTTAAAGAATTACTGGAAAAGTCGGATATAGTACAACACAAAATCAATACAGAGAGCTCTAGGCCTGTCCGTAGGTAGCACCCGTGTCTACCTCTAGCAAAGCGAGTAGAAGCCTAGACGATTATTACCGATATGGAAGAACAAGGGGTCATCGACCCATCTAGCAGCCCATGGGCATCACCGGTGGTTCTGGTCAGCAAGAAGGACGGGTCAACGAGATTCTGTGTGGATTATCGGCAGCTCAATAACGTGACCAAAAAAGACAGCTATCCTTTACCATGCATTGACGACACGTTAGATACTCTGTCTGGTTCACGATGGTTTTCGATTTTGGACTTAAAAAGTGGTTATTGGCAAGTTGAGGTGGAAACTGGACCTTCCACTTTCCGAGCGACATCTCTATCTCTGAGCTCTGCACCGTCGCCCTTTAGATTTTGAGGCCCCGGGCACAAATATGGAGTGGGGCCGCAGTAAATAAAATATATAATAATAATATAGTGTTGGCAAATTTCCAAAAATTATTTTTTGGAAACTTTCTGTAGAAATATTTCCAGAAACTTTCCCGAAAACTTATTGAAATAGTGAATGTCAAAAGTTCGAACGAAATTCAAACGCAGTTTAAGAGGTATCTAGGTGAATCAATAAACTTTTGGAAGATGAAAATTTTTTATTTGAAAGAAAACACAAAAATCAAAAATCCAGTGCAAGGAAAATGAAAAAAACAAAAATGATTGAAGCTAAAAGAATTAATTGAATTAAATAATAAAATATAATATGGTACACCAAAGATCCCCATGAAATTTACCTATATCGCTGATGGATGAATGATAAAAGATTATTTTATTAATTTTTAATTGTAATAATTTTTTTGTTTTAAACTAAACATTAAAAATTGCGAAAAGACAACGTTTAAAAAAAGAGGTAATAAATAATTTAAAATTTAGTAAATTTAATCGCGCACGCGTAGATTCATTCAAGGTTACGACGGAAATTGATTGGAAATTTATCGAACGTTTATCGGCCAGCAGGAGAGACTGTTCGGTTACAAACGTGTCACCGTTTGCCCGTTTATAAAATCGTTCCAACGGCGAGACGTTTGGAAATTTGATAAGCTTCATTTTAAAAGTATTAATGCCTGAGATATATATTGTGTTGT
The DNA here is from genome assembly GCA_929113105.1 of Agrypnus murinus. Classification (NCBI taxonomy): domain Eukaryota; kingdom Metazoa; phylum Arthropoda; class Insecta; order Coleoptera; family Elateridae; genus Agrypnus; species Agrypnus murinus. The sequence continues at coordinate 110,434,773 of OV816027.1, read as the reverse complement.
TGATTAAAATAAGGTGGCTCGATGCGTGGCCCCGGGCGTACGCCTGGCTGACCGACCTTAAGAACGCTTCTGGAGCTCTGTGTCGACTACCAGCATTTAAAGTTATTACTTCTATATAAAATTGTTATTGAATTAACGTAAAATTGATTAATTTTAATATTATTATATAATTGATAGTATATATTATTATTCATTATTATTGCTAAATTACAATAAAAACAGTGATAGCTTTTATAATTTGCTAATTCCGTACATCCTGAAACGTAAAGTGCGTAGTACATACAGCGAGCGACTCCCGACCGCCATAGTATCTCGGCGGGTCACTTCGGTCGCGGCCGTAACTATGTGCACGTTCAGACATGATATACCCTTCTTATGGCTTTAATCCATAACTTTAGAATAACCAGTCTAGAACATGGAAATCTAAAAATGTTTAGGGAATTTATTATTTAAAAATACATACAAATGTAGCATTAGGTATTCAATGTATTTGTAAAATTGAGGCCATGATGCAGTGGCGTAGCTAGGGTGGGTGTCACCCGGGGCAGAAGTAATATTGTCACTCCTATATATATAAAGTTTTTATTAAACGACTGACTAAATAATTAGTTTGCCATTATGACACAGTAATAATAATATTTACACAATCATATAGAAATATCTTAAGTATAACTTAACTACAACGTTTATAATTAACATTAACAATTAACAGAACTCAAACCAAACTTAACGATTAAACAAATGATGTCTTAAAATATATACAGAACTCTTTAAAATTTTTATTACAATTGCTTTGTCCAAACATTTGTTAATTTTGAATTGTTTTCTAAAGCTAATATATTTTTTTGTTAAAGTTCCCCGTGACCCAAAAAATAAACCAATAACAGAAATCTTCTTAACATTATATTTTTCTTTAAAATAATTAACTGTGGGTTCATATATGCGACATTTTTCTAAATGTACTTCTTCTGGCTGTGAGGCTTTATCTTCAAATCTTATTGTAGGGTCGACTAACCAGGCTTCATCTGTTCTACGATTAATAGCTATGATGTCTATTCGTCGTATACTATCTTCTTCAGAAATTCCGACTACTTCTTCGTAGACATCATAGCCTTTATCTCGCATTGCCGATGCAATCAAACTACGTACTTCGTTGTGCCGTTTTATTCTAAGCAGTTCCCCATACTGACAAGATCCCAACACATGTCCAAGAGATTCAAACTCGTTGAGACAATGTCTACAACGGTTTGTGTTGGGACCTCTTCCTGGTACTGTCCGCACAGCAGCAACGTTGCATATCATTTTCATGCAGTCGACCCATTCCGAGCAACTTAGCCCATTTCGTCGGTATACCCACTCGTTCGCTGATTTTACAGAATCATATAAAATAACCCCTTTTCCTTTTTGAGGATACTGGCACCATTTACTGAACTCTCTTTTTCTTAGAAATCCTCTTAAGATTTTACCATCTCTCTTATTTCCGGAAAGCTTTATGTCTGCATTGTCTTTTATGTTCAATTTATTTAAACAAAACTGTTTTTCACTATTATAGTCACTGGATAAAAATTTGCACTTTGAACGTTCCAAAATATTAAATTTATTGATTTGTTGAATAAATGCTTCCCAACCACAGTTATAAATCTCTAGGCCTTTTACTGATTTGGTTGAATACAGAAAAGAATTAGGTGTGTCGCCGGGTAGTTGTAAAATTTCCCTTATGTTACTTCTAATTAGTTTGTCAATTCTTTCCAAAAAATCTTGAGATATTAGTTTGATAGAAACTGTTTGAAAAGGATATACCAAAGAAGGTAGAATATATTGTTGGATAATATTTAATTTTTGATCTGACTGTAGTAACAGCGATTTTGTTAAGGTTTCCAACTGTTTAAACAATTTTCTAAATATTTCTTCTTTATCAAAATAAGGTTCATGAGAATACGTTACACCCAGATATTTTATCGTTTCATTATGACCTATAGATGTAATGCTTTCTAAAGATGAGGTTAATAATAATTTCTTAGGTAATAACTTCCCTTTTTCAATAACAATAGCTGACGATTTCTCCGTGTTAATTTTTAAACCAATTTCCATTAATCTACTTTCAACCATTAATAATAATTCATTGCCAGATGATAAATCTTTTCCAACAACTACGATATCATCTGCATATCCCAATATAGATAAAAATTTATTTTCATCTCTGCCAATGTTATAACCATAACTAGACGAAACCTCTGGCTCAGATATGTCGTTAAACACATGATTAATACATAAATTAAAAAGAATTGGCGAAAGTGGAGCTCCTTGCATTACACCTCGGTTAATTTTAAAAGATTTTGATTTACGCATTCCTAGGTCTATAAATGACTCGTTATTTGTTTGTAAATTAATAATTAAATTTTGTAGATATCGAGGAATTTTGGAATGTTTGATAACGTTAGCCAAATGTTTGTGTCCAATTGAATCATAGGCTTTATCTAGGTCTAGAAAAACCAATGTAGCACTTTCTCTATTTAATTTAGTGTTTACCAAAACTTTTTCAATTATTGCATTATTTATGTGGCATCCCGGAAGAAACATAAAACCTCTTTGATGTTGGTTAATTAAAACGTATTCTCTAATTTGTTTATCTACAACTTTTTCTATGATTCTGCGGAGAATGGAACATATAGTTATTGGACGCCAATTATTTGGATCTAAAGCGTCGCCCTTTTTATAAATCAAAACAGTTCTTGCCTTGTTAAAGGTTTTTGGGACGAATCCAGTTTGCAGCATAATTGTTCCTATTCTTGCAATTATTGATGGAGCTATTGTACTACATTTAATGCTTCGCATAATAATTTTATCTGGTCCAGGTGCGGTATCTACTTTAATCAATTTAATAGCACCTTCTACCTCTTTTCTTGTTATATTTGGTACATATGAACTATTGTTGTTGTACAAATCCAAATTATTGTATATTTCCAAACAACTATTATTGAATTTCTCAAATTTAGTTTTAAAGAAGTCGTGAAGTTTTTCATTTTCTACCCGACATGTTTTATTTTCTTCATTCTGGAATACCTTTCTAACCGCTTTTCTCCTCTGATTGTGATAATAGAATTGTGTAATCTCGTAGTCATAATTGGCCTTTCGTCTTTCCCTATAATAGATATAATATAGATATAAAACATTTATAAATCCTATAAATTAATGAAAATTTAGAAAGTTATACAATAACACAGTAAAACAAACAATACAACAAAACAAAAACAATAATACAATAAAGCAAATCAAGTTATACAATAATAAAACAATAAAACTATTGACAAATGTACTATTTCATTTATTGCACGAAAGATTACAACATTGAATAAGAACAAAAATGACTGACTATGATTCTATGTCTCTTTTACAACAATTTTCTTCTACATTTTAAAGCAGCAAACTCAGTTATAACATCTTCAAAATCAATTTCAGGTGCTATTTCATTTTCAATAGACAATAAAGCTAAGCCGGAAACCCTCGACTGACTCATCGCTGATATCAAATAGTTTTTTGTAAGTTTTGAGAAAGTTACTTTTTATTTAAGCTCCATTAAAAATAATAGGATGAGAGGATCTTGAACATAAAAAAATTCTATAAACTGTGTAATAACAAGGAATGTGGAATACAACTGTAGAATAACAAAACTGATAACAAAATAAACAAAAAAATATGTGTATAGCCCTTCTATTTCAAATAGTAGCGACATCGTGGAGCAAACCTGACACAAACTTTAATAAAGATAAAATTACTAGATGAATATTGTTACATCAATTTTAAAACACATTGTTTAAGGATTACAATTTCATAGGTATATTTAATATTAAATATGATCGTTTTTACAGAACGTGATTGTCCATTACCAAATTAATGTTGACTTGTGAATAACGTATGGAACGAAAGTTTTGAGACAAATTTTTATTTCAGATAATAAAAACTAGAACTGATTTCTTAAAATAATTGTAATGCAAAATTCTTTGGAACCTATTAAATGATACATATAAACTATTACATAGCTGCCAGCGGCCCATGGTCTTCTATTATCCGTAATTTTCTTCGGATGCCTCTCATCAGGCTCTGGATAGTGACAACGTCAAACTCCCTGAGCTTTTGATATATTCTTCTCCTCAACTGTTGTTCGTTTTGGGCTTCCCAACCTCCATTGTACACCTTTCTACTGAGAAGAGCCCAAAATTTCTCTATCGGACGAGCCTGAGGGACGTTTGGCGGGTTGTCATTTTTGGGAACAAATGGAACGTTATTTTGCGTTAACCAGTCCTGCGTTAATCTTGCATAATGACAAGAAGCCAAGTCGGGCCAAAATATAAAATCATCGTTGTTATGATTTGTCCGTATAAACTGTAACAATTTCGGAAGACATTTTCGAGTGTAGATGTTAGCATTCACTGCTTCACCCCGTACACGTCCAACAAAGGGTGTCGAAATCCCCGCTTCGGAAATGGCACACCATACCAAGATCTTATCTTCAAATTTTGCCTTTTTCTTATATCTTACGTCAAGGGGAACGTCTTGGATGCTATCGGTATAGAAACCATCATTTCCCTTGATTTCTGAATTAGAAAGAGTGAAATACTTTTCGTCGTCCAAAATGACTGCTTTATCGTTTGCAAAATGTCGCAGTCTGAGCGCTCTACAAAATCTTGGAATTTTTTCCAATTGTGCAGCTGAATATTTTGGACATTTTTGCCTTTTTCTGTATTTTATATTACCTTTGATGATTTCTCGCTTCACAGTTGTGTGGGAAACGTGAAATCTTCGACTCACTTTTCTAAGGGAAATCCCCTTTTTGTTTTTTGTGGCTTCAATTAGTTCTTGGCGTCTACGATTACTCAAAGCACATGGACGGCCAGATTTAGGTAAGTTCTGACATGGATTACCTTCAGTACAATCTTTTATGGCACGATAAATTGTTGCTCGAGAAATATTTTCATTTATATAAATGTTCACAATATCACGAGTAGGTATGCGTCCTACTAAACTATATATGCCCTTTCGCAATTCTAGTTTATATGACATTTTGCTGAACTATTTTGACAAACTATACCCGTCAAACTTTTAAGCACACTTGATATTTTCTCCATTTTCAAAGTTAAGTTGATCGCTTTATTTTTAATAGTTAAAAAGTAATATCACAATTTGTCTCAAAACTTTCATTCCATACGTTATTTTTGTACATGACTATTATTAAACCTAAGATTTATTGCAAAACGGAATATCAAATCTGGTAACTTTCAATCACCAACATCGTTCTGGTGCTTTTGCTCCAGCGGCGAGATCAATCGTTGTCGCTACATAAATATGTTTTGAGCAGCGCCCGCAGCGGAAGAAAGGCGTACGATTCTTTTAAGCGCGCGAAATTTTAAAATTTGTAATTCGTAAAACAAATGTAAATAGAAATTCATAAATTGTTCAAATTATACATATGAATACTGAAAAGTGATACATTAGTAAATATAAACTAAGCAAAAAGAAATATTTTTCTGATTTTGAGAGTAAAAATTCAAATTATTAAATGTTTAAATCACAAATTCACTAAAATAATTCAGTTGGTGAAATGTGTCAACCCGAGAATGGTGTCACCCGGGGCGGACCGCCCCCCTAGCTACACCACTGTCACGATGTATGGTAAAATTGAGGAAAGAACTTAAATAATTGTTCAAATTTCAGTATTAATTTTATAAATAATGATTATTACATTGAGTTATAAGCATTTCTTAAATTTTACAACTAATACCTATTTTCCACAAAATGTGAGCATTGTCCACTTTTGACAACCCAGAACATTTCAAATCATATTCTAGGTTAAATATTTTTCCTAGCTTTTTATTATTACTTTTTTGTGGTCGTAAGTATAGCGTGTAACACGTGCAAACACGCCAATTTCACACTTGGGTGATTACGGAATTCGACTTCATTCATGCCGCAACTTCTTTACACGTGAGAAATTGGCACTGTTCTGCGCTTGTAACACAATATACTATTTATTAGTAGGTATAATGCCAATTAACGAATAAGTCAGTTATACCAAAAAATTTAAATGATACGATTACATACATATATTAATTTCAAAATATTGTTATATTTACATATGTATTTAGTAAATTAATAATTATATGTACTTATTTAATTTTTAGTAAAATAATAAAAGGTATATAAATTGTAGTAACTGATTTATACTATGGGGCCCCAAGAATGTGTTAAATCCGCCACTGAATAATAATAAATAAACCAACCTCGGTGTATTAGTGGTTTGCTCCATAATACAAGGGTCGCAGGTTCAATCCCCAGCTGAGCTGGTAATTTTTCAAAGCAGAGAAAAATTTAAAAAATATGCCTTCTCGGATAGGAAGTAAAATTGTAGGTCGCGTTTCAATACAATGTTTGGCACAATAAAAATCCCTTCTGGGGGGTGAAATTCCCCCAGATTCGCTAAATTCTAGTAAGGTCGGCCAAATAATCATAGTAATCGGTGCAATGAGGTACAAACGGTGCTTTGCCATCCCGATTCTTTCCTCATTACTCTTGGAACATGTGCAATTTGAGATAGATGTATGTTGTACATTTATAATTACAATCAAATGGTTTTTAATCACTATAAGTGACCATATGCTTTTTGAGCTGGTTGTTTGTTCCATATTTATAATCACACAAATGAGAGCTTGTATCTTTTTGAGACTAGTCTTCATTAAACATTTATAATTGCATAAATTACATTAAAATGGTTTCTTACCACTATGAGAGCGCATGTGTGTTTTGAGATTAGTATTCACTGAAGATTTATAATCACATAAATTACACTCAAATGGTTTCTCGCCACTATGAGTAAGCATATGTGTTTTGAGATTACCCTTCTTTGAACTTTTATAATCACATAAATTACATTCAAATGTTTTCTCACCACTATGAGTGAGAATGTGGGTTTTTAACCTACTCTTTACTGAACATTTATAGTCACACAATTTACACTCAAATGGTTTCTCGCCACTATGAGCGCGCATATGTGTTTTGAGATTACCATTCACTGAAGATTTATAATCACATAAATTACACTCAAATGGTTTCTCACCACTATGTGTAAGCATATGTCTTTTGAGATTACCCTTCTTTGAACTATTCTAATCACATAAATTACATTCAAATGGTTTCTCGCCACTATGAGTAAGCATATGTTTTCTGAGATAACTCTTCACTGAACATTTAAAACCACATATATTACACTCAAACGGTTTCTCGCCAGTATGAATGCGCATGTGTGTTTTTAGACTACTAATTACTGAACATTTATAATCGCATAAATTACACTCAAATGGTTTCTCACCACTATGAGTAAGCATATGTCTTTTGAGATTACCCTTCTCTGAACTTTTATAATCACATAAATTACATTCAAATGGTTTCTCGCCACTATGAGTAAGCATATGTTTTCTGAGATTACTCTTCACTGAACATTTAAAACCACATATATTACACTCAACCGGTTTCTCGCCAGTATGAAAGTGATTGTGTGTTTTTAGACTACTAATTACTGAACATTTATAATCACACAATTTACACTCAAATGGTTTCCCACCACTATGTGTAAGCATATGTTTTTTGAGAGTAGTTTTTACTGAACATTTAAAACCACATAAATTGCACTCAAATGGTTTCTCGCCACTATGAGCGCGCATATGTATTTTGAGATTACCATTCTCTGAAGATCTATAATCACATAAATTACACTCAAATGGTTTCTCACCACTATGAGTAAGCATATGTCTTTTGAGATTACCCTTCTTTGAACTTTTATAATCACATAAATTACATTCAACCTACTCTTTACTGAACATTTATAATCACACAATTTACACTCAAATGGTTTCCCACCACTATGTGTAAGCATATGTTTTTTGAGAGTAGTGTTTACTGAACATTTAAAACCACATAAATTGCACTCAAATGGTTTCTCGCCACTATGAGTCGGCATATGTGTTTTGAGAATACCATTCAATGAAGATTTATAATCACATAAATTACACTCAAATGGTTTCTCACCACTATGAGTAAGCATATGTCTTTTGAGATTACCCTTCTCTGAACTTTTATAATCACATAAATTACATTCAAATGGTTTCTCGCTACTATGAGTAAGCATATGTTTTCTGAGATTACTCTTCACTGAACATTTAAAACCACATATATTACACTCAAACGGTTTCTCGCCAGTATGAAAGTGATTGTGTTTTTAGACTACTAATTACTGAACATTTATAATCGCATAAATTACACTCAAATGGTTTCTCACCACTATGAGTAAGCATATGCGTTTTGAGATTACCCTTCTTTAAAAATCTATAATCACATAAATTACATTCAAATGGTTTCTCACCACTATGAGGGAGAATGTGGGTTTTTAACAACTTATTCTTTACTGAACATTTATAATCACAGAATTTACACTCAAATGGTTTCCCACCACTATGTGCAAGCATATGTTTTTTTGAGAGTATTCTTTACTGAACATTTACAACCACATAAATTACACTCAAATCGTTTCTCGCCACTATGAGAGCGCATATGTGTTTTGAGATTACCATTTACATTTATAATCACATATATTGCACCCGAACCATTTTTCCCCTGTATCAGTCAGTAGGAGTTCACGGGGTCTTTCTGAAAATCTATATTAATGTACTTTAAATCTGTCACCATTAATTTGTAAGCTACTAGTGTTACTAAAAACCCGATTGCTCTATCCTCTCAATATTTGTTCCAATCTCACTTTCGGTCTTATAATCTTCCAGTTGTTGCAATTTTATTTCGATATTTTGATCTGTTACAGTTTTTATTGCAGTTGTTACATCATCCGCAATCAATCCATATTTTATCACTTTACAACTGAAAAAACAAATATTATCTTCACAAAATCTGAAGAGCAAATGTGTTTACCATTTAAATAAAATTTTTTCAGCTTATGCTCATATGCATATGTTACCCATTCATTGTGTAAAAAGATTAGTGTTGGTCATGACCTTTTGGAAGAGTTCACTCTGACGTCACAAATTGTAAACTGACCGAAAAATGAAATAAAATATTTCTGTAAATTTAAAATACTTAAATAAATTAGTAACATCCACTGGGGTGCTTTGAAGGTGTAAAACTTGAATAGAAAATCTAGGATCTAGGTAAGAATTCAACGGCGAGTATTGAAAGAACGCACACTTATGTTATGCGATGTACATTCAGCCAATAAGGGCCGACCGTCGAACCACGCCTTGCGCTATTTAAACCACAGAGTTCTTAAGAGTAAAGTATACGAAACACCTTTTCAAGACATGGAGGCCATGAAAGAGAAGATACGTGCAGTTTGTAGGGAAATAACACGTGAAACTTTAAACAGGGTTCCTTTATCCTTTATGAGACGCAATAGAATCTGTTTGGAACATGATGGACAACACTTTGAACATTTGCTTGGTTGAGTTGGTTAGTTTTAAATTAATTCTTATTTAAGCTTCTACTCAAGTGGATATGTAGCAAATTTTTCTAAATAAAATTTTGATTTTCATTTTCTACTTGATGCAATTCAGTTCTTAAACGGTCCTCGAAACAAATATCTACTATATTCTATTATCAGTGATAAATTTCCTAATGACTTTGACATTTGTAAAGGATGTCCAAATTAAACACAAGTTAAAAATTATTAATATTATGAATCTAGATATAAATGAAAGCAGTATTACTGGTTTGCAAAAATAATTGCAATAATTTGCAAAAAAGATTAATTTTACCATTACACTGTTTTGATTTAAATCTGCATTTTAATTATGTCCTGCTACATACCTATGAAAATACCATATATTTAACGAAATAATACGTAATGCAAAATATGTACCTAAACGGTAGCCACTTTTAATGGCGAAATAATAGTCATGTCTTTGGCGGCTATATTTTGAAGTTTTGTACACGCCCCTTTCTTCTCTAATTGGCCAATAAATAGTCCCATAACAAAAGTGTGCGTTGTTTCAATACTCGCAATTCAACGCCACCCCCCACGAGTCTATCCGAATCCGAGATTACTAGAATCGGTAGAACTGTAAATTGGAGAATTTCCCATTGCCCAGTGGCGTGACAACATCTGCCTTTTAAAATCATATATTTCAAATCATGTATGTTTATGCGACCAACAATACATAACCGCATATAATGTGCCAACAGTTTAACTACTTCCATTTGGCATTCGTTAGGTTAATTTAGGACGTATTTTATTTTATCTTGCAAAGATTAATTAAATTATTGGTATTTCTTTTGTTGTCATATATCGAAAACATTAGTTGTTAATTTATTAATTTGTCAATGAAGTGCTTAATAGTATATTAAAGAACGAGTTTCATAAGGATAGATTTATTGCACGAGTCCAAATTTAGAAAACGAGCCGCTTGCGGCGAGTTTTATAAAGGACGAGTGCACTAATGACTTATGAAACGAGTTTTTTATGCTATTTTTTCTTTTATTCCCGTTTTAAATAAAAAAATCGCAATTTCAAAATTTAGGGATTTTTGTAGTAGTTGACAACACTGATGTGACATTTGAAAATTCATTGATTGACACAGAAAATTGAGTGAAGTATGTGTCAATTTTCAGTTTTTTTAATTATTTTTTCAATGCTACCAACTTTGAAAAAGTTGGACTATTAAAGAACTCAAATAAACTATTAACGCACTGTTTTGGGTGCTTTAACAGCTTTATTATAGACGCAAAATAGAAAAAATACATTAAACCATATTAATTGTAACCTAACCTAACATTGTCTTTATTTGAACCACGACCTTCTAGATTTCACGAGACGAAGTCTCTTATCCGGCTTGGGCACTTTTACGATTTCCCATATAAACCTTGTTTCTGAGAAAACCCAAAATTTCGCCGTTTTGGCGCTAGCTGACACGCTGATGTTTATTTGACACTTGATGATGTATAGGTTAGGTAACCCTTACAAATGTCAAGCGTTGCATGTTTACGTAAATATTTTGGTAATTAATTAAATAAATTTATATAATTAAATTAATTATGTTATTAAAATTAATTTACAAGTTGGTAAGTGGTTTAATAACATTATTGAAATTACAATTTTATAACTTTCCGTGAGTTGGGTTTAGGATATAGAGAAAGTGAGCAGTAAGTACATTATCTGTTCACGTTTTTGCGATGTTTCTGTTTGCCAAACAAGGTTTTAGCAATTTTTAAAGAATTATATTACTAAGTTCCTCCTTGTGGTCGTGGCAAACAAAGAACTGTGAAGAAGCAATTGGAGTTAGAAGTACCTAGTGATGTTAGAATATTAGACGGATTACATTCTCCAGGTAAATGTTCTACAATCTGTATTACAAGTTCGATTATTTGGTTGAATAGAAGTGTAAATCTTCTAGTGGAGTATTTTAATGCACCTCTGTCTTGAAGATTTACAAATCCTATCAGTGAATTTGAACAGGAGGCAGCTAACAGAGAATCTAATATGCTATTGACATTCAATCCTTTCTTCAGTTTTTTTGCAATGAATCCTGCCAGAAGGGCTACAGATGCTGAAAGAATTCCGTAATCGAGATGCATAGATAAGGTTTGAAGTTCTTTTATTAATTTTGTTATATTTTTAGGAAGTTCGATGTTGAAATTTATTCTTTCAGATATCTGTAATTGTTGATCTGTCGAAATAAGGAAGTATATATTATTTTGCTGTTGAGTGTTGGTGTCCATAACCCCAACGTAAGATTTTAAACCATTTTTATCGTAAGGTAAAATTTGAAGAAAATTCATGAAATGATATTGTAGGATCACTTCCTACTATTACACATTGCAATGCTGCATTTATACTTTTTTCTGCTAGTGCTTGCCATTACTAAAGTGAACGAAAAAACAGCAACAAAACTACGAAAATTTAAACAAATAATAAGGAAATAACGCAATTATATTAAAAAGTAAAGAAAACTGCCTTAGAAGATTAGGAAAATATAATTTATTGACGATACGCGCAAAACCGACAAAAATATAAAAGCAAGCGAAGTTAGCGTAGTTTGAAATTGACGTTTACGTGTTATATATCCGTTTCCGCCTTTTGCGTGTTTGGTGGCGCCAGCGGAGAAACACTTGAACTAATTGAGTGCGCAGGCCGGATAAGAGACTTCGTCTCGTGAAATCTAGAAGGTCGTGATTTGAACATTAACGCCTGAAGTGTAGGCAACCCATTCATTAGTTAGTCGATTAAAAGAGATCAGATTACCTTTTTTTTGAGATTGACAAGAAAGTTATTGTTTTGTTATATGGTAGCAAGGTGAAATCTTGTGTGTTCTTTTCAAGTTTAACGTTAGAAAGTGACGGTGTAAACGGTGAGAATCTAGTGAAACACTTTATTAACTCACGAAGTAAATCATGGATGGTGGAAAGACCCTCTGCTAAAGAAAGAAAATTGAGATTTTCTAATCAACATTAATTGTTGGATGTCAAGATGCCAAGCTACCTACGACCTAAAATCTCACTTGAAGCCGTTTTCTATCTATAGGTAATTCCTGTTAACTAAAGGAGTTGGAGTTCTCTCTACCTTCTTGAGCGTACACTAATGCGTTACATTTTGTTTTAGGCTTTTCTTCCAGTAACTGTAATTCTTATAATATTTTGAGATACTTACTACCCGTTGCTCATCTTCGGGGTTCCTTTTCGTTTTTTTTGGTTTTGGTTACAAGACCTGTCTTCATCTGGGCTCATCATTGAACGCGGTGAATTATACCAGAGGTGCAGGCTAAACGTATCCAAACTACCTCAAAAACCAATCAGCTGAGTGGGAACACAACGGTCCTATCAATACTTAATTAATCGCTAATGGAATCCCCTTTTTGTCCTTCTTGTTGGTTAATAACGGAAGCTTCAGGGTTGACTCCTTAATAACAGGTAAATCAGTTGGGGATTGTTATTGTTCATGGGGTTATTATTGTTCATGAGGCAGTAATATCATTTTGGGTGGGTTAAGATATTTAACGAAAACCGTTATGTTGAATTACCCTAGATAGACTGGGTGTCTTATTTATTGTCGTTTAATTTAATGATCTTTGTTGGTTTATTTTTTTTTGAACACCAGGTAACCTTTTAGATTTTTCTCATTTGTCGTCAGTAGATAGGCTAGGAGAGTTCGAGCGCAAAATCCCATGTTATTTCTTATGGAGGTCCGATTTAGCAAAAAGATCACAAATCCAAGATGGCGGCCGCTCTCGCTCTAGCGATACCGTATAAGCATACATCATCATTAACTTCAGGCCCCTTTTAAAAATACATGAGATCTTGCTATGCATATTTTCATTAATAACGAATTAAAACATCACATACACGTTTCAACTTTAAATTACGGTCATCGATATTTCTCTTTTTACGTTTTAATTTATGTATCGTAAAAGAAAGGGCAACGTGTTAGTTTATTAAGTCTCAGTATCTCACGGAGGATCAGATTCCCCTATATATATATCAGATCATTTCGACTCCCAACACAAAAAAAAACAACTGTCTATAATAAATCATTAGATATCATTAATAATACAAAAGAATCTCGAGCCCCAACACAAGAAAAAAACATCTATAGTCAATAAATTAACAGCTACCCTCTTACCATTAACTACATTTTTCTCTCAATATAATAGCAATAGATCTGTTAAAAATATTTAAAGAATTCCAATTTTCAACTTAACAAAAACTCCTCCGTATAAATTATAACTAAAGAAAAAAAGGTTCGTCACAGCTGTATGTATCCGACCCATATATATCTCATTTAGACTCCCAGCTCACAAAAAAACTGTCTATAATAAACCATTAGATCTCATTAATAATACAAAAGAATTTCGAACACCAACACAAGAAAAAACATCTATAGTTAATAAATTAACAGATACTATCTTAATTACTTCTGTTAAAAATATTTAATACAAAACATTCCAATTCTCAACTTAATAAAATCATCTATAAGTTGTCTTAGATAACAAGGGTATAGTCATTTATTATAAAATTATACCTAAAGAAGAACAGGGTCGCTACAGTTGCAAGGTATTCAATAGATAATCTGTTCTACAGATCTATCCCATATATTAAGTTAAAAAGGGTCGGTACACCTGCATCGCTCCAAGCTATCGGTATCATTTATTTAGTTTTTATTGTCTTCAAGTTTGGATATGTTTATGAGGGCAGGTGATACGATATCAGATGGGGACGAAAGGCATATATATAACAGCGGTCGCCCATGTTTTAATCATTACTAAAACAGCTCTTGTTAGTGAAGTGTCGTCATTTTTCGTTTACATTATTTTATTAATAATTGTGTGGTTGTGAAAGTGCTTAAAACAATTGTTTCTAAATTATCATTAAATTGTATTTGCTAAAGTATATTATTTGTAACAGTGTATCCAGGTAAGTTATTATTTTTATTTATTTATTTCTCTGTTATGCAATAAACATTGTAATCAAATTTAAAAGAAAAAAAGAGTACATTATGTTTTGTTTCTAAAATATATTATTTAAACAATCTGAGATTTATATGATATAACTATACCGTCACCATAAAAATTTTTAACTAATAAGCGCTTTTCATATCCTCATCTCATAATAGTTATCCATACATAATATTAATTCATCGAGATTTTATTGTTATTATTATTTAATAACGCTATTAACCAAACAACTTTTGCTTTTATCACTTTTATAAAAACTTCTTATGGAAATTTCAGCCAAAACTTTTTTCCTCCAAAATTTTTTCCCCGAAATTTTTTTCGATAAAATATTGTTTATCTAGCAAAAGGAAAGCGGATGGAGCTTCAAATCAATCACCAACCTCCAAGTAAACATCAACAAGTTTACCCAGCAACTAGGCTCATCATACATCGAGCTGCCTGAGCAAATAAAAAAGAAGGAAGCTTGCATCAATGTGCAAAATAATGATGAAGCCTGCTTCGCGTGGTCTGTGGTGAGCGCTCTTTATCCTGTTAAAAAAGATCCGCAACGCATGTCAAAATATCCCCACTACTCGACCGTCTTGAACTTGACAGGGATGCAGTTTCCTATGACTATTAGACAAATTCCCAGGTTTGAGAAACAGAACGATTTATCAGTCAATGTATACATCCTGGAGAAGCAGAAGGATAAGAAAAAGTTCAGCGTGTACCCCACCTATTATTTAACTAAAAATAAGCAAGATAAACATATCAACCTCTTGCTTCTCCAAGATGTATATTACGATGATGATGAACAGGTAGCTGATGATGATTGTAAGCCACGCTTCCATTATGTTTATATCAAGAATCTAAGCCGGCTACTATCATCACAGCTTAGTAAACATAACGGTCGAAAATATGTATGTGATAGATGCCTCCACTATTTTAGATCGGAAAATAAATTATCGATGCATGAAGTAGACTGTGTTAAAATGAATGAATGCAAAGTTAGGCTACCAACAGCTGAGCAGGCAATCGTTCATTTTAAAAATCATAAAAACAAAGAACGCCATTCATCATATATGCCGATTTAGAGTGTCTGCTGATACCCACTAGTGAAAAGGACAAGGTACAAGACCATATCCCCCATAGTATAGCATACTACGTTAAATGCTACTACGATGATACCTTGACCTTTTATCGAGCTTATCGTGGTGAGGACTGTCAGGGATGGTTTGCTCGAGAGATTAAGCAGTTTGCTGAGAACGTTGAGACGGTGTTTCTTTGCCCTCTACCTATGGACACCCTATCGCCTGAGCAAGACGCTGAATTTCGTACCGCTTTAGAATGTCATATATGTCTGGAGCCGTTTTCTGTAGATAGCGACAAAGTGAGGGATCATTGTCATCTTACCGGCAAGTATCGCGGCCCCGCCCATACTAATTGTAACGTCAACTACAAGGACAGCCATACCATACCCGTAGTTTTCCACAACTTAAGCGGGTATGACAGTCATTTCATTATTAAGAACCTAGCTTCAGACTTTGACGGACGAGTAGATCTCCTTCCTATCAATAAAGAGCGCTATATATCATTCACTAAGAATGTAGAGCACAATTTAGTAAAATTCAGATTTATAGACTCTTTTAGATTTTTGGCTGGCGGTCTTGAAACTTTGGCATCCTATTTAGATGTATTCCCAAATTTAAAATCACAATTCCCAGACGAATTAGACGAATCAAAATTCGAAATTCTGACTAGGAAGGGGGTCTTCCCTTATGATTACATTAACGACTGGATAAAACTTGACGAGGCACAATTACCTGACAAATCCAAATTCTACAATAGTTTAACAGACACAGCTATAACAGATGAATGCTATACACATGCCGAGAATGTATGGGACTCTTTCGGTTGTAAAAATTTAGGCGAGTACAGCGATTTATATCTGAAAACAGATGTATTGCTTCTAGCTGACGTTTTTGAGCAGTTTCGGTCTAGCAGTTTGAAAACATACGGCTTAGACCCAGCGCATTACTATACCCTACCGGGATACACTTGGGATTGCATGCTCAAGTTAACCAAAATAAATCTGGAACTGCTAACAGATATTGACAAGGTTTTGTTTATCGAGCGCGGTATTCGTGGTAGACTAAGCCAATGCTCAAAACGGTATGCTGAAGCCAATAACAAGTTTTTACCTAATTATAATCCTGATGAAACATCAAAATTTCTACTTTACGCGGACATTAATAATCAATACGGTTGGGCGATGTCTCAGTACCTACCATATGGAGGATTTGAATGGGTAGAAGGTGATGATGATTTAGACAACTTTAATTTCAATGTACCAGCAGATAATCCTGAGGATACATTCTCGAAGTTAATCTAGAATACCCTCAAGCCATTCACGACGCCCATGCAGATCTTCCATTTTGTCCTGAGCATCGCAAGCTACCAAATTCAAAAGAGACAAAATTAATGGCAACGCTTACTGATAAGAAGCAATACATCATACATTATCGGAATTTACAGCAATGTTTAGAAAATGGGTTGAAGTTAACCAAAATTCATCGCGTTTTGAAATTTAAACAATCAGCGTGGTTAAAATCATATATAGACTTAAACACTGAGCTTCGTAAGCAGGCTAAAAATGAGTTCGAGAAGAACCTTTTCAAACTTATGAACAACGCGATTTTCGGCAAGACGATGGAAGACATTAGAAAACACTCGATAGTCAAATTAGTAAACAAATGGGATGGGCGTTACGGTGCTGAAGCGCTCATCTCAAGGCCAACTTTCAAATCCAGCACGATTTTTACCGAAGATCTAGTGGCTATCGAGTTGAATAAAACGGAAGTTTACTTCAACAAGCCCATATATGTAGGCATGTGTATATTGGACATATCAAAATTGAAACTATATGACTTTCATTACTCATACATGAGAAGGCGTTGCGGCGATAAGGCACGAATTTGTTATAGTGATACAGATTCCCTAGTATACGTTGTAGAAACGCCTAATCTGTATGAAGTAATTAAACAAGACGCTCATAAACATTTCGACACCAGTGACTACCCCGAGAATAATATATATGACATCCCGCGTGTAAATAAAAAAGTATTGGGTATGATGAAGGACGAGAACGCTGGTAAGGTGATGTCACATTTCGTAGGTCTTCGCTCTAAGATGTACTCGACGAAGGTTTTTAGAGATGAAGATGAAGAGATGTTAGATCTGCAGAAAATGGTGCAGGCGGGCAAAAGCGAGACGGAAATTCAGCTGGTTCTGACAAATAAACGAACAGTTAAGAAGGCAAAGGGTGTTAAAAAACACATAGTGAAAAACACTATCACATTCGATGACTATGTTAACTGTTTAAACGAAGGCAAGGAAACATCTGTGCAACAAAAACTGT
Source organism: Agrypnus murinus (assembly GCA_929113105.1). Taxonomy (NCBI): domain Eukaryota; kingdom Metazoa; phylum Arthropoda; class Insecta; order Coleoptera; family Elateridae; genus Agrypnus; species Agrypnus murinus. The sequence continues at coordinate 110,416,875 of OV816027.1, read as the reverse complement.
TCAGATCCAATAAACATCAAGTTTCAACCATCTCTCAGATTAAAATCGCACTAAGCCCTCACGACGATAAGCGCTATATTATACCGGGCTCACATGACACTACCGTGGGGGCACTATAACATACCTATCAATAGTTATACAATGTAATATTTAGGTTAGGATATAAGATAATGTTAAGTTTTTTATTCTTCCGGCAACAAATGATGTAAATACTAGAGTGCTATCATATTTTCTAATGTATATATATATTTTTTCTTTAATAAATCTTACCTTGTGAGTTATTGTATATCTACATAGTTTTGTATATTTCTTTTCTTTTATAAGTTCTCGGTGTAAGTCAATACTTACCTGTATATAGTAAATACGTGTACTATATTTGTATATATTCTTTTACATCTTTTATAAGAACTTTTCTTAACATAGATGTTTGAATTAATTTTTATCTATAACAAAAAAAATATTTTATGTTTTCTTTCACGACTTTTATGTGAAATCTTGATATAAAAAGATTGTATATATATTTGTATATATTTTTCTTACATGTTTTATGTGAAAATAAAACTCGATAAAATGATTTTATTGTTTTTTATTTTTGTAAGTTTATACATTAGTATCCTATACTACAATCGTAAATCAACTTATACTGATACTAGGTAAGTATAGTTCATTTACTTAATATAAATTACATATGCATGAAACTATATAAGTATATTATTTTAGTATAACTTAACTTCTAACACTTTAAACTTATTTATTGTTTCCAGCCTTATTTTGTGGAACTCCATAATCATGAAATAAATAAAGATTATTAAAAGTTTCACAGTTTTATTAAAATATACCTGACAATATTGTTTCGACAGCTATGCTGTCATTATCAAAGGTAATATAATTATAAACAAACACGTCGCTAAGGTAGATACAAAATAGGTAACTAGATAAAATAATAATAATAGTCAGAATTAAATATCTAATACTTCCAGTAACGGAGAATTACTGAGCTCAAGTTGTTCATTCATTAAAGGTACCCTGAGTTTGTGTTTGTATATCTCAAAGGCTTCTAAAATGTCTAATTTGCGTTTGTTATTACAAAAATGTAGGAATTTAATATTATTTTGAGGAGTCATTGTGTGATTTTGTTCTAAAAGGTGTTTGGCGTAATTCGATTTTTCAGGATGTTTATTTTTGTAATGACGTACGTGTTCTTTATATCTTATGTCAAAATTTCGAAGTGTTTGTCCAATATATACCGAACTACAAAAAGAACAATTTAAACGGTAAATGCCCGATTTCATGATATCATGTGTTCTGTCTTTAGCATTAAATAAAAATGAAAAAGTGTTAGTGTTGGTTTTAAATGTTATTTTATAATTGTTGGTTTTTCTTAGTATATGTGCAATTTTTTCTGATATTTTGCCAAAATATGGTATAGATATGTAATTTGTGTCTTCTGTTTGATTGTCAATGGGATATATTCTTTTGATAGCTAACCTATAATCTTTTTGTTTAATTAAAGTGTCAATCATGTTCGGATTATAATGATTTGCATGTGCTAGTTGTTTAATGGTTGATATCTCTTTGCTAAAATCTGATTTTGTTAGTGGAATAGTTAAAGCTCTGTGTACTAATGATCTGTATGCTGCTATTTTATGTGTATTGTGGTGACAAGATTCATTTGGTATTGTTATGTCTGTTTGTGTTGGTTTTCTGTATATGGAAAAATCAAAAAGATTGTCTGCGTTAATCTTGATATTTAAGTCTAGAAAGTTTATAGCCCTGTTTTGTTCTGTTTCTAGTGTAAATTTTATATTAGGATGGATATTGTTTATAAGAATTAAAAATTCATTGATAACCTCAAAAGAACTGTCAAAACAAGCTAAAATGTCATCAACATAACGAAACCAGAAGATAATGTGTTTAGAGAGGTTTAATTCAAATATTCGATCTTCAAACTTGTCCATAAATATGTTAGCTAATAGAGGACTTAGAGAATTACCCATAGGTAAACCATCCTTTTGTAAATAAATTATGTTATTAAAAGTGAAATAATTTTGACTTATACAAAGGTCAAATAATTGAATTAACTCTAACCTTTTAACTAATTCTATATTACTATTGATCAAGAAACTATCTAATAAAGGAATACATTCTTGTGGTGGTATTCTGGAGAACATGTTGCAAATATCAAAACTAACAAGTTTTGAATGTGGTGGAAGATGTATGTTTTGCAGCTTATCTACTAATTCTAATGAATTTCTAACAGAGTATTTCGATTTGTAACCTATCGTGTTAATAATCTGGTTTAGTTTTCTCTAAGTCCTCTATTAGCTAACATATTTATGGACAAGTTTGAAGATCGAATATTTGAATTAAACCTCTCTAAACACATTATCTTCTGGTTTCGTTATGTTGATGACATTTTAGCTTGTTTTGACAGTTCTTTTGAGGTTATCAATGAATTTTTAATTCTTATAAACAATATTCATCCTAATATAAAATTTACACTAGAAACAGAACAAAACAGGGCTATAAACTTTCTAGACTTAAATATCAAGATTAACGCAGACAATCTTTTTGAATTTTCCATATACAGAAAACCAACACAAACAGACATAACAATACCAAATGAATCTTGTCACCACAATACACATAAAATAGCAGCATACAGATCATTAGTACACAGAGCTTTAACTATTCCACTAACAAAATCAGATTTTAGCAAAGAGATATCAACCATTAAACAACTAGCACATGCAAATCATTATAATCCGAACATTATTGACACTTTAATTAAACAAAAAGATTATAGGTTAGCTATCAAAAGAATATATCCCATTGACAATCAAACAGAAGACACAAATTACATATCTATACCATATTTTGGCAAAATATCAGAAAAAATTGCACATATACTAAGAAAAACCAACAATTATAAAATAACATTTAAAACCAACACTAACACTTTTTCATTTTTATTTAATGCTAAAGACAGAACACATGATATCATGAAATCGGGCATTTACCGTTTAAATTGTTCTTTTTGTAGTTCGGTATATATTGGACAAACACTTCGAAATTTTGACATAAGATATAAAGAACACGTACGTCATTACAAAAATAAACATCCTGAAAAATCGAATTACGCCAAACACCTTTTAGAACAAAATCACACAATGACTCCTCAAAATAATATAAAATTCCTACATTTTTGTAATAACAAACGCAAATTAGACATTTTAGAAGCCTTTGAGATATACAAACACAAACTCAGGGTACCTTTAATGAATGAACAACTTGAGCTCAGTAATTCTCCGTTACTGGAAGTATTAGATGTTTAATTATGATTTTTTATTATTAATTTTTATTATTATTATTATTATTTTATCTAGTTATCTATTTTGTATCTACCTTAGCGACGTGTTTGTTTATAATTATATTACCTTTGATAATGACAGCATAGCTGTCGAAACAATATTGTCAGGTATATTTTAATAAAACTGTGAAACTTTTAATAATCTTTATTTATTTCACTTTAAACTTAGATCAACTTATATGCTAACATTTTTTTTCTTTTACTTACTATATGAATACAAGCATGAGCTTATTTATGAATAAACTACCTAGCAATTTATCTTAGATTAATCATTCTAACACTTTAACTTAATATAAACTGTATAATGTCATTTAACAACATCTTTAGCCTTTATCCAGGACTTTTCATTCAAGCCGAGCCATTTTACATAAATGTCACCATTGCTGCGGCGTTTAAGTACTTTTTCAACTAAGTAAACGTCTGGCTGATTGGTTTTCTGCAGCTCGAACTAGTAGAAAGCTCCTCGGACAGCAACCCCATGAAGATCTTCCAGCAGATATGTGACAGGTTTTGTAAATTGAACTTTAACTATTTTTAATAATTCAGTTGACCAGCTGGGCGTGTATCCCTTAGAAAAGACCCCCTTGAACTTACTAATACTTACGAGGTCATTCAAGTCTAGTTTACGATTACTTCCTGCAGCGACATCAGCTTTTACATTAGTGTCATAAACGGTTAGTTGGGTGGTAGGTGTAACAGTAGCAGGAGTTCGACCTATCGTTCTATGTCTGGTGTTGTTATAGCTGTCAACTACCCTCTGTAATATATCTACCCATTTAAATGATCCTCGGTAGCTAAACTCTTTATACAGCTTTTGCTTAATTGTACGGATAACACGTTCAACTATCGAAGCCTTAATTACGGAATATGTAGAGTAATGATTTATAGTGTGCTCTTTCATTAATCGTTGAAAATGTTTATTGTAAAACTCTTTCCCGAGATCCGTCTGAAGATTCTTGGGTATGACTGAACTCTTAAAGATGCTGCGGACCTGCTTTGTCACCTCTTCTCCGGATTTAGTTTTCAACGGTCGTGCATACAGATATTTCGAATAACAGTTTATCATCAGCAGTATGTAACGATACCCCTTATTTACTTTAGCATAGGGAATAAAACTCGGCTAAGTCAGCCTGGAACAAGTCCTGGAAATTTTTTATTATAGTGCGGCGTCTTTGAAAGTTTTTTCTAGCAGTCCTGTGTATTTCATCAACAACGGCTTGTTTAGCACTCATCATCATCATCATACAATTAATATCAACGACGACACCGAGAGCAACGTCTCAAATAATTATACTGGCAGCAGCCGTGTTTGATGATACTGAATAATGTTAAAAGCAATATATCATTATATACCCCCGAAATATTCTATTCTATGATGCCTTCCTCCTTAAGTTCGCTTATAATTGATATTATTTCGTTTTCATTCTGCGGACTAGTATTGCCGGCACTCTTTACAGCATATAACAAAGGAAGCCGGTCGACTAGCTCGTTAGCCTTATTCCAGTAGACGTATTCGACTTTGCAATCGCTTAATTTTTTAAAATTTGACGATGATGATGATAGTCTAATGCCTAAACCTTTGATTCTGGGTAAGTTCGGTTTAATTATATAATCATACTTCCAATGTTTAACAGCTGTTAGTTTATGCCTTATGCCTACCCATGCTAAAATATTCTCTAATCTTTTCCTGCTTGCTGCAAATTATATCATCAAAAATGAACACAGAATTAGGTTTAACATCACCGGGGCTGATTACGTCATCGTTTTCGCTAAATTCATGATATCCCATACCCGTAAGTGGTTTCATAATACGTCTTAAGAATTCATATTTAGGCTGAAATAAAGACTTGGCGTATAGGTAGATATTTTCAAATTTTAATCCGTTTTCGCTAATAAGTAAACCTAACATAGCATTAGTTTTACCGCAGGAAGATGGACCCTCTCAATATTGCTCTACATGATACAGGTAACAGGTCGCCATGTTTCCTAACATCCTCGCCTGATCGTTGTAAAGATGTATCATCGCGGTCGTGTAGGTTACATATGTTTAGTGACTTATTTTGTTTAACAACCTTCATCATTACGGTATGCGTACGTGTCTAGTCACGGTCTCGTTAAACGGATTATACCCGATTAATGCGTCGTGAAGGATCAAACAATACGCCTTAGTTGTATTCGTAAATGCTGCAGAAGACTCGAGCTCTAGTCTAATATCGACCGTGGAATCCTTAAAACTCTCTACCTGTCTTGAACAGTCAATAACAAAAATCGGGTACGTTTCAAACAGATTGTAGCTGAGTAAACAGCTCTCAGCCGCACCTCTACCTATACCGTCATAGTAGTTCTCACGAAAACGAATATAATTCAGATACGCAAGAATGTAGTCCCTACGGCTGAAATCGAGATTTAAACGCTGATGTGGGAACACTTGCGAATTTAAATACAACTTAACGTCGACCAAGTTCGAATGAGTAAATGTAGTCGGGTTACCCGCTCTTATACCCAGCTGACGCTCGTCTTGTAAAACTACAAAGACCCAGCGCGGTTTCTCTAGATCATTGGAGTTCTTTACGCGCCAAACCTGGTTTTTAGTAGTTCCCAACGAGGGTAACTCGTGTAATTCCCAACGTCTGAACGGAGCGATAATAGAAGAATTATCTCTTAAACTCTCCACCAGGTTCACTTTGCTTTCATCTGATAACAGTATATGCGGAACTTCCAACGAGAGCTTATCAATCTTGAAATCTACATCGGTACCTGCATCACCGGCGTCGCTATTATAGCAATTAAAATCGTTCTTGGCTCGAATTAAAACTAGCTGACAACTCATATGAGGTATTACTTTTTTATAATCGTCTGCAAATCCAAAGATATCTTTTAATGGTATTCTACACGTGAAATGAAAGACGTTATTCCCCTGGTTATGTAACAAATCATTATCGCTAGTAATCCCTAAGTTCCATGCATTGCAGGTTAAAGCTCTATCCTCGGCGCCATGTGAAACGAGACCTTTTATAGTGTTTGTAATGCCAGGCTGTTTACATACATATATGAGCTGATTTGCGCCTAATATTAGTTGAATTTCATCAAACAGAAAGTGGGCGAAATTGTTTACCAGAAGGAATTGCTTGTTTGCAGCACGCATTATGCTACCTTTAACAAGTACATAGCTGTCATACAAAGCTAAAACGTTATCGGAATTTTGTATGCTGATTCTAATTTTGTCGGAATGATTGGAATTTAACGTAAACGGCAGATAGGTATAAAAATCCTCTTTTATTATATCTGTATTGACGCGCGGCTTCCCAAATATGTTTAATTTATCAATGGTAAAGGTGTCGGTGTTAATATGCATTTTACTTCGTTTTGACATGCTGCTGCTGTTATCGTACTTTAAAGCCTAAAGATTCAAGAAAAAGGCGACGAAGTTTAGTTAGTTTTAATCGAAGGTCTGCACTGGTCGACGTTCGACGGTGAATGACCTTTGATGGACATATGCTGATGTTTTTATAGCTAAAGTTTATTCCCATTTTTCACGTTTAAGTTCTAGCCTGATGCTCGTAAAAGTGTCTGCAGACAAATTTATCAACTCTCCTCGCGCGTCTACCAGCCTAATGGTAATATTGTCGATCTCGGTGACAGTGATGGGAAAGTAAATCACATGCGATGACTCCTTTTCAATCAGATAACCTGGTGGTACGCAAACACCGAATTCGAAGATTGTATGACCTGCTTGATTGTTTCTATATGAACCGCCTGTAATATTCGTGTCTACAAAGATGTTTGGAGTTGAAAGTATATCGACAACTCGATCTGATACGTGTCTACTACCTGGTTCTAGCACGCGCTTCTTAAATCCTAGTAGGGATCCTATGTTATCGGGTTTGGTAAAATCAATCAACTCGGTAGCTGATTCAATCTCACACTTTCCCGTATTAGTGTTAGCTTTGATTTGTAGTAGTAGATCTCCCTCTTCCGGATCACCACTAATTTGATTCTTTATATAGTTAACGATTTCAGCCAACTCGTAGCTACCCGGTTCAATAGTTATTTCCTTTTCTCCGTAATAAAATTTATTTTTGCCTGGGTATATATTCCGTATAGTGTGACTTGTATATAAGCCTAATAAACCTAGTGAGTATTCGTAACGCACGTGATCTAGTGTTATAGGTGGATACGGTCCGTAGAAAGCCTGTTCCCTGTACCGTACACCGTGATGGTCCTAGCCATACTTAGCCGATTTACACTTTCACCTCTCTTTTATACAAAAATCGTAGACACAGATGTCCGCAGTTGTATGTATTGAACTTTTGTTCTTGGGCTACGTTGTAGTATACGGCGCAGCGAGGCCCTAAGTATTTCACAAGTTCAGCTGGCGGTCTTAGGTCTCCGAAGGGGTCATAGTACAAAACCACGTTTCGATCCTTTCTATAAGCAACCCAATGAGTACCCGGTCCTCCAGCATCGTCAAGATTAACAATAGCTCTTTCGAATTGCAAAGGTTTCGTTGAAGGTAGACTTGTTTTCATATAGACACCTCTAAAATAGGGTATGTCTTTAGCATGTTTTATTATATCTAGGTCTGTAAGCGGTCTCCGAGGCAAGTTATTCAGTTTTTTGACCGCCTGACATATGGTTTTAAGTACAATGCAGCTCCGCCAGCTCTATACGGCTTCAGGTAAAGGGCGTTCCCGTTCTTACCGCCTAAAGCGATAGCTTCCATACTTTTATTATGCCGTGTAGTTTCTTCTAGCTGTCTCTTATTACTATTAGCAGTGTTAACAGCTTTTGCTACGCCCGAAGCGCCTCCTATAATTGCCCCGAGAGCCGAGAGGCCAGCAAAAATTGGTATGAGTGGTAAAATACCCCCTGTAGCTGTAGGCACAGGAATAATTCGGGGTACTTTAACGTTTTTTCGACCTCCCACGTTTTGAATGATTCTTCTGGCAGCGCTCAGGGCATGATGTATTAAGTCTTTACCCGTGAGTCTCTTGCTTGCACGATTCACTACACCAACAAGCTTCTTTAAAACGCCACCTTTGAAAGTGACAGTTTTCTTCTTCTTCATCTTTCTAGCGAGACCCTTTTTCGCTGACAGTTTGTTTGTCTTTACGCCCATTCCCAGCTTTCTTTTAGCCTTCATTATACCGGTTACAAACAAAGCTGATGCTTTTTCCCCTAATTTAGAGTCTTTAGCCTTAACACGCTTCCAAGCAGCTTCTTCTAATACACGATCTGCCCGGTGTCTACTGTTCAAATCGGAGCTTTGAGCGTACGAGATGTCGTGCTGCATACACGCCTGGTCCAAAGGATTTATACCTTTATCGCCACGTTGTAATCTTTTAGATAATTTAGTATCAGGTCCACAGTACTGATAAGAAGGAAGATGTAGTTCAATAGGTAGCTTGTCTATGAGCTTGTTAACAAAGCCGTTACCCTCGTGAACTAACATCTGGTACTGAGAGAAGAGACTGCTTGTACCTGTATTTATACTCGATCGCCGCCGCCGGACTAATCTGTGTTCTGAAATCTCTGCGTATAGATAAAGTCTCTATGATCAGCTTGTAGAATTTCACACAGATGCTTTTCAACATTATGTATTCTTGTTTGAAAACGATATCTGTCCAGAGCTAATGTTTGCCAGTCTCCCTTTCTCGCCTGTCTGTATGCATACTCCCATACTATCATATGATGTATATTATTCATGCGTGCGTTAGCGAAACTTACTTTCTTTACCATATCGATGTGTTGCTGCTGCTACTACAAATCGCTATGTTTGGAGAGTTATTGATATTAGTAAAACTAAAACTTTGTTTAAATACATTTTTATTTCTTCAACGATACATTTAGACTAAGATAAAAAATAACTGATTATCGTAGATATAAGCAAACTAAGCATTTGCGTAGCATTCCCGTAAGGCTCACCACATTTCCTATCTGCGCTAATCAGACATTTGATATAATACACTTAAAACTATTAATTTATTAACTATAGATGTTTTTTTCTTGTGTTGGAGCTCGAAATTCTTTTATATTATTAATGATATCTAATGATTTATTATAGACAGTTGTTTTTTTTGTGTTGGGAGTCGAAATGATCTGATATATATATAGGGGAATCTGATCCTCCGTGAGATACTGAGACTTAATAAACTAACACGTTGCCCTTTCTTTTACGATACATAAATTAAAACGTAAAAAGAGAAATATCGATGACCGTAATTTAAAGTTGAAACGTGTATGTGATTTTTTAATTCGTTATTAATGAAAATATGCATAGCAAGAACTCATGTATTTTTAAAAGGGGCCTGAAGTTAATGATGATGTATGCTTATACGGTATCGCTAAAGCGAGCGCAGCCGCCATCTTGGATTTGTGATCTTTTTGCTAAATCGGACCTCCATGAGAAATAACATGGGATTTTGCGATCGAACTCTCCTAGCCTATCTACTGTCGTCGAGTACAGACGGAGGGATTAGCTCACATTCCTAGCGGTAGGTATCAGAAGATTGGAACTCGTGGCGCCCTGTAATTAAAATCTACCGAACCAGACCATCTCCCTTGCAGCTAGTCGGAGTAATCATCGCTAGGGTGTGGCAAAAAAGGGTGCGACATAATAAATTTTATTTTTTTAAAGAAATAATAATAAAATAAAAATAACTTGTTGTACCATGTTCTAAAATGCGTTCTAATACTGGGTTCGTAAGTTAGAGGTCGAAATATTTACATGTTGGGTATTTATTTACATGTTGGTTAATTAACAGGAATCTGCACAATACACATTCCCAATTACATATATACAATAGTATATTAAAGAACGAGTTTCATAAGGCAAGATTTATTGCACGAGTCCAAATTTTGAAAAAGGACGAGTGCAATAATGACTTATGAAACGAGTTTTTTATGCTATTTTTTCTATCTTTTATTCCATTTTTAAATAAAAAAAACGTAACTTCAAAATTTAGGGAATTTTGTGGTAGTTGACAACACTTATGTAACATTTAAAAATTCAAATTTTTAGAGTGAAGTTGTCAGTTTTCTGTTTTTTTTTCAATGCTATCAACTTTGAAAAAGTTCGGCTATTATTAAATCACTCAAATGAGTTATTAAAGTACTGTTTTGGTTGCTTTAACAGCTTTATTATAGACGCAAAATAGAAAAAGTTCTTTTAATATCATTACTATAGCCAGAAGCTTGTTCGAATGATTGAGTGTAGACTGTTAAACAGGACAGCATGTATATCGCCAACAATTTTCATAAATGTCTATTATTTATAAAGTTTGTGTACAGAATGGCCCATTTATTATGGATCTACACCTTATATTTTACGTTTTGTGGAAAACGATTTATATAAAAGTTGTTTCTATTAAAATAATGTACAACTTCTTAGTAATATCATATTTCTTCTTGGTTATGTACGGGGTGATCAAATATGATTACATTACATTTCTGAATAGCGCTTTTGAAGACAACTATGAGTCTTTTCGGTTTGGCTTCGCACTTATTCGCTATTATCTTCAGTAAACGGCCAATATTAAAACTGACATAGGAAAGTTGCTCGTGTTCAACAAAACATTTTTTTCCATGATACGTCCCAAAAGGGTTGTCTTCAAACTATAAAATTTCCTGGCACAATTAACAGCTCTATCTAATATTACTCCCTTTAAACCCTTACCCACAATATTTTCCACACCTTTACCCCACCTCTAAATAAAACTCCGGCACCTAAACACACAACAAATCCTAGCAACCTCCCTCCTACCGAGAATTCTCCTATCCCCACCTTTACAATTCTTGTTCTGGTGGAATCCTTATCCCAAAATCTCTCGTCAGATTCAGAATCTTCATTTACTAAAAGGTAAAACTAAAACCAAAGGTAAAAAAGGAAGGCTGGCCTAAGGGCAAACCAAGAGGTTCGCGTTCGAGCAACTAATATTGTTATCAAAACTAGTTGTTCTTTCATTAATTTTCCTCCTGCTTCTACTTAAATAATTTTTCTTTCTTGTCTTACAATGATCTTAAACCAGTATTAAAATGTTCATTCCTGTTAAGGATAAACACAAAACTAACCTTACACAAGTTAACTGTAACGGACTAATCCACTAATTATCCAGAAATTAAAAAAATCATTGCAGACAAAGAACCATTCTGTTTATGCCTCCAAGAAACACGATTGAAGAGTAATCAAAATTTCAACCTTCGAGGGTATAAATGCTTTTGATCGGATGCTATAGATGGTATTAGAGCACACAGTGGTGTGTCTCCGAGGTCTACCGTTCGAGTAATAGCTGTAACTCTGGTTCATCCAATCAAGATGACCATTTGTAATGTGTACCTTCCTAATGATCCAAGGAATGATGCGCAGATGCAAAATATAATCGATCAACTTCCCATGCCTTTCCTTCTTTTGGGAGATTTTTTCCCACAATCCAATGCGGGGATCAGAAACAACAGACTTGAACAGTAGAATTATAGAGGATGTTATTTCTGACAACGATTTATTCCTCTTAAACAATGGAAAGCCCACGTTTGCGAGATATGAAAGCCACTTTTCATATCTCGACATTTCGGTCTGTTCTCCACCTATAGCTCCACATATAGAATGCGGTCACGATAGAAGGTGAAATATTTCCTAATCACATCCCGGTATGCATTTCTTTTCCTCGGCATACTAAAATCTCGTCATTTCCACCACGCTGGATAGTACAGAAGGCCGATCGGGAGAAGTATGCTGCTGCTATTCGCGATATTCCTTTCCCAAACACTATATCGGAGTGTGTTGTTAAGATAACCTCGGTAATCCTAGGAGCAGCCTCAAACAGCGTCCCGAAGTCGTCGAGAAATATAAGAAAACGAGTTCTTCCATGGTGGAATGACGAAATTGAAAATGCAGTTAGGAGGAAAAAACAAACGTTTAATCGGTTTAAGAGGAACCCGACGGTTGAAAAATGTATCGTTTTTAAAAGTTCACAAGCCAAAGCAAGACGAGTCATTCAAATATCCAAGCGTAAGAGCTGGCAAGAGTACGTTTCATCGCTCACTCCAGCAGCATCGTCTGGTGAAATCTGGAGAAAGATTAGAAAGCTCGCTGGCAAGCAAGTAGGTAACATACTAGTACGACTTACTACTGTCGATAAAACGTCGTAAGAACCCGTAGCTGTGGCCGAAATCATGGCAGAACATTTTAAAAAGGTCAGTAGTTCGGACAACTACAGTCAGGAATTTCGACGCAATATAGCCAATAGTGACCAACATCTAGTTTTTGCTACAGATACTTATCCTGCTTACAACCGGGATCTTATTATGGCGGGATTAGATCGTGCTCTTGCGTCTTGTACTCTCAGCTCCCGATTCCGATGGAATCCCATATTCTATGTTGCACCATCTACCACCCGCAGGAAAGGACTTTCTACTTCAGCTTTTTAATAAGATTTGGTAATCTGGTGAGTATCCAGAGAACTGAAGACTCGCAATTGTCGTACCGAACTTAAAACCTGAGAAAAATCCAGAACAACCGATGAGCTATAGACCCATCTCTACGACATGTTGTATGGCGAAATTATTCGAAAAGATGGTCAATTACCGACTAGTATGGTATAAAGAGAAGGATAAACTTCTTTCTCCATACCGACACGGCTTTCGACGCAACAGGTCAACAGCCGATAATTTAGTTACCTCGGAAAACACCATCCAGAACAACTTTGCGCTGCGTCTGGATGGGTCTGTTAGTAGAGAGTTTCCTGTCGGAGAGAAAGATGCTCGTTAGAATGGGTACTACAATATCAGCATCCGTCGTCTTAGAAAACGGTATCACAAAGATCGACGTATATATATATATATATATATATATATATATATATATATATATATATATATAATATATATATATATATATATTACATTTTAAGTTTCCGCGGATATTATATGATACTTTACCACTTTTCCGGGTTTCACTCCGCGTATTCACTATTCGGCTCCTAAAGGAACCAGACAATGGTTGACGACGTTTCGGCAAGATCACACTTGCCATCTTCAGGTCACTTCTAACTTCCTTCTGCTTCGCGTGGTTACACGATGTAGACTGACGTCTTGTTGCAGCGGTTGGTCTTTATATACGGTTACGGTGTTGTGCATGGTTGCGGTCGGCTGGTTTTTGGCGCGGCTGCGTGTCATTGGTCTCGCTTGATCCGGTGGCTTTCTCTCGCTTTCCCTTTTATCGTTCTGCTGTGCTGGTTTTCGCTTCTTGACGGTGATACTGGTTATAGCTGGTTTCCAAGCTGATGGTAGTCTCTGTGTATCGTCCCTGGTATTAAGATTGTTCGGACGTTTCGCGATCTCAATGGCTTCTCTTATGGTTCGTCGGGTCTTATGTTGTATATTCGCTAAAACTTTTGTATTTTCGAAATCTATGTTATGAGATGTACCACTTACATGTTGTGCTAGTGAACATGTTGTGCTACAACATATTTGGAAAAGACCACTAAAGCCAAAATAAAAGCCTGCAGATTCAGTCAAGAACAACAGTTACAACTAATTCCGAGAGAGAAGTCGTCATCATGCCCTAAGCTGTACGGATTACCAAAAGTCCACAAGGAAGGTGTACCACTAAGACCCATCGTAAGCTCTATTGGATCACCACTGCAACCTCTAGCGAAATTCCTGGCCAAGCAACTGCAACCTTATGCCGAAGAAGCCGAATCTTACGTAAAGAACGCAAGCCACTTCATCGAGCGTATAAAAGACATAACAGTGGCATCAGGAGATCTGCTAGTAAGCTTTGATGTAACCTCTTTATTCACTAATGTTCCAGTAAAAGAAACAGTAGATATGATACAACGGAAATACCAAGTCCCAAATGAAATTATCGAGTTAACAAGACACTGCCTAAACAACACCTACTTCATCTACAAAGATCAACGGTACAAACAAGTGGAAGGAGCACCTATGGGATCACCTTTATCGCCGGTAATAGCGAACCTATTCATGGAAGAATTAGAAGTCCGAGCAATAGAAACGGCAAGTGACAAACCTAAACTATGGCTAAGATACGTAGACGATACTTTTATTATATGGACCCATGGAGAAGAGAAACTGCAGACCTTCTCACAGCATCTAAACAACATACACCAGAAGATCAAATTCACAATGGAGGTGGAAAAGGATAATCAACTACCTTTTCTAGATGTATCTATAATCAAGAAGGAAGACGGCAGCCTGGGATACACAGTATACCGAAAATCAACCCACACAAATCGCTACCTGAACGCGCAGTCACATCACCACCCAGCGCAACTACAGTCAGTAGTCAAGACATTAATAACCAGATCACAACGATTGACTGATGACGATAATAAACATCAAGAACTAGAACAGGTGAAGTTGGCATTAAAACAAAATGGTTTCTCGTCCAGAAATATCAAGAAAGCGTTAACACCAAGGGACCCAAAGCCAAAAGAAGAAGAAACATCGGTATCCAAAGCACATTTACCGTACATCAAAGGGACCACGGACAAAATAAGTAGAGTGCTGAGAAAACACAACATCGATACCATCTTCAACACCGATAAAAAGATTGGAAACATGCTACCATCCGCAAAAACAAAAATACCACTAGAAAGCCAAGGAGTATACGAGATCCCATGTAAAGACTGCGGGGAATCCTACATAGGGCAGACCAACAGAAGAATTCAAGTAAGAAGAGAAGAACACCGAAATGCAGTCAACAAAAATGAGAGAACGTCTTCACTAGCACAACATGTAAGTGGTACATCTCATAACATAGATTTCGAAAATACAAAAGTTTTAGCGAATATACAACATAAGACCCGACGAACCATAATAGAAGCCATTGAGATCGCGAAACCTCCGAACAATCTTAATACCAGGGACGATACACAGCGACTACCATCAGCTAGATATAATAAAACATGCTAAAGACATACCCTATTTTAGAGGTGTCTATATGAAAACAAGTCTACCTTCAACGAAACCTTTGCAATTCGAAAGAGCTATTGTTAATCTTGACGATGCTGGAGGACCGGGTACTCATTGGGTTGCTTATAGAAAGGATCGAAACGTGGTTTTGTACTGTGACCCCTTCGGAGACCTAAGACCGCCAGCTGAACTTGTGAAATACTTAGGGCCTCGCTGCGCCGTATACTACAACGTAGCCCAAGAACAAAAGTTCAATACATACAACTGCGGACATCTGTGTCTACGATTTTTGTATAAAAGAGAGGTGAAAGTGTAAATCGGCTAAGTATGGCTAGGACCATCACGGTGTACGGTACAGGGAACAGGCTTTCTACGGACCGTATCCACCTATAACACTAGATCACGTGCGTTACGAATACTCACTAGGTTTAGTAGGCTTATATACAAGTCACACTATACGGAATATATACCCAGGCAAAAATAAATTTTATTACGGAGAAAAGGAAATAACTATTGAACCGGGTAGCTACGAGTTGGCTGAAATCGTTAACTATATAAAGAATCAAATTAGTGGTGATCCGGAAGAGGGAGATCTACTACTAGAAATCAAAGCTAACACTAATACGGGAAAGTGTGAGATTGAATCAGCTACCGAGTTGATTGATTTTACCAAACCCGATAACATAGGATCCCTACTAGGATTTAAGAAGCGCGTGCTAGAACCAGGTAGTAGACACGTATCAGATCGAGTTGTCAATATACTTTCAACTCCAAACATCTTTGTAGACACGAATATTACAGGCGGTTCATATAGAAACAATCAAGCAGGTCATACAATCTTCGAATTCGGTGTTTGCGTACCACCAGGTTATCTGATTGAAAAGGAGCCATCGCATGTGATTTACTTTCCCATCACTGTCACCGAGATCGACAATATTACCATTAGGCTGGTAGACGCGCGAGGAGAGTTGATAAATTTGTCTGCAGACACTTTTACGAGCATCAGGCTAGAACTTAAACGTGAAAAATGGGAATAAACTTTAATACCAGGGACGATACACAGCGACTACCATCAGCTTGGAAACCAGCTATAACCAGTATCACCGTCAAGAAGCGAAAACCAGCACAGCAGAACGATAAAAGGGAAAGCGAGAAAAAGCCACCGGATCAAGCGAGACCAATGACACGCAGCCGCGCCAAAAACCAGCCGACCGCAACCATGCACAACACCGTAACCGTATATAAAGACCAACCGCTGCAACAAGACGTCAGTCTACATCGTGTAACCACGCGAAGCAGAAGGAAGTTAGAAGTGACCTGAAGATGGCAAGTGTGATCTTGCCGAAACGTCGTCAACCATTGTCTGGTTCCTCTAGGAGCCGAATAGTGAATACGCGGAGTGAAACCCGGAAAAGTGGTAAAGTATCATATAATATCCGCGGAAACTTAAAATGTAATATATATATATATATATATATATATATATATATATATATATACCGGGTGATTTTTTAAATTTCTGATCTAGTAAGTCGTGATTTTTACGCCGTATCGAAGGTCACCGAAACGTAGGGCGTAGCGTTGATCACACTGCTATTCCAAATGTCATTTATGTGACAAATTGACTACTTACTTTTACATTTATTAAACAAATTTTCTTGAAACTCCCGAAGACATGCTCCGGCTTCATACACCCATTGACCATTAACTTGATGACCATTACGAAAGTAAGCTTCGATCATAAATGTTTTTTGTTCCTGTGTGAACACCATTTTGTTGTGATGAAAAACACTCCAAAATAACGTTGAAAACTAAGCGTTCAATCACAAACGAAAGGTTAGTCTTGAAAAAGACTGATTTTTGATAATAACCGAGATAATAACTGGCGAAACGGAATTCAAAACACGAGGAAACAGTGAAGCACAAAAGACGGCAAAAGCGAGAACAACACTGGAGTAGGTTATGTTTATGTCAACATTTTTGAAATCTGACAGTTGTGACAAATCGAACGATTCAAACTACGCCCTACGTTTTCCGCATCTTTTGTTTTAAAATTATGTCATGGCTTTCTAGATCAGAAATTTAAAAAATCACCCGGTATATATATATATATATATATATATATATATATATATATTATATATATATATATATATATATATATATATATATATATATATATATATATATATTGCTGTGGATGGTAGTTTCAAAATTTTGGAAAATTTTGAAAATTTTGTAGAAATCTAAAATCTTTGTTAAATGCTAACACTTTTGAAATATTTTTATCAACTTTTCCAGTTAAAAATAAATTTGAGTTATATTCTGGTGTGTTATTGATTACACAACCAATGTGTACTTTTTAATAAGGTTAAATAATACATGTTTCTTTATTTATTATCAAATAGCTTACTCATCGATTACTTAAGTATACGTAACATCCAGTTGTTCGCAAGTTTTTGTTATGATGTAATTCAATTATGTATAATTTCAAATGTGTATATCGACGGGTTATGTGATTCTTTAAGGTTTTGTTAATGTAAATAGATCGTTATTATTGCGTAAAAGTATTGTGTAATTAATCTGTAATAGATGTGTCACTTTTATAAAGAGTATTAATCTGCTATTATGTATTATATGTTGTAAATAGTGTGGTCATTGTATTAGATGATAAGGTGACGTCAAATTAGGTAACGCGATTATGTAAATAGCAAATAGTATATAAGCTTAGAAAATCATAGTTTTAGGAGACTTTCCTGTTAAATGACGAAAGAGGGCAGTCAGTAAAATAAAGCGACGTATTAAAGTCGTGTTTTATAGAATAGTAAAAATGTAAATAGCGACTTACTGTTAAACGACGAAAGAGTAAAGATATTATAGTAAATCAAGCGACAAAGTAAAGTCGTAGCTGATAATATTGTAAAAATTTAAATAGTCTAGAATTAAATAGACAAGTTAGTTGATGATTTGAATACGGCGAAGGTGTAAAAAGTATAAATTGTAAAAGTGTATATGATTATAAAGAACCACCTTTAAGATAAATTACTTGCTAAAGTTAAGCAAGATAATAAATCTACGTTAAAACCATAAACTGGTGTTTTATTTAAATTAAACACAAAAAAACAACTATAAGTATTCTACGAAAAAGGGAAATTGTACCCGCAATTAATAAACAAAAGTGAGTTACCAAAATCAAGTTTTGGATGAAATTATATGGGAAATCCATGCAAAAGGAAGAAAGTCAACCGGAATTGAAGACCAGCCCTGGGTCAACATAAAGTGATCTACTCTGCCAATGGTATGGGAAAGAGGACATCTATAGTAAAAGGAAAGAGAACATCTATAGTAAAAGGGAAAGAAGAAATATTATAAAACGGTAGGAAGTTATTTCCTTTTTGTATTGGCATTTGGTGAAGAAAAGACTATCGTTTGTGAAGTGAAATAAAGTGATTTGAACAATTTAGTGATAGTTAAAAATTAATTAAGATTTCAATTTTAAAAGTGTTTTTAAATTTCAATTTGTATATTTTTTTTAATACCACAAGAATCCACATTCACCCTGAGATGAGTCTTTATTAAATATAATTCTGTTAATTTAAGTTATTTAACTGGCGCCCAACTCTCTTACGTAAACTTGAGTTAGTCAAGAACTAACGTAACATTAATTTTATATAACCATTGCAATATTAAATCTATTAAAAGGTATTTTCAAATCATATTAGAATTTATAAAAGAGGGAAGTTGAAAAGCATATCCAAAGTTCAGTCATTTTAAAAATAAATTTATTATAAAGTAATTATCTACGATCAAACGGCAATTATTCACAGTTTCAAAATATATAATAAAATTTTTAAAAATAATTTATTATTTTTAATTAACCAATATCACTGCAATATATATATATATAATAATGGGATATCGCGCAACAGAGAAGAAAGAAAAAATAAGTTGCAGCCGTCTACACGTGTTTCACACTTATTAGTGATCATCAGGACGGCATAGCAGATGGAATAAACATAAAAGCAACTAGCTCAGAAAGATGTAACAACACAAGGTTTCAAATATATATATATATATATATATATATATATATATATATATATATATATATATATATATATATATATATATATATATATATATATATATATATATATTGTAATGATATTTTGACCAAGTTCAAGTTAATAAAAGTTCATTATTGTTTTAAAATTGCTTGATGAACAGAGAAGAGGTAGTTGTGAGGTTGAACATTCATAACATTGACTTTCATATAAAATCATTAATGAAAACAGAGTTCAAGTTTAAATTTATCTATTTAGTTTATTGTTGTTACATAAAAGAAGTATTTGGGCTATATAGGTTATCACATCTGAAGCTCAAACCTGAAAAGAAAATTGTTAATTAGAATTAAGGAAAAGTTGTAAAATAGCTTTTAGTACATTTAAAAATAGTCAAAACATAGCATTCCATTTTAAATATCAATCAAAATTTATCCATAACAACCATTCTTCAATAATGAGAAACTAAATAATCATCTAAGAAAAGTTAATTTTGTATTTTAAATTATGAAACAAAGAAAGAAAAATATGAAGGTAATAAGAATGGTGGTTTCTATGGAGGTTTGTTAGAAAAAACATTTTGTGGAATTGATATAATAATTCTTGTAAGGGAAGATGTAATAATTTTTGTTAATGAAAAATAAAGATTAAAAACCAGTTTAAAATATAGTAAAGGTGTTATTTATTTAACCAACGAATACCAGAAGCAGTTTATAGAAAAAGAAGTTTTAAAACATGGAAAAATACTTACTACCAAAAGATGTCCGAACTGAATACAGGCGCAAGACCTTCAAAGTTTTACTTTGATCCTAGAAGAAGAGAATAGTTATTTCAATTATAAAGGTAACGACAAACAGGTACTCTTGACCTACAACATTTTTAGCTGTCTGGAAATTCGACGTATCCTGAGTTACGCAAGTTCCCGAATCCAGGGCAGTTCGAGAGAGCGAGCGGCGTGCCGGTTCCTGAGAAAGGGCTACAAGAAGGGAGAAGCATTATTAACTACATAACAAAAAAGGTTTGTGAAAGTGTGATTAAAAAGCAGAGCATTAGTGTACTTACTACAAGAAGGTTAATAAAGTGCAATTTTATGTTTTAATTCGGAGGTAAAATCAACGTACCATTATTATTGTAAAAAGGCTTCAAGCAGAGGATGCACATAACCTAAAAAGCAATAGTTTAATTAATTTATTTAACTAAAATATTGATCAAACTTACCTCATTTCATAAAGTTGCAATTCATATGTGTGGTTATGACGAAACGTCAAAATATTAATTTTTCAAGGTTAAGCAAAGTTTCCCATTAAATAAATTTCTCAATAGTTAAAGATTACTTAAAATTCCATTGTTATATAATATTTTTAGTTAAAGTTTTAAAATTTTCAAGAAAAGGAACCCATACTTGAAAATTCAATTATAATTATTTTAGTCTCATTGTGTAGCGAAAATATTGTAAAGGCAAATAAAAATTAGTAAAGGCGACCCTGAGAGATAACAATCTAGCGAGTGCAGTT
The DNA here is from genome assembly GCA_929113105.1 of Agrypnus murinus. Classification (NCBI taxonomy): domain Eukaryota; kingdom Metazoa; phylum Arthropoda; class Insecta; order Coleoptera; family Elateridae; genus Agrypnus; species Agrypnus murinus. Next base: position 110,395,996 of record OV816027.1, on the reverse strand, counting down.
CATAATTAAACTAAAACATAAAGGCATTCTATTTGCATAGCTGCATAACATCGCAATATATATATATATATATATATATATATATATATATATATATATATATATATATATATATATATATATATATATACGTCGATCTTTGTGATACCGTTTTCTAAGACGACGGATGCTGATATTGTAGTACCCATTCTAACGAGCATCTTTCTCTCCGACAGGAAACTCTCTACTAACAGACCCATCCAGACGCAGCGCAAAGTTGTTCTGGATGGTGTTTTCCGAGGTACCTAAATTATCGGCTGTTGACCTGTTGCGTCAAAAGCCGTGTCGGTATGGAGAAAGAAGTTTATCCTTCTCTTTATACCATACTAGTCGGTAATTGACCATCTTTTCGAATAATTTCGCCATACAACATGTCGTAGAGATGGGTCTATAGCTCATCGGTTGTTCTGGATTTTTCTCAGGTTTTAAGTTCGGTACGACAATTGCGAGTCTTCAGTTCTCTGGATACTCACCAGATTACCAAATCTTATTAAAAAGCTGAAGTAGAAAGTCCTTTCCTGCGGGTGGTAGATGGTGCAACATAGAATATGGGATTCCATCGGAATCGGGAGCTGAGAGTACAAGACGCAAGAGCACGATCTAATCCCGCCATAATAAGATCCCGGTTGTAAGCAGGATAAGTATCTGTAGCAAAAACTAGATGTTGGTCACTATTGGCTATATTGCGTCGAAATTCCTGACTGTAGTTGTCCGAACTACTGACCTTTTTAAAATGTTCTGCCATGATTTCGGCCACAGCTACGGGTTCTTACGACGTTTTATCGACAGTAGTAAGTCGTACTAGTATGTTACCTACTTGCTTGCCAGCGAGCTTTCTAATCTTTCTCCAGATTTCACCAGACGATGCTGCTGGAGTGAGCGATGAAACGTACTCTTGCCAGCTCTTACGCTTGGATATTTGAATGACTCGTCTTGCTTTGGCTTGTGAACTTTTAAAAACGATACATTTTTCAACCGTCGGGTTCCTCTTAAACCGATTAAACGTTTGTTTTTTCCTCCTAACTGCATTTTCAATTTCGTCATTCCACCATGGAAGAACTCGTTTTCTTATATTTCTCGACGACTTCGGGACGCTGTTTGAGGCTGCTCCTAGGATTACCGAGGTTATCTTAACAACACACTCCGATATAGTGTTTGGGAAAGGAATATCGCGTATAGCAGCAGCATACTTCTCCCGATCGGCCTTCTGTACTATCCAGCGTGGTGGAAATGACGAGATTTTAGTATGCCGAGGAAAAGAAATGCATACCGGGATGTGATTAGGAAATATTTCACCTTCTATCGTGACCGCATTCTATATGTGGAGCTATAGGTGGAGAACAGACCGAAATGTCGAGATATGAAAAGTGGCTTTCATATCTCGCAAACGTGGGCTTTCCATTGTTTAAGAGGAATAAATCGTTGTCAGAAATAACATCCTCTATAATTCTACTGTTCAAGTCTGTTGTTTCTGATCCCCGCATTGGATTGTGGGAAAAAATCTCCCAAAAGAAGGAAAGGCATGGGAAGTTGATCGATTATATTTTGCATCTGCGCATCATTCCTTGGATCATTAGGAAGGTACACATTACAAATGGTCATCTTGATTGGATGAACCAGAGTTACAGCTATTACTCGAACGGTAGACCTCGGAGACACACCACTGTGTGCTCTAATACCATCTATAGCATCCGATCAAAAGCATTTATACCCTCGAAGGTTGAAATTTTGATTACTCTTCAATCGTGTTTCTTGGAGGCATAAACAGAATGGTTCTTTGTCTGCAATGATTTTTTTAATTTCTGGATAATTAGTGGATTAGTCCGTTACAGTTAACTTGTGTAAGGTTAGTTTTGTGTTTATCCTTAACAGGAATGAACATTTTAATACTGGTTTAAGATCATTGTAAGACAAGAAAGAAAAATTATTTAAGTAGAAGCAGGAGGAAAATTAATGAAAGAACAACTAGTTTTGATAACAATATTAGTTGCTCGAACGCGAACCTCTTGGTTTGCCCTTAGGCCAGCCTTCCTTTTTTACCTTTGGTTTTAGTTTTACCTTTTAGTAAATGAAGATTCTGAATCTGACGAGAGATTTTGGGATAAGGATTCCACCAGAACAAGAATTGTAAAGGTGGGGATAGGAGAATTCTCGGTAGGAGGGAGGTTGCTAGGATTTGTTGTGTGTTTAGGTGCCGGAGTTTTATTTAGAGGTGGGGTAAAGGTGTGGAAAATATTGTGGGTAAGGGTTTAAAGGGAGTAATATTAGATAGAGCTGTTAATTGTGCCAGGAAATTTTATAGTTTGAAGACAACCCTTTTGGGACGTATCATGGAAAAAAATGTTTTGTTGAACACGAGCAACTTTCCTATGTCAGTTTTAATATTGGCCGTTTACTGAAGATAATAGCGAATAAGTGCGAAGCCAAACCGAAAAGACTCATAGTTGTCTTCAAAAGCGCTATTCAGAAATGTAATGTAATCATATTTGATCACCCCGTACATAACCAAGAAGAAATATGATATTACTAAGAAGTTGTACATTATTTTAATAGAAACAACTTTTATATAAATCGTTTTCCACAAAACCTAAAATATAAGATGTAGATCCATAATAAATGGGCCATTCTGTACACAAACTTTATAAATAATAGACATTTATGAAAATTGTTGGCGATATACATGCTGTCCTGTTTAACAGTCTACACTCAATCATTCGAACAAGCTTCTGGCTATAGTAATGGTATTAAAAGAACTTTTTCTATTTTGCGTCTATAATAAAGCTGTTAAAGCAACCAAAACAGTACTTTAATAACTCATTTGAGTGATTTAATAATAGCCGAACTTTTTCAAAGTTGATAGCATTGAAAAAAAAAACAGAAAACTGACAACTTCACTCTAAAAATTTGAATTTTTAAATGTTACATAAGTGTTGTCAACTACCTCAAAATTCCCTAAATTTTGAAGTTACGTTTTTTTTATTTAAAAATGGAATAAAAGATAGAAAAAATAGCAAAAAAAACTCGTTTCATAAGTCATTATTGCACTCGTCCTTTTTCAAAATTTGGACTCGTGCAATAAATCTTGCCTTATGAAACTCGTTTTTTAATATACTATTGTATATGTGTAATTGGGAATGTGTATTGTGCAGATTCCTGTTAATTAACCAACATGTAAATAAATACCCAACATGTAAATATTTCGACCTCTAACTTACGAACCCAGTATTAGAACGCATTTTAGAACATGGTACAACAAGTTATTTTTATTTTATTATTATTTCTTTAAAAAAATAAAATTTATTATGTCGCACCCTTTTTTGCCACACCCTAGCGATGATTACTCCGACTAGCTGCAAGGGAGATGGGCTGGTTCGGTAGATTTTAATTACAGGGCGCCACGAGTTCCAATCTTCTGATACCTACCGCTAGGAATGTGAGCTAATCCCTCCGTCTGTACTCGACGACAGTAGATAGGCTAGGAGAGTTCGATCGCAAAATCCCATGTTATTTCTCATGGAGGTCCGATTTAGCAAAAAGATCACAAATCCAAGATGGCGGATGCGCTCGCTTTAGCGATACCGTATAAGCATACATCATCATTAACTTCAGGCCCCTTTTAAAAATACATGAGATCTTGCTATGCATATTTTCATTAATAACGAATTAAAAAATCACATACACGTTTCAACTTTAAATTACGGTCATCGATATTTCTCTTTTTACGTTTTAATTTATGTATCGTAAAAGAAAGGGCAACGTGTTAGTTTATTAAGTCTCAGTATCTCACGGAGGATCAGATTCCCCTATATATATATATATATATATATATATATATATATATATATATATATATATATATATATATATATATATATATATATATCAGATCATTTCGACTCCCAACACAAAAAAAACAACTGTCTATAATAAATCATTAGATATCATTAATAATATAAAAGAATTTCGAGCTCCAACACAAGAAAAAAACATCTATAGTTAATAAATTAATAGTTTTAAGTGTATTATATCAAATGTCTGATTAGCGCAGATAGGAAATGTGGTGAGCCTTACGGGAATGCTACGCAAATGCTTAGTTTGCTTATATCTACGATAATCAGTTATTTTTTATCTTAGTCTAAATGTATCGTTGAAGAAATAAAAATGTATTTAAACAAAGTTTTAGTTTTACTAATATCAATAACTCTCCAAACATAGCGATTTGTAGTAGCAGCAGCAACACATCGATATGGTAAAGAAAGTAAGTTTCGCTAACTCACGCATGAATAATATACATCATATGATAGTATGGGAGTATGCATACAGACAGGCGAGAAAGGGAGACTGGCAAACATTAGCTCTGGACAGATATCGTTTTCAAACAAGAATACATAATGTTGAAAAGCATCTGTGTGAAATTCTACAAGCTGATCATAGAGACTTTATCTATACGCAGAGATTTCAGAACACAGATTAGTCCGGCGGCGGCGATCGAGTATAAATACAGGTACAAGCAGTCTCTTCTCTCAGTACCAGATGTTAGTTCACGAGGGTAACGGCTTTGTTAACAAGCTCATAGACAAGCTACCTATTGAACTACATCTTCCTTCTTATCAGTACTGTGGACCTGATACTAAATTATCTAAAAGATTACAACGTGGCGATAAAGGTATAAATCCTTTGGACCAGGCGTGTATGCAGCACGACATCTCGTACGCTCAAAGCTCCGATTTGAACAGTAGACACCGGGCAGATCGTGTATTAGAAGAAGCTGCTTGGAAGCGTGTTAAGGCTAAAGACTCTAAATTAGGGGAAAAAGCATCAGCTTTGTTTGTAACCGGTATAATGAAGGCTAAAAGAAAGCTGGGAATGGGCGTAAAGACAAACAAACTGTCAGCGAAAAAGGGTCTCGCTAGAAAGATGAAGAAGAAGAAAACTGTCACTTTCAAAGGTGGCGTTTTAAAGAAGCTTGTTGGTGTAGTGAATCGTGCAAGCAAGAGACTCACGGGTAAAGACTTAATACATCATGCCCTGAGCGCTGCCAGAAGAATCATTCAAAACGTGGGAGGTCGAAAAAACGTTAAAGTACCCCGAATTATTCCTGTGCCTACAGCTACAGGGGGTATTTTACCACTCATACCAATTTTTGCTGGCCTCTCGGCTCTCGGGGCAATTATAGGAGGCGCTTCGGGCGTAGCAAAAGCTGTTAACACTGCTAATAGTAATAAGAGACAGCTAGAAGAAACTACACGGCATAATAAAAGTATGGAAGCTATCGCTTTAGGCGGTAAGAACGGGAACGCCCTTTACCTGAAGCCGTATAGAGCTGGCGGAGCTGCATTGTACTTAAAACCATATGTCAGGCGGTCAAAAAACTGAATAACTTGCCTCGGAGACCGCTTACAGACATAGATATAATAAAACATGCTAAAGACATACCCTATTTTAGAGGTGTCTATATGAAAACAAGTCTACCTTCAACGAAACCTTTGCAATTCGAAAGAGCTATTGTTAATCTTGATGATGCTGGAGGACCGGGTACTCATTGGGTTGCTTATAGAAAGGATCGAAACGTGGTTTTGTACTATGACCCCTTCGGAGACCTAAGACCGCCAGCTGAACTTGTGAAATACTTAGGGCCTCGCTGCGCCGTATACTACAACGTAGCCCAAGAACAAAAGTTCAATACATACAACTGCGGACATCTGTGTCTACGATTTTTGTATAAAAGAGAGGTGAAAGTGTAAATCGGCTAAGTATGGCTAGGACCATCACGGTGTACGGTACAGGGAACAGGCTTTCTACGGACCGTATCCACCTATAACACTAGATCACGTGCGTTACGAATACTCACTAGGTTTAGTAGGCTTATATACAAGTCACACTATACGGAATATATACCCAGGCAAAAATAAATTTTATTACGGAGAAAAGGAAATAACTATTGAACCGGGTAGCTACGAGTTGGCTGAAATCGTTAACTATATAAAGAATCAAATTAGTGGTGATCCGGAAGAGGGAGATCTACTACTACAAATCAAAGCTAACACTAATACGGGAAAGTGTGAGATTGAATCAGCTACCGAGTTGATTGATTTTACCAAACCCGATAACATAGGATCCCTACTAGGATTTAAGAAGCGCGTGCTAGAACCAGGTAGTAGACACGTATCAGATCGAGTTGTCGATATACTTTCAACTCCAAACATCTTTGTAGACACGAATATCACAGGCGGTTCATATAGAAACAATCAAGCAGGTCATACAATCTTCGAATTCGGTGTTTGCGTACCACCAGGTTATCTGATTGAAAAGGAGTCATCGCATGTGATTTACTTTCCCATCACTGTCACCGAGATCGACAATATTACCATTAGGCTGGTAGACGCGCGAGGAGAGTTGATAAATTTGTCTGCAGACACTTTTACGAGCATCAGGCTAGAACTTAAACGTGAAAAATGGGAATAAACTTTAATACCAGGGACGATACACAGCGACTACCATCAGCTTGGAAACCAGCTATAACCAGTATCACCGTCAAGAAGCGAAAACCAGCACAGCAGAACGATAAAAGGGAAAGCGAGAGAAAGCCACCGGATCAAGCGAGACCAATGACACGCAGCCGCGCCAAAAACCAGCCGACCGCAACCATGCACAACACCGTAACCGTATATAAAGACCAACCGCTGCAACAAGACGTCAGTCTACATCGTGTAACCACGCGAAGCAGAAGGAAGTTAGAAGTGACCTGAAGATGGCAAGTGTGATCTTGCCGAAACGTCGTCAACCATTGTCTGGTTCCTCTAGGAGCCGAATAGTGAATACGCGGAGTGAAACCCGGAAAAGTGGTAAAGTATCATATAATATCCGCGGAAACTTAAAATGTAATATATATATATATATATATATATATATATATATATATATATATATATATATATATATATATATATATATATATATATATATATATATATATACGTCGATCTTTGTGATACCGTTTTCTAAGACGACGGATGCTGATATTGTAGTACCCATTCTAACGAGCATCTTTCTCTCCGACAGGAAACTCTCTACTAACAGACCCATCCAGACGCAGCGCAAAGTTGTTCTGGATGGTGTTTTCCGAGGTAACTAAATTATCGGCTGTTGACCTGTTGCGTCGAAAGCCGTGTCGGTATGGAGAAAGAAGTTAGAAGAAGATCTATATATATATATATATATATATATATATATATATATATACAGGGTGGTCCAGACCACCCGTACACCCCTTTTAAAATGCGGGGGATTAAAAATTTTTAACAAGATGATGGGTGATCTTACTAGTGTCGATGTGCTCTTTCGAATAACGCCAAAATGGAACCCCCTGATTCCCCCTTGTACGGGGTAAGGGGGCAACTTTAAAAATTCAAATGGGAACCCCTAGATTTCATTGCATATTTAGATTCTACTCATCAAAATATGAATAATTTACTTAAAACATTTTTTATTTTCGCTACAGGTGGCACTGTAATCGCAAAAAACAGATTTTTGCATTCTCCGCCGTCTCTGGCATATTTACAGGTGCAAATAACAGTTTTTCATATTTGTTACTAACTAGTGATGAAAAAGATTTGCTAATGTGTACTTTCACGAGAAAAGATTTTACGTTACAATGAAAAACGGAAATTCTCTACCTAAGGTGTTTTCGACAAACGGTTTTTTTTTCTAACGTTGTACGTAGTTCATTTAATAAATGTAAATTAACAAAACTTCTTTTAAAAAATTCTTTACGTGTTTGTATAATCTATAGGAAGGAAATTTTTATAGAAACTTTTTTAAAAATAACCTTTTAAGATAACCCAAAACTTCTAGAAAAAATAATGTACATATAATTTTTCACAGATCGATTTTACTCTGTTCTATTAACCTTGATTTTCTTGCTTGTTCACACTTATAAATTTCTAAAGGTATTCCATGCTTATTAGCTTCCTGAACACCTTTATTATCAAAAAAGCTCCGTAATGCTCTTCCTTCCGGGTTGGTTGGATCAGCCATTATGTTAATATTAGCAGTTGTAGCACCAAGATAAATGTACCAATATAATCAAATCCATATCCGGCACAGCTTATGCAAGACATTTCTAACACAATTTAAAAAAGTGAAAAAATTTTTAGGTTATAAAAATAAATAATTCTTACCTAGCTTAAACAATAGATAACGTAGTAATTTGATAAATGATTTTTATAAAGGTAATCTTAATATATACACATATCAAGTTGAAGAAAAAACAGGCGATAAGAAAAAAGACAGGATATTGTCAAGGTGAAAAAATATATTTTTTCCAATATTGAACAAAAAATACCGGATGTAAACATATTGCTAATAAATAATTGATTTCTACACAGGATATTGTCAAGGTGAAAAATATATTTTTCCAATATTAAACATTGTTTTCAATGTCAAAAACATATTTTCCATTATTTTAGAAAAACAATTTTTCACATGAACAAACCTATAAATACAGACATTATTCAATTATTATTTAGTCTTAATAAAAAATTACTAGATAAACTTCTAGAAAAATAGTTTCAAAAATGGAGTTTTTAAAAGAACTTAACAACGTTGGGAAGCTGCAATTAAAACCTTTGATAAATATTGATGATTTGGTGATCGATCGACAGTATAAATAGGAAAAAATAAAATCTGTGGGTACGAAATATGGACGCAAGATTATTGTTGAAACAGCAGACAATTCAATGTTTCTACCAGGACGATTTTCAAAAATACTATCCGAAGCAAGAATTACAGCTCTAAATAAAGCAATTTCATCTGTAGTATTGGTATACAAAGGACAACAGGATCTTGGAAAAGATCGAAAAACAGCGATACCTGAATTTGTAGATATTTAGAAAACGCAACCAAAAATCATTATTATATTTATCTACAAAAGTTTGGGGCTTTCCTCTTTCACAAAAATATTATAAAATATTATAAATATTTTCTTATTTGTATCTGTATGCTTTAATAAATAAACATATTTTTCTAGATGTTTTTTTACTTTTAGTAAAGGTTATACTTTTGCTTAAAATAACAAGGTCGTTTGATGCATATATAAGCAAGCATGTACGTGAACATTTCATTCATTCTAAAAGTTGTTTTTGTACACAGTACTATACCTACAACAAACTAAAAAAATGGAATTCCTAAACAAAATTGATGTTGTGTTGAAAATGGTTCAAGAAACGTATAAAAAACACAAAGAAACTTTGAATCCATTAAAAATTGAAAAATATATTAAACTTATTAATTATAATTTAAGATTAATAAGTTATGAAGTAAATACAAATAATCAAAATTTAACAACTGCAAATAAAAAACATATGCAAGCGGTCGCTGGACAATTGAGTCGATATGAAGAATTATTCAATCAACTTCTGAAAGGTAAAAATATAAATAATTATTGTTTTAGCTTTAACAAAAAGTTATTTTTTAGGAAAAACGGGTGCTGGAGCAAAGCTTGATCAAAAAAGAAGTGTAATTTGGAGGGATCTACATCAGCATTTCAATCCCGTTTACAAACTTCAATTATAATAAACTTAATACATAAGGATTTGAATGCGTTTTTCGAAGACTGTTTTACGCTTTTTTGGACCAACATAAAAAACATATTTCAACAACACCATTAAAAATAAATATAGAATTTTGAGCAGAATTTACAAAACCAGTTGCCAATACAGAGTTGCTGTTCAATGAATTTACATTCAACACCAAAAATTATAAATTGTTGTTTTCAACTTTAAGGGATCGAGCTGCTGTGAATGAATGGTTCCAAAAGCACATTAGCGCAGTGTTAATGGAAAAAATAACCGAGTTTGAAGAGCAGGGAAGTGGGTGGACTCTATCGAAAATTATGTCCCTAACGGTAAATATCAATAAAGTTACGTTACTTCACGCATCATCGTATATAGATTTGCCTAAAGAAATAAAATTAAAAAAAGCGATAATAAATGTACAAAATAATGACGAAGCTTGCTTTGGTTGGGCTCTAGTATCGGCATTATATCCAATCACCTCTCATACACAACGCGTTAATTCATACCCCTATTATGGGGAAGTGTTAAATTTTGAGGGAATTAATTTCCCAATGTCGTTTGATCAACTGTCAAAATTTTTAAAACAAAATCCAAATATTTCGATAAACATTTATGGTTTGATTAGAAAATCAGAAAAAAATTATGTAACCGTTCCGCTTTATTTATGTGATGAAAAGAAACAACAACATGTAAATTTGTTAATGATTCAGGAAAGTTATGAAATTGAAAAGAAAACGATGAAATTGAAGATGAGATTGAAAGTGACCATTTAAAGCAAGCTTCAATAAAATATCACTTTTGTTGGATTAAAAACTTGTCTAGATTAGTTAAGAGTCAACTTACATCACACTGTAGAAAAACATTTATTTGTGATAGATGTTTGCACTATTTTCATAACGAACAGAAATTAAATATTCATGAAATAGATTGTAGGGCTGTAAATAAATGTAAAATTATATTACCAAAACCTGGTACTACTGTTCATTTTAAGAACCATCATCATAAACTTCAAGTACCTTTTACAATTTATGCAGATTTAGAATGTTTGGTAAAAGATTTTAAAGATGATGAAACCAAAGATACTATTAAGTATAAAGAACATACAGCCAATAGTATTGCATATTATCTTCATAGCTCATACGATAATTCTTTATCTCGTTTTAGACTTTATAGGGGTGAGAATTGTGTTGATTGGTTTGCAAACGAGTTATCGCAAATTGCAGATGAATTACAACACATTTTTGATCATCCTAAACCAATGGACCCGCTATTAGATGCTCAAGAAAGAGAGTTTAAATTAGCACCAGTATGTCATATATGTGAGGAACCCTTCTTAGATGATCACATTCGCGTTAGAGATCATTGTCATTTTACAGGTAGATATCGCGGATCGGCCCACATGGGGTGTAATCTTAACCATAAGATTCCTCATAGAATTCCAATATTCTTTCACAACTTCTCTGGGTATGATGCACATTTTTTAATAAAAACTGTTGCGACTGCAATACCTGGTAGAGTTTCGCTTTTACCTAAAAATAAAGAACGCTACATTTCGATTACTAAAAATATTCCAAACGCAAATATTCAATTTAGATTTCTAGATTCGTTTCGCTTCATGAGCGATTCTTTAGAAAAACTTGTTTCTTATTTAGATTTTAACAATTTGAAAATTTTACGTAATATTTGTTCTGATTTAAGTAGCGAGCAGTTGAAATTATTAATTCGAAAGGGTGTATACCCATATGAATATATGGATAATTGGGAAAAATTTAACGATACTGAATTACCAGCTAAAAAACATTTCTATAGCAAATTAAAAAATAGCCATATTTCTGAGGAAGATTATAACCATGCTCAAGAACTTTGGAAAACATTTAATATAAAAAATTTAGGGGAATATAGTGATATATATTTGAAGACCGATGTGTTACTTTTAGCAGATGTGTTTCAAAATTTTCGGGAAAATTTAATAAAGACACATGGATTAGATCCAGCTCATTATTTTACATCGCCTAGTTATACTTGGGATGCTATGTTAAAACATACTAAGATAAAGTTAGAGCTGGTTACGGATGTAGACATGTTACTTTTTTTAGAGCGGGGTATACGGGGAGGTATTAGTCAGGTATGTACTAGATACAGCGAAGCTAACAATAAATATTTACCAAATTATAATCCAAAACTACCTAATAAATATTTGCTGTATCTTGATGCAAATAATTTATATAGTTGGGCTATGAGTCAAAGTCTACCTTATAAAGATTTTAAGTGGTTAAGTGATAAACAAATCAATGATCTAGATTCTGAAACTATTTTGAATATACCTAACGATATTGAAAAAGGTTTAATTTATGAGGTAGATTTGGATTACCCAAACCATTTGCACGATTATCATAATATGCCATTCTGTTCAGAACAAAAAGCTCCCCCAAACAGTAAACAGAAAAAGTTACTTACCACTCTAGAGCCTAAAACGAGGTATGTCATACATCATAGTGCATTGAAACAATGTTTACAGGAAGGGTTGATATTGAGAAAAATTCATCGAGCAATAAGTTTCACACAGGCTTGTTGGTTGAAAGATTATATTGATTTAAATACAAAATTAAGATCAAAAGCAAAAAACGAGTTTGAAAAAAACTTATTTAAATTATTGAATAACGCAATATTTGGCAAATCTGTTGAAAACGTTAGAAAATATAGAAATGTAAAGCTTTGCACAAAATGGAATGGTCGGTATGGTGCAAATCAATATATTTCTAAACCTAATTTCCATAGCCGTACCATTTTTAGTGAAGATTTGGTTGCTGTTGAACTAAATAAACTTGAAATTTTATTTAACAAACCCATATATGTTGGTATGGCAGTCCTTGACATTTCAAAAACTTTAATGTATGACTTTCACTATCAGTTTATGTTAAAACAATTTAATTCCAAGAACTGTAAGCTTCTTTATATGGATACAGATAGTTTGTTATATGAAATAACATGCGATGATGTGTATGAAGTTATTAAAAACAACATTAATATGTTCGACACTTCTGATTATGTTAAAGATAATCCTTTTAATATTCCACTTTGTAATAAAAAGGTATTGGGTTTAATGAAGGATGAAAATAAAGGATATATTATGTATGAATTTGTTGGCTTAAAAGCAAAAATGTATGCAATTCAAATTTATGGTTTAGATGTAATAAAAAAGGCTAAAGGAGTTGTAAATCAACTTGTAATACATAATATAAGTTTTGACGACTATTTAAGTTGTTTTAGAGATAATTATGTAAAAATTATTAATCAGAGCAGTATACAAAGTAAGCAACATAATGTATATAGTGTTGAACAAAAAAAGAAAGCTCTTTCGAATGAAGATGATAAAAGATTTATACTAGATAATGGTATTGATACTTTACCGTGGGGACATTATAGGATTAATGATGAATTAATCTATGTAGAATAAGTTTTATTGTAGACTAAGTTTTATTGTAGACTAAGTTTATTGTTATAGGATTAATGATGAATTAATGGATGTAGAATAAGTTTTATTGTAGACTAAGTTTTATTGTAGACTAAGTTTATTGTAAACATACATATGAAATAAAAAAAATACACCCATTAAACAATCTTTTATTGATTAATTGTTTTTACATATTTACTATATAATATTTATAACAGCATTAGAATTCACAGCTTGTTTGTCCAATGGTTCGATATCACAACATAAAAAATAAAGCAAAGCTTCGCGTATATCCTCTAGCACTTTGTTTTTAAAGAAACACATCACTTCTAACATACTGCATACATTATGATTATTTACATTTAAACAACTATTTAATATAAACTTTATGTTTTCAAGATCATCTCCTCTAGCTTACATCTGTGCTGCACTATGTATAATGTTGTTATAATAAACAGAAAATTCTTGATGTTGTAACAGGGATAGCTTATAGTCGATTAAACTGGTTGCATCCCACAGAGTCTTTAAACTCTGCATTTCCAAAACAATGAAAGCTCCAGCATAGTGATGTATTTGTATTGCGTTAATTGATTTCATGAAACGCACTATAAATTCATCAAATCCAATATCTTGTTTATAATCAAAGCTTTCTAGTATTTGTTCCTTTTTAGAAATAAACGTACGCCAAACTTCAGGAGTCATGGTAACAATAGTTTTTATAACATAATCGTAAAGTTTCACAACCGGTGTAAAATTTGTAGAAGGGTTTAAACCAATTTTAATTAGTTTAGTATTATCTTCGTTTAACCAAAACTGTAGAGTGTTCAAAAGATCTTCTTCCCACAACTGTTCCCAAGGCGTCCATTTAACATATTGCTGTGTAGCATGAAATTGAAAGCGGTCTATAGTTGAAGAAACATCATCAATTTTAAACTTTTTAGCTTCTGAGATACTTGGAAACGGAGAATTTCTTTTGTTAGAAGCCATTATAACACACACTCTTTCAACTGCTTGCAGAGAACTGTTGAAACATGTACTTGTTCTGCCTTTTTATTATTGTGTGTTATCTTCATAATCAAACTACCTATCATCAACATTCGTTTAATATCGTTCAAATAAAGATACATCATAGCTTATATTGAGAAGGACAAAGGAAATAAAAAAGAAGTATACATCTTTATCATTTATTAATTGCTGTATATTATATATTTACAAATTATGTTTTACGTACTAATCCGGTAAATGGTTCATATTCAAAAAGAACATCGTGTAAAATAAGACAATAAGCAACAGTGTTTGGATCAAAAGAATTGACAGCCTCTACCTCTAACTTCAAGTCAACAACAGCATTGTATACACTTTCATTTTGCTTAGTACAATTAACTATAAAAATAGGTTTATCTTTAAACTGTTTGTAATCAAACAAAGAACTTTTTCAACAAAGAATATTATCATCATACTATTGAGTTCTAAAGTTTAGGTATTCATCGTAAACATCAGTGTACTTGTTGTTAGCGAAATCGAAATTCTGTTGTTCATAAGGATATCTTCTGTTGTTGATGCTAGCTTTCACACTAGTTGCAGATACATGATTAAAATCAGATGCTACAGCTTGTTTGCTGTTACGTTTCGCTGTTTGAAATGCAACCAATATCCACTGGGGTCTTTGGAAGCCTGTGCTGCTCTTTACAGGCAACACTAAAGATTTCGAAGCAGGTAGGGTTGGATATATGAATAGATCTCTTGCATGAAAGCTAACTGGAATAATAGCATTTTTATTAATTTTTTCATACAAGTTTAGTTTTGTTGCATCGTTTGGAATTACATAGGGTACTTTCCACAACATTTTGGTAATAGCAATCTTAACATTAGTTTCACCCTTATAGCAATCCAAATCAGATTTTGCTCGCACAAGGATCAGTTCCTGTCGCATGTTAATAATTGGTTTTCTATATCCTTCCGCAAATCCTAAGAAGTGTCGTAGAGGGATGGAAGCGCAGAAAGATTTTTTAGTACCATCTACAATCTGTAGTTCTTCGCTGAAGGGACTCCAACCAGCTTGCTTTAAACAATTTGTTTGTTCTGTAGAGTAGGAAACGTAACCTTTCATTGAACTGTTGATGCCTGGCATCCGTACAACTTCTATTGTTTGATCCCCCAACACGAAACGTACTTCATAGAATAGAAAGAGTGGTGCGTTATTCGTGAGGTTGTATGCTTTTGTTGCATCGGTTGGTGTGAGAGTACCTTCAATGTAAACAACACTGTTGTAGGTAGCTGTTATCAGATCAGCTTTTTGTATTTTTGTACCAGATTTATTTCATCTGAATTATCATATGCATTAGTTGCATATGGATGATAAGAACGTCGATCGCATTCTACAATCATGTCATTAAAGCGGACCTCGCTGAATATGGTTTTTAACCCATCTTCCATATTTACTCAACACTGTATAACCCAAAGATTTTAAAACCTGCACGTCTTCGTCTGTCAGCGGTACGTACTTGTTGGCGAACAACTGCTCACTGTTGCAAGGTCGTGAAATGTCTTTCTTTTTATAGAAAATAATTAGCCCCATAACCTCTTTAACCAGATTGCAGGTATCCCTTTATCAAATCTATCATTCGTAATAACAATTCTTCTACAGATATCTTCAGCTCTAATGTTACGGTAACTTCTTCGTTTCCAAAGTCCACCAATTCACCGTTTTGGTCAACAAGTCTCAAAGTAATGTTATCTATCTGATTCACTATCACAGGTAAATATGTAACGGGTGAGGGTTTCTCATCCAATCTATAACCAGGCTCCACAGAAATACCGAATGCGTATATAATATGCGATAACGAACTGTTCCGGTATGCTCCACCAGTAATATTACACTCTACGTGAATATTTGTTGCTTTAATGATTTGCACATCTAGGTCAGAAGTATGCGTTTGATTTGCCTCTAATATGCGTGGTGAAAAACCAAGCATACGTCCTATACTATCAGGTTTAGTAAAATCAATGTTGTATATGGATTTTAGTTCACACTTTAGAGTATTGTTGTTAGCTTTCAGGACAAAATCAACCCGATTATTGTTGTTGCAAACGACTGACTGAATGTACTTGTTGATTTCTTCTACTTCGTACGCTCCAGAAGGAATAATCACCTCTTTATCGTTATAATAAATCTTGTTGTTACCAGGAAAGATATTTCTGATTGAGTTACAACCGTAAAACCCAACAAGGCCTAACGTATAACGGTACTTGGAATTCAGCTCAATAGGTGGAAAATAGTTGCGGCTAAGCTCGTTACCCACACCCGTTAACGAGAACGTTTGAGACATGACTAGTTGAGAAAGCTGATTGCAACTCTTTATATAACGTTATCATCATTCAAGAAATTAAGACAAAGATGTCCACAAACGACTGTATTGAAATTCTGCTGTCGAATATAATTGTATCTAATTTTGCATCCTTTAAAATATTGTATGAGCTCCATAGGAGGTTGCAAATCTCCAAAACTATCATAATAGATAACATCCTTCTTACGTTTCTTGTATGCAACCCAATGAGTACCAGGACCCTTTATATCATCCAAATTTACTATTCCGCTTTCGTTTATATGCGGTTTAGTTGGTAAGGTATCACGCATAAACACACCTCTGAAGTATGTAACATCCTTAGCATATTTTTTTAAATCTTGATCTGTGAGCGATCTCCGAGGCAACCTTGTTAGTTTTTTGAATAAGGTTTCAAATAAAGAGCTGCACCCTTTTTATAAGGTTTCAAATAGAGAGCGGAGCCTTGTTTTCCTATAGCGATCGACTCCATGGTTTTGTTGTGTCGTTCGCTTTCTTCAAGCTGCTTCTTAGCAGCCTTAGCTTCGTTCGCAGCTTTTGCAATTCCAGAGGCTCCGCCTGCGATCGCTCTGTTAAGGAAATATTGTTTATAATAATTTTAAATAATATCATTATTAGACTTACCCAGCTGCTGAGAGGCCTGCAAATAAGGGAATTAGGAAGGGTATGATTCCGCCCTGCTTCGGTATTGGGATAACTCTAGGAACCAAAATGTTTTTCTTTCCCCCATTACTTTTAACGAACTTTTTAGCTACGCTCAAAGCTTTCTTAATAGTTTCAGCTAAAGGATGATTTCCAAACTTCACAGCTGCTTTTATGTGTTTCAGGAAACCTCCTTTAAAGGCTATGCGTCTATTATGTTTCTTTTTCCTCATTCTATTACATTTCTTTTTTCTCATTCCCGCTCCGATAGCTTTTTTAGCTCGCATGGCTGTGGTAACACCCCAAGCAGCAGCTCGTTCTCCAAAACTAGAGTCCTTAGCTTTAACTCTACGCCAAGATCGTTCTTGAAGAATATGGTCTGCTTTGTCTGGAAGCCAAATCTTTATGTTGCGAATAAGCGATATCGTGTTCTCTACAGGCTTCGTCTAATGGATTTATACCTCGATCTCCTCTAGCCAACCTCTCTTGTAACTTAGTACCTGGGCCACAAAAACGATACCCAGGTATATGAGCTTCAAAAGGCAGTTTATTTATCAAGGTGTTTACAACACCTTTACCTCTACAACGTCTCGCCATCGACTAAATGTCTAACAACTAAACAAATCTTATTTATATGAGTGATCATACACCTGAGGATTCATAACCGCGATGGAGTTTGTTAAGCAACCATGTTCGTTGCACATTGAAAAACATAATTTTTTGGAAGAGCCTACATCAACAAGAAAGCATGGACCTCTATTTCCATCTTCCATTAGAGGTATTATTTGTGGACCTTCGGGGTGCGGTAAAACAAATGTGATGATTAGTTTATTGGAATCTCCAAATGGTTTAAAATTTAAGAACGTGAACGTTTACGCAAAATCATTGAAACAACCCAAGTATCGATATTTAGAGCATTTGTTGGAACCATTAGATGGTATTACGTTCAACAAGTTCACCGATAAAGATGATATTATACCAACGCAAGAAGTTGAAAACCATTCGATTATGATATTTGATGATATTGCATGTGATAAACAAGATGTAATGCGTGATTATTTCAGTATGGGTCGTCATAGAGGTGTAGACTCGTTCTATCTCTGTCAAACATATTCCATTATACCTAAACAATTGATTGTTCTTTTGGTGATTGATGCTTATTCAAAATTTATATGGACCAAACCTCTGAAATCAAAGAGCGGTGTAGAAGTTACCAAAGCTTTGGATTCTATTTTAAAGAAGGGTAGGATTCCCAACAATATACAAACTGATATGGGGAAAGAGTTTTACAACAAAGAATTTTCTGCGCTCATGAAGAAACATAACATCAACCATTACTCTACATATAGCGTGAAGAAAGCTGCAATTGCAGAAAGAGCTCTGCGTACGATTAAAACCGCTCTATATAAAGCTTTCAGTCTTAGAGGGAAGTACAAATGGATAGATATCTTAGATAAGATCACTGCTGAATATAATTCACGTTGTCATAGAACTACTGGTAAAAAACCTAAAGATGTTACTCCCTCAACAAAGCTATCTGTTTACAACAATAATAAACAAGTGGGTTTTGCAAAGTATAAGGTTGGTGATCATGTTAGAATTTCTAAATTTAAATCAATATTTGCCAAGGGATATACGCCAAACTGGTCTGCAGAAATTTTTAAAATTGATAAAATCAAACGAGGTAAACCTGTTACTTATCTGTTGAAGGATGTGGAAGGTAAACCTATCCTTGGACAATTTTACTCTGAAGAATTGCAAAAAACCAATCACCCAAATATTTCTTTAATAGAAAAAGTGTTACGCCGAAAAGGAAGTAGAAAAAATGAAAAGTTATTTGTTCGTTGGCTTGGTCTCTCCAAGTCTCAAGACTCTTGGATTAATAAAACAAACATTTTAAATAAAAATATGTAACTGTATTATGTATAGCATCTTAAATAAAACCTTTTTTTAAAAAACATTTTGTTTTTTTTCTTATTACCTTAAATAAAACAACAATATTACATTATCTCTGTATATTAAAATAGCATCTACAATACATTATTTATTTGCATAGGAAAAGGATTATTAGGCAATAGCAATAATTCTTTTCTAACATCTTCTATAAATTTATCTGGATAAAGGTTCACAATTTCTGTTATAAAAGAACAATCACAATCTGTTTTTCTCCATGATACAACTTCCATCTTTGGTTTCATCATAATACATAAAATTTGATCATAGATAAAATACTTGAATATATATATATATATATATATATATATATATATATATATATATATATATATATATATATATATATATATATATATATATATATATATATATATATATATATATATATATATATATATATATATACAGTGAGAATTTTATTTCACTGAACATAGGACTATTGACATTCCCTATGTTCAGTTTTAAAAAAGCCAAGTCAATGCATTGCGAGCAATTAAAACATATCCAAGCAACCTATAAAACAATTGCTATTCGTAGTGTCATTAGAAAGTGTCAAAACTGTGTTTTTTTTCAAAGTTTTTGCCAAGGCAGCTGCAGATCCTGACCTGACCTGAAGCTGTCTTTGGCATCAGTGAGGACTTTATGCCTTTATTATGATTAATTAATGAATATTCGTGTCGATAATTATTGTCAAGGATTACAATCATGTCGCAAACATTGTCGCTGGGTAGGCAACCAAACTTGCAGGTCTGCTGGTAGCTGGTGTTTTTTTTATTGTACATTCTTTTGACACAACTGAAATTATTTAGTTTTAGGTTAAGTATAATTACATCCAAATAGCAAGTTTAAACAGAAACTTTTATTTAAATTACTTTAACAAATGTTCAAAGTGACCACCCTCCTGTTCCAAACAATATGCTAACCGATTGTAAAATCCTTGTACACTATTTCTTAAAAAATTTGTATTTATTTCGTTGCAGGCGGTAAGTATTCTATTCTTTAGCTCTTCTGTATGCTCTATTACCCTATTATTGTAGACTTTGGATTGGATATAACCCCAGAGAAAGAAATCATTTGGTGATAAATCTGGGGACCGAGGTGGCCAAGCTATGGGGCCAAATCTTCCAATCCAGCGATCCTGGAATGTTTCGGTTAGGAAGCGTGTAATAGGGCGCGTGGAATGTGATGGAGGGCCATCCTTTTGAAACCATGGGTTCTCAATATTTAAAACTTCTAGTCGTGGTATAATGTTTCTCCGCAGAAGTTCCAGAGGACTGTTAAATTTTGAACATGCTTGTTTGTACGTGACTAATACTTGTGGGAATTGGAAAAGAAGGATAAGGAGAAAGGGAAGCGAGGTGTTTGATACAAACCAATAATTCTGTTTATTGACAGTGCCATCTAAACAAAACTATGACTCGTCTGTGAAAACTATTTTTTGTAGAATATCTTCATTTTCATTTAGTAAATTAAATACTGTTTCACAAAAATCTGTTCATTTAATTTTGTCAATTGTGTTATCAGAGGTAATGCATAGGAATGCATTACAAGCAATTACAACATAATATCCAAGCAACCTCTGATAAAACAATTGCCATTAATGTCATTAAAAAGTCAAAACTGTTTTTTTAAAAAGTTTTTCAACTTGTGCTTTGCAATATGTACTCAAAAGATGAAAAGATTGCCATTGTAAACTGGTACAATTCCAATAATAGTATGAGACAAGTGCGCGATTTGTTTTCCGTAAGTTATCCCGAAAGACCGATACCATCTGTCGCAACTATTCATAGCATAATTAAAAAATTTAATGGTGAAGGTTGTGTAATAAATTCACATAAAAAAAGAAGAAAAGCTTGCCCCGTTTTAACAGAAGAACGAGAAATACAAATATTATGTTATGCAGAAGAAAATCCCATTACCCCCTCGCGGATAGTAGCACAGCAATTTGGAATTTCGAAAGACTCTGTGCTTAAAACTTTCAAGAAGTATAAATACAAACCCTACAAATTTTCCAATCACCAGCAGCTTTTTCCTATTGACAAAATTAAAAGAACAGATTTTTGTGAAACAGTATTTAATTTACTAAATGAAAATGAAGATATTCTACAAAAAATAGTTTTCACAGACGAGTCGTCGTTTTGTTTAGATGGCACTGTCAATAAACAGAATTATCGGTTTGTATCTAACACTTTTCTCTCCTTTCTCCTTATCCTTCTTTGCTAATTCCTACAGGTATTGGTCACGTACAAACAAGCACGTTCAAAATTTAACACACACTCAATACAATAGGAGTGTTAATGTTTGGACTGGAATAGTTGACGGTACCCTTATTGGTCCATTTTTTATCGATGGCACCCTAAACGCTGCCAAATTTCTGGAACTTCTGCGGAGAAACATTATACCACGACTAGAAGTTTTAAATATTGAAAACCCATGGTTTCAAATGGACGGCGCTCCACCACATTCCACGGGCCCTATTACACGCTTCCTAACCGAAACATTCCAGGATCGCTGGATTGGAAGATTTGGCCCCATAGCTTGGCCACCTCGGTCCCCAGATTTATCACCAAATGATTTCTTTCTCTGGGGTTATATCCAATCCAAAGTCTACAATAATAGAGTAATAGAGCATACAGAAGAGCTAAAGAATAGAATACTTACCGCCTGCAACGAAATAAATCCAAATTTTTTTAGAAATAGTGTACAAGGATTTTACAATCGGTTAGCATATTGTTTGGAACAGGAGGGTGGTCACTTTGAACATTTGTTAAAGTAATTTAAATAAAAGTTTCTGTTTAAACTTGTTATTTGGATGTAATTATACTTAACCTAAAACTAAATAATTTCAGTTGTGTCAAAAGAATGTACAATAAAAAAAAACACCAGCTACCAGCAGACCTGCAAGTTTGGTTGCCTACCCAGCGACAATGTTTGCAACATGATTGTAATCCTTGACAATAATTATCGACACGAATATTCATTAATTAATCATAATAAAGGCATAAAGTCCTCACTGATGCCAAAGACAGCTTCAGGTCAGGTCAGGATCTGCAGCTGTCTTGGCAAAAACTTTGAAAAAAAAACACAGTTTTGACACTTTCTAATGACACTACGAATAGCAATTGTTTTATAGGTTGCTTGGATATGTTTTAATTGCTCGCAATGCATTGACTTGGCTTTTTTAAAACTGAACATAGGGAATGTCAATAGTCCTATGTTCAGTGAAATAAAATTCTCACTGTATATATATATATATATATACACAAGGTGGTCCAGACCACCCGTACACCCCTTTTAAAATGCGGGGGATTAAAAATCTCTAACAAGACGATGGGTGATCTTACTAATGTCGATGTGCTCTATCGAATGACACCAAGATGGAACCCCCTGACCCCCCCTTAGTAGTACAGCTATGTATGTTCTGGACCAGGAAGTGACGTCATAAGCACATGTGTTATAGGTAATATGTAAACAAACATGGTCGCCAGATGTAAACAATATGGCCGCCGGATGTAAACAATATGGCCGCCGGAAGTGACGTCATACGTAAACAAAGCAGTTGATTTAAATGGCGGTATGCTCTTAGTAGTTAAGCCCGCCAAGCATATGTAAACATACAAGGGTAACCAAATAAAAAAAAGTCACTAGATTTGAAATGTAAACAAAGCAGCTGATTTAAATGGCGGTATGCTCTTATTAGATAAGCCCACCAAGCATATGTAAACATACATGGGTAACCAAATAAAAAAAGTCACTAGATTTGAAATGTAAACAAAGCAGCTGATTTAAATCGCGGTATGCTCTTATTAGATAAGCCCACCAAGCATATGTAAACATACATGGCAACCAAATAACATTTAGTTAAATAGAAAATTACTAAATAATTCCCCAAAAATGTAAACAAAGCAGCTGATTTAAATGGCGGTATGCTCTCATTAGATAAGCCGGTCAAACATATGTTGCATGTAAACAACATTCAATAAAAAGGAAGTTGAAACCACAAATATTTGACCGTAAAAGACAAGCTAAAATTAGCACATTTTTAATATAATTTCAAACTTTAAAAATAATGAATTACGCGTGTGCACGTTCAGGTGTATATAAAAGGCTGTTCAAAATATACCGCTGCATTAGTTTAGAATTGTATGTAAAACGTAATAGTAGAATCATGGAGATGAACAACACATTTATTGATACCTGTGATGCAGGTAAGCTAAACACTAGATAATAAAAGCAATATATAATATTCTTCTGTTTTCTCGTTAGATTATTGCAATCGCAAGGAATTAATTTCTTCATGGGTATTCTTTCTAAACAATAAGAAAAGAAATCTGTTAATGGTTGAAGTGGGATGTATTAATACAAACAATTTTGACCCAATCGTACAAATAACTAACATTAACGATAAGAACTGTTTACGACTTGATTATGATGAATGGGAAAGCTTATCGTCTATTCGAATTGAACATTTATTTAAAAAATTTAAAAATAATAATGAAACCACCAAGTTTATGGAATATTCGGTAGATAGCTGCATTAAAATTCGATTTGAAAGCGATGAAAATAAAACAAAGACTGTTAAACTAATAGGGTTATTTGGTTGGATATGCTTTAGTTTGGAAGAAATGGAAAAACTGTTCTCAACAAGAGATGTAATAAATCAAAAATTAAACACACTTCAAGAATATACTAACCAGTGGACTTATACCAATTTTATTTCGCTTGTTGCTTCCGCAGCACATAAGGAAGATCTAACAGATGATTCAAGTATTTTATCTATGATCAAATTTTTATGTATTATGATGAAACCAATGATGGAAGTTGTATCATGGAGAAAAACAGATTGTGATTGTTCTTTTATAACAGAAATTGTGAACCTTTATCCAGATAAATTTATAGAAGATGTTAGAAAAGAATTATTGCTATTGCCTAATAATCCTTTTCCTATGCAAATAAATAATGTATTGTAAATGCTATTTTAATATACAGAGATAATGTAATATTGTTGTTTTATTTAAGGTAATAAGAAAAAAAAACAAAATGTTTTTTAAAAAAAGGTTTTATTTAAGATGCTATACATAATACAGTTACATATTTTTATTTAAAATGTTTGTTTTATTAATCCAAGAGTCTTGAGACTTGGAGAGACCAAGCCAACGAACAAATAACTTTTCATTTTTTCCACTTCCTTTTCGGCGTAACACTTTTTCTATTAAAGAAATATTTGGGTGATTGGTTTTTTGCAATTCTTCAGAGTAAAATTGTCCAAGGATAGGTTTACCTTCCACATCCTTCAACAGATAAGTAACAGGTTTACCACGTTTGATTTTATCAATTTTAAAAATTTCTGCAGACCAGTTTGGCGTATATCCTTTGGCAAATATTGATTTAAATTTAGAAATTCTAACATGATCACCAACCTTATACTTTGCAAAACCCACTTGTTTATTATTGTTGTAAACAGATAGCTTTGTTGAGGGAGTAACATCTTTAGGTTTTTTACCAGTAGTTCTATGACAACGTGAATTATATTCAGCAGTGATCTTATCTAAGATATCTATCCATTTGTACTTCCCTCTAAGACTGAAAGCTTTATATAGAGCGGTTTTAATCGTACGCACAGCTCTTTCTGCAATTGCAGCTTTCTTCACGCTATATGTAGAGTAATGGTTGATGTTATGTTTCTTCATGAGCGCAGAAAATTCTTTGTTGTAAAACTCTTTCCCCATATCAGTTTGTATATTGTTGGGAATCCTACCCTTCTTTAAAATAGAATCCAAAGCTTTGGTAACTTCTACACCGCTCTTTGATTTCAGAGGTTTGGTCCATATAAATTTTGAATAAGCATCAATCACCAAAAGAACAAATCTATATGAACGATTGTCTTTAGCATACTAACCAAGCTCTCCTAAGTCAGCCTGCCACAAGTGATCATACTCCTTGATAATCGTTGTTTTCCTAGGGAAATTTCGTCTAGCCGGTTTGTGTAGTTCCGTCACTACCTGCTCCATTGTGAATATACTTTACTTTAGTCAATTTGTCCAAATCTTCTCTCAACTTTTTTACCTGTTTACTGATAGTTGATTGAAATTTATCAATATCATCTATGATTTTCTTAGATGCTATTATATTTTGATTGGCTTCCTTTATATGGTTGTTAATATACGCATACAACTTGTCTTTAATTTCATCTACATACACCTTATTTGTTGTATCTTTAAGGTCCTCCTCAAGCTGTGTTATTTTGTTAATAGCATCATTTTTAAAATTTAAAATGCTGTCTATAGCAGATCCAGAGCGCTCCACAGCTTGATCTGCACTGACTATGTGTCTAGTAAGACGGTCAAACAAACTCTTTTTTATAGAGTCTACATAAAATTTATTTGCAGCGTCAGTTTCGTTTTCAGGATCAACCACGTTTACAACCCTAGCTTTCTTAGCATTATAGTGACCATCTTCATCTAACGTCAGACATCTCTTTTCTATCATAGCTTTAATTCTCTCTCTGGTATCTGCATGTATACGATTTATGGTATGTCCACAAGCAGATCTGCATGCTTGGTCCACATAAAGCTTATTAACAGCATCAGTATCGATATGCGGACCGGCTAGGTTCACCAATCTTTTTAGATCACAATCATACTTGGTATTCAAATAATGTTTCAGAGTTACATCACCCTCGTTAACAGGATCCGCAACGTTTACAAATCGTTTGTTTTGAATTTCATAATTACCGTCAGCAGTGAGGTTGAACCCGATACCTAGATCACCCTTTTTTCCTGCTTTTAATGTCCAATGATATCGTCCAAACTTGTCGACACTCATTTTTACACTGATGCTTTAATCTAACGATTTAAGCTATTATACCTTCTTCTCTAAGTTCTTCAACAATATTCAAAATCTCATTATCATGTCCAGTATGACCAGCCATTTTAGATGCATGCAATAATCTCAAACGTTCAACCAGTTCTCTAGGGTTGTTCCAATAAACATACTCTTTTTCTTTATTAGTTACATGTTTCATACCATCTCCAGAAGTTGACTTGTTTCGCATTTTAGCAATCTGTGGTTTTATCACATTTTGATACTTATATACCTTCGTACCTTGGATTGGACCAGAGGCTTCATAATGTTTCCGATATGTATTTGTATCAGTAAGTATATTCATATATGCCTCTACATCTTTGGGAGTATATTCCTTAGGCTCTTTTAACACCAACAGTTCATACAAACCGGGGGTACCAACATATCTTTTTCCTTTAATAACTACATCAGGACCAACAATATCAACCACAGAATCTCCAATAGCCCATTGATCAATATCTATATTATAATGTATACCATAAGTGTTGTCAACCAATGCTTTATTATCATGAATAAGCAGATCAACAAACTTGCGTGGAAGCGGATCGTACTGTTCTAGAAATTGTTCTTCACTAACATTAGAGGATTCTAATAGTTCTGCTAACGAAGGATCTTCAGTTTCTTCTTCAGGTTCCTGTTTAATTTCAGGTTTAATTAGTTCTAAAAGACTTTTTGATTTAACAAGCTTGTTTAGAGGCTCCACAATAGGTTTGTAGGCTTTCTTTGCAAACAGTTCGGTTTCACGTTCACCCCTTTGTAGAGCTTCATATTTACGTTTAATAGCAGGTCGTGTCTTTATTAATTTTTTGATTGCCTTCTCAATAGGATCCATAATAATTGAAAGCGTTTTTTTTAAAAGACGTCTCGATGTACTTCAGAACAATCGCTTGAAAACCGCTTTCAAATCAATATATTCACTTGGATCACTTTAACTATAATGACATTTATAATGCTTGATGTGTTCTTATATAACAGTCAAATCCACGTCGATATCTACCATCTTCGAAGTCTTTAACAACAGTAAGAAATCCAAATTTTTCTTTCCAACATTCTGAACATAAAGATTTGAACTTTTCAAAGGTCATATCTGCACCAACATGATCATCATACACATGCTTCAAGTTCAAGTGGTCTTGTTTAAACAAAACTATCAAGTTTGAATTATCTCGAATCAATTGTTTAGGTATAATGGAATATGTTTGACAGAGATAGAACGAGTCTACACCTCTATGACGACCCATACTGAAATAATCACGCATTACATCTTGTTTATCACATGCAATATCATCAAATATCATAATCGAATGGTTTTCAACTTCTTGCGTTGGTATAATATCATCTTTATCGGTGAACTTGTTGAACGTAATACCATCTAATGGTTCCAACAAATGCTCTAAATATCGATACTTGGGTTGTTCCAATGATTTTGCGTAAACGTTCACGTTCTTAAATTTTAAACCATTTGGAGATTCCAATAAACTAATCATCACATTTGTTTTACCGCACCCCGAAGGTCCACAAATAATACCTCTAATGGAAGATGGAAATAGAGGTCCATGCTTTCTTGTTGATGTAGGCTCTTCCAAAAAATTATGTTTTTCAATGTGCAACGAACATAGTTGCTTAACAAACTCCATCGCGGTTATGAATCCTCAGGTGTATGATCACTCATATAAATAAGATTTGTTTAGTTGTTAGACATTTAGTCGATGGCGAGACGTTGTAGAGGTAAAGGTGTTGTAAACACCTTGATAAATAAACTGCCTTTTGAAGCTCATATACCTGGGTATCGTTTTTGTGGCCCAGGTACTAAGTTACAAGAGAGGTTGGCTAGAGGAGATCGAGGTATAAATCCATTAGACGAAGCCTGTAGAGAACACGATATCGCTTATTCGCAACATAAAGATTTGGCTTCCAGACAAAGCAGACCATATTCTTCAAGAACGATCTTGGCGTAGAGTTAAAGCTAAGGACTCTAGTTTTGGAGAACGAGCTGCTGCTTGGGGTGTTACCACAGCCATGCGAGCTAAAAAAGCTATCGGAGCGGGAATGAGAAAAAAGAAATGTAATAGAATGAGGAAAAAGAAACATAATAGACGCATAGCCTTTAAAGGAGGTTTCCTGAAACACATAAAAGCAGCTGTGAAGTTTGGAAATCATCCTTTAGCTGAAACTATTAAGAAAGCTTTGAGCGTAGCTAAAAAGTTCGTTAAAAGTAATGGGGGAAAGAAAAACATTTTGGTTCCTAGAGTTATCCCAATACCGAAGCAGGGCGGAATCATACCCTTCCTAATTCCCTTATTTGCAGGCCTCTCAGCAGCTGGGTAAGTCTAATAATGATATTATTTAAAATTATTATAAACAATATTTCCTTAACAGAGCGATCGCAGGCGGAGCCTCTGGAATTGCAAAAGCTGCGAACGAAGCTAAGGCTGCTAAGAAGCAGCTTGAAGAAAGCGAACGACACAACAAAACCATGGAGTCGATCGCTATAGGAAAACAAGGCTCCGCTCTCTATTTGAAACCTTATAAAAAGGGTGCAGCTCTTTATTTGAAACCTTATTCAAAAAACTAACAAGGTTGCCTCGGAGATCGCTCACAGATCAAGATTTAAAAAAATATGCTAAGGATGTTACATACTTCAGAGGTGTGTTTATGCGTGATACCTTACCAACTAAACCGCATATAAACGAAAGCGGAATAGTAAATTTGGATGATATAAAGGGTCCTGGTACTCATTGGGTTGCATACAAGAAACGTAAGAAGGATGTTATCTATTATGATAGTTTTGGAGATTTGCAACCTCCTATGGAGCTCATACAATATTTTAAAGGATGCAAAATTAGATACAATTATATTCGACAGCAGAATTTCAATACAGTCGTTTGTGGACATCTTTGTCTTAATTTCTTGAATGATGATAACGTTATATAAAGAGTTGCAATCAGCTTTCTCAACTAGTCATGTCTCAAACGTTCTCGTTAACGGGTGTGGGTAACGAGCTTAGCCGCAACTATTTTCCACCTATTGAGCTGAATTCCAAGTACCGTTATACGTTAGGCCTTGTTGGGTTTTACGGTTGTAACTCAATCAGAAATATCTTTCCTGGTAACAACAAGATTTATTATAACGATAAAGAGGTGATTATTCCTTCTGGAGCGTACTAGTGAGTCCAAATGAGTTAGTCCAAATTAGTGAGTCCAAATCAGTCAGTCCAAATGAGTGAGTCCAAGTGAGTGAGTCCAAATGAGTGAGTCTAAGTGAGTGAGTTCATATAAGTGAGTTTAAGCAAGTGAGCTTAAGTAAGTGAGTCTAAATGACTGAATTGGTCACACGTGGGCGAGTCCAGGTGAGTGAGTCTAAGTGACTGAATCCAAGTGAATGGGTCATGTAATGCCAAGTGAGTTAGTCCACGTGAGTGATTCCAATTGAGTGAGTACAAGTGCGTGAGTTCAAGTGAGTGAGTCCATGTGGGCGAGTCCCAGTGAGTGAATCTAAGAGAGTGATTGCAAGTGAGTAAGTCTAAGTGCGTGAATTCAAGTGAGTAAATCCAAGTCAATAAGTCAATTTAAGTGAGTGATTCCAAGTGCTTGAGTTTCAGTGAGTAAGTCCAAGCGGGCGAGTCTAAGCGAGTGAATCTAAAAGTGCAACAGCCAGCTAAAATGAGGATTCCGTGATAGAAATAGAAGCCGACGAACTAATACGATGTTGGGCTCGTATCACAGTTGTCACCAATTCCAAGAAGAATTCTACAACACATAAGGAAGTCATTTTAAGGCTAAATCTTCTCAAGGCACAGAATCAGCGATTGGTGTCGTCAAACCCTAACTGAATACATTTTTGAGATTGTTAACGACAGTTAAATAATGAAATGCTCAAATCAAACTCTTCAATAATGAACTATCTGAATTGAAAGTTCCTTTACTCTCTCATAATATAAAATCTGTCTGGTTAGTGTGGGCTTTCTTACAGCCCATTACCACCAGAAGCACATTTCAGTAGCTGCTCCTACACCTGGCCATCGGCCACATCGTATAATGTGATTTAGAATACATGTCATGGGCTGACATCAGATGGTTGACGTTGCATGGTGTGCCTGTGCAACGAGTCTTAGATTTAGACCCATTAGGCAACCTCTTAGGCAGCGGTAGCCTAATTATATGTTTAGTAATTTGGGTATAAGGTGCATTACAAGATTACCAACCTTATTTGTCAGTTAGAACTGCCAATTAAGGTTAACTTTAAGTTGTATTGGTTTTCAGGATTTATTGGAAGTTCAAACAGACAATCACGGTTAATTTCCGGTTGAAAGATTTGATTACGTCTAATTGTGAGTTTGAACTGACAATAAGGACTAATTAACCACTGAACCAAACAAAATAACGATGAAACACCCTGTATGTTTATTTTTACTGCCTAATTTTATGCCTTCCAGAGTAAATAAAGTTCTTGAGAAATGTTGGTAATTGAAGGTCACAATGAAAATCTACAGCGCAATATGACAATGAAGTAACCTAATTAAAAATAGTCGTATTCCTAGAAATACTAGATAAATACCTAAATATACTAAAGACAAAGCAAGGAAAAACAAATGTAATACTACTATAAGGAGATTGTTTTAAGGTAACTAGAAAATAAGAACAACGTGTGAATTTTCTCTACTAAAGAAAAATAATGAAAATGTAAGGGTTTTATTACACTTTCTATGAAATAATAATTTTAATTCCATAATCACTTTTAGTTTTACATTGTACAATGGTTCGTCTCAAAAAATGTTTAAAACACCATCAAAATTCGTTAAAATAATGCTTAAAATACTTTGTGCCATTGTTTTTATGAGTACTGAAATTTAACTACCATGCAATTAATGAAAACTAGATAAGTGGTATTCAAAGTATTTATCTTCGATATTTATTTCTATAATTTTACCTCCAAAAGTATTACTGCGTCTAGTGCGCGAATATCGATTTTACTTTTACGAGTCTTACTCATTCAAAAAGCAGTATCGCGTTAAATTAGAATAGCAGCGTTGTCACATGTAGGAACTGAGTTTGCATACGAAATATATGTGTGATATACGCGTTTGAGTATATATTTAGCGCTCCAAGCGGAGGAATGCAAAACTACAAACGCATATAAAAATTCATTTTGCATTCAATTTCACGTCCAGACCGAAAATAATATTTTTTGTCTATAAGCTCTGCATGACCCCTAGATACCGAAAAACGAGTTAAAATGGGCTGGTAATTCCAGGTCCGTATAAGGGACTTGGAATTACAGGTGGACTTGGTATTAAATGTAACTCGTAAATGAACGGACCTGAAAATGATAGACGGATAAATATATATATATATATATATATATATATATATATATATATATATATATATATATATATATATATATATATATATATATATATATATATTTGTCAAACCGCTTATACACACCCGTTTCGCTATATTCTACCGACTTATCGGACCATTTTCGACGCTCTCAGACCCGGGCTTGGGTCTGGCAACGTTCTCCTATATTTTCGAGGTCTACATGATAATGTTTACTTAAAACTGCAATAAAAAAATATACAATTTGGGTTTGGAAAAGTAGGGTCTGTAAAAAGTTTTATACAATCGTAGTTCATCACAATGAACTATAGGGGGCGTCGCGCCTTTCTCAAGTGTATATCGTATATTTTTATACAAGACGCTATCAAACCCGCTATGTTCTACAGTCTTCCTAAGCCCTGAATCTGGCAACATTGCCATGACGCATATGTTAAGCTTTGTTTTATAAACGTTTGGTTCTAATAGCTCGCATTTAATATTTGATGGAGAAAAGTGACGTAAGAATTACATCAGCTCGTATGCGAGTTCTTTTCAAATTTGTAAATAACTCTCTGGCTTTGAAAAATTGAAGGTTTTAATATTTGTTAATAATAATAATATACTTTATTTATAGCATATAACTAGATAAATTCCATATAATACATTATAATTTCTTAAATATTAATGTAATTTATTACATATTTTTTACACTGTTTCTTAAATAATGTTAAAGATGTACAGTTTTTTACATTAGCTGGAAGTGAATAATATTCAACTAAACCTTTATGAAACAGATTATTTTGTCCTATATTTGTTGTTACTGTATGAACATAAAAATTATTTCTACTTCTAGTATTATGATCATGAACATCTTCTACGAATAGTAATTCATTTAAAATGTGCTCTGGATATATTCGGTTTTTTATTTTAAATATTAATGTCATCGTATTATAAAATATATTTTGCTTAACACTTAACGAAGATGTAAGTTGCAGCATTCTTCTTATGCTAGTATACCTATTACATTTTAATATTATTCTTAATGCTCAATTTTGTTTTTTTCGAAGATTGTTAATTTCAGTATTATTTAGGAGGTAAAGTATACTAGCACAATAATTCAAATGGGGAAGTATTATTGTTTTATATAGTAATAATTTAGACCACTTGCTAAGATTTTGGCTTATTCTACCCATGAAATTTACTTTTTTTGCAACTTTACTGATAACATAGTTTGAATGACTAGAAAATGTTAAGTGACAATCTATTATTACGCCTAAGTACTTCCACTCATAAACTTGTTCTATTTTTTGACTATTAATTTGTATTCCCACATGACTAGATGTATCAATTTCGTTAAACTTATTTTTTATTATCATGAATTTTGTTTTATTTACATTTAAAGAAAGACTATTTTTACTTAACCAGATATATACATTTACTAATTCATCATTGATGATATTTATTACTTTTTCAACATCATCTCCTATAAAATATATTAAAGTGTCATCTGCAAATAATAATGTTACATTTTTTAATCACATTAACAATATCATTTATGCATAGTACAAATAAATCAGGGCCTAATACAGTTCCTTGTGGAACGCCAAAGGTAGTTTTTTTTAGCTGAAGATGTACTATTAAAGCATCTAGTTTTTTGAAATCTGTTTTTGAGATATTCACTAAACCATTGTATAACTATTGGGCCGAACCCATATCTTTTTAATTTCAATAATAATAGATCTCTATTAATAGTCTCAAAAGCACGTCTAAAGTCTAGAAAAACTACACCTATCACCTTCTTCTTGTAAATAGCATTTTTCCATTTCAAAAGAACTGATTGTATTGAACTTTCACATGAATTATTTTTCCGAAACCCTGATTGAAAAGGTGTTAACAGTTTGTTCACTTCAATGTAGTCACGAAACTGGATATTTACGACGGCTCTAATAATTTTTCATAAGTTGGCACCATGTTGATCGGTCTGTATTCTTCACATTTGTTAGTGTTGGTTATCTTCTCAATGGGGATAATATGGGATGTCTTCAAGGTTTCTGGGAAGGATCCACTTTCTAAACTCATTTGAATTAGATGCAAAAATCTGTCCTATTACATTGAAAGCTAATTTAAGAATCTTTACTGTAATACCATCGACACTACTATTCTTATTAGGTAAATTGTTTATAAATTTTTTTAACTCCAAAAACTCTATTGGTAAAACTTTTTCGAACTTGCATTGATGTACATTAATGTGGCTTAAATCAGTTTCAATTTGGGTTAAATTTGTTAATGTAATAATTTGTTGTATGCTGTTAATAAAGTAAATATTGAATTTTTCTGCAATTTGATTTTCCTTTTTTTCTAACTCATTGTCAAAAATAATACCTTCCTTTTTTTGTCTGTTATGGCCTCCTTTAATTAATTATTTAACTGTTTTACACATTTTTGTTGAGTTATTTTTCATATCATCTATTTTCTTGATAATAATTTGTCTTGTGGTTCCTGATCAAACTAACAATTCCATTTCTTTGTTGTCTATACCTATTCATATCACTTTCTTCTTGTGTAAAGATTGCTCTTTTATATAATCTGTCCCTTTCTTCAATTTCCAAGGCTATTTCTGGGGTCCACCAACGCTTACAACTCCATTGACATTTAATGGTTTTTTAACAGTTGGAGCATGCCTGTTTAGTGTGTTCATTATGGTTTTAACTAATGTTTCTGCTAGTTGATTGGTGTTTGTACAGTCCGGATTCCATAGTTGATCCATTAGATCTAATTGAAATTGCATTTCATTGAAGTTGCTCATGTCTCTGTGTTGTATTGTATATTCTTCATATTTTTCTTTCACTTTTGCATTTACAGTTATTATTGAGTGATCGGTTATTTTTGGAACATGGTGTACC
Organism: Agrypnus murinus; assembly: GCA_929113105.1. NCBI lineage: Eukaryota > Metazoa > Arthropoda > Insecta > Coleoptera > Elateridae > Agrypnus > Agrypnus murinus. The sequence continues at coordinate 110,361,895 of OV816027.1, read as the reverse complement.
TGGGCATCAATAGATTTTTCATTAGATACAAGAAGATCTATGAGTGTAGCACTGTCCTTAGTGATTCTTGTAGGTTGGTCGATAATATGATGTAGTCCATTATTTTTAATTAAAGTTCTCAGCCTATTTTCATAATATGAATCCTTTAATAGGTCAATATTAAAGTCTCCGATAATTAGTAAGGTCTCTGATCTACTAGCATATACATCAAACAAATTTTCAAGTTTCATTAGAAATTGAGCATCATTAGAGTTTGGAGAGTGATATAAATTTATAAAGTTATATTTGTATGATTGAAAGCATATATTACTACCTACAATCCATGTGTTCATATCAATGGTATCTTTAAGTAGGACTTTATAACTGAATTCATTTTTTATATACATGATTAGAGTAAGGTTAACAGGATTTTCGAACAAGTGAGACAACGCAACATAATACGGAAAAGTTAATTTCTGGGGAAAGTGGATGGTTTCCAAATAAGGTGGAAAAGTACATGTCATTTTCCGTAGTAACGATAAATTTCAAGAACTTGATTAAATTTTTTAGTATAAAAGTACTGTAATATATTCTTTGTATGTTTGTTTGAAGGATTGTTTGTGGTTAATGAATGCTTTATTCTTTTACTGTTAAGATGAGAGAATGAATGCTTGAACTATTTGGTTTCTGAATTATTTTCTGATCCTTCGTTTACATTCGTTTCCTTGGATACTACAAAGTATCCAAGGCAACGGTGATCATCACATTTATTGCTCCCTTGTTTTTTAGAATTTTTCCAGTAGAAAAAGTCTCCATCAGTTTGCTTGAGGACAGGATTGGAAAGAACTAGTGAATGTACGTATAAGATGCGGTTGTGATTGTAAAGTAACTTGATAGATACGTAAAATACCGCGTTTTTTTCTTTGGCTGGTTTTACAATTGATTAAAGTTAGTACAAGGCTCTTAATGTTAATGTTCGTTACAATGATAAGAACTTAACCTATAGAAATGAGCTAATAATCGAATGAGATAATTGAAAACGGTTAAAATTAAGACAGCAGATTCTTAATTTTAGGGCTCGTTGCAAAATGTAAATAACTAAAAACTACAAAACTTAACCTAAGAGGAACGTATGAGGATACTGTTGGACTTGTAGGTTGTTAGTTGGATCATAATCGTATATGCAACATAAAAGGAAAATAGTAAATGTATGTACACAAATATGTCTAACAGGTAACAAAAAGTAATTGCGAACGTTCTATACATAAACGGTACAAAAAAAGATAAGAAGGATTTGTAATGGGCTGCATCCGAGTTTATCTGCTATGTATTCCCTGTGTGCCCGATCACACGAAGTAACGAATTTTTGGTACGACCGTTTATTGAAGTTCACAACAACCGATTTGTAATTATACGTTCTGCGACACACTGTTGTGTGGGTTTCTTGTAGGGTTCTGAAACTTTTTCTGAAATAAATAGGTTTAGCTCAGGTTTAAGTCGACAATCTATGCCAACGAAATGGGATAATTCTTGTTGCATTCTAAGGATTGGAAAGTTATGAATAGTTTCTCCTTTTGAAACTTGCGGCGTAACTCCATCACTGTTCACTGTGTGGTCGAGACAAGTTAGTTCTTTGGCTTCAAAGATTGTTTCTTTTTTAATTTGATAGTTAACCGTAATGATATAGGCGAGTATTGATCCTCTACTGGAATTATGCTAATTGATTTCTCGACATCTGCTTCATAAATAGGATCCTGGTATCTTGAATGGTATGCTAGCAAGAGTAAGTTTCTTGACAGATTGTTGCGTGTTCAATTAAAGTCGGCGGTCACCACATGTAATATCCTCTGTGTTTGTTTGCTTGAAAGACTGTTTGTGGTTAATGAATGCTTTATTCTTTTACTGTTAAGATCAGAGAGTGAATGCTTGAACTATTTGGTTTCTGAATTATTTCCTGACTCCTTGTTTATATTCGTTGCATTGGATACTACACGCACACATACATATCACTGGATCACAGTACTCACTCATACATATCGTCGACGTTAATGCATACTAGCGGAACTATTTTCTAGCAATTTTCCAGGAGCGCAGTTTAAATGCTTATAAAAACTTTGTTACAGATGGCATGATGAATTCTTTGAAATCGCAACTAGCAACATTGCTAGTTACAACATTTCAAAGAATTAAGTTCATATGCATTAACGGCGACGATATGTACTATATACCACCAATAAATAACAACGTCGTAGACCATTCAGGGTATAAATCGTGAGGTGTTCTTTATCAAAAATTAAAATGGGAGAACTAAGTTGAGCATCATTTGTGACTTTTTTGCTAAAACGCTGAAGGAAAACTTTCTCGTCTGTAATTTGTAAGATTACTTAATGGAACTTTTAATGGAAACAGGGCACTCAAAAGGTTCGGAGGGGCAGTGTATGTTGCAACCCCCAATTGAATTTCATGAACATTGGTATGGGTAGATGCAGTAGCAGCACTTCACTATAGCAACAAGAAACGGCCACCTCATAGAACAAAAGATAAACGGAATAAACTCTGTGGGACGTTCTTTAACAAAAATGAAACTGGGTGGACTAATATGATTTGCGCCTGGTATATTTAGAACTACATATATTTCAAATGTAATCAGAAAATCTCTGGTGTACAATTCGTCACTAAGAATATAATACATATTCCAATTCACAAATAGCTATTTCAGAATACAATAAAAATTGATCTTTAACTTAGTACAAGTGCAATATAACGGAATTAGGCAAGGTTTGAAAAAACTTCTTCTTTTCTTCGTTACCTTTCGATGTTTCTGTTAAAGGCACTTAACCACCATATAGTGTATACTATTTTGTACCTTCAAATTCATTAAACAGAAAGTAGGTATCGAACATTCCATAATTTTTTTGTAACTGTACAAACGCACAGTAAAAATAGAAACTGCTATTTTTTAATCTAGGTTAAACTAATCAAATGTAGTCTATTTTGGTCAACTAAACTTGAAAATGACTTTATGCTTGATTTGTTCATGTTTACGAGTAGATAATATCCTGAATTTTGTAAAATATCAATATTAAACCACGCCTTCAGATGGATTTTGTCGTTTTATTTTCAAAAACTGTTAGGTTTATGGACTGGTTGTTAAGTGGGTTAGATAAAATAAAGCTTATTTAATTGGCGCATGAATATATATCATACAGGTTGTTTCACTTAAGATTCGTATTATCTGAATAGGTGGTAGTACACATAAAATGCAACAAAAAAGCTGAAAATCATTAGTGTCTATCTTTCATAATAACCGAAAAAAGAATGGTTTTTGAAAAGTGGGTAGCAGGTCACTGGTCTAAGAATTACACTTGGAGCTGGATGTGCCTATCTGATACATTGACGCAGCAGCTGCTAGGTGATGTCGCAGTTTGTTTTGACTATAATTTCCAGCAGTTTCCAAAAGTTGACATTTTTAGCAAATTTTTGTTGATTTGCGTAATAACAAAAAGAGTTTTTTGTTCCTATTGATGAATACTATCACACATGCGATTTATACGAAAGTTGAGTAAAACATCCTGTATGTAGACCAACAATTTCTACCAATACATTTGACGGAGCAACTTCAGAACATAACTTATTGCGATCTTGTATTCGTCATCAAGTACTTAGCTAAGAAAAAAAAAATGTTGAGTTCGCAGTGCAACCTTAGCATCACTTCTGCCAAATTCATGAAGCGATGTTGTTGTTATTGTTGGTTGTAGTATTATGATAATTTTGCAGTAAAAAGAATATCTTTAGGAGAATACCCTGTACTGGAAAATTATTTTATAGAAACCAAAATGTATAGGGCATTTCACCTTGTTTTGAAATCTTTCTTACTTCGTTTGTACGTCATACTGCATGACGTTTACCTTTATTTTCTTTCTGCATTTTATAGAGCATTATTTGACTTGTCACTATTCGACTTGGGTCAAGTATACCTGTTTTGTGAAGAATTAAATTTTGCATTCAATGGTGTATTCATTAAACATATCACTGGCACAGAATTCCGTATCTAGCGGTAGCGGGTACGCTACAGCTACCACAAGCACAAAATAACACTAATGTATGTTCTAATAACAACTGTCCTTGAAAACAAAATTTATCCAAATTGCATTTTTGACTTTTTTATTTTGAAGGTCTATAGCTTTGTAACATTTCATTTTTGAACATAGATATGTTGTGCTTAATGGCCTATTTTGATCAAATGCATTGACCCTCAGGAATTGGCATCGTCTGCTCGAGATATCCTACATGTAAAATGGGTGAAGTCCCATTTAATGTTAAATATCTAGCTACATTTTAAAGCAGGCGTGGAATTAAGTCGTGAACTTAATTAACAACATGCACAAAGTTTTCTTAGCTTTTTGGTATGAAAGTTAAATAAAATCCTATTTTACCTAACTGTCTCCATTTTGATAAACCTAATAGTTTCTGAAAAAACAGTAAAAACCCTCTGGGGACATGGCTTACCCTCATCAGCTTCTCTGTTTCACCACTTTTGAGTAGTAACTTTTAAGGGGTTATTTAACATATCACAAAGAAGGCCTATCAAAAATCCAAGGATATACCTCAATTCCCCTCTATTTTTACAAATTTGACTGAACTGTTACCGTGGCATTAAAATATACATATATTAGAAACTGTTCATTTGTGCTAAAAACATAACAGTAAAATGTTCAGGAGGTCAAAAGATTTGGCTATAACATTTATTTTTTCAAAACACATATACATGACGTGTCTTCGAAACTTTTAATTGTATTCTTGTAAACAAAAATAAGCATGTTAAAATAAATGATTTAAAAGCAAATTATTAAAAAACAATTATTTGCATAAACCTTATGTATTTTAGAACAAAAGAGGCTCAATGCTATTTTCTCATGTTAATAATAATTTTCAGAGTTACATCGTTTTACGGAAAACGTTAATTTTTCTGCGTTTAAGGTTATTTATGGAATTTACGAACAAATCAACAAAAATAAAGATCACTTATGTGCTTAGCATCCCGAAATCATTACGTCAATCGTAATTTTATCTCTGATACATTCGGCAACATTGCTGGGTTCGGTAGGGTAGGTAGGCTTGCTTAAAATTATACAAATGGGTCTGTAAACACTGTAATATGTATCGGGTCCAAGAACGACTGTCAAATATCACCAATATTTTTTTTTCATATATTTTTACCCCTCGAGGATCTTAAATATTGCTTATCAGAAATAGATCAATATTATGTAAAATATACACATTTTAAAATTCAAAAAATGCGGGTCTACTAACGACCCTACCATATAGCGGGTCCGACAACGTCGATTAAACCAATATATATATATATATATATATATATATATATATATATATATATATATATATATATATATATATATATATATATGTTACATTTTAAGTTTCCGCGGATATTATATGATACTTTACCACTTTTCCGGGTTTCACTCCGCGTATTCACTATTCGGCTCCTAGAGGAACCAGACAATGGTTGACGACGTTTTGACGCAAGATCACACTTGCCATCTTCAGGTCACTTCTAACTTCCTTCTGCTTCGCGTGGTTACACGATGTAGACTGACGTCTTGTTGCAGCGGTTGGTCTTTATATACGGTTACGGTGTTGCGCATGGTTGCGGTCGGCTGGTTTTTGGCGCGGCTGTGTGTCATTGGTCTCGCTTGATCCGGTGGCTTTCTCTCGCTTTCCCTTTTATCGTTCTGCTGTGCTGGTTTTCGCTTCTTGACGGTGATACTGGTTATAGCTGGTTTGCAAGCTGATGGTAGTCGCTGTGTATCGTCCCTGGTATTAAGATTGTTCGGACGTTTCTCGATCTCAATGGCTTCTCTTATGGTTCGTCGGGTCTTATGTTGTATATTCGCTAAAACTTTTGTATTTTCGAAATCTATGTTATGAGATGTACCACTTACATGTTGTGCTAGTGAAGACGTTCTCTCATTTTTATTGACTGCATTTCGGTGTTCTTCTCTTCTTACTTGAATTCTTCTGTTGGTCTGCCCTATGTAGGATTCCCCGCAGTCCCCGCATTCCCCAAAGCCAACGAGTATACGAGATCCCATGTAAAGACTGCGGGGAATCCTACATAGGGCAGACCAACAGAAGAATTCAAGTAAGAAGAGAAGAACACCGAAATGCAGTCAACAAAAATGAGAGAACGTCTTCACTAGCACAACATGTAAGTGGTACATCTCATAACATAGATTTCGAAAATACAAAAGTTTTAGCGAATATACAACATAAGACCCGACGAACCATAAGAGAAGCCATTGAGATCGAGAAACGTCCGAACAATCTTAATACCAGGGACGATACACAGCGACTACCATCAGCTTGGAAACCAGCTATAACCAGTATCACCGTCAAGAAGCGAAAACCAGCACAGCAGAACGATAAAAGGGAAAGCGAGAGAAAGCCACCGGATCAAGCGAGACCAATGACACGCAGCCGCGCCAAAAACCAGCCGACCGCAACCATGCGCAACACCGTAACCGTATATAAAGACCAACCGCTGCAACAAGACGTCAGTCTACATCGTGTAACCACGCGAAGCAGAAGGAAGTTAGAAGTGACCTGAAGATGGCAAGTGTGATCTTGCCGAAACGTCGTCAACCATTGTCTGGTTCCTCTAGGAGCCGAATAGTGAATACGCGGAGTGAAATCCGGAAAAGTGGTAAAGTATCATATATATATATATATATATATATATATATATATATATATATATATATATATATATATATATATATATATATATATATATATATATATATATATATATATATATATATATATATATATATATATATATATATATATATATATATATATATATATATATATATATATATATATATATATATATATATATATATATATATATATATATATATATATATATATATATATATATATATATATATATATATATATATATATATATATATATATATATATATATATATATATATATATATATATATATATATATATATATATATATATATATATATATATATATATATATATATATATATATATATATATATATATATATATATATATATATATATATATATATATATATATATATATATATATATATATATATATATATATATATATATATATATATATATATATATATATATATATATATATATATATATATATTAATCTATTAACATCAATGGAATAAGCCTATATAGTTATTTTTATATCTGGTTTATTTTATTTGCCAATATTTCGAAGATTGTTAATATATATTTTTTTTTATATTTTTTTTGTTTTTCTGGAGTTACGTCCCATGCTGCTCCCTAGATTGATTTTATTAAGTACTGGACAGATTCATAGATATTGTGTTTACTTTTTAGGGAAAGATTTACATTTAGTTTAAATTTTAAAGTCTACAATATATATATATATATATATATATATATATATATATATATATATATATATATATATATCTGCATTAGTATGGAAAGCCAGTATTGCTATGTTGTCCACGAAGGTTGCTAATATGTTTCTAGTTGAAAATTAGGTATAAAATCGGACCAGTCGCGCGACACCAGATGTTATGGGTAGAAGAGCTGAAGTGGAGTTTGGATATTTCACGAAAAAGTATCTTTCAGTGAGGTATAAAGTGAGGATTTGAAAGAAGGTATACAATAAATGTCGCTAGAGTAGATCTACATACATACCACACCCTGTCGAAGGCTTGGCTTATGTCTATGAATGCCGCTGAACAAAATGTTTTGGTCTCCAGGTCAAACCTGATCTGTGATGCAACTATGTGTACTTGTTCGATTGTAGCGTATTGTCGACGAAATCCAAACTGTTAGTTGGGCATTTGCTGTTTTTCGTCAATTAACGGCGACATTCGCTTGGCTAACAATTTTTTACAAACCATTGACGGGTAACAGACTAATGGGTCTGTATGAGGCCACATCTGATGGCGATTTCTCCGGTTTTGGGACCATTGCTATTTGGGCCGCCTTCCATTGGCCAGAGAAGTATCCCGTCCTTAATATCCCTTTTAGATTACAGTTATCATGCGAAATCCCTCATATGAAAGTTCCCTTAGGAAATTTCCAGTTATTACGTAGAAACCTGGGGACTTCTTCGAATTTACTTCAGTTTCGATGACCTTACTTCGCGCTTGAAGGAAGTCTCGTATGAATTTTTCTTCTTCAATGGTAAGAGGCGTAAACTCGATCTTTATAACGTTCCATAATGCAGCCAGTTGCTGTTAGGCAGTGGAAATAGTTCGGGAAATGTTGATTTCTCTGCTTATCTAATAATTTATTAAACTCTTTGACGGCCCTATTAAACTACATTTTATCGCCCGGTGCGAGAGTAAGTAATCTGTCATTTCTTTCTAAGAGCTCATTTTTCTTGTTTTTCCTCTCGGATACGTATGGAGCAATATTGTTTTGGATTATTGCGGTTTGTTTCTGGAGTTACGTCCCATGCTGCTCCCTAGATTGATTTTATTAAGTACTGGACAGATTCATAGATATCGTGTTTACTTTTTAGGGAAAGATTTACATTTAGTTTAAATTTTAAAACTGATAAAAACAACTAATTACGTACTTCAGATTCAATGCAATAAAAATTTATAAATAAAATGTCAAACGTTTGTTTTATAGTTCTATTTCGTACTTTTTTAAACGTCCCCAAAATGGAAACATTGCTGTAGGTAAACAAGTAATAGAAAAAAAATTCTTTTGATGTTAAAGGTAAACTACCCTGTGAACTAAAGTATCATGATTCTTGAAATAGTTATAGTGTACCTGTATCAAATTTCCAGCATTTAATCTGCCTGGGATACTTACCGAGAAACTAAGAAAGAAAAATTTCGTCAACTGCATGGGGTTGCAGTTGTACATTGAGGTGCATTTTTCAATATAGGTAAGTCACGTTAAATCGGCGCTACTTTGACATCAGACCTCGCTGTTAAATTCTGGACGTACCTTATTGAAATACAGGCTAAGTTAGAAGAGAGAAATGAGCTTTAACAAAACCAAAATAACAGTATGAAAAAAGTTGGCCGTTGTGGTCATTTTGGCTGTTGTGGTCACGCGCCACATTTGGCCGTTATGGTCATTTTGGCCGTTGTGGTCACTCGCCACAGTTGGCCGTTATGGTCATTTTGGCTGTTGTGGTCACGCTCCATAGTTGGCCGTTGTGATCATCGTCACCAGCGACGCCAATACATAAGCGTCGGTGGCCGTTGTGGCCAAAATGGCGGATGGGGTGGAATTTCTAGTTGGCCGTTGTGGTCATGGTGGCCGTTATGGTCACGGAGACCGTTGTGGTTACGACCACAACAGCCAAAATAGCAATTGGCCGTTGTAGTCATTTGCCGTTGTGGCCTAGACCCTATTCTCTTCCCGCAGAACAATAACTAGACCACCGGGCATTAAATTCTGGAAATTTTTAAATAACTTTCAAGATATACTACCCATTGTACATCAATTTGGTACATGCAAAGTACCACCATGGTATCTCCTGAAACCAATGTCACAATTAAAAAAGGAGAGATCAGCACCAGTTTCTTTTTAGCAAAACTTAGAGCCATCTTGAGCGAGTATCCTCAAAGCCAAATTATCTACACAGATGGCCCAAAAACAACCTACACAGACTCAAGAAGCTCTATCGAAGGTCTGTCAAAAATTTATACCACCGATCCTTTACTTCACAAACTCTTGGCACTTATAGTGTGGCTGGGAACCATAGGAAACCAGTTGAGAATGCGCAGAGCTAGCATTGCCATGACGAACAAAAACAACTGTATACTTAATAAACTAATTTATTTTTGAAAACTAATTCTGTCCCAAAATTTTTCGTTAAAAGAAAAAGTTGCTAAAAATGTTTATTTTTTCGTAAATTTTTAAAAAATACAAAATTTTTCATTTTTCAAAAATTTACCGAAATGTTCGGTGGTCATTTTGACCACTTTCCCGAAGAGATACAAAAAAATATTTTAACCAAAAGTTTCTTAGAATTTGATGTACTATAAGATTCCAAAAAGAAAAATTCAAAAAGTCAACAGCGAAAAAGGCGACAGACAGACAGACAGACTTCACGAATTCAGAGACGAACTTTTTGTTCACCGAAAATGTTGAATTCGTATGGATCCCCAGTCATATTGGTATTAGAGGTAACCAAAACGGCTGGTGATGCAGCCCGTATGGCTGCTGATAATGGTGCTTTAGATTCCCATCATTTATTTATTTCATTACACATACCAACTCATACTCTTACATATTCATATTTATTTTATTTCTACAGTTATTTTATATATACAATTATTTTATCGTGTAACCGTATCGTGTAAAATTAAGAATCACATAAATTACATTCAAATGGTTTCTCACCATTATAAGTGAGAATGTGGATTTTTAGACCATCCTTTATTGAACATTTATAATCACATAAATTACACTGAAATGGGTTCTCATCACTATGAGTAAGCATATGTCTTTTGTAATTACCCTTCTTCAAAAATTAAAAATCACATACCTACATTACATTCAAATGGTTTATCACCACTATGAGTGAGAATGTGGATTTTGAGACTACTCTTGAATGAAGATTTATAACCACATAAATTACACGCGAATGGTTTCTCATCACTATGAGAGAGCATGTGGCCGTTGAAATTACTCTTCAGTGAACATTTATAATTGCATAAATTACACTCAAATGGTTTCTCACCATTATGAAAGAGCATGTGGTTTTTGAGACTATGCTTCATTGAACATTTATAATCACATAAATTACACTCAAGTGGTTTCTTACCACTATGTGTGAGCATATGCATTTTGAGATAATATTTCACTGAACATTTATAATCGCATAAACTACAATCAAAGGGTTTCTCACCATAATGAGAAAGCATGTGGGTTTTCAAACTACGCTTCACTGAACATTTATAATCACATAAATTACACTCAAATGGCTTCTCACCACTATGGGTGAGCATGTGTCTTTTGAGACTACTCTTCACTGTATATTTATAATTACATAAATTACACTGAAATGGTTTCTCACCATTATGAGAGAGCATATGGGTTTTTAGTCTAAGCCTCCCTGAACATTTATAGTCACATAAATCACACTCAATTGATTTTTCACCACTATGAGTGAGCATGTGGGTTTTCAACCTACTCTTTATTGAACATTTATAATCACATAAATTACACTCAAATGGTTTCTCAGTACTATGTGTAAGCATGTGACTTTTGAGATTACTCTTACTTGAACATTTATAATCGCATAAACTACAATCAAAGGGTTTCTCACCATTATGAGAAAGCATGTGGATTTTCAAACTACGCTTCACTGAACATTTATAATCACATATATTACACTCAATTGGCTTCTCACCACTATGGGTGAGCATGTGTCTTTTGAGATTACTGTTTATTGAACATTTATAGTCGCATAAGTTGCACTCAAAGGGTTTCTCGCCACTATGAGTGAGCATGTGCATTTTGAGACTACTCTTCGCTGTATATTTATAATTACATAAATTACACTCAAATCGTTTCTCACCATTATGAGAGAGCATATGGGTTTTTAGTCTAAACCTCCCTGAACATTTATAGTCACATAAATTACACTCAATTGATTTCTCACCACTATGAGTGAGCATGTGGGTTTTCAACCTACTCTTTATTGAACATTTATAATCACATAAATTACACTCAAATGGTTTCTCACCACTATGGGTGAGCATGTGTCTTTTGAGATTGCTCTTGAATGAACATTTATAATCGCATAAATTACACTCAAATGGTGTCTCACCACTATGAGACAGCATGTGTATTTTGAGATTACGTTTCACTGAACATTTGTAATCACATATATTACACTCAAACCATTTTTCCCTTGTACGAGTCTGTATGTGTTCATGTAAACGAGATCTTTCTGAAAATGTATATCGATGTTTTTACATTATTTTGTCACTATTAATGTGCAAACTACTTATGTTACTTACTAAAAAATGTTTGCTCTTCACTCTCAATATTTGCTTTAATCTCATTTTTGATTTTATAGTCTTCTATTTGTTGCAAATCTATTTCGATATTCTGATCACTTTCAGTTTTTATTGCAGTTGGTACATCATCATCGTCCATTATATAATACCAATATTTTATCAAATTACAACCTGAGAAAAGAAATATTAACAACGGAAAATTTGTAGAGCAAAAGCGTTTACCTTTTAAATAAATATTATCAGCCCTATGTATTCATATGTATATATACATAATATGTTATCCATTCACTGTGACGTACCGTTCACGTGACTGTACACGTTAGCCATGACCTTTTGGAAGAGTTCACTCTTCTCGTTTGTCGGTAAGGTTTGTCGTCACAAATTGTAAAGTTATCGAAAAATGAAAATATTTGTGCAAATTTAAATAACTAAATAAATAAACTAGTAATATCTGAGTGCTTCCTTATACGGAGTAAAAAGTGAAATAGAAAATCTATACGTTATTTAGTGTAAGTTTACGTGCACATCGTTACTAAATTATGACGTCAGACTATGCGCTGTTGCCATATGGAATTCGATATTCCTTGTTTGGTTCAACACCTTTGCTGCATATTTTCAGTGTACGTTTTTAAAATAAATAATTATTTTCTTATGAACAATATGACTTTGTTCATCCCCATCCATTCCCCCATCGTCCCCTGGTTTGGATGGTCATTCTTATAGTATACGAATTCAATTTGTCGTAAGACAATGGATAAAGAACTTCTACTTCCTTCATACATGAACTTGGATTTTAATTTTTTTGACAAAATATTAAGTGATACATGTTCTCCTGTAACCAAATGTGGTATATCAATTGGAGATCACAGGCACACACATAACGTCAGGTATAGAGATTCAAATTGACTGAGGATGGTTTGAATTTGGCGCCTTCAGTTTTAGTGTATTTCACGATGTTAGTGTAGCACTATTAAAATATGTTGCGTCAAATTACAACGGCAACTGGTCACTTTCTCGTTTACATCGCTGTGCTTTGCCACGTTGTTCTGGATTTTCATTGAATTTTTGCTTTGTTTCGCTTGTTTTCTTATTTTACAAAACAGTTCTTTTCAAAAGTAGGGCTTTTTAGACGATTTTATTATCAAGTGAAAGCTTACTATTTAAAATTAATGAAGTTTATAAGCTATATTATTTTTCAGACGCCACTGTAAAATAAAAGAATATCCGAAAAGTATTCATGTTGCCAACATGACAATAATTTACCGTGGTGGTAAACTCAGACAGTCCTCATTAATTTTGGATCACCCCTTACTTACTGTTCTTATACATTTCATAAATTTCATTGCGAATAGATTTCGTTTCCTATTTGGACTGGAAACTTCTTCCGCAGTTGAAATGTTGGAAGCAGTTTTAAAATATATTCTTAGTTCGTGAAAAACTATAATTTTATACAGTTAAATTTTTCTAACAGAAAAATGAAAACGTAAACTAACTTCTCTTGCAATTGAATGAATAAGCGGACCGTTTAAAATAATTTATTAATATCTTAACTAATAATCTTGATGTTTTACACCATACTTTGGACATCTTGAAGTCAACAAATAATAGAAACAGGGAGAATCACGAAATACAGTAAATCAAAATAACAAACTAAACTTAGAAAACACAAGAAATAAATTTGACAATACAGCGTGTCGCATACACAGGTGTACCAACCTGTTTTTCCGTTGAAGTAAATGTGTATTTTCTCATTAAATTAACAAATTACGTTTTGGTTAAAAAACCTATTTGTATTTATTCTATAAATAAATATATTACTAAGGGCCGGTATTATAAAACTTTTTACTTCCTAGATAAAATTTACTTTGAGAGTAAATTCATTTGTTCTGTCAATTTCATATGCAAATGGACAGAATAAATTAATTTACTCTCAAAGTAAATTTTATCTAGGAAGTAAAAAGTTTTATAATACCGGCCCTAAATATACAAAAATTAAATTTTATTATTTTCGATAAATCAAATAATCTTTATTAATAAATTAAATTTTGAACGTTATTATTTGCAGAGTTAGTTGTACTCTTACGTCACTATTTTTATATTTATGCAACACCACCTGTATAACTAAGGCCTCACAACATATTGTAAACGTCATAGTGACGTCACATACAAAAGGCAAAAACAAACGACAAACAAAAAAAAACTATAATAGTATTATGTCAAATGTGTAATTGTGTTGGCTATTGCATTGTAATTTTTATATGTGTAGCATATTATTAGCTTGTATAATTAATATAATGTAGTACTAATAAAGTAAACAAGTGTTGTGTTATTGTGTACCCGGTGCAACGGTAATTACAATGAAAAACACAAGATGCACGTGTTTAAGTTTCCGAAAGACGACACATCACAAGAAAGTGGATTCATAAAATTCACCGAGAAAATTGTATGCCATCGAATTATTCTGTAGTGAGCTAGTTATTAGCTTTTATTTGGTTTGCTTTTTACCTGTTTCGTAAGATGCTAACAAGTTTTATTAAAGAGTAGAATCATTGTTTGATATAACTGTTGGTGCTCTGGCGTCTTTACAGTAGAAATTATACCAAAGGAGGTTTAGTAAATTTAAAACACCCAAGATCCTCGCGACCAAAGGGTTTTCTTTAGAAAAGATTCGAAAAAACACATAAAAATTATAAAATCTTTCTGTCAAGTATAACTGTAACCTAACAATCTAACCTCAAAATAACAACTTTAGCATTGATTTTCTGATTATTATTTACGCGTGACTTTTAATAACATAATTTATTTACAAAAGGATGGTTTACCTATGGGTAATTCTCTAAGTCCTCTATTAGCTAACATACGAGTATTTATGGACAAGTTCGAAGATCGAATATTTGAATTGAACCTCTCTAAACACATTATATTCTGGTTTCGTTATGTTGATTACATTTTAGCTTGTTTTGACAGTTCTTTTGAGGTTATCAATGAATTTTTAATTCTTATTAACAGTATCCACCCTAACATAGAATTTACACTAGAAACAGAACAAAACAGCTATAAACTTTCTAGACTTAAATATCAAGATTAACGCAGACAATCTATTTGAATTTCCCATATACAGAAAACCAACACAAACAGAGATAACAATACCAAATAAATCTTGTCACCATAATACACATAAAATAGCAGCCTACAGATCATTAGTACACAGAGCTTTAACTATTCCACTAACAAAATCAGATTTTCGCAAAGAGATATCAACCATTAAACAACTAGCACATGCAAATCATTACAATCCGAACATGATTGACATTTTAATTAAACAAAAAGATTATAGGTTAGCTATCAAAAGAATATATCCCATTGACAATCAAACAGAAGACACAAATTACATATCTATACCATATTTTGGAAGAATATCAGAAAAAATTGCACATAATAATAATAATTTTATTTCAAGCATACACAAAATACAATAGCAGTGTGTTGAAACACGTCAAAGAACAACTTTCTTATCTCTAACAATAATAATTAAGCGACATATAAACAGTATAAATTACGCTGTATCAAAGAATTCATTAATTGTATACGGCTCTATGTTTACTAAATACTTACAAACATCTCTTTTAAATTTTTTCAAAGTTTCTATAGTTTTTATTTCATTTGGTAGTTTATTGAAAATTTGTATACTGGCATAACAAAGACTCTTCTCATACATTGAATGATTATGAATAGGATAATTATAATTTTGTTTCCATCTTGTATTGTGATCATGTTGTGATTCATATTGAACAAAATTGTGCTTATATTTAAAATTAAATATCAAACATTCGTATATATACATTCCAACCACAGTTAACATGTTATTTCTTTTAAAGAAACTTCTACAGGATATTCCAAACGGGATATCAAACAGAACCCTAATCGCCTGTTTTTGTAGAATTAATATTTTATTAATGTTAATTTCAGTTGTTCCACCCCAAAATAAAATCCCATATTTTAGTTTTGAAATAAAACAAGAATAATAAACTGTTTTTAATGTTTGGATATTAACAGTTTTTTTGATAACTCTCATGCTATATATCACGCTGTTTAACTTTTTAGATAACTCATTTATATGACCTGTCCAGGATAATGAGGAATCTGTTTGAATCCCTAAAAATATACTAAGAAAAACCAACAATTATAAAATAACATTTAAAACCAACACTAACACTTTTTCATTTTTATTTAATGCTAAAGACAGAACACATGATATCATGAAATCGGGCATTTGCCGTTTAAATTGTTCTTTTTGTAGTTCGGTATATATTGGGCAAACACTTCGAAATTTTGACATAAGATATAAAGAACACGTACGTCATTACAAAAATAAACATCCTGAAAAATCGAATTACGCCAAACACCTTTTAGAACAAAATCACACAATGACTCCTCTTAATAATATTAAATTCCTACATTTTTGTAATAACAAATGCAAATTAGACATTTTAGAAGCCTTTGAGATATACAAACACAAACTCAGGGTACCTTTAATGAATGAACAACCTGAGCTCAGTAATTCTCCATTACTGGAAGTATTAGATATTTAATTCTGATTATTATTATTATTTTATCTAGTTACCTATTTTTGTATCTACCTTAGCGACGTGTTTGTTTATAATTATATTACCTTTGATAATGACAGCATAGCTGTCGAAACAATATTGTCAGGTTGTATTTTAATAAAACTGTGAAACTTTTACTAATCTTTATTTATTTCATGATTAATGCTAGATATTTACATACTTAAAGTGGATTATATAAGAACTATTTATGTATTATTACAACAATTTTTAAACATTTATTTATTCACTAATATACAGTATCTGGCCATATCATTAGGGACATCTAATAAGTTTGATGTTAAAAGTTATGTACTGTTAATACCAGCAATAAAAGATTCTGGGAAATGTTTGACGTATGTTTATTAACGCCTGTTGTATGAATAAACAATTGAATAAAATAATTGTAAATAATGAACTGCAATAAACGCTGAATTTGCTGAACATGCTAATAACTGAAGGATGTAATGTCTTAGAGGGTACTGACCAAAATAATGAAGAAGATATTTTGCTATTTCTGTAGAAAATAATCGTACAAACGTTTCCAAGAAACTCTCTTCTACAGAAATAGTAAAATATTTTCTTCATTATTTTGTCCAATATCCTCTAAGACATTACTTCCTTCACTTACTGGCGTGTTCATCAAATTCGCCGTTTATACAAGTTTATTACTTATAATAATTTTATTGAATTGTTTGTTAATACAACAAGTGCTAATAAACATACGTGAAACATTTCCCAAATTCTTTTATTCCCCGTTTTAACAATACATAACTTTAACATCAAAATTATTGGATGTGCCTAATAATATGGTCATATACTGTATTTGATTACTAACTAATTAGATAAAGCACATTTCAATTCACCGGTTGAATACTAACTGAACTCCCTTCTGTGCGCAAACGTCAATTTATATCCCCATATAAAGTTCTAGACCGTACTGGATTAGATTAGTTGGTGTATTGTTTTATTCATCCGGCGATGACTCATGCCGATGAATCATACATGCAGGTGTTGATGACTTACACGACAGACCACTCAGAATGGTCTCCATTAGACGCTCGAGGTGGTCGGAGCGTTACATAGGCCGAAAGGTATAACCGTGAACTACCATAACCCGGAACCAATAGTAAACGCGGTCTTCTCCCGGTCTTCAGGTTTTACCTCAACTTGCCAATAACTACTCTTTAAGTCTAAAGTCGAAAACCATCGTGAACCAGACAGGGTATCTAACGTGTCGTCGATGCGTGGTAAGGGATAGCTGTCTTTCTTGGTCACGTTATTGAGCTGCCGATAGTCCACACAAAATCTCGTTGACCCGTCCTTCTTACTGACCAGTACCACCGGTGATGCCCATGGACTGCTGGATGGCTCGATGACCCTTTGTTCTTCCATTAGGTAATAATCTTTTCGGCTTCTGCTCGCCTTGCTAGAGGTAGACGTCTCGGTTGTTGTCGGACTAGCCTACAGTTCCCTATATTCATTTTATATCGCACAATATTGGTTCGTCCCTTCTGGGTATCGTTAAGAGCGAAGATATCGGTGAACCAAACCCTGTACCTCTTTCATTTCCGTTCTATTAAGATCTTCGCACGAACTAGTAACCATACCCGCTAATTTTCCACCTTGGTGTTTGGGCACTGGTTTTGGAGCATCAGCCACATACCTGGCTACTCGGAATACTGGCACACACTGTCCCACAAAGGTGCTCTTCTTTAATGTCACCGGATCCATATTAACGTTCATAATTCTCACCGGTACTATCTTTCCAACCTTGATCAGCGCTTTTCCCACCAGTATGCCACTATGGATCTTCTTATCACAGACAGGCTCCATCATTCGCACACATCCTACCCGAAGATCTCTATCCAAACCTGCCTCAACAATTATCTCGCTCCGACCCGGTAATACCACGTCTTCTGTCAGCAATACCCTTACGAAAAGGTCTTCCCGTGGGTGCAAAGGAAGTTCTTCGTTACCAATCATCAAAACACCCTCCTTCAAGTCCAATGTAAAACCAAATTTTCTCAGGAGGTTCATTCCCAAGATGAAGTCGTCAGTGCTGTCGGCTACCAGCACCTCATGATCACGCTCTTCACTTCCAATGCCAATCTTCATCTTCACCACTCCTTGTGTTGGTATTACTTCACCTGCCGCTGTACGGAGTTAAGTAGTTGTCTGTAACAGCTTCATACTTGTTCGTAGAACATTAGGGCGTATGATAAACTTGTCTCCCCCGTATCAACGAGTAGTGGAACAGTTCGATTAACAATTTTCCCATCTACGAACAAACTGCTGGTACTATTCTTTGATGTTACGGCATGGATGGTTTCTCTGAAGACCTTCTCCATTCTTCTGGACAGGATTCTTCACCTGCGCATGATACACTTGTTGAAGATGCGCGTCTCCGTATCTTATCTCCAACAGAGAGACTAACAGCTGGTAATCGCTTTCCTGCCCTGCTGGAAATGGTTTACAGGACGTTCACCGCGTCTCCACGCAAAGTCACAGTTAAAGAAGCGGCCTTTTCTTGTTGTTTATAGTAGGTCGACCAAGGTATCTTTCCATCGAACGTGGGTGGTTTCACTATTCTTTATCCCTGTGGTAGGACCCCTTTCATCTTTAAATTGTTTCTTTACTCCATCAAACGGCCACTCCGACATTGGGGAAAACCGTAGTTGAGTCATTCTTTTTTCGAGCACTTTAGTTATGCTATCTTTCTCAGTTGTTAGTGGTAGTTGCATTTGGGCTACTTTCTCTTCTACCATTTTTACTACCCTATCCTGTTCCGCCAATCTACCCTCCAAAAACTGCAAGTTTTTGCCCTCACGATCACGTGCTTCGTTGCCGCACGTTTTTTGAAGATACGTGGGCTACAAGCTTCACAAAATGTACTACTGCCACTGTGTGGCAAGGGTACTTTGTAAAGGACCATTCTGGTACTGTGCTATCTGGGAAAGAAAGTTTATATATGAGTTCAAAATACATTATAACCTTCCCAACATATTGCTATTGCTCAAGAGAAAATCGTATTTTAATTATTGGACCAATAGAGATTGTTCTTTGTATTTCTTAAATTTAATTGATCAGACCAAATTGAGGTGCAGGAAATTAGTCGCACTTTTTTTTATACTAGGACTCATAAATAACAATTCTTAGCGCTCAATTAGCGCCGTTAAAACTAGAATTTGCGCCGCCCTCTGAAACACAGAAATTTCAATGCGACCAAGTTCACGTGAACTTGGCCCACACAATTTTATTTTTTAATTTTTTTAGAAATTTTATTACCGTCATCTTGCCCTGAATTTGCGCCCACTAATTCCGTTACAGTTTTTAAGAAATGTTGCATTTTTAGAGAGAAATAAATTTTTTAATTTTATTACCGTGAAGTTGACCGCACTTTTCTTCCGAAACGTTCTATTTCTAATATCAATATTTAGCGCTGAATTTGCGACAATTAGCGTCCACAAATAGAGACTTGCCCTTCATAAAGAATCTGGGTCAACGCGTGATCAACATCTGTGTAAACAAATTAGATGAGATCAGATTGCAAGCAACACTCTGATATTATCTATGTTAAAAATCTCTGCGTGATCCGGAATGAATTTTTGCCCTCGTGATTTTTGTGACCCAGATTAATTTTCTTGTTTAGGTAGTACCAAGGGCGTTATAGCGTATAGTCTATGTCGCTAGGGCGTAATTTTAATATTAAGCAATTGGTTTTGTTTTTTAAATTAAATTCAAAGCCGCTCACGCTAATGAAATCCCCCTTAATCTAATTAGCTTAACCTTATTAGGAAATCAAATGTTGTTTTTAAAAGTTTTTTAAAGCTGTTATTAGACCTTGAAGTTTTAAATACCTACCATAAACAAACATTGATAAATTATTTTATATATTAGCTTTCAGATTTCAGTTGGAACTAATAACAATTGTTACTAATATCACCATAATAGTAATTTATTTCATACTGTCACATTTGTCAGTTTTACGTCAACCTTTTTAGTCCAGAACATGCGATTTTACGGTCTAGTATGCCTGTAATAGTAGATTACTTACCGAGGCGGGAAGTAGAACATTACTCGGAGAGCAATGCTGCTGCCCGAGGCGCGAAGCGCCAAGGGCAGCAATTGCTCGACGCGTAATGTGTTCCCGCCGAGGTATGTATACTATTTTATTCACAATCGTACATAATTATGTTCTAACATTGATACCTTATACTTGATATATGAGGACACAACACCAGCGTTTTTATTCAGGTGGCGATAAAATGACAATTGCTGCAACAATTGTCAAAGTAAATTCGTGTCACTACTAAACCAAATTTAATTACATTGCTCCTAATTGCAATTTACACGATTTAAAATGCCTGATAGTGAAACTGATGTAAGTTGCACACCACCGGAATAGCGAGAAGTTGCTAAAACAGTGACTGACTGTTTGTTACCTGCTAAAAGTAAAGATAGATACGAAAACTTCTGCCATCTGTTGAGAATATTTAGAACGAGCAAAAGGTAAGTAATGGATATTACTAACCAAGAGAACTCATTACTAACCAAGAGAACTTATTATTGACTCTGATGTATAATAAACTACTTTCTAACTTTTTAAACATCAGTAATGAACACATTATGTATCGATTGTGAATAATAGTTATTTACGTGCCAAGCTTTGTATATTAATCTTTACGGGCGAGCTGGAAAGTTTGTGGGGCGAGCGACGAAGGAGCGAGCCTCCATAATCCAGCGAGCCCAGTAACGATTAATTGCAAAGCGTGTCGCATACAAACTTTTATTTACACCTTTACCACAATTTTTTTATAAGTTGTATATTTTTTATAAAAAGATATTTTGGAATCAAAGGCGGTAGCGCAATTTATAGCTAGGCGTTGCCATGGTGTTGTGGTTAAGCAACACATTAGTTGCCATAGCTTTTGTTGATACGCATTGTAAAATTTTACAGGTCTCTTTTAGGAGCCCGTAAAGTTTTACATGGCTGTGGCTGTAATTACTCATTTACTTAGATACATAAAGGCCTGTAAAGTGGCACTTACATAGAAGGGGGAAATAATTACGTTATAAGTCCTGGAAATGGAATTTTACAGTCGAGTTAGATGTAACATCGAAACGAGACTGTAAGACCATTTACAGGACGTATGACGTAATGCGTTTTATTTCATACTGAAATTATTGGAATATTGGTTTAATTTAAAAAAAATTATATAAAATAAATTTCCGAATGCAAAATATGGACATCTATGAAGAACGAGTTTCCATGGTAACTGATTACGTACTAAAACATTGTCCAGTTGATTGATTGTATTTGCGTCCGGTAAAATTTTTTACAGTCACAAGTGACTGTAAAAGTTTTTACAGGCATACTAGACTGTAAAATCGCATGTTCTGGGCTGAAAAGGTTGACGTAAAACTGACAAAAGTGACACAGTATGAAATAAATATGTTTATTTCATACTGTGTCACATTTATCAGTTTTACGTCAACCTTTTTAGTCCAGAACATGCGATTTTTCGGTCTAGTATGCCTGTAAAAAATTTTACAGTCACTTGTGACTGTAATAGTTATTTACGTGCCAAGCATTGTAAATTAATCTTTACGGGCGAGCTGGAAAGTTTGTGGGGCTAGCGACGAAGGAGCGAGCCTCCATAATCCAGCGAGCCCAGTAACGATTAATTGCAAAGCGTGTCACGTACAAACTTTTATTTCCACCTTCACCAGCATTTTTTTATGAATTGTATATTTTTTATAAAAAACATTTTGGAATCAAAGGCGGTAGCACAATTTATAGCTAGGCGTTGCCATGGTGCTGTGGTTAAGCAACACCTTAGTTGCCATAACTTTTTTGTTGATGAGCATTGTAAAACTTTACAGGTTTCTTTTAGAAGCCCGTAAAGTTTTACAGGGCTGTGGCTGTAATTACTCATTTACTTAGCTACATAAAGGCCTGTAAAGTGTCATTTACATAGAAAGGAAATAAAAAATTTTACCGGACGCAAATACAATCAATCAAGTGGACAATGTTTTAGTACGCAATCAGTTACCAAGGAAACTCGTTCTTCATAGATGTCCATATTTTGCATTCGGAAATTTATTTTATATAATTTTTTTTAAATTAAACCAATATTCCAATAATTGCAGTATGAAATAAAACGCATTACGTCATACGTCCTGGAAATGGTCTTACAGTCTCGTTTCGATGTTCCGGACTCGGCTCCTTCGTCGCCTTGTCCGTAACATCTTACTCGACTGTAAATTCCATTTCCAGGACTTATAACGTAAATTACTATTATAATTTTACATGTACTTTTCTAAAACCGTCGTCAAAATTACCAAAAATCTTGACTTTCTGTAATCAAAAAACTTGTGATTTGAGACCACTCATTTCTTGTATTAATGGTTAATATGTTCCTCTCTAAAACTTCGCATGCAATTAATGAAATTTATATTAATGTGATAAAGATTTAATATACTCCAGTTTTTTCGTCACGTTTTACTCTCGAAAAGTTAATTAACAAAAGTGCTAAATGTACAATTTTGGTAATCTTATAGTACCAGATATGTAAGGTCAGGTTTAGATGAAACTAAATAAAATCTCGTTACAGATAGCTTGTAAAGCCTACTAAATGTAAATTATTTTTCACGGTTTTTTTGAAAATTTTCTTATGTAAGAGTATGAATATCTATTGCGATTGAAAAGAGAATACAATACTTGATCTATTTCACTAAAAAATATATGTCATTTAAGAAAATGGGCCGATGACGTCATCACTCTGACGCCGATTTAGTAAATACGAAATTTTCTAAACCAGAACATAGAAAATGCTATGTTATTTAATAATATATATGGTTTAAACCATTTTTGACCAAAAATAAAGTTTCTACATAGCGGAGCGCTTTAAATCGAACATACTGTATAGCAATATTTTTTACTCTGCATGGATTTTATAAATTAAATATAATAATAATAATAATAATAATAATAATAAATGACTTTATTGCTCTTATGTATGTACATCAGTAATGAGAAACAAAAATTAATTAAATATTTAATCATAAGGTCAATCCCAAGGCGAGGTTCAGTTTCGTTACTGTTCTTCCACCTAAACCTTGATCTGATAAGAAAAAAAACATGACAATGTTAATGCCTAAACAACAAACTTAAACCTAAATTCGGTGATGATATGGTTACCATACTACTTTTCTATTTATAACAGCTAATTGAGAATAAAACATAATTAAGAATAAAACACAATTAGATGCACAACTACTGCCTTTGCTGATTCCATAAATAATTACGTAAATTTGACTTAAACTTTCTAATAGTATAAATCTTCAAATTATCTGACAATTTATTGTACTCATGATAAATTTGATATGAAAAACTTCTCTGAAATAAAGCAGTTTTATAGAGACGGGGATTGATATACGACCACAGTATCTCGTAGTGATATTATGCACATCTGATCTATAAGTAATTAAGTTGCAAAGGTATGGTGGACTTTGATTAACAACAATACTATGGAAAAGACACAGCATTTGTAATTTTCTTCGATTACTCATATTTAACCAACCAATTTCCAGCATCTTATAACTTATATGTTCAAATTTACGTATTCCATAAATGTAACGTAAGCAAGCGTTTTGTACTTTTTGTATTCTTTCATAAGTTACATTATCAATAGCTGGATGATAAACAGGTGCGCAATAATTGAATAAAGAAAGAAAAAGCACTTCTTGGTATCCTGTGATAAAGAATGTCTATGAGGATAAAGTTTTCTGAGTTGGGTGTAAGCTCTCCCCACGTAATTAGAAGTTTGGTCTTTAAACCTAAAGCTATTGTCTAACATTAAGCCTAAACTTTTAGCTTTAGTTAAAATTGGAATTTCTACATTGTTTATTTTAATAGAAATCTTACTGGTCAAGTCTTCAGTGCATCTTTTATTACCAAATAAAAGAACGGCAGACTTGTTTGGATTGATTTTCAGGGAAAGTTGTAGCGAAGCAAGATAAATGAAATTTAGACATCATTGACGGTTTTAACAGCTTGTACCCAATCAGAAGGATTAAAAGAATAATAGAGCTGCGTATCGTCAGCATATACATGAACAGAGCAATCTCGAATTGAATTGATTAGTACTGTGGTAGGTATACAAAGAATACAGCAGTGGTCCAAGAACAGAACCCTGCGGAACACCACGTATCACAGATACAGGTTCAGATACATTATTATGTAGCTTCACCTTCTGCTTTCAATTAGTCAAGTAGTTTTTAATTAAAAATGTCGCATTTTTACCAAAATGCATGTGCTGCAAAATGTTTAATAATGTATTGTGATTGACAGTATCAAAAGCCTTACTGTAGTCTAACAATACAAGAATAGTGGCATTACCTCTATCACTAGCAGTCAAGATATCATTAGTTACTCGTAAAAATACTGTAGTAGTACTGTAACCTGCATGGAACCCTGATTGTACGGAGGGCAAAATATTATTCTTATTGCCATATTCACATATTTGCAAAAAAATGATCTTTTCTAATATCTTAGATAAGGTCGATAAAATACTAATGGGTCTAAGATCTTTTAGCTCTAAAGGATTTTTTATTTTTGGCAGAGGTATAATAGCTTCCTTCCAACAATCTGGTACTATATTATTCTCAATGCATTCATTTATGATATGTGTAATGTATGGCAGAATCAGAGGACAGCACAGTTTAATCATACTGATATTGATGCAATCACTGACATAAGCTTTAGATTTTATTGAATTGATGATTTTGCATATTGAGGCAATGGAAACCGTTTTAAAAGAAAATTTGTTACTATCAGGTTCATTATTAACAGTAATAGTTAGAGGAGCATTTAGTAATACATTGTTGTCCATTGCAGGAATGCCATTAACAAAGTAATCATTCATCTCACTAACCTCTGCAATTTCGGTTGGAATTGATGAGAGCTTTTGTTTTCCTAAACCAAGAAAATGTAATTTATTCCACAGCGACTTATTGTCATTAGTATTAGCTAAATGACTAAAGTACGCCTTCTTCTCATTATTTATAGCAGTAGTGGTGTAACTGCGAAGTTGCTTATAATAATCCCAATGCTTAGGCAATTTTGAATTTCTAAACTTTGCTTTTGCTTTATTTCTCAGAGTTATGAGTAGCTTTATATTATCGGTAATGGAGTTATATTTTTATTGAATTTTCTGGTTTTTAATGGAGCATGTTTGTCAAATAACTGCATGATACTAGTGTTAAGATAATTTATTTTATCATTGACATTATTCATATGAAATGAAATGGGATACGGTTTAAGTCAGAATTGAATAAGTCCATATTAATTTTTGAGAAATTGCGTGATGTCCCGCAATAAGTTACGTTTTTAGATACTTGTAAATTAAAACTACAATAAGGCATATGGTGATCAGAGAAATGACATTCAACCACACCACTATCTGTTATTGATATTGCTTCAGATACCAAGATGAGGTCAATAAGCGAAGTTTTTCTGGTAGGCTGATTAACAATCTGAATTAAGCCTAGAGACTCCAACATTGAATTAACATGAATAAAAGGATTACTATCAACTTTTAATAAATCAATGTTGAAATCTCCAAGGCATAGAACATGCTCCGTAATCGGAAGACAAACAGAAAGCGAGTTTTCGATGTCATTTAAAAATAACTTATAATCAAATTTCGGGGGCCTGTATACTGATCCAACAGCTACTTTGACTCCTGAAACATTGATAAAATCCATAACTGTTCAATATTACTGTTACTTACGTCAATTATAGAATAGGCGAGTGAGTTACGAACATACAGTCCTACACCCCCCCCCTTCCCAATCTATCTTTTCTCAGAAAGGTATAACCTTCAATATAAACATCGGCATCGTAAATGTTAGGGCTAATCCATGTTTCAGATATAGTTAAAATGTCTATGTTTTCGGAGTCCATTAGTAACTTTAAATCAAAAATTTTTGGCAGCAAAGATTGTACATTTAAATGTGAGACTTTCATTATTTTCAGATTACACTAAAATCATTATTTTATACAAGACTAAAAAAAACAAACTAATGACTAAAAAAATATACTAAATCGAAGTATCTTATAATGATATTAAAAAGAAGGGAAAAAAATAATTACAATAAATAAAATATCAATACGAAACAAGTTATATCAATAATAACTAAAACAGAGGATGGTGAAAATATATTCTCAAATAAATTTAAATTTACCTAATTGGTGACAGTAGTAGTGGTAAGCGAATGCTGTCAATAATAAAAGCAGATTACATACAATTATAATTCAAAAAGTGCAAATAAGTATCGCACAAGTATTGAATTAGAATTTTTATATTTATGTGTATGTCGATAGCCGCTAGAAATATTCACATATCTTCCACTGATTTAATACGCTTAATGTTGTTACCAGTTTTAACTAATATTTTCCCATCATAGGACCATGCATTTTTTAGACCAAATCTATTTATAGCTTTTTTTAATAATTGTGCTCGGGCTTGTGTCAAGTCTTCTTTAATGACAATTTTGCTGTTTTTAAGAAGCTTCTTCTTGCTGAAAACCAGTTTTTTTGTGTTACGACTGACGAATTTGGCAATAATAGGTCTATGGGATCCCTCCCTTCCAGGGAGTCTGTGGCAACAGTCGAATATAGCAGATGTAACTTCTATACCCAGCTTCTCTTTGCATATGCTTGCGACTACTTGCTCTGTATTTTCGTTATTAGTTTCCGGTACACCAAATAACCGTACACTGTTTAAACGGGTGTACTGTTCCAGATCATCTTTAGCATGTAGTGATTCTTTTTCCATTAAACTTAATCGTGTTTCTAAAACCTGGACTTTATCATTCAATTCTTTGTATTCCCGATCCATACGTTGTTTAACTAACTCATAAATTTTATCAGTTATACCAGTTAAAAGTGTTGGGGAATTTAAAACTTTTTCAACTACGCGTTGAACAAAAGCTTCCTCATCAGTAGCTGACCGTGTTACAGGTTTAGCAGAGTCAGGCATTTTGAAGAGTAAATTAAAGCAATAATAAGCGCAGCAAAACGACCGACACGTCTACACTCTACCAAAGCATAACACCGAATCAACATAACAACCGAAATATGTTGTTCAATTATTAACATACTCATCAAAAGCATCTGAAGGTTATGGGAATGAAAGACATGTATATGATGTATTTTCTACGTCCTAATTTGAACGTGCCAAAGCCGCGGAGGCCCGTAATTACTACAACCCATTGAGCATCACTTTGGAATACTAATTGCAAGAAGCAATAAGAATTAGAGGCACGTTATCTTCATATAAACTTCTATTCCAGCGCTGAGGTATGGATTGCATATATTTCTAAATGTACAAGAATGTTTGGAAGGGTCAGACCATTACCATCGCTTATTACTGTAATCTTCTGCGAAAGTTACGAGATGCAATAAAAGAAAAACGCCGTGGTAAGATCGAGAAAAGTCCATTCGCCTGATCTTGCACCCAGTGATTTCTTTCTCCTCCACGAATTAAAACTACTGCGGGGTCGGCAATTTGATGATGTCATTATGGAAGTGGAACAATGGGTCTCCAGGCAATCATGGAACTTTTACAATGTTGGGTTAAGGAAGGCAGGCTTGCCGGACATCCCGGATTCTGCGGGATTGTCCCACGTTTAAAGCTTTTGTAACCATATTGTCCCGAAAAACAATTTTTCTTGTACATACATATACGAGGGGTCTCTGACCGGAAGTGAATCTAAAGTATTAAAACACAGAGGTAATTTATTTTTCATTATAGTTCCGTTTGACATCAAATTGGGAAACAGATAAAAATCGCTTGGGGCAACGTCTGGACTGTATAGTGATTGGTTGGTTTCATCAAATCCTGCATCCTTCACAGCATGCTTCGCAACATGAGCCGCGCTCGAAGACGCATTTTGATGAAGCGGCAACACGCCGCGTGTTAATTTTCCTCTTTTTTTTCTTTTACTGCCGCTTGAAATTGAACTATTAAGATATTCGCCAGTCATCGTAGATTCGCTCAGTCCCAGACGATGATAGCTATAAGCTTACGAACATTGGTTGCAACTTGAGTTTTCGTTCTTTTCTCGTCGCTGCATAAACTCCTGCTTTGATTCCGGGTCGTACTGGTCAATCCAGGTTTCATCTGGCTTTATCTTCATCAAATTGGATTTGAAGCATCGCCGCACATTTCCAGCATTTGGCGTGGACATTCCACTTGTCGAAGTCACTGGAACGCTGTTACCATTCTGGGAACCCTGGGAGCGATTAACTTGTTCATATGTAAATGGTTGTGTAAGATCTCTCCAACACGTTCTTTGCTCATGTTCAACTCCTCCGCTATTTGACAAATTCGTTGATCCTCCAATACCATTTTTTCCGATTTTCTTGATGTTCTCTTCAGTAACTACCGTGAAAGATGGTTCTTGTCCATGTGGAAACAGTTGTGTTCATCTTTTTACGGTTGCTTAGGTGCTTACGGTTATAATTTCAGTGTACTAGACTTAACTTTCTTTGTAAATCTATTATTAATAATTAAAATATTAGGATACACCCTCGTATCTTCCGAGACCCTTTTAGATAAAAATTAATGATTACATAAATTAAAGATCAACTGGTTTCTCAACACTACGAATGATCATATGCCTTTTGAGCTGATTGTTTGTTCCATACTAATTACATAAATTACACGCAAATGGTTTGTCACCACTATGAATAAGCATATGTTTTTTGAGACTACTTTTCTGTGTATATTTACAATCACATAAATTACACTCAAATGGTTTCACAACACTATGAGTAAACATATGTCTTTTGAGACTACCCTTCTCTGAAAATTTATAATCACATACATTACACTCAAATCGTTTTTTACCACTATGAGTGAGGAAGTGGGTTTTTAGCCTACCCTTCACTGAACATTTATAATCACAGAAATTACACTCAAATCGTTTTTCACCACTATGAGTGAGGAAGTGGGTTTTTAGCCTACCCTTCACTGAACATTTATAATCACAGAAATTACACTCAAATGGTTTCTCGCCACTATGAGAGAGCATGTGTGTTTTTAGCCTACTCTTCACTATACATTTGTAATTGCATAATTTACACTCAAATGGTTTCTCGCCACTATGAGTTAACATGTGTATTTTGAGAGTATTCTTCAACGTATATTTAGAATCACATAAATTACACTCAAATGGTTTCTCACCACTATGAGTGAGCATGTGTGATTTTAGCCTACTCTTCACTGTACATTTATAATTGCATAATTTACATTCAAATGGTTTCTCACCACTATGAATGCGGATATGCTTTTTGAGACCACTTTTAGTTGTACATTTACACTCACATAAACTACACTCAAATGGTTTCTCACCACTATGAGTGAGCATGTGTCTTTTTAGTCGATAGTTCACTGAAGTTTTATAATTACATAAATTACACTCAAATGGTTTGTCATCAATATGTATAGCCATGTGGCTGCTGAGATCATTTTTGCTTGAACATTTATAATCACATATATTACACTCCAACCATTTATCCCCTGTATGAGTTAGTATGTGTTCATATAAACGAGTTCTTTCTGAAAATGTATATTGATGATTTTTGCATTTGTCACTATTAATTTTTAAACTACTAGTGTTACTTACTAAAAAATGGCTGCTCTTTACTCTCAATATTTGTTTTAATTTCATCTTTGGTGTAATAATCTTCCATTTGTTGCAATTCTATTTCGATATCCTGATCTGTTTCAGTTTTTATTGTAGTTGCTACATTGTCACCGTCCATTATACCAATATTCTAACAAATTACAACCTGAAAAAACAAATATTAACTTTATATGATCTGAAGAGCCAATGTGTTTACAATTTAAATACGATTTCCAGGCTTATGTATTCATATGTAATCCATTCACCACTGTGTAAGAGGATTAGGATCGCACATGACCTTTTGGAAAAGTTCACTCTTCTGTATAGTGTTTGACGTCACAAATTGTAAAGTTACAAAAATGAAATAAAATATTGGCGTAAATTTAAATAATTACGTAAATATAAACTTGTAACATCTGGGTGCTTTCTTATAAGATGTAAAAACTGGAATAGATAGTCTACGTAAGAATTCAACGCGACGCTTACGAATCTATCATAGATTCGTAGAGTTGTAATAGAACTGTAAACAGTTCAGTGCTACCAATGTTGAAAATTAGATTTATCCACAGGGTGGCTCCGAATTATCTGATTTTATCCTCTGACTTTAGTGTCATCTCTATAGGATACTGTAGGATACTGTTATCTTAGACGTATTCTTTTGCACACTGTGATTAAATCCAACAACTTTTATCTACGATGATACAAAAAGTGACTACTTTTTACACTGCTTTTCGTATTGAGCTAGTGTTATAACTTTTTTTTCACGCCTACACTACGGGGGAACCAACAGCCAGTGGCGTAGCAACATCTTTTGGGGCCCGGGGCGGATTCTTCCTCTGGGGCCCCCCCATGAATCTTTCCAAATATAGGTACTATATCCGGCGTTCCGAAACCTTTTTTATCTAACCCCCATTACAAGGTAATCTGATATACAGTATTATATAAAGCTCACTGTAACTTAAACTAGCTATGTTTCGAATAATGGTTGAAAATTATCAATGCCGGATTTACTTGACATGGGGCCCTAGGCTGAATATACAAAGTGGCCCCCCGTCTTACTGTAAAAATGAAAAGTAACATGAATCTATTTGAAGAACAAAATTAAACAAATTTTTATTATTATAATTCATATTTTGCATAAATACGTTACAATCAGTACGGTAAGTAAGTTTTAAATCGAAATATATTATGCAATAGATAAATTCTCTAATAAATATATACAATATACAAATATTACCAGAAGTTAAATTCATTAAAACTTTAAAAGTACTGCAACTTCAATGCGGGACCCCTTGAACTTGTGGGCCCTAAGCTGAACCATTTTCAGCCTAATGGTAAATCCCTCGCTGCAAATTATTGCGTCAAAAAACTGGTTAAAAGTATTCTCAAATGAGGTTAGTAATAATCCATCAACATCATTTAACATTCATTTTTAAAGAGAAATTATAGTTTGCAGAAAATACGTATAATATGAAAATTGTTTCTCTTTTAAATTATTCATTTAACAGTGAATTTATTGACAATTCTTTTGGTCAAACAATTAATCGAAATTTATTTCAATATTTCCTATAGCTTAAAACACAATGTCATCCTGCGGTTTTTATCCTCTTTTCATGAAAGGTAATTGTTTATAATCATTATTAATAGTCCAGTAACCTTGTCATCAAAAGGGGGGTCTACCTTGAATGAAATGGGGTAGTAGATTTCTTTTTTTTATATTGTATGTGATAGTACCAAGATGCCAAATCCAATTTTTTGACCTCCGCGACCTTCCGGATCACCGCCAAAAAGAGGTAAAACCGCCGAAATTTTGCACTTTTTTTAAGTTTGGCGAATTTTGACCATGAAGGAGCACTTTTTCAAACAAGACAATTCTATTCATTTCAAAAGTACATTAAGTATGTTACAATCTAAGACCAAAACGATTACTATAGGGCTAATAGTTTCCGAGATATAGCTCCTCAAAGTTCATCGAAAAAGCGGTAAGACCCCCGAAAATATGCTTTTTTTAGATTTGGCCAATTTTGACCATGAAGGAACACTTTTCCGAAAAAGACAATACTATTCATTTTGAAAGCACATTAAATTTGCTACAATTTAAGACCAAAATGGTTACTTAAGATCTAATAGTTTCCGAAATATCGCTCCTCAGAATTGGTCGAAATTTACACCCATGCTATTTTTCAAGTATTAACCTATAGAACTGAGTTCAAAGGTTCAAAATAAGAATAGAATGGAATTGAATAGAATAGAAAACCTTTAGTCTTATTCAAACAAATTCATTTTTTACATTGGAATCTTAAAAATAATCCCTCGTAAATGGTTCACATTGTCAAGTGGGTATTACCAGAAATATGAAAAAGCGACAGGGAAAACGCGTTTCAATTTTGTTTAAACCTCTTGGAAGGTCCAGGTACAAAATACTCTTCAGCCTCTGTGTCCATGTTCTTTTGTACTTCTTCAGCCTGGTCAATTCATTTTAAGAGTACATTAAATTTGCTACAATTTAAGACCAAAATGGTTACTAATGGTCTAATAGTTTTCGAGATATCGCTCCCCAAAGTTGGTCAAAATTTCCACCCATGCTATTTTTCAAGTATTAACTTATAGAATTGGCATCAAACCTTTAATAATACCTCTCAAATAGTTCAATAATGTATAAATTTAGTATATGAAACATTCCGTTCGGGTTACATTAACATGCAAACGCATTTTGTGACTGGTTGCTGCATCACCCTCCATTCCCTAATACGAATGTCGTCATGTCTATGAGCAGTGGAGTTGTTGGAGTGGAAGAGGTCAACTGTCACATGGCTAGAGATATGGGCAAGGAAGCGATGTTGAAGATTGTAGGGGAAAACTACGAAAACTTCAAATTCAAAAGGAAGAATAAAGTGGTATCACTTTCTTCTTCTGTGAATACTGTGACTGTTGGCAAAAGGCAGGTGACTGTTGACCCCCTAACACTGTGTAACAGGCTATGCGTTATGAAACAGTCGGATGAAGAACTGAAGAACTTCACACACGAGCTTTCACCATATCCTCTGTCCCTAACCTGTTACTAACATAGTAACATCTACTTTCAGAAGTGCGGAAGAGGTAAAATACCAGATGTCCTCTACTCAACCACCTCGATATCTTCTTACCGTCACCTCATGCCCTTCACCCATGCGTTTAGTGGATGTGATTTTACTTCATGCTTCTTTGGTCAGGGATAAAACAAGTTGTTATCAGTAATTCAAAAGAATTCGGACCTCAAGGAGAAAGCAGCAGTTTTCTCCAACTCAGAAGCAACACCTGACGAAGTAGCTGAAGCAGGAGAGCAAATTCTCATTGCGCTGTAGGGTGAAAACAACTCAACGAAAAGCCTCAATTATCTGCGCTATTAGCTCTTTACAAAGACTGCAACCAAGACGAACTTTAACCTTGCCAGACTACCTCCCACTCAAGACGCTGCGAATCGATCCGCTCGAATGGGGGTGGGTTCTTACAGCTCACGGCCTTTCCCCAAGGATGATATCGAGGGATGCGGCCCCTTCCCACCTCATGCAAATGATCTCCTGCAACTGCAAGAAAGGATGTGACAATGCATGCTGTTGCAGAAAAGCAGGCTTGAAGTGCTCTATTGTATGTAGCCAATGTAGTGAACAATCCTGCGAGAATCGACCAGATATCATCGTTGACATGGATACTGCCAAGCTCGATGACCTACTACATGACGATGAGCTAGATGGACTGCTTGTATATCCTAACAGCCCTCCAGATAAGGAGATTGACCAGGCTGAAGAAGTACAGAAGAACATGGGCACAGAGGCTGAAGAGTATCTTGAACCTGGACCTTCCAAGAGGTTTAAACAAAATTGAAACGCGTTTTCCCTGTCGCCTTTTCATATTTCTGGTAATACCCACTTGACAACATGAACCATTTACGAGGGATTATTTTTAAGATTCCATTGTAAAAAATGATTTTGTTTGAATAAGACTAAAGATTTTCTATTCTATTCAATTCTTATTTTGAACCTTTGAACTCAGTTCTATAGGTTAATACTTGAAAAATAGCATGGGTGTAAATTTCCACCAATTCTGAGTGGCGATATTTCGGAAACTATTAGACCTTAAGGAACCATTTTAGTCTTAAATTATAGCAAATTTAATGTGCTTTCAAAATGAATAAAATTGTCTTTTTCGGAAAAGTGTTCCTTCATGGTCAAAATTGGCCAAATCTAAAAAAAGCATATTTTTGGGGGTCTTACCGCTTTTTCGATGAACTTTGAGGAGCTATATCTCGGAAACTATTAGCCCTATAGTAATCATTTTGGTCTTAGATTGTAACAAACTTAATGTACCTTTGAAATGAATAGAATTGTCTTGTTTGAAAAAGTGCTCCTTCATGGTCAAAATTGGCCAAACATAGAAAAAGTGCAAAATTTCGGCGGTTTTACCTCTTTTTGGCGGTGATCCGGAAGGTCGCAAAATTGAATTTGGCATCTCGGTACTATCACATACAATATAAAAAAAGAAATCTACTACCCCATTTCATGCAAGGTAAAATGTACTAGGTTACTGGGCTATAAGTGTTTTGCAGTAAGCATTCCCGAGTTGTAAGTAATGTTGAAAAATATGAACATTTAAAATGTAAATTTTAAAATATTTACAAAAAATATGTAAAATTCAAATTCTTCTTCTTCTGCCCCCCTGAGACCGGGGCCCGGGGCGGACCACCCCCCGCCCCCCCCCGTTGCTACGCCACTGCCAACAGCTAAGGGAATACGCACATCTATACTTGAGGTGGCGAAATTTTTATTACACGCTAATATAAACAAAAGATGTGTGATAATATTAAAGAACGAGTTTCATAAGGCAAGATTTATTGCACGAGTGCAAAAAGAACAAGTGCAATAATGACTTATGAAACGAGTTTTTTATGCTATTTTCTTTCTAGTTTGCCCCTTTTATTCCCTTTTTAAATAAAAAAATCTCAATTTCAAAATTTAGGGAATTTTGTGGTAGTTAACAACACTCATATGACATTTGAAAATTCAAATTTTTAGAATAAAGTTTTTGTCAATTTTCTTTTTTTTTAATTCTTTTTCAATGCTACCAACCTTGAAAAAGTTGGGCGGTTGAAAAATCACTCAAAATGCTATTAACGCACTGTTTTGGGTGCTTTAACAGCTTTATTATATACGTAAAATAGAAAATAGTATATTAAAGAACGAGTTTCATAAGGCAAGATTTATTGCACGAGCTCAAATTTAGAAAACGAGCGGCTTGCGGCTAGTTTTCTAAAGGACGAGTGCAATAATGACTTATGAAACGAGTTTTTCATGCTATTTTTTCTATTTTGCGTCTTAGGGCCGGTTGTTCAGTTGGTCGTATATCCTATGGCATTACTAAACTCTGGTTATAAATAAATTTGGTGTAAATAAGTTTTGCGTTGTTCAGTACAAAGATATTTTAAGATTAGTTAAACCTCGAAATCGTTATGTTGGTACAATGTTTTTGTAGTTTTACAGTTGCTCTTTCTAGGTTTTTCTATGGTTTATGGTTTTTACACCGTTTTTCATGCACGTATTTGTTGTTTTAACCTTAAATTGTTTCGTTGTTAAGTCAAGTGCTTTAATATTGTCCAACTTTATAATAGATTAATGAAAGATATTGTAAATTATTCATTTAGTACGTTCAGATCAAAACTACGTCAGCGTTTACATCTCCAACAGGATAGTTAAGAAAACTACACTTTTTTTTTTTCTTTAATAAAATTTGGGTATTTACATTACAATTATTAAGTTATTTATTGTAATTATTAATCTGGTTATATTGTGGACCTCCATCAGATTTATCAAATTTATAAAATTTTTCAAATTTTTCTTTTTTCTCTGCCATTGTTTGTATGCTCGCATTTTTGATCTTTCGATTTCTGTTTGTTTTGTTAATTGTTAGTTAGCTATAAATATAACACTTGTTGTTTTAAATTTAAGGTATGTTAAAACATATCTAGAATGTTAGTTAGGATGTCTGCTTAAGGGTTCGCAAGGAAGAACAGAGGCTATTAGACCATCTGATTGCGATCCTTTTAGCCCAATAAAGTCTATATATATATATATACTTTTTTTTTTATGATATAGCAATTGCTACTTAATTAGAACAACCTTATTGTAATAAGTATTATGTTAATCATGTACCACAAATGAAATGGGCTAATAAATAAATATTATTATTATTATTATTATTATTATTATTAAGTGTTAGATATATATTTTTCAATTTCTTCATTAGGGGACGCACTTGAATAATACTTATTAGCTAATATAAATTATACAATAATTTATACGTAAATTGCTGTGTAAGCTATCTAACGCATTTATTTTTCTGAATTCTTTGGTTTTATTAATGCAATTTAATAATAAATTACATGTGCAAGTAATAAATAATCGAAGTTGCAAGAGATCGAGATATTAATTACGCGGCAAAAGGGCAAGCCTTATTAATATCGTTGATCAAAAAGTATTCAAAAATAATTGAAAATCCACCTTCATAATAATAATTATTTTTAATTGTTTTATTAATTATTAAAACAATCTTTCTGTTTATAATTTCTTGACAACTGTCTATAAGTTTTGTTTCTCTCTCCAATATTTTTAGGTTATTCATAATCTAACCACATCTTAAACCCTCAACGTCGGTGGTTTAGTTAACGACAAAAATAAATTATAGTTAAAAGTTAACTTCTTACTGAACAACTCGCTTTTCACAGTTAAAGCCGAGTTACTAGTAACCAGAAGTTAACCACGTACTGAACAACCGGCCCTTAGACTTCTTCCCTTTTTAAATAAAGAAATCGCAATTTTAAAATTTAGCGATTTTTGTGGTAGTTGACAACACTGATGTGACATTTGAAAATTCATTGATTGACACAGAAAACTTTTGTCAATTTTCTGTTTTTCAATTATTTTTTCAATGCTACCAACCTTGAAAAAGTTGGGCTATTAAAGCACTCAAATGAGCTATTAACGCACTGTTTTCGGTGCTTTAACAGCTTTATTATAGACGCAAAATAGAAAAATGATTTTTTTTATTTTCAATTTTCTATGTCAATCAATGAATTTTCAAATGTCACATCAGTGTTGTCAACTACCACAAAAATCCCTAAATTTTGAAATAGCGATTATTTTATTTAAAAAGGGAATAAAAGACGCAAAATAGAAAAAATAGCATAAAAAACTCGTTTTATAAGTCATTATTGCACTCGTCCTTTAGAAAACTCGCCGCAAGCGGCTCGTTTTATTAATTTGGGCTCGTGCAATAAATCTTGCCTTATGAAACTCGTTCTTTAATATACTATTATTAATATTTCACAAACTGGTTGCTAAGCAACTTAGCGCGTAAAGATCAAACCACTGATATACATGACATAAGTCAAAATTTTAAAAAATATTAATTAAAATGAATGCTCTTTTAACTTTTAAGTAAATCGTTAAGATTGTAGATAAAACGTTGTAGTTGAGATACACATATAAAAAGTCTCTTCATGGAACTTACGTTTAAAACACTCGCTCGTGTCTTAAAACCGTTCACGCAATAAAGAATGACTTTTTATACTTGTATCTTAAATATCTAGTATTGTGATTTAATTACAATGCGATTAAAAGAACATTGGCAATAGTTACAAGTTTCGTCACATCGCTTATTTACGATTCAATCATGTCAATCACAGAGTTTCTACGATTCAAAAGGGTAAGGGGATTCCAATCATGCTAAAAATATTTCACTAGTTGGGGGTTAATCAGCATTCAAAAAAATGATATGCGCTAAAAAACTACCAATCCGATTTACTATTATAGAGCAAAAGAATACTACTACTATCTTTATTATTAAAATACTGTATGATGTAGATTCTAACAAAAAAAATAAACATCTGCTTAAATTATAAAAACACATTCTCCACATTAAGCCCTGAGTTTTAAAAATGCTTTTAAATTAAATTCTAAATTCTTTAGAAATATATTTTGTATACAAACAAAGGAGGAGTATCAGTAACTAATAATAAAATTGGGGAAAAACTATAGGGACGCGCCAAAGATTGACCTGCATTTTAGCGGAATTTTATTAATTCCAATTATGCTGTAGAATAATTGCCAAACTGAAAGGTTTGAAGGTTATGTTACAACTAAAGCATGCATCCCATTGGTTGCATCACATACTTTAATATTATTAATACCGGAAACTTATTTTGAAAAAATGGGAGACAAAATTGAATAGCGCTTCTTGGGGTGTGGTGTGCAAATAAACCTGACATTTCTAAAATATGTGGAAGGTAGTTAAAAAAATCGCCATTTTAATGAAAGATTGAATAGTTTAGATATATTGTAAAAGTTTATATATTTTAGCATAGCAGTAATAAACCATCGTTTAACGAAAATAGTGTTGTATTTTAATTAGATGCAGGTTTTCCACCGAAGAACCATTTATTAGTTGCAAACCCATCTGCGAAGATGGCGCTTCAAAAACGTCCCCTATATAGCCCCCTTATTTTCAAATAGTAGCGACCATTGAACTCCTATATTGCTAGTAGCGGTCTGGAGAGGGACGAAACTATCACAGTGCAGACATATATGCGTGTGCCTCTCTCTCTCGTAACTACTTCGAGTCTTACGCGCATGCCCGAGGGAAGGGGGCTTGCCCCGCCACACTTCCAATTGCCCTCCGGACTCGTGACGCTTGCGCACAACGGGTCGAGTAGTTTAAAAAGAGATAGAAGTAGTCATTTGCTGCCTCACTTACTCCGTGACACTTCCACTTACGGGCGCTAGCAATATGAGTATTAAATATATGATCTCGTCGCTGGAGCAACACTATGTTGGTGACATTGGAAATTACCAGATTTGACATTTCGTTTTACACTAAATCTTAGGTTTAATAATCATCATGCACAAAATTATTCACAATTTAACATGGATTTGATAACGGACATTCATGTTATGTAAAAACGATCATATTACTGTAATATACAACAACGAAATTGTAATTTTTAACGAAATATTTGTTAAGATGACGAAACAATATGCATGTGGTGATTTTTTCTTTATTAAAGTTTGTGCCTGGTTTATTCCACGATGTCGCTACTGTTTGAAATAGAGGGGCTATAGTCACCTATATAGCCCCTCTATATCAAATAGTAGACATCGTGGAAAAATTACTACATTCATGATGTTGCGGAATAAAAAGCTGTTCAAAAATTAGATTTACGAAGGTATATGTTATATTACTATGGCCGTTTTTACAGAACATGAATGTCCATTATCAAATTAATGTTAAACTGTGAAAATCTTTGTGCATGATTATTATTAAACCTAAGATTTATTGTAAGACAGAATGTCAAATCTGGTAACATTCAATATCGCCAACATCGTTCTGGTGCTTTTGCTCCAGCGGTGAAATCAATCGTTGTCGCTACTATTTGAAAATAACAAAATAAGTTTCTGGTATTAATAATATTAATGTATTTGTTGGTAGGCAACGAAAGTACGTATATTCACCAATTGGTTTTGTGCACATGATAACGAGGTGTTCCATTCTCTGAGGTAATACAGTTTTTTTTTTTTTAAAAATTACATTAACGTTATTACCAAGAACAATAGTGCACTTATCCGTCGGCGATAACAAAAAATAGATTAAATTTTGTCACTATAAATAAGAATTTTTCATTTAATAAAACTATAAATAAAGTAATTGGAATTAAGTTAATTTATTTTTGAATTATTCAAAATATCCACAAATTATCCGGTCAATGAGAGGGTTAGAAAACTATTTCTGACACCAAACATAACCAGTTGAAAATTCTAAGCCTAGCACTCCTCTCTCCCAGTTTACCTTTCTCTCTTCCGATATATCTTCCTCTCTGACTTACCCCTTCCCTCCGGTTTATTCTACATACATAAATACGGAAATTCTACCTTACGAAATGATAAGAATAAAATCAAAAATCGATTTTGTTTAAAAAACATTCTTGAAAACGTCTATTAGTACATATTTAAAAAAAATTACATAATAATAGTGTTGGGAAATTTCCAGAAATTTATTTTTTGGTAACTTTCCATCTAAATATTTCCGGAAACTTATAGAAATGGCAAACGTTCCGTGGAAATATTCTGGGGTTCCGTGGGACCAGTTGTAAGTCCTGTAATATAACAAAAGGATACCACTTGCAAAGCTTTAAGCTTTCCTACAATAACGGCCTAATTACTATTTTATTTGTCAGTGCCTTTTGCTACCACATATTTAAGTGAAATAAAAAAATAAAATATCGCAATAAACTGAATGCTACACAGCTAAAGCTTCAATATAAAAAACTCGGCCCAATAGAACTCTCAAACGAACTGGAATAAAAAATCAGCCTTGCGTTTTAAATGTATCGATTAATTTAATATAAAGTATTTACAGGAATAAATTCCAAGAACAAATACTTATTTATAAACATACAGTATATGCAACTAGCGAAGGTTAAATGAATGAAACATTTAAGTAGTAGAATTTTCATTAATTATAATAATATTACATTAATATATGTTAATAATACATATGCAGTTTTCAACTAATGCGGGTTTGGTGCAACTTTTATAATCGTAAATAGTTCCAAAAGTTACTAATGTTGCAAGTAAATAGATAGTCGTTTCCTTGCGTATCAAAATAAATGTTTTAGATTTATTTAAAAATATAAAACTTAATTAATTTTTAGATATTATGTAATGTTGACTAATATACAAAACGAAAGCTTCAATATAAACTAAGTATCACGTAGAATGGCCCAGTAGAACTCTCAAAAGAACTGGAACAAAAATAAGCCTTGTTTTAAATATATAAATAAGTAGGAAAAGAGAGAAAATAAGAATTATTAAAAATGTAATAGAGTAATAGATGCTTTACTAACGTAATAGATCTTTTACAATTGTAATAGACATAATCTCCCTGACTGTAAACTGTACAGCAGGGTTGCCAGATTATTTTAATGTAAAATCACCAGATATTTGTTTTAATAAAAGTTTAAAATTTTTTTATCAGAATGCAAGACGAAATTATCAATATTGTTCGATGAATTTATAAACTTTCAAAATCTAAAGTCAGTAAATATAATTGTAAACATTATGGTATTTGGGTAACGATTTGGTATTAACCACTTGTAAAAATTTTAATGTTAATAAATGTTTGTTACCTGTATTCAAAGAGGATGCCTACCATCCAGCGATAATTTGTGATATTGTAAAAAATACAAATAAAAAACAAAAGTTGTCAAATAATCAATATAAATACAATTCTAAGAATGTAAATTGGTATCTAATGCTTTACAATTTGATAAATAATGCTGACTGGGCTTCCGTAAAAAACCATACCAATGTATATGAAGCTTTAGATAATTTTATTATACGATTGTGTATATTGATAAGCCTATACCTAAATTTAAATCTTATACACGATCCAGTTTTCCTGTATGGTTCAGTAAAGCTTTACGTAATAAAATTGAAATGAACAGGTTGCATAGGAATATTAAGCCTAACACTATACTTTCTAAAGACTGAAATTTAGGCTTCGTCATTGTCAGTGTCGAGAGGGACATAGGTTAATGGTCGCGAGTTAATGACAATTTCTATTTCTGACATCATGCTAAGAAGAAGCTCGTCGCTTGGGTTATTTGTGGTTCGGATATGTGCAAGCGTTTGTTTCACAGATCGTATTAACCGCTCCCACGCGCCTTCCATGTGTGGCGAGGCAGGTGGAATAAATTTCCACTTCAGAGTTGACGAGAATACTGTAGCAATGGCATTAACATCCAACACTTTTACTATTTTTTTTAATTCCTCGCTAGCTCCTCGGAAATTTGTGGCATTGTCAGAGAAGACTTCAAGAGGTGTGCCTCGCCGTGCAATAAATCTTTTTAGAGCCAGTATGCATTTGTCAGTATTTAGTGAATGGGCAATTTCAATGTGAATTGCGCGTATTGTCAAGCAGGTAAATAGAACTCCCCATCGTTTCTCCCTATGACGTCCAACTGTGACCATAATCGGACCAAAATAGTCGATTCCGACATATGTAAAAGGTCGTGGAAAGGTCTTAAGGCGTGCTAACGGTAGTTCAGCCATTATGGGAGGTTTTGGAACGGCGCGCTCATTTTTACACTGTTGACAATCATTCTTCACTTTTCTTAAAAAAGTTCGCAACCGAGGAATGTAGTAAATCTGACGTAATTCGAACACCACTGTTTCATTGAAGAGATGGTGGTATTGTTCATGGTATGATGCTACAATGAGCCTAGTAATGTAATGATGAGGTGATAGTATTATCGGTCTCTTCATACATGTTGGGATACTACTGCAAGCATCAATGCGACCCTTGATTCGTAATACTCTTTGTTTGTCCAAATATGGTGACAATTTGAAAATACTACTTGTATTTTTAACTTGGAGTTCATGTGGTAAGGATTGATCTGATTTTACTGAACACAGCTCATCTTCATATGAATCGGATTGAATTAATCTGTAAAAGTATGTTTCGGCGAGTTTCACATATTCATAGAAGAAGCTGACCTTTTTGTTTCTTACTTTTTCGATAAATTGTAGTGCAGTTGCAAATACACGAAGTAATTTGCACCATGAAGAGAAATCCGAGTACTTGATTTGAGGCATCATCTTATTGATCGCTGCAATTTGTACATAACATATCTCTGAAGAACTTCCTTCTGCTGTAGGCGATAAATTTGTAGGCCATTTATTCTTAGGCAGATAGAGAAATGGAGGTGCATTGTACCATCCAAAGAAAAATGTTAAATTCATTTTGATTATCTTATTGATTTTGTACTCAAAATGAATATATTCAACTCTCGGATAATTCGATAATATATTATACTGAATTTTAAGAAATAATGGTAATGATGAATACGTAGTATCCTTATTTGAATGCTTCGTTCTTATCTGAGCAATATAATCAATATAAATTATCAAAACAGCTACACGATAGTATATTTTTTGAAAATCATGATAAGTTTAAATTGAGCATATGAACTAATTATCATCAAACAAGAGTTGGAGTTCAAACGTGTTTTTATTGATCAGACGCAGATGATCAAGCTTGTAGCAGAAGGTTGCATTTGCACACCTAGTTTTAAGTTTTTATTATAATAAAATTACAAGAAAAAGCTTAAGAGGAATGGGGGTGCCCATAAAATATTGCAGAAACATTTGTCAGTACTTAAGTATGTATACTAGTATATTAAAATACAAGTTCGAGAAAGCATCGATTCAAGCACGCGTTTGGAATTCCAACACGAGCCGCGTAGCGGCGAGTGGAGGAACAAACAAGTGCTGGAAGAGCTTTCTGAACGAGTGTTTTATACTATTTTTTCTATTTTACGCCTCTTAATTCCTTTTTACAGAAAAGAAATAA
The DNA here is from genome assembly GCA_929113105.1 of Agrypnus murinus. Taxonomy (NCBI): domain Eukaryota; kingdom Metazoa; phylum Arthropoda; class Insecta; order Coleoptera; family Elateridae; genus Agrypnus; species Agrypnus murinus. The sequence continues at coordinate 110,318,116 of OV816027.1, read as the reverse complement.
AAATTTGAAATTTAGGGAATTTTGTTAAGGTTGGGTACAATGATTTAGTATTATTTAAGAAGGCTGTGGAAAATTCAATTTGAATTGTCATAATTTTTTCTTGAAAATGAGTTCTGAAGATTTTTCATGTACTCCGCCCGAAATTCGAGCAAGTGCGGCCAATGTTGTTACCAATTTATTGCCAGAGAAGTCCAGATCGCAATATGAAAAACAGTTTTATCAATTTTTAGAATGGTGCAATGGAAAAAATGTTGGAAATATATCAGAGAATGTGTTACTGGCCTATTTTGATGAGCAAAGTAAAAAATACAAACCATCTACTTTGTGGAGCACCTATTCAAAACTTAAATCGTGTCTTGATATATACAGGAATGTCGACATATCAAAATATGTTAAACTGCAAGCGTTTTTGAAACGAATGTCTACAGGTTATCAGCCAAAAAAATCAAAAATATTGGAAGAGAGCGACATTAACAAATTCATTAAAGAAGCAGATAATAAATTGTACCTGGCGATGAAAGTGGGTGTAAATTTTATTTATTTTGTAACTGTGTACAAACAATATAATTTTAGGTTATATTAATAATGGGTTATAGCGGCGCGTGTAGGCGCGAAGAATTGACAAACATGTCCATCGATGACGTTGAATATAGACCTCACTCAGTTACTGTAGCAGTTCCTAAAACAAAAAACAATGTACCAAGACAGTTTATGATAACCAACCCAGACTGGGTTGATTTAATTGCAAAATACGCAGCCTTGAGACCGAAAATTGTTACACATAAACGTTTCTTCTTAACATATCGTGGTGGTCACTGTGTAAATAGTCCCATTGGGATTAATACTATTGGGAAAATTTCAAGAAATATTGCTGAATTTCTTCATTTACCAAATCCAGAACTCTTCACTGGACATTGCTTCCGAAGATCGAGTGCAACACAGTTGGCTAACCAAGGCGGTGATTTACTAACTATAAAACGACATGGAGGATGGAAATCATCTGCTGTTGCAGAGGGTTATATTGATGCATCTTTGAAGAAAAAGATTGAAGTTGCACAAATGCTTGGTCATCAAACTGTATTGCACTTACCTGATTGTTCTAACCATGACACAGTAAACAACCTTAATTTGGAATTACCTGGATGTTCTCACCATACGGACGACGCTGAAAATAATATTACTGTATCAGATAGTAATTCTTTCTCTCATAATATTGTGTCAAACCAAAATTTACCTGGTATTACTTTAACGTCACATGACACTTCCAATGTTTCAGTTAATGTCTACAACAATTGTGTTTTTCACGGTAATAAAAATTGAAGTTATGATACCTACCCTTTTTCGTTTATTGCAATTTGACAAGTAGCAAGGTACAGGATAGCCTGATCGCTATTTTTATATTCTTCATACCGCCTGCTGGTGTCTAACAAGTTCACGGTACTTTCCGTTGTGACAGTTCTGTTAACGTTGATAATAATTGTCCATGATAATCGAAGCTGATTTATTAAAAACACATTTTGTTTCCATTCCCATTCACGATTTGACATTTGACGTTGACGTAAACGTCAAATTAAAATTTGGAAAAACTGCAATGTCGCCAACACCAGAAAAATAAAATACACTAGCTTAGTAAAGCATCCAAAATTCTCAGTAACGAACCCAAACCGGTGCTTTACTGGGTCTAGTAACGACGTAAAATAGAAAAAATAAATTAATAGACTGATTTGTTCAAAGAAAGAAACTATTCCATTCCATCCAAGTGAAGAATAGATCAAACATTTTGCTCTTCTCATTTTAAATTTCTCTTAAGTTTCGTTTGTAAAATGCCAGTTAATGTTTGGACAGTTCTACAAACACAAAAAATAAGAGATATACAATAGTATACATTGTATACTATTGTACTATACATTGAAAAAAGTAGAGGAGCTCACACCTCTCTTCCTTGGCGAAAACATAATCACCATATCGGGATAAGTAAAGTATCTAGGAGTCGTTTTCGATTCTAAACTTACTTGGAACCGTCATATTGAAAAAGTGGTCGACAAATCGGTGACAACTCTAGCAGTTGTCAGACGGATGTACGACAAGTCGTGGGGGCTAAAACCAGGAATGGTGCACTGGTTGTACACGAGAGTGGTTAAACCCTCTCTGACATACTCAGCTTTGGTCTGGTGGCCCAAAGATATACAAGAAACCACCAAACTAAAACTAGGCAAGGTACAAAGACTTGCCTGTTTGGGCATTACAGGGGCTATGAGAACCACGTCTACTGCAGCAATGGAGATTCTTCTAGACCTCCCTTCTATGCACATAGTGATTCAGGGGGAGGCAAGACTGGGTCACTACAGGCTGCATCATTCACTGTACAAGATACATACCGGTACAGGTCATACTAGAATAATTGACAGTTTGGGGGGCCTTCTGCTTGAAATGAGGACGGACCACATGACCTCAAAAGCATGTGACGACTCTCTATTCGAGGTGATCATGCAGGATAGAGGTAGGCGCGAGACATAATACGGTGAAACTGTTATGGGCACCTGGGCATTGTGGTATCTACGGCAATGAGAAAGCCGATGAACTGGCTAGGCAGGGATCTAGTGAGGCTTACACTGGCCCAGAACCTGCTTTAGGAATCCCACGTAATGCTGTCCGAAGCTTTATCAAGCCTTATCGTTAAGTTTATTTATTAGTTTACAATTCTCATTTATAATTACTTTTTATGTTAATATTTGATATAGTATTAAATTTTTAATATATTTTTGGTGTAGTTAAAGTAGGTTTATTTAAAAAGTTAAGGCAGGTTATTAATTCGCGATCGCGGTTGGTTAATATCGAACTTTATAAGATAAACCGAGACGAAGATTATGAAGAAGCAACTAGACATAATCTGCCCATAGTGAATGCTACTATGGTATTTAATTATTTTCGTAATAATCCAGATTTTCAAGATCCAGAAGTGAAAAATGTAAAAACGACAAAGTAAGTAATGTTAGCAAGCAATATAGTTTTCATATTACTTAACAAAAAGTTCAATATCGAATCAACTAGTTTAATATAAAAAAGAAAACTTATTTCTTTAATTATTATTAGAGCCACTCGACTAACTTATGGGGATGATGCAATCGGCTATGTTCAAGTCAAACGACGGCAACATTTATGTTATGTAAAAGCCAAAGTCACCCCAGAACATAAAGTTCGTCAAAGTCTGTACACCATTGAAGTAATTGTTAATGAAGAAACAAAAACTGTACAGAAATGTTTATGCCAAGATTGCAGTGCTTCAGCAGGTTTGTTTTATAAACATTATGTGTAGATATCGATAGTAATGTTTAATGTTCTTCTAGGTGGATGCAACCATAGTATTGCTGTTCTTCTATGGCTTCACCGGAAAACTGAAAAACCTTCCGTAACAGCAGTAGTGTTACTGGAAAAAAACAACCTTAGCGAAAGTAGGTGGTACACTGCAATGTGCCACTTTAAAGGATCTGTGCAAGAAACCTCCACCAAAATTAAAAGAAGTAGAAAGAGATTTTTTAACAAAAGTGTTGAATGAAGGGAAAAAGCATTGTGCTTCAGGAACTTTATATAAAGAAGTTGTTGAAGATGATAAAATTGCAAGAGTATGCCTTCATCGATTATTTCATAAATTTAAAAAGGAAGACGGAGAGAAGTCAGTGGAGCATTTTACAACCTACTTGGAAAATTCTATAACGGATCGACTGTGCAGTGCTGTTGCAAAAATAACTGAAAAGCAACATAAATCCTCAAGGTGGTGTAGTGTTAGATATGGCCGCATAACAGCATCAAAGATTTTTGAAGCGTAAAGTTGATTGAAGATTTGTCAAGGAAATAGAACTTGGTTGGTTTAAATATTAACTTGAGCAATGAATATCTCTTAGTAATAAAATAAAAATTATACAAAACTGAAACATTGTTTTCTTAATCTTTTATTAACAATCCTTGTGTACAATACCACTTGCTATAATGATGATACAATCATATAAATATAAATAATTCTTATCGATACAAGCATGCCTTTTTAACATCCTAAATTCTCTCAGTCTTTTGATTGCTCTTTCAATGTGTATTCGTAAAGCTGCAATCCTTCGTGTTTTCAGCACTTCTTCTCGGGTAGGTTTTTTGCCTTTTAGGACACTGGGGGGTCTCACTATTTGACAATTCTTGGCCACTAACGCTTCTTGAATTTGTTTAAAACCCCTATCAACCATTATTGTACAATTATCAGGTATGAGATCAAAGTAGCCCGATTCTTCCAGAACTACCTTGTCGACTGTTCGACCTCCATATCCTGGAGATATGAAATTAATAAACCCATGAGGTGTTGCTGAAATTAAGTATTTTACGGTATTACAATGTTTATAATGAGACCAAGTTAATGCTTGCTTCAGTGCATTCGATGGAATCTGTATTTCCATTTCGAGACAATCAATAATCGATTGTAATTTCCTATATCTATATCGAAATAGGATAGGTAGCATTTTTTCAATAAGGTCAGCAGATGGCCAAAAAATAAATTTTTTAAAATAGGATGCTAAAATTAGTAGAGCCTTATTAAATATTTTTCCTATATAGGACTCCGAAACACCAAAGTCATCAGCAAGGCGAGCATTTGGATCATCCATTCGGATTTTCTTTAAAACAATAAGTACATGTTCATATTTCATAGAAATATTGTCTGCTAAGAGACGAACAATAAAATACAAATTTTAGGTATTCCTAAATAAAATCTGCTTTTAGTTTGCAACATCTTAAGATGGACTTTCTAGTATTCTTCTTTATCAGCTTTTTCTACAATCCAGTCACTTGAACTACCAGATGTTGAAGTGTTTTGCCCATTGGTACTTGATGAATCCCTGGAGGTATCGCTTGAAGAAGAGGATTCTTCCTACGCTTCAGTAGCTTTTCTCATCGCTTTAGTGTATGTTGAGATTTCAAAAGGTCCTGTATTTGTTCCGACAGTATGATATCCAATAACATCTGTATTTGTACATGTAGATTTTAAATGGCATGTTACTCTAGCTTGAATTGCCTTATCAGATTTTATTGTAGGAGCCATATAATATAAAGGTTCCTCCACGGCAAATGTGCCTGATGGCGATGGGATTGTCTCCACTATCCTTAAAGATTTTGGTGTTGGGGGTCTAGAACTGACTGTTGTTTGGTGAGATGTTGAAGGATCGCCTTGAAAAAATTTTCTGACTACCTTCTTTCCAAGTGGCTGCAGAGCTTCAAGTTTTCTTTTTTTGGCTGATCCAGTGAGCTGAGAGAACTCGGACCTCTCCTGCAATAGACTAGTCAAAAATTTATGAGGCACAGCATCTTTTTTATTTTTAGACGAGTTCCAATAATTTTATACTCCATCCAATTTTCAGCGTCATTTTTAACTGTAAAAAAAGAAACCTGTTGAAAACAAATTCAGAATAAGTTATGTATAATTTACCTCAAAATGATCTTCACAACAATAAATACGACTACCTGTTGGCACACATTGTTCATTAATAGTAGAGTACCAATTATTTCTTCTTTCATGGTGTACCAAGATGAACAATTTATTGAGCGTGGACTCACAATTATTTAGGCAAGATGGAACAAAACAGCTCTTTTTCATTGTTAACCCTATAATTGTGAAATAATTACTAAATTTTAGTTTTCAGATTAGTAAGTTGTCAATCAAACTAATCAAACTATAAACAACTATGAATAATAAGATACAAACACTAAAATCGTAATAGAAACACAAACATGCAAATTCATAAAGAAACAAGGAATGAATGAACAGGTAAAATGCAGAAAACTACCCTACCTAACTGTATACCTACCCCAAACAATTAGTGGTGGATGGTGGTTATTCAAGTTAATTATCTCTTTACAATGGTTACATCTGGCCTTGACCAAGGAGGGCGATAGTTGCTGAAGAATTTGGGATCTTGTTTGCAAGTAGATTTTGTAATACACATACATCTCTTCAAGGCTTGAGCAGTACATTATTTGTAGTATTCTTTAAAAATAACCAGATCAACTTTGCATTTGAAAAAACCTGTTCACAGTAATGACTAATAAAATAAGTTTTATAAATAAACGAGTAGATATTTATTGTCAATGTGTTACTTACCTAAACATCAACATTATTCGTATTTTAAAATCAAAACGACTTATCACTGCTTTAAGAAATTTTTAAAATTAAATTTATTAAAATTAATTTTTCTTATTTGTAAGGTTAAATTATTGTGTTTCCAAACATGTGGAAACGCCGCAAACAAAGAACGCATCAAACCATGCGTTACGTTTTAGCAACCATCTTATTCTAGCTCAATATCAATTACCTGAAAGACTTAATCGCGTATGTCTCGCATTTTGACACTACGGAGAAACAGTTATGACGTATACGATAGCGCATTTTTCAAAAGCTATGAAAATTTTACGTTTTTAATTTCATTGTTTTCGTTATGTAGTTTTTTATATAAACTATTTACTGAAACTTTGTATTATGTTAGAGGTCTAAAATTGAATGTGTACTGTTTTAATTGAATTGATGGACGGTGTCAACTAGCCTATTACAGATTGGTTGTAAGTTTACTTATTAGGGTAATCACAATAAGCCATAGGCTGCAGTGAACATGGATCCATTTATTTTATGGAATATACCCGTGGTAAGGAATATACCCGGAAAAAAAAAAAGAAATTATGAACTATCATCAAAAAAGATTTGGAGTTCTAACAGGTTTTTTGATCAGACGCAGCTGATGTTTTAAGAATATCTATAAGGTCAGAGAGGAATAAAAGCAATGTTCAATATGAATATTACGAAGTTTTGTTAAATGAATATATTAATTATTCCTGCCAAGAAGAACCTATTATCGTTTATATATAATCAAAATGAGACGCATGTAATTGAATTTAGTGTACATTTTTCTGTGTGTATGGGTGAGCATGTGTCTTTTGAGCCTACTCTTTAATGAACATTTATAATTACATAAATTGCACCCTAATGGTTGCTCATTACTATGTGTAAACATATTTTTTGAGATTAATATTTGCTGAATATTTAAAACCACATAAATTACACTCAAATGGTTTCTCACCACTATGAGAGAGCATCTGTCTTTTTAGCATTTTTTTTATAACAGAACATTTATAGTCGCATAAATTACACTCAAACGGTTTTTCCACCACTATGAATAAGCATATGATTTTTGAGACTAGCCTTATCTGAAAATTTATAATTACATCCAAATGGCTTCTCACCACTATGTGTAAGCATATGTCTTTTGAGATTACTCTAAAAATTTATAATCACATACATCACATTCAAATGGTTTCTCACCACTATGTGTAAGCATACGTTTTTTAAGACTAGTCTTCGTTGAACATTTGATACCACATACATTACACTCAAATGGTTTCTCGCCACTATGACAGAGCATGTGTAATTTGGGACTACCATTCACTGAACATTTATAATCACATAAATTATACTCAAATGGTTTCTCGCCACTATGTGTAAGCTTATGTTGTTTGAGATTACTCTTTACTGAACATTTATAATCACATATATTACACACAAATGGTTTCTCCCCACTATGTGTAAGCATATGTTGTTTGAGATTACTCTTCCTTGAACTTTTGAAACCACACACATTACACTCAAATGGTTTCTCGCCACTATGAGTGAGAATGTGGCTTTTGAACCTATTCTTTACTGAACATTTATAATCACAAATATTACACACAAATGGTTTCTCACCACTATGTGAATACATATGATATTTGAGACTAGTCGTCACTGAGCATTTAAAACCACATATATTACACTCAAATGGTTTCTCGCCACTATGGGAGCGCATGTGTAATTTGAGACTAGCATTCTCTGAAGATCTATAATCACATAAACTACACTCAAATGCTTTCTCACCACTATGAGAGCGCATGTGTCTTTTGAGACTATCATTCACTGAACATTTATAATCACATAAATTACACATAAATGGTTTCTCACCACTATGAGTAAGCATATGTTTTTTTAGATTACCCTTCTCTGAAAATTTATAATTACATATATTACAGTTAAATGGTTTCTCGCCACTATGAGAGCGCATGTGTCTTTTGAGACTATTATTCTCTGAACATTTATAATCACATAAATTACACTTAAATGGTTTCTCACTACTATGAGTAAGCATATGTTTTTTTAGATTACTCTTCCGTGAAAATTTATAATTACATATATTACAGTCAAATGGTTTCTCACCACTATGAGTGAGAATATGGTATTTTAACCTATCCTTTACTGAACATTTATAATCACAAATATTACACACAAATGGTTTCTTACCACTATGTGTAGGCATATGTTGTTTCAGATTACTCTTCGTTGAACATTTAAAACCACATATATCACACTCAAATGGTTTCTCGCCACTATGAGAACGCATTATGTGTGTTTTGAGACTACAATTCAGTGAAGATTTATAATTACATAAATTACACTCAAATGGTTTCTCACCACTATGAGTAAGCATATGTTTTTTTAGATTACCCTTATTTATACATTTGTAATTACATATATTACACTTGAAGGGCTTCTCACCAGTATGAATGTGCATGTGCGTTTTTAGATTACCTTTTTCTGAACATTTATATTTGCATAAATTACACTCAAATGGTTTCTCACCACTATGAGTAAGCATATGTCTTTCGAGATTACAATTCTTTAAACATTTATAATCGCATAAATTACACTCAAATATTTTCACACCACTATGAGAGAGCATGTGTATTTTAAGACTAGTCTTCTTTGTACATTTATAATTACATAAATTACATTCCAATTTGTCAAGAATATGTATGGCCATGTGACTGCTTAGATCATTTTTGTTTGTACATTTATAGTCACATACATTACAGTCAAACCATTTTTCTCCTATAGGAGTCGGTAGGTATTTATGTAAACAATCTCGTTCTGAAAATGTATATTGATGTACTTTACATTTGTCACTATTAATTTATAAACTACTAGAGTTACTTACTAAAAAGCGATTGCTCTTCACTCTCGATATTTATTTTAATCTCATCTGTGGTCTTAGAATCTTCCATTTGTTGCAATTCTATTTCAATATTCTGATCCGTTACAGTTTTTATTGCAGTTGTTACATCATTGGCGTCCATTATACCAATATTTTAACCTGAAAAAACAAATATTAGCTTCATAAGATCATAAGCGCAAATGTATTTACTATTTAAACAAAGGTTTTCAGGCTTATGTATTCATATACTATATATGTTATCCAATCACTGTGTAAAAAGATGAGTGCAGATGGTCATGACCTTTTGGACGAGTTCACTTCATGGGTAGGAAACATGTAACAAGCGCCTAGTTGGGGCACGGCCGGACGACGTGATTGGCCTCGCGGTGATGAATCAGATTAAAATTCTCAACGGCGCGCGGCGACAAATTAGAATGTAAATACCGCTTTATATGATTGTGTGTTGTGCATTTTATTACATGCGAATTGATAGAAATTATTGAAAACATAATGGGCATAATAAATTTGCTCTTCAATAATCATTTCATTATCTACAATTGTAAATTAGAATGCGTCAACAAATAACCAACAATATGTTAAAAAACTGAAAATGTATACTCTTTTTAACTCGTAAAGAAAGATAAATCATACGGGTCAATGGCTTTAATAAATGATGCGTAGTGGTATACCTGACATGTTTTTACAAAAACAAATAAAATAATTAATAATTAATAATAAATAATAATAATAATATTTATTTTACGGTAAATATACCTTTACAAACATTAGTAACATGCTGGTAATAAATGATAATATTATTAGTAACAATAAAACAGAGTGAACAATAATAGTAGTAATTACATGTGTAATATTTGGCGCAAACTATTCCTAAAACGATTTACCGATATACCACAAAAGTCCAATTCCTTGTACTCATAAGCATATCGCGAAATTCTTGAAATAGGTGAATTGTAACCATAAGACGTACGGTGATAATCAATATGCAAAAGGGAGGAATTCCTTGTGGTATATCCAGGAATGTGAAAAGAAAACATATTAACAATATCAGGACAATCAATTAGGCCATTAACAACTTTAAAAAGAAAGTATAAATCATGAAACGTACGTCTAACTTGCAGAGAACACAAACCAAAGTACTTAATTAGATTGACATAATTTTCTCTGTTATAAAGTACATTAAACTTAAAACATAAACGTTTTATAAATCTTTTCTGTATGTTTTCGAGTCTGTTAATACAAGTAGAAAAATATGGCGACCAAATCATTGAACAGTATTCCATCATTGATCGAACAAGTGAACAAAAGAGAATTATTAAAACTCGCAAGTGATGGAATTCATCCGATTGCCTTAAAACAAATCCTAACACTTTGTTAGCCCTGTTTATGAGATCATTTATATGTAAAGAATATAGCAATTGGTTATCAACAATAACACCTAGATCTTTAATGTAATGTACATTTTCTAATAATTCTTTGTCCACATAATAATGACAAATACCTCTACTATTCCTTCTAGAGAATCGAATAGATTTACATTTTCCTATATTAAGTTGTATATCATTATGTTTACACCAATCATTAAGTAAATTAAGTTCAGATTGTAGCAGAGAATCAGAAAAGTTATTTGTATTACATTTGAAAAATTTTAAATCGTCGGCATACAGCAGAAAATTACAATGTGTAAATACATGTTTTACATCATTTACATATAACAAAAAAAGAATAGGGCCCAAGTGTGATCCTTGGGGAACACCAGAATTTACCTTGATCCATCTCGATGTACTATTATTAACAAGAACTTGCTGCTTTCTATCAGTAAGGTAAGATTGTAGCCAAGATAATAATGGATCACTAATACCAATTTTACTTAATTTGTATATAAGGCGTTTAATGTTAACCTTATCAAAGGCTTTGCTGAAATCTGTGTAAATGCAATCAACATTATGTCCAAGTTCTATATTTTTTAATACATAACAGTTAAACAGAAATAAATTAGTCGTTGTAGATCTACCACTGCAAAAACCGTGCTGTTGGTCAATAATAATTCTCTGAACGGAAGCAAACAGCTTATCTGAGATAATAGCATCAAATACCTTTGGAATAGCAGAAGAAATACTAATGGCTCTATAATTTTTTGCAAGTGTACGGTCACCACTTTTGTATACAGGTATAACGTAAGATTCTTTCCAGATTTCAACAAAGTTTGATGATTGTAATGATTTATTAAATATTAACTGTAATGGTTCAGCGAGAACATTACCACAACATCTCAAGAAATACGCTGACACACCATCAGGACCAGAGTTACATTTGGAATTAATCTCATAGATTTTTTTAATAACATCATCAACTGTCACGTTAAAGGAGTTTAAGTCAATTACTTCATTTAAATATTTATCCCATACATGACTCTTATAACTATTATTATTGTTATTGCAGAAAACTGTTTCAAAGGTAGTTGCAAATAAGTTTGCAATGCTTAATGGGGTGTCGGCCTTATTGTTGTCATTAAATATGGTATTTGGAAGCCCTTGATTAGTTTTCTGGTCATTAACAAATTTCCAAAAATGTTTGGAATCATTTAAAATATTACTTTCAATATCTCTAATGTATGATCGTCTGCTCTTATCAATGGAGTCTTTACACATTCTTCTTAAATTACTAAAATTAGCATAATCATCAACAGATTTAGAACTCTTAAAATCTTTATGGGCGATTTTTTTATTTTTAATCAATATTTTTGTTTCATTGTCAAACCATTTTGGAAAATTGTTATTAGGAGACCGGTTGCGAACATATTTCTTAGGGACATAAATATTTATTACTTGATGAAGAATCTTATAAAACCTATTTACATATTCCTCCAAGCAGTTTATGCTTTGAAGAAATTCCCAATTGATATTTGATAAATAATTAACAATATCATCATAGCAAGCATTTTTAAAATCATAATAGTAATATTCTTCTACTGGGAGTATAGATATATCTGATATGATAGTAATAACAGCATTAAATGCAGGATGATGTGAATCTTCAGGTACTAAAGGCAAGCATTTTTCTAAATGAATTGTTTCAGAACAGAAGACTAAATCTAGAGTGACATTATTAAAATTATGAATAAAATTAAATTGAGATAAACCTAAGTAAGAAAAATTATCACATACTGTTTGTTCGGCTAAAGATGTAACATTAGATGCCATTAACTTATCACAGATAGAAGTATCACAAATCCAATCAATATTTGGCAAATTATAGTCACCCATAATATAGGTTATATCAGAAGGATATAAGTTAATTATTTTATCAACTAATAATGTATGGTCAATATACTCTTGTAAAGGGGAGTTAGGAGTAAAGTAGACTATACCTATAATAATACTCCTAGCACCAACTTCTATTCTTATCCATATTTCTTCTCTGTCTTCAGTATCACAGTTAATGGAGTGAGACTTTACACAATCCAAAACAGCTAATAAGACACCCCCGCCTTTTGATTTCCCACTCATTTCTGGTGAACGGTCTTTTCTAAAAACAACATATCTATTGTCTATAAATTCACTATTGAAGATCCCATTAGATAACCATGTTTCTGTCAAGCCTATTACCATGTAATTTTCACTTAAGATACTGGAATGTATTTCTCTAAGCTTTGTTTTAATACCACGAACATTCTGATAAATTACAGTTAACGTCGATCCAACATTTGTTGAGAATTGTGAAAATTTGTATTTTTTACCTTGGTAGATGTAGATTTCTTATTCTCAAAATATTTTCTTATAGCAACACCTTCAGGCCAGAATGCTGAATCCATCAACACAGGTACGTACTTAGTGTTGATTGTAATTTTAAATGAACTATAGCAATCAGGATAACGGGAATTTAAAGAAAAAACCTTTAATTCTATGTCATCGGAGTGATCCTTTAAATTAGCAGTTACATAATCAGAAACTTTTTGTTGATTTACTGTAGTAGCAACTCTCGTAAGATGTAAATTCGAGCACCTAATTCGTTTTTTAGCTGCTATAAAATCATCATCATTTTTCTTTGAAGCAGCATTAGTACTCCCAGTACCTATTATTAATTTATTTATAGAAGATTGCTTTTGAAATAAACTGTTTTCTTTAAATGTTGGGATTTGTTTATCGCCAGAAATTCCTTTTACGGCTTGCGATACGAGTTTTTTGGGGCTATTTGGAATTTTAGTAGTAATCTTTTCTCTGTAATAGGATTTGGTAGCTACATCATCAGACAGTTTCTGATTACTATTTACAGATTTAGGTGCATTACTAAGCAGTTTTATCATATCAATATTCGTAGACTTAATGGTATCAATTTCTTCGCGCAACTTACGTAACTCACATTGAAGAGATTCCGTTTCCTGTTTTACTATACCCTTCAATATATTTTCAAATTCTCTGCTTTTTAGAAATAAAATTATTTCACTACTAATAGTATTGATTGATAAGGATGGTGTATTTATGCATTTACAATCCTTACATATCCATTTCATTCTTTTAATATTTTCAAAATCTTCTTGTTGTATATCAGTACACTTAAGATGATAACTTTCACAGCATTTATCACAATCAATTAAATCGTCACTTCTTCCACACTTCTGTTGACAAATTTTGCACAATATAGTCATTTTGAATAAAATATTACAATTAATAATAATCTAAGCAGTTTACAATGCGTGTTCTCACTTCCACAGTTCGATGGAAATACCGAAAAATTAAAAAAATAACATACTTTCATTCATAAATACAGACAAAATGTAAAACATGCACTGCTCCAATAAATTACAACTCCTTTTCTTAGCGTTCTCCACAGTGTAATCTTGATTGAATAGTTGAATTAAGAATATGTATGATCATTCAGATGTGCAGATCATTCATTGGTCAGCACTGTATTTCTCAGATTTTGTCTTTATTTATGAATGAATGTATGTTATTTTTTGGTAAAATAGCAAACTCAAATTAGTATACACGTAGTGTTGTAAATGAAAGAACGTTCTGAAAATGCTGATGAGAACGTTAGCGAACGTTAGGGAATTATAAAAACGTATCAAAAGAACTTTCTCTTGGAGAGCATAATCAAGCACGTTCGCGAACGTTCTCATAAAATAATTTTCGAGAACTTTCAGAATAACAGCACAAACGAGCATAAAGAAGAACATTAAAAATCGAGAATAAAACCGAAATTAAACGATCTTAAACCACATGCTCACGCAAAATGTACACGTGTACCTCGCAGCAGCTAGGAGCATAATCAAGCACGTTCGCAAACGTTCTCTTAATAATTCTCGAGAACTTTCAGAATAATATAGCACAAACGTCACAAACGAGCATAAACAAAAACATTAAACATCGAGAATAAAACCGAAACTAAACGATCTTAAACCGCGTCCCCACGCAAAATGTACACGTATTTCTCGCAGCTGCAGTCGGTGTCGGGTGTTCAAAAGACAGTTTTATAATTTATGCCTTTGAAAGCATTATTGACAAGAAATTTGTGTTACTGCCCGGAAGCACCTCTTTTGTTTTTTGTTCTAGTTATATACGAACTTTTTATTTAAATTTGTTATATTTCGTTTAAAATATAAACAGTGACAAATGTTTGTAAAGTTTTTAACATGTATTACTTGTGCATGTTGTGGTTGTGTACTGGACATCGGGCGTGGACCCTACGTCGACTGGCGGTTTTGTCGACCACAATCAATGGACACCTTGCGCGGCCAGCGTATTATCCACGGTCGGCAAAGTGTTCAGTAGTAAAATTTATTTTTAAGGTTAGGCGAAATGTCCGCGATCAGCGTTGTGACCGGTAGGTGTAAAGATGCATACCTGAGCTTCTAATCTAAATATAATTGGACGTATTCACATGCCATGATTAAAGGTATCTCGAACTAAAGTTCTAATTAAAATTAACAAAGAAAGATAGCTTTATCTTATTCTAATAGGTGGAAAAAGATAAGAATTGGTCACCATGGCAATTAAACACATTATTAACTTAATGTGAGATTTAAATAAGGCCCAACTAGTTTAATATTTTCCAATTTTTTATTATTGCATTACTTTTCAACACATTACCTTACAACAGTCAAATTAACTACAACTACTAGCATTATAAATGAGAAGAGGAAAATTGGAGAATATTCGAGCATTTTCAGTATTTTGAGAAATTTCAAGAACTTTTGAAATTATCTTTATTTTGGGTATATCTTTGCAAGTTAAAGGTATATTCTCTAGTTCTGCTCACTTTTGAAGATTTATTCTCGTTTTTTCTCGTTTGTGCTCCGGGAATATTCTCCAAAAATAAATGCTCGAGCATTTTCCAACACTATATACATGTATATTGTGCAAATATGTAGTTTTATGTAGTCAGACTTCGTAACTTGGGTACACGGTTCTTTTGCATATTGTAACTTGAGAAATTTGTCCTAAAAGGATTTATGCAAAATTTAAAAAAAATCAGAAAAACCGTATTCTTTGACAATAATCTCCAAGGAGATTGAATTTTGTTTTTTTAGAAACATAATTACAAAATAATTAAAATAATGCTACTTTCCTTACGATTTTTCGTTAAAAAAGTCAACTTTTATAATCAATATCAAAAAAAATATTTTTGAAGTAATTGCTTTATTTGTTTTATATCAAAACATGCCAGGTATAATACCACTACGTATTTTCTATTGCTATTGACCCGTATTGTTACGTGTTTTCTAGGAGTTAAAAAGAGTCTAAATTTTCAGTTTGCTAACATATTGTCTGTTATTTCTTGACGCATTCTAATTACAATTATTATAGATAATGAAAGGGTTAATAAAGAGCAAATCATGCGGGTTACTATGTTTTTAATAATTTCAATCAATTCGTATGTAAAATGCACAACACACAATCATATAAGCAGGTATTTACATTCCAATTTGCGGCCGCGCGCCGTTGAGAATTTAAATCTGATTCGTCACTGCGTGGCCAATCACGTCGTCCGGCCGTGTTCCGACTAGGCGCTTGTAACATGTAGGAAAGTCTTATGATCAAGGCCGTGCAAATCATTTGCGCGGGGGTTACAAACTATGATTTATGTCTAGAGACAGAACGGGATGGTGCTATTGTTTCTATTGGCGATTAAGCAGGTAGTAGGCATCTATTTACTACATCTTTAAAAGTTACTTACCGCGAAAAACTTTCTAACAATAATGTCACCTTATTATTAGCTATTATTAGTTTGTAATATTTAGTCTTTATGTATTATTAATTTGTAAAATTTGTATTTGTGACTAAAGTTTTATTTAAAGAAGAAATAAAACGTGTACACTCATCAAGAAAAGTAATAAAATTATCGTTCGTAACTAATTTGTGGTTATTGATAGTTTTTTTATGAGGTTTTTGAACGTAGAAATCATATTGAACGTAGAAAAAAGGGTCTCTTAATTGCTTTTGTGCGTTTAATTTTGAAAGCGTGAATATTTCAAAAGTATAATAATTTTTAAACATTATTTATTACTGTGAGTTAACATAATAATAATAATCGTCTTCTTTTACGCTGGGGGGGGGGGGGGTGGAGGCGAGCCGCGACGTTGAACACTAACAGCCCACGTGCTTCACTTCTTCTTGGAAGCGACTGGAGCATTCTTGGTCTTGTTCGCTTTGGGTTTCTTGGTCGGCACCTTGGTGGTCTTCTTGGTATTCGAGTCCCGCTTCTCGGAGGTGGTGGGAGCATGGCTGCTGCTTGCGGCTTAATAATTAATAATAATAATGATAATTGTTTTTAACAATGTAAACTAAGACTCAGGTCTCAGAATTACATACAGTAATAATAGCAGCAGACCATAATCTTACCCCTCTCAATCTTGCAGAAGACACAAAATCTCAACCCCTATTCAATACCACATCAAATAGAAACCTGGAAACAAAACAGCCTGCATGGTAAATACCATGCATGAATTCAGCAAGACCCCTAGTAGCACACATATATTATATAAATATTCATTTTTAAATATTTAAAATATATCTTTTTCAACATCCGCCTAAATATTTAGCTAATATATTATTTAAAATATTTCTTCAATATTATTTTGATAATATTTATTTAACATTCTAGCTAGGATATCTTATGAATGCTATATCCCCAATAGCACAGATATATTATATAAATATTCATTTTCAAATATTTAAAACATATCTTTTTCAACATCCACCTAAATATTTAGCTAATATATTATTTAAAATATTTCTTCAATATTATTTTAATAATATTTATTTAACATTCTATAGTATGAGTAAAAAGTAACTCCATCAAAGGTGCCTTTAGGATTTTGAAGCCTTGTGTATTATAACACTAGAAAATTATACAAAATAATCAGAGTCCTTTGACAGTGACAGTTCTTAATTTGATATAATTTTCTGGTGTTATAATACACATATGAGTTCAAAATACCAAAGGCACCTTTGATGGAGTTATTTTTTGTTCATACTATAGTTAGGATATCTTATGAATGTTATATTTCTGATTCATATAATATTCCTAGAATATTATTAGAAGGTTTTTAAGAATATTTTTGTACAGCAAATTATGCTCTATAGCAACATGAATTTCAATTTTCTTTTCACCACTCATTTTCGTGTTGATGGTCATTTAAACTTTTCAAATAAAACCCTATACATGTTGTTCTACTAAAAAGAGAATTTTGCTCTCTTTATGAAACCATATTCTCTAACAAGTGTAACATAAGAAAATTTTTGACAAAAATTGCATTTGAAGTTTATTTAGCATAAGAGTTACACTTAGTAATAAAATACTTGGGTTTGAATTAAATACGTATATTCTTTTGGAATGGTAAAATGACCGTCAACAAGAAATTGGTTTTTTTCTCTAATTGTAATTGTAGGTAGTATCACAAAAAGGATTATACGCCTGAGAAAAATATTCACTGCTCATTTTAATTCACAACAATCCAATAAAAAATAACTACTCATCCATTCTGAAGACTTCAATAATTATATTATAACTGAAATATTAAATTAAATAGCAGTTTATTCGTTGGTATATTAAGGATATAATTCCCACCTCATGGAATAAGACTGGAATAAAAGATATATTGTAGCAAAAAGAATTTATTCACTCAGTAAAAATATATAAATACTCGATAATTATTCAATAGGAAGCTTGTCTTGGGACTCATAATTCTTCTTTCTGTAAGAATAAAAAAAAAGATTTAGGGTTATATATAGTCAAAGATGTTATGGTTATAGTCGATCTCTCGCAGCAACATATTTTAAGGAAATTTATATAATGAACATGGACTTTTTGAATCATCTGTACTTCTAGTCACCATATTAGTGTAGTCAAATTTTGCAACAAATTGAATTGTTTTATTATTTAAAAAAAATAATGCTTGTTAAGAAAATCTTAATTTGATGTAGTCAAGTCCAATACCATTATGTGGGGCGACCAATAATAGAAAATGTGATTCGGCAATATTAAGCATTTTTTAAAATCAATCGAATATTTTCGAAACAGTATACAAGCATAAAACTTAGCAGACTTTTTATGAGTTACTTCAACCAAAAGAATTAAAATTAAAAATCAAAAGTTAAGTAAGTAACTCGAGACGTTGAAATTTTATCAGCCACGCATTGCATGTACTATTTTTTCTCCGAATCTTTAAATTATGACATTTAAGTGACAAAACATGACATTAAAATGACATTTCTCTTGTCAGCAATTGAATGTCGAACAGTTTGAAATTCAAAATCCCGTAGTCCGAAAATTCAAACCTCTAGTGGTTGAAATGCGATTTCAATCATCGTTATCAATTGCAAAATGAGTGATTTCAATGTCATGAGTAGAAAATAGTATATTATGGGACAAGTGGTTGAAATAAAATTTCAACGTTGAGAGTGTTTTGAGAGTGAAAAAGTAACTCGAGACGTTGAAATTTTATCAGCCACGCGTTCCATATACTATTTTTTCTTCAAATTTTTAGTAAATTAATGCACTTTAGAAAAAAATATTACATTTAAGTGACAAAACATGACATTCAAGTGACATTTCTCTTGTCAGCAATTGAATGTCGAACAGTTTGAAATTCAAAATCGCGGTAGTCCGATAATTTCAACCTCTAGAGGTTGAAATGCGATTTCAACCATTGTTATCGATTGCAAAATGAGTGATTTCAATGTCATGAGTAGAAAAAAGCACTTACTAGCTGTTGTTTAATCTTCTCGAAGTATGTCTTAACCAATTCTTAATAGCTGCTATGATGACGTGCTCGGTTGTTTAATATTTGGGCTTAGGGTTGCTGCTTCTGTAATATTTAATAACATAATAATAATCGTATCGGTAAAAACAATGAAGGTTTAACATACTTTTGATAGTCAGATACTATTAAGGAGGAAAACAATTTCTTTCTCTCCCAGTCATATAAGGAGGCAACAGAATCTGTGAAGTTTCTTTAAAATATTTTTTACAATAGTATTACTATCATGACTTCCAATTTGGGCAAGGAATGGTAACTGAAAATAATAAGATTTGTTATAAGGAAAGCAAGATGTGCATCCAAGTACCTACCATCTTTTTCTGTTCATCCTTTGTACTTGGGCGTCTTTCCCATTTACCAGTGTCTTCTTCGCTCTTCATGGGTAGTTTTCTTTCAAAATCTTCGTGGAAATTCTGATCATCATCAGAAATTATCTGTGGTCGGCTTTGCGCCTTCAATATTTGCAAAAACCAACTTCAGTTGATGAAGCCACTTTCGGTTTTTCTTTTGAACTCTAGAAAATAAACTGACATCTCAGTTACTGTGAAATTTAAAACCTATGTGTTTTATTACGGTTTTAGACATATAATAAATTAATGTAATTTATTTGATGTTCAAAAAATTGTTTTTGAGTAATACGACACATACGTTTTAAATTTCACAACTGAGATGTCGAGGGTTTATAATCACCCGTTAGAAAAAGTATAAATTTATTAAACATACGTGATTAATCATCATACCTTTTTTGTCAAAGAAAACAGCAATCTGTAGCTGGTTGAATAACCATGTTATTTGTAATATTATCACCATTTGATGATAAGCAGCTTTTCAGTGGATATGCAGGCTCTCTTTTATTCGTAGGAGTAGAATAATCACTTCTTAGGTAAATACTTTATGGTTTAATATCAATACATACCTACATAAAACAGTTAAATCCGAAAAAAACACAAAACTGATGACAAAACCCTTGACAAAACCATACAAATTCACAATGGCGTCGCGTCGTTGCATCGTGTCCTTCTGCCTGCCTTCTACGAACATACGCGACGACACACGATCGCGCACGATCATAAGCAAGATTTACAATTCATCAATGTTTATCAATAGATATCTAGTGTAGTACATAATAAAAAGATTTGTTTAATATACGTTTCAAAATATTAAAAATTACACACAAATAACATATTTATTTAATATGTATATCAATATATTTCTAAATATTTCATTTTCAATATTTTATAAATACTTTCCTAATCTTTTAAATATTTAAAACACATATAATATTATCTTTATATTTTTTAAATATTAAAGAAATATGCTGTGCTACTGGGGACATCGTTGATTCACAACGGACACTAAAGTGGCTTACCACGGGAACACTCTTTCCAGAACCTGAAGGATTTGTAATCGCCCTTCAGGATCAGTTTATCGCTACACGACACTATATGAAGTTTTCAAGGACAACACCGCAGCAAGTGACAAATGCAGAAGATGCCAATCACATCCAGAGACTATAGACCATCTACTCAATGGATGCACCTCACTAACACATACAAAATATAAACAACGACATGATGCAGTTGGAAAGGTAATACATAACAACTTAATAGTTAACTATGAATTAGCACATAGCAAAACACCATATTATAAGTACGAGCCAAAGCTTGTGTTAGAGAACAATGAAATAAACATCTATTAGGACAGATCAACTTTAACAGACACCCCTATAGTAAGTAACCGTTCTGATACGATATTATTACGAGGGATGCTCTGTTAATAGTTAGTAGCAGGCCATGGAAGCTCAATTGGCTAGAAATAATTGCAACAATTATATCGCATTAGTTGACATTCGTTACCCACAATTGTCAAACGTTCCGATTTCCTTGTGAATCGCAAGGTCCGTTGATGCATGCATAATTATATCCAAAGTAAAGGTTATCTCACCCATTTCCACTATTGGCTTTTGAAATGGGCTCAAAAATGGCGCCTTTTTGGCGGCAATTTTAATTTGTCATGAATATGTCAAATCAAATATTTACATAACATACAGAAAAGGTTATGAATATTTTAATTAAAACAAATTAATAATACTATGTATTAACTTATTAATAAATAATATTTTTAGGCATTTGAATTATCTTCTGTTATTGAGTAATATTAACTACTACTACTGAATAAATCCACGAAAACATTAACACATTAAAAAATGATGGTCTAAGATGGCGAAGATTTATTAGTTATATGAACAAAGCAACAATAACAACTAAAGCGAATATTTTAACTGTGATACAACTAATTTATTAATGGTATCCCCCTCAAACAGTATTTGAGTTTCTCTTTTTTGTTATCCAAATATGGCAAAAAGCCATATAAAAGCCGTGGACGGAAATCTAACTTCTGTAAATGCCTGTACAGAATGGAGTATGATGCAAGTGGATGCTACAACTATTTTTTAAGCTTTTGTAACCTTTCCAACCAGCTATAAATTAAGAATATATAAAGTAGGTAATTGAAAATTATCCTGCAAATCGTATTTGTACTGCCATTTTCAAAATTTCCAGCGGCCACATCGGTATTTCTAAAACCTGAAATGAATAGTGTCTCTGTTCCTTTTAGTATCTGCATGAGAATGTGCTGTAGTATTATCTTTTAAAGTATATCGAGGCCCTCTCTTTCAATCCTTCCACACTCTTCAATTATTTTAGGCTTTTCTTTAACATATCCAGTATTATTTGATGATTGTGTTTGGCAATTAGATGGCCTGTTTCCCTTATTGCCTTTAAAAGTTTTAATTTTTTTATTAATTGCAACTACATTTATCTCTTCATTTAATTTTTTACGTTTCTTATTAACTGTAACTATATTAGAAACGTTAAATAACGTAGGAATTGCGTTTCATTTCAATATTTGCCATTCATCTTTTCTTCTTGTTTCAAATTGCGTTTCTTCAAAATGGAACTAGGGGAAATTTAAAACGGTAATAAAAGAGTGTGTAATCTAAAGACTATCCTTTCTCTATCCTTAAATAATTTATATTATTTCTACATGTAATTTTATTAAGACTCAAACTTGCTTACTTTACATAATCTTGAGTATTCAGTAATTCCCAATTCTGACTTCTACGCATATCTATAACAAATTTGTTGGAAAAAGAAACAAACGTGCACCATTCCGGGAATTGCTAGAACAGTTTGGTGCACTACAACCAGTCATTTTTTGCGGAATAGACTTCGGCGTTTCACTTATGTCAGAAACTGACAGATCGAACTTGGGCTCAAATATGGCCGCCTAAGCTTTGATGAGATGACCTATGTATGTGTACTAGGTATACATACACATGAATGCACCTTAGTGAAACGTAGTTAATTTTGTAAGATAAGTAGTTGTGCATTTTTAATTCAGTTAAGATGAGCATTCCATGGATACCAGCAAAGCCATGAAAATGCATAGCAGCTTTTGGCGATGCTGCTTATTCAATATCCGCTGTTAGTGATTGGTTCCGCGAATTTCGACGAGGTCGAGAGCTGCTAGAAGACGAAGCAAGACCTGGAAGACCTGCGGAAGCTGCCTGTTCAGAAAATGTTGATGGTGTGGCAAGCTTGATTCAGTCCAATCGAAATATTACTTATAGGTAGATTCAGGAGGAAGTGAAGATTGGATCCTCGGCGGTGAATACCATTTTGCATAAACATCTTGGGGTAAGAAATCTAGCAAGCCGATTTCGATACAGCATTTGCTCTCAGAAAGTCAAAAACAGGCTCGAGTAGACTTTGACAAAAATTTGACGGAAGAGCTTCCAAGCAAGTGGCTTCATTGTAACTGGTGACGAATCTTGGGTATACAGTTACGACCCTGAAACTAAACAGCAGTCTAGTGTTTGGGTATTCGAAGATGAAGACTTACCCACAAAAGTAATTCGTGGCAGAAGCGTCAATAAGAAAATAATTGCTGTTTTTTCCGCCGAAGTGGTCCTGTTGCTGTTATTCCACTTGAAGATCGCAGAACTGTTAATTCTGAATGGTACTGCGAAGTGGCTTTACCACAGATGTTAGCAAAATTACAGATAGATCGCCAAAGGACCGGTTTGCGTAACATCTTAGACCATCATGACAACGCATCCTCCCACACTACTGCCAGAACATTGGATTTTTGAAAGATACGGGAGTTCAATTGGTAACTCATCCTCCGTATAGCCTAGATCTGGCGCCGTGCGACTTTTTTTTGTTTCCAACTGTTAAAAGAATGATGCGAGGTAAAAGATTTTCGAGCGCAGATGCAGCAGTTACAGAATTTCAAAGAATTTTTGAGGACCTTTCAGAAAATGAATTTTCCGATTGTTTTAAAAAGTGGTTTCAAAGAATGCACAAGTGTATTAGTCTGCATGGAGATTATTTTGAAAAACAATAAAAATTTTTTGTTAAAAAATGCAATGGTCTTTTTATAACTAACAATTTTCAGCGCAACCCTCGTAAACAAAGCAGAAAAGAAAGCTTTCATGATAGACTACGCAGTCCCGTGGTCAAATAATATAGACTGAACCTATCAGCAAAAGATAAGTAAATACAGAGACATAGTAGTATTTCTCAAGAACATATATGAACTGCGTGAGATAAAAATAATTCCCATTATATCGTGAATTGGAGTAGTGCCAAAGACTACAACCAAATCAGGAACTTGGTCTGCCTACCTAAATCATAGAAATTGCACAAAAAACCGTTCTACTCGCCAGCTCATCTTTAATACGAAAAATGTTCAGAGTATATAATTATAATTGCTACAACCCCTAGCCTGGAAACCAGGCGCCAGAAGCTATAAGCTTGTGCGGGAGGCGATTACTATTATTACGTAGGCCCTAAGTGCGGCTGCAGCCAACTTACAGATGGAACAGCGCAAATCCCACATTTGTGTCACAGCTAAGGAAAACTGAGGAAAACCTTAACCAGATCTGCCGGCACCGGGATATTAAACAACAAACAGAATGATAGTAAACAAATCGCTTATACCACTTGGACCTAGCCCCGTATATAAGTTAACAACCCCAAAAAGGTGTTTTAAAAGATAATATCGCCAGGAATTTACCAGGACAGCATTCTGTTTCTGATATACAGAAAATAACAGTATTAGAAGCAGCAGATATTTTACCAAGAGCAATGTAAGTCTGAGGCTACAGTCTTAGGAGTATGGTTTACTCCCGACGGTAGACGAAACCCTGGTATTGAAATACCGCGAAAAAAAGATAATAATAATAATAGAATAATTTTCATGAAAGGAAGCAAGATTCGCCACTACACGCAAGCATTTGTAGTGTAGACGATAATTACACACCTTTAAATCTAAAGGATACCACCAACCCAATAAAGATGTTCGAAAATTTGCAGAACAGATGGAAGAATGGAAAAGTATGATACTTCATGGAAGGCACCCCCATGACCTAAGCAGATTAGAAGTCGACAAACGTCGAATGCATGGGTTTAAATGGGGAACTCTTCCCGAAAACATGAGGTTTTTTATAGCCATGCAGGACCGGGTTATACATATTAAAAACTACCAGAAATACATTGTCAAAGACCAGTGTTGTAACAGATACATTCTTTTTTGTATCTAGATACAGATACAGATCTCTTTGCTGTGAAGTATCTAGATCCAAATAATCCTGGGTCCGTGCACTGCATCACTAAAACAAAGCAATAAAGTTAGGATACAATCTCAGTTCGTTCACGCTCTTAAGCACCGATTTATATTGGTGACTTACATTTCTTGATCTGTTTGTGCTCGCTGTAGTGTGGTTTACCTTTTTTTGAATACATTCCCTAAATTACAATTTGGAAATTATGTGTATGTTAAGAACCTAGAATTTAATTACGATGTTTTTGCATTTTGTATTTTAGCAAAATGCAGCTTTATCTTATCTGCTTTTGTTTGCAGTTAATTTTTCTCGCTAGAAATGCATTGATGCAACTTATCTTACAAAAAAAATTATTATTGTAATGAATGCTTTTAGAAGAAAATGCACTGCGTTCTAAACTAACCTCCCTTAAATTAACTTTTAAAACACTTTTTAATTAATCCAATAAGACAGAATTAAACAAATTTCTGTTTCAAAATTTTTCGAGAAAGGCCTAGCAAATTGCGCTTAAAAACACCTTTTTTAAGCTAATTAAGATTCTTTTTTCTTTAAGATAAAAAACACCTTTAAACTAAAAAGTTAATTATTTATAATGTGGGGGGTCTGTAATACGACATCGTTAAGTACGCTGTTTTCAGTGGCGCCTGCTGTAACGCCGTTATAAAGATCACTTCCGCGTAGTTGCGCCTTCTGTTGGTCCATTCCCAAAGTAGGGCACATACCCCAAACAAGCTCGTTAGTAGGTATGGCCTCACTTGAGATTACCCCTACTCTTCCTACTTTTTAGTCACGCGTCTTTGATTCCCACTCCTGTAGACACTTTAACTGCTCTGTGATTTGTTGGCGACCATCTTGGAACACCTACTGCACTGTGATTGATTGAAATCTGTAACTTTTGTGTAATGTATTCATTTAATAAAAATAAGCATTTTTTACTCTATTATTTTTTTTCTATCTGACACCATTTTCGATGAAAAAAATGATAACTTTAAAAAATGGCAAATTGTTGTTCTCAATTTTGCTCGAAATTGAAGCACTCTAGCAAAAAAAACGCAGTGAACAAAATTTATGTATTCTTTGACAAAGAATGCAATGCCGTTAAAAAAATTTTTAAAAATATTTCTTTTTCTAAGTTTTTCAACTTTTAAAATTTCTTTTCTGAAGCTGAGTACGTGTTTACCCTGTTGTAGGGGTCAAATTAATTTTTTCGTATAGGAGACATGTGATATTCGAAAGTAGAGGTTTCAAGCTTTAAAAGTTGTGCCATTTTAAAAGGTTTTTCACAACTCCAATTGTTAATTATTAAACTATTATTAATAAATATTAATTGGAGTTGTGAAAAGTTTTTTAAGCAGCAACTAATGTCGTACACACTTTTGCTATCAGAAGGTTATTTATTAATAGTAGTTTAATAATTAACAATTGAAGTTGTGAAAAACCTTTTAAAACTTTGACAGATTGCAATGTCTATTTTTTTAATTTCAAACTGTCTAAATTTGACAATTTAGGAGCAAGGCTCGTTCATAATCAACTCCGACTGCTAGGTTCACTCCGGTTTAGTAATTTCTTGGTTAAGGTATAGAACACAATTACAACATAGTCTGATGTCACATATGTTCATGTGTGGTTTTTCCTGTAAGAAACAACAGATGAATGCAAATACCTGAATTGAATTTGGCTGTTCTTCCTAGTGGAATATAGCCGCATTGTTCTGACGCTTCATTATTCGTGTTTTTTAGGATGTATTAGTCCCTATTATTCTTTTTTTTATGAAATTCTATATGACTTGGTCATAGACACTATTTTTCTCTATTCTTCTCTATCATGAAGTTTTCTATAACTATCGTTATTTTCATGCTTTGCAGGTTCTGTTCGTCATCTTTCCATCGTAGTCTAGGTCTTCCACGAGGTCGTCCTATATCTGCTTGCCATTTTGCCACTACCTTTATTATTTTTTCATCTGGTGCTCTCATCACATATCCAAAGTAGCTTATTCTGTTCGCTTTAATAACTTTGACTATTTTCTCTTGTTGCGTTTCTTCGATTAGTTCGTGATTCATTTTTTGTCTACTTTCATTTCTATATATTTTTCTTAATATATTGGACTTCTTCGCTATATTTTATCATTTCCCATGGTATCTAGTCACTTTCTGTTGCTTTTCCATTTCTTATTGTGCATATATAATTTCTTTTACTACATCGTATACTGCCATACTGGACTGAGGATCTTTTAAGATCTTCCTTTATTTTGTTGTTTAAGGCTGTTTTCCCAAGCGTATGAACTTTGTGTAGATTTTTCTCGGCTGCTATAGGAACAAATATTTTTTAAATTTTCAAATAGTGATGGTGTTGATGATACAAACGGATTTGTGGTCTCCATTTTTGCAAAAAATAATCTGTTAAAAAGTTATATAAGATTTTATTCAAACATAAAAAAATTAAAACCATAAATCGATCGGCCATTATTTAATTTTGATATTAAAAAAAAATTAATTTCGATAGCATTAATAATAATCATGAAAAACGTACACAAAGTTAGTACGAAAATTTTGCGATGCGAAGAAATTTCATAATGAAATGTGGTACAGAAGGAGTGTAAGTAGTTCTAGCAAGTATATACGTCATTTGTCAGTAATAGATAGAATGATTTTGACCACTAAACAGTGGTACACCCATGTTATCTACGGATTCTTGCAAAGCGGTAAAACAGCCTTAACCTATTTAAATCTTGAAATATAATATAAATACAAAGATTAGTTAAAGTTTCACAAGTTTTATTAATATCTTAACCTGACAATATTGTTTCGACACTTTGTGTCATTATCAAAGGTAGATAAGATTGATAAACAAACACGTTGCTAAGGATAAATACATACAGAAAATAGGTAACTAGATACAATACATAACAAAAACTAAATATCTAACACTTCTAATAAAGGAGAATTACTAAGCTCAGTTTGTTCATTCATTAAAGGAACTGTGCGTTTATGTCTGTATATTTCAAAAGCTTCTAAAATGTCTAATTTGTGTTTGTTGTTGCAAAAATGTAAGAATTTAATGTTGTTTTGAGGTGTCATTGGGTGGTTCTGTTCCAAAATGTGTTTGGCATAATTCGATTTTTCTGGATGTTTAAGTCTATAAGAGCGTACGTGTTCTTTGTATCTTATGTCGAAATTTCTAAGTGTTTGCCCAATATAAACCGAGTTACAAAAAAACAATTCAAACGGTAAATGCCGGATTTCATGATATCTTGTGTTTTGTCTTTAGCATTGAATAAAAATGAAAAGGTGTTGGTGTTAGTTTTATAGGTTATTTTGTAACTGGTGGTTTTTCTTATTATAGTTGCAATTTGTTCTGATATCTTGCCAAAGTATGGTATTAATATGTAGTTTGTGTCTTGTATTTGAGTGTCAATTGGAAATATTCTTTTGATAGCTAACCTATAATCTTTTTGTTGAATTAAAGTGTCAATCATGAGTAGGTATTGGGTCAGTTGAGTCCATCCCCTCTCCTTTTTTTTTTGGCCACGCCTACTGCTCTCTGATTGGCTATCCCTACTCCTGTAGCTCCTCCCCTTGCTTCTGATTGGTCGACGCCATCTTGGACGACACGCCTACTATTTTGAATCGCCATTTTGAATCGCCATTTTGAATAGCCATTTTGAATCGCCATCTTGGATCGCCATTTTGAATAGCCATTTTGAATCGCCATTTTGAATAGCCATTTTGAAACGCCATTTTGGATCGCCATTTTGAATAGCCATTTTGAATCGCCATTTTGAATAGCCATTTTGAAATGTCATTTTGAATCTGTCAATTTTGAATGTCATTTACATATCCGCCATTTTGTATCTATCATTTTCAATTTGTCATCTTAGATTTCCCGCCCTTGGATTTGAATTTTTAGTACTACTACTGCCATCTATCGGTGACGTCATGTCAACGGTATAGTAGATTCCTCTCTCTCGCTCTCGCTTGGTTCAGGCCCTCTCTCTCGCTTGGCTCTGACCCTCTCTCTCGCTCTTGCTCTGGCCCTCTCGCTCTCGCTCTGACCCTCTCTCTCGCTTTTGCTCTGGCCCTCTCTCTCGCTCTCGCTTGGTTCAGGCCGTCTCTCTCGCTCTCGCTTGGCTCTGGCCCTCTCTCTCGCTCGGCTTTCGCTCTGGCTCTCTCTCTCTCTCTCTGTCTCTCTCTCTCTCTCTCTCTCTCTCTCTCTCTCTCTCTCTCTCTCTCTCTCTCTCTCTCTCTCTCTCTCTCTCTCTCTCTCTCTCTCTCTCTCTCTCTCTCTCTCTCGCTCTCGCTTGTCATTTCCAACTTGTCATCATTTCCCGCCCTTGGATTTGAATTTTTAGTACTGCTACTGCCATCTATCGGTAACGTCCTGTGATCGGTATAGTAGATTTTTATACACCTGTAGATAGGCAACCTGCTACACTTTTTTATAAAAATTAATGGATCCAACGAGTTTCGAACCAGGGTTCGTAAAGTACGTCTGTTTACAAGTCCATAGCTTAACCCCGAGACCACGGAGCTTGTCTTTTAAATTACTGCATACGAGTTATTTATAAAAATGTTTTCACGTATATTTGATTAAATCCAATTTATTTAAAAATAATTCCCGGAAAATATTTATAAATATTGTACATTAATAATATTAAATCTTTAGGATTCAAAAATTATAAGCCAATTATGATTATTATCATGAGTCATTGAGATGAGACAATTATTAACCTTATATGAGCCAATCGTGAAGAAACTCAAGAAATTTTTCTTGATACATCTTAAATATAACAATTTGAAAACTATATACAGATATTATTACTACATGAGGCCCGTAACATCAGTCGATCCGCGGCTTTTTATATCAGAATTAGATATAGTTATATTTACTATCTATTCTTTTAAACAGCTGTTATACTTTCCATGATTACTTTATAGTCGGGTATGTAGTACCATTATTATCCTACATTAACTTATATGAAAAATGAGATCGGTAAGGTAAAAACATGACGTCTTGATTGTAAAATTTATTTTCTGTAACGATGATTTCACCATTGCTAATGAATTTCCAATTAGCGGGTGTAGAAAGTTAAAATTCAAACATGAAAGACTATTGGTTTAATCGAAATATTTTAAAAGTTGCCGACGGCTAATTATTATTTAATAACAACCGTAAATTCTGAGTAAATCTGTTTGGATATTTCCTGAAGCCTAAATCAATTTTGTTTGTATTAAAATCTAGAAATTTCAGAAAAACGGTTTTAAAATAAATTGTATATAGTTATACATTGTGAAATAAAAAATGCAAGAATAAAATACATACACGGATTAAACTAAACTATATATATTAAGAAATATTAATTACGGCTTTTATAGCATCTTACAGGAAAAAGATTACAGTCAATCAAGATCACAACACATATCATTAACTAGATATCAAAAATAAATATATTATATATTGAAGGTAAAGACATGAGGATATCGATCGTTTGACTAATGTCTATTTATTAAAACAAATAAGTTATGAAATGAAGCAGGGAGTCTATTCAATGAACATTGCCTAATACTTTTATGATTTTTCTAGCCTATAGATCAGCAGTTAGAAACACGGGCCTGCTAAATGCCTGCAATTCACCTACCCTATCAATATGTTGTACAATTTTAGATATGTAATGTATACGTTTTGTTTCTTACTTAAGTCTATTTTGTTTGTATGTTTGTAATATTTAGACATTTACGAAAATTAAATCAAGCTGAACAGCAGATTACTATTTTAAATTTAATAGATCATACGAATTATCTTACCCTGTTCTGAATGACTGCTTTGTATAAATTGTGCCTTGTTTGTAAATGCTCTCTGAACTAAAATATTCATATATGAGAGAAATGTTATATAAGTCAATACAGGCCCTATAACTATCATTTATTGAGCTATACAAAGAGATTTATATCTACGCTAAACTAAAGATTAATAGAAGTATTGCATTCCTGATATCATAAGATAACGATAAAACACATGATTATTCTTAGACTAAGGTCTAATTTAGGTAGTCAAAATGTAGGTAATCGAATTGTAGGTACATATCATGATGTGATATCATACAATTATATTCTAGTAAGAATTGTAATAAAGTCACTGCTATAAATAACAACATTCTTTATCACGATCATCTATCATTATCATAATCATCTAATGTCATGCAGAGTCAGCAGCTAGCTCCTAAGTTCGTATATGCGAGAATCGGTATTATATAACACACACATCAGTCTACATTCATTGCTCTAATATTGATAGGAACTTTCTAGAATCTATAAAGTTGTACTACATATATTCAACTAATTTGAATATACGATAACTGATACTCATTATACTTCTATGCACACAATCGAGGTATCAGTACACTCCAACCGCGTGATCAAGATTGTAGTATTCAAATCAAGCTTCCTAGCCCCTATACAAGTATTCTAGAACATAGAGTATTCATCACTAAACGTATTCTTCATATATGAAATCATAAAATTCGAGTCTAACTACTGACGAGGTGAAAGAATAAGTGCAATCGGTTTATGCCCATACCAGGGTCCCTATGATTATTATAAATGTCTTAACAGAATAAAAAGGGTGAAATGAATATAACTTATAGGATTTAATCAAACTAGAAGAATATCGATATATCCTACGTTGAGAAAATAATTATACTATGTAAGCATCGATACGCTACATATGATTGCGAGCCTGAGTATAAGCATAAACCCTATACTACAGATTTTTATCCTTTTTCATTATATCTACTACAGACGAGGTGAATGAATAGGTACATTTAACATGCGTATGCTACAATTATCTAATTTCTAGTTTTCTAGACGTAATGTAATTTTTAACAGATTTTAACCCTTTTCGTTATATCTACTACCCCTGTAAGCGATTTCTACATATACGTTCTTATTGTTTATACACCATATAGATATTCGTAGCATCTAAAGTAAACTCTTATTTAAACGTTATTTTACAATATATCATACATTTCAGCAACTCCGAAATATGAAGATATGTAATAATTTACTATATACTTTTGTAGGATATTAACTCGTATACTAATTTGTAATTATTTTCGATACCTTCGAAATATAAGTCTATAACATATCTACCCAAAAGATTCACCGACAAACTTACTGAAGATAAAGTGGTCGATCTCAACCAAAAGATAGCGAATACAACTCTGTCTCTAGGATTGGTCTACCTAGGTAAAGTAAAGACAAAGATATCAACTGTATGCTGACTGTATGTTCATCGAGACGAATAAGGTGTGAAATGTAACAGGTAGTCTATTCAATTTGCATACTAATATATGAAAATAATATAATGTATATCGCCTGATAAATAAAATTGAAATTATTCTTATTCTTTTACAATGAAATGTGTTTTGAAAAAACACGATGAAACGTTATGTATATTAATGCAGGAGTTCTGTTAACGCATTCGTTATTTAGAGATTCACTTATAAGTACACTATCTATTTAGCTGATTCAATAAAAATTTCATTATTTTTTAAAATTCCTAACGAGGGACCTACTGATAAGTGTTATATTATACCAGGTACGTATGATACTCTACTGCTGATTGCATACCTGATGAACGCAGTTGTACAAAGTAATATAGGATATACGTTACAGAGAAGTTTAATTTTCCGTGCAACAAATGACCTATATATATATATTTTATGTACAAGGCTGACATTAACATATTTAGCGCATACCTGTTGAACATAGCTCTACAAAGTAATATTTAAAAGACTTAAAAGGCTTATATTTTAGAGATCGGATACAGGCGCATATATTCCTGTATATTACCTCTAAATTTTACTTTAACAATACATGTAGTCAGGTTTGGCGTAAATAACAATTAGGGATATCAAAGCCATACTAACTGAACGCTAACATAATATGCTCTACAGGTCAAACTCAATTAATTAACCCTGGGGCTATACATCCTTAGGCTAGAAACAGTCTTGAAACAAAAAATGGCTGAGTCCACCCTGTTAGACAAGAAATCAGAGTATGGGCGTGATAAATAAAACATATAAAGTTATTTTACAAACATTTATTTAGTATACATAACATAATACAAGAATATAGATCATAAGTTGTTTTCTATGACGACTGTTGTAGTTCTACGGGCCTCTGAGTCGTCGTATGCCCTCGCAGCAATACTAATACGTATAAAGTCCGACGACTGACTCATTGGAACTGTACCGGTAGCCCTTTCCTTGTTCAACTCTTCGTTACTATCACAGTTGGTAAACGAGGAATCACATTCATCAATACCCAAATGCATGGCTGAAATCATATATTCTTCTTGTTCTTCTGTCTCAACGATATCAGTAGGTCCATTTGTTTCCTTTACCAGAGCTGTCTTTACAACATTTGCGTTATTATGTACGTTTTTTAAATGCCTTTTATAGCTGTCGATGCGTGAAAGATATTTGAAGCAATTAGAACACCGGACTTTGATTGATTCGTGAACGTTTTTCGTATGTCTTTTTAGTTGTCAGAGCGTGAAAAAGTTTTGACACAGCTAGAACAGCAGATTCTGTTTGAATCGGGTATGGTTTTTACGTGTCTCTTGCAGGTGAATGGCCTCGCGAAAGACTTGAAGCAAACCGGACACTGTATTTTGCAATCCTGTCGACCAGAGCCATTCTTCTTCTTACGCTGGTCCATCTCGACTAACGAAGGAACAGGAACACTACCCGTCGATTTATACTGATCGACCAGAGCAATCGGTTGTTCTATCCTACGTTGAGAAAATAATTATACTATGTAAGCATAAATACGCTACATATGATTGCGAGCCTGAGTATAAGCATAAACCCTATACTACAGATTTTTATCCTTTTTCATTATATCTATTACGAGGTGAAGAATAGGTACATTTAACATGCGTATGCTACAATTATCTAATTTCTAGTTTTCTAGACGTAATGTAATTTTGAACAGATTTTAACCCTTTTCGTTATATCTACTACCCTTGTAAGCGATTTCTACATATACGTTCTTATTGTTTATACACCATATAGATATTCGTAGCATCTAAAGTAAACTCTTATTTAAACGTTATTTTACAATATATCATACATTTCAGCAGCTCGTATGATTATCCGTCTCTATCGTAACCCAGTATGTAAGGACATTATGTTAAATACTATCTCATACATGTAAATAAACATTTCTTTAAAGAGTTTGTTAGGTCACCTAATCTGTTATAATATTACTATGATATTAGATCTCGTCGATTACAGTTTTGCCATTAGGACATACTTAGTAGGTTATATGTGCTAAGTAAAATAATAAACAGATATTTCGAAAATTTTATGCATTCTTGAGAGAACGGGGTATAATATTTAAAAACACACTGTAGAAAACATATCAGCAGAGAAAGGGAATACATAAATACAGTATGTTTTGTATGATGAGTTGTCGTCAGTTTAAAAGAAATAAGTTCGTCGCCATATTTAAACGTTATTTTACAATACATCATACATTTTCAATAGCTTCGAAATACGCAGATATGTAATAATATACTATATACTCTTGTAGGTTATTCAACGTATCTATAGTAAACTCTTATGATTAATAATAATGTGTAACCTTATTGTTTTTTATTACATCACAGGTTAGAGCATACGAATATAATTTAGGTTAGATTAGTTTAGAGCCTACGAATACATTTTTAGGGCAGAACGTAGGGAGCAGAGTAAGTACAAAACAACATACTTTCATACAAGAACGTTTATTGATACGAGTAGTTTCGACGCTACTTAAAACATAATACATAACTTATATATATATATATAACATCTATTAAAATAGTACATTTCGTATACACTAATAATGGTACTACATACCCGACTATAAAGTAAACATGGTAAGTATAACAGCAGTTTAAAAGAATAGATAGTAAATATAACTATATCTAATTATTTTATAAAATACTATGTTAACTAAGAGGTTATATACAGAATATATACGCCTGTATTCGACCTCTAGAGGGTTCATAAGACTAGACTAGACCAGACCAGACCAGACCAGACTAGACCAGACCAGACCAGACCAGACCAGACCAGACCAGACCAGACCAGACCAGACCAGACCAGACCAGACCAGACCAGACCAGACCAGACCAGACCAGACCAGACCAGACCAGACCAGACCAGACCAGACCAGACCAGACCAGACCAGACCAGACCAGACCAGACCAGACCAGACCAGACCAGACCAGACCAGACCAGACCAGACCAGACCAGACCAGACCAGACCAGACCAGACCAGACCAGACCAGACCAGACCAGATCAGACCAGACCAGACCATACCAGACCAGACTAGACTAGACTATAGATGATAGACAGTAAAATCATGAACAATTATACCACCTGTAATATAATAGAGCTTACTTGATATTTTAAAATTAGTGGCTGAATCTAATTATTACAGAAATTCAATTGTAGAAACTGAAGATGTAATCTTTAAAACATCTAAAGTTAGAAGTTTTTAGTAGTCAGGTTAGATTAATAGAGGGTGTTATAATCAAATCGTTTTTAGAAACTATTTGTTTTGTAAGATTGGCGCCGTAAGGAAAAACAACATAGCTGTAGTCTTGATTTTGAAATTGAGATAGCTCGGAACAAAACGATGAATACAAAGTTTAGAAGTTTATTTCAAAATTCTGTGATAAAAAACATTAATTCTTCTTTACTTTAAAACCCAAAATTGCATGATAAATCAATATAATATTAATATAAATGATTAAATTAAATGAAGCAATCTAGGTTAGACCCCCAAAAATTATATTAAGGTTATAGATTTTAGACTCCGGTTGTTGCAAAGATTCAAGAATCTCTATTAAGGTTAGTTCATAAAACATTTATTAGGTTAGAAAAAAAAAGGTTAAAAATCTTAAATTATTTTAGGTTAGATTTAGGTCGCGCGCGACCTAAATCTAACCTAAAATAATTTAAGATTTTTATAGTTTTTCGAATGTTAATGACGATTTTGTAAGTAGCTACAATGGTCTAACCTAATAAATATTTTATGAACTAATCTTAATAGAGATTTTTTGTAAGTAGCTACATGCTCTAACCTAATAAATGTTTTATGAACTAACCTTAATAGAGATTCTTGAATCTTTGCAACAACCGGAGTCTAAAATCTATAACCTTAATATAATTTTTGGGGGTCTAACCTAGATTGCTTCATTTAATTTAATCATTTATATTAATATTATATTGATTTATCATGCAATTTTGGGTTTTAAAGTAAAGAAGAATTAATGTTTTTTATCACAGAATTTTGAAATAAACTTCTAAACTTTGTATTCATCGTTTTGTTCCGAGCTATCTCAATTTCAAAATCAAGACTACAGCTATGTTGTTTTTCCTTACGGCGCCAATCTTACAAAACAAATAGTTTCTAAAAACGATTTGATTATAACACCCTCTATTAATCTAACCTGACTACTAAAAACTTCTAACTTTAGATGTTTTAAAGATTACATCTTCAGTTTCTACAATTGAATTTCTGTAATAATTAGATTCAGCCACTAATTTTAAAATATCAAGTAAGCTCTATTATATTACAGGTGGTATAATTGTTCATGATTTTACTGTCTATCATCTATAGTCTAGTCTAGTCTGGTCTGGTATGGTCTGGTCTGGTCTGGTCTGATCTGGTCTGGTCTGGTCTGGTCTGGTCTGGTCTGGTCTGGTCTGGTCTGGTCTGGTCTGGTCTGGTCTGGTCTGGTCTGGTTTGGTCTGATCTGGTCTGGTATGGTCTGGTCTGGTCTGGTCTGGTCTGGTCTGGTCTGGTCTGGTCTGGTCTGGTCTAGTCTGGTCTGGTCTGGTCTGGTCTGGTCTAGTCTGGTCTGGTCTGGTCTGGTCTAGTCTAGTCTTATGAACCCTCTAGAGGTCGAATACAGGCGTATATATTCTGTATATAACCTCTTAGTTAACATAGTATTTTATAAAATAATTAGATATAGTTATATTTACTATCTATTCTTTTAAACTGCTGTTATACTTACCATGTTTACTTTATAGTCGGGTATGTAGTACCATTATTAGTGTATACGAAATGTACTATTTTAATAGATGTTATATATATATATATATATATATATATATATATATATATAAGTTATGTATTATGTTTTAAGTAGCGTCGAAACTACTCGTATCAATAAACGTTCTTGTATGAAAGTATGTTGTTTTGTACTTACTCTGCTCCCTACGTTCTGCCCTAAAAATGTATTCGTAGGCTCTAAACTAATCTAACCTAAATTATATTCGTATGCTCTAACCTGTGATGTAATAAAAAACAATAAGGTTACAGATTATTATTAATCATAAGAGTTTACTATAGATACGTTGAATAACCTACAAGAGTATATAGTATATTATTACATATCTGCGTATTTCGAAGCTATTGAAAATGTATGATGTATTGTAAAATAACGTTTAAATATGGCGACGAACTTATTTCTTTTAAACTGACGACAACTCATCATACAAAACATACTGTATTTATGTATTCCCTTTCTCTGCTGATATGTTTTCTACAGTGTGTTTTTAAATATTATACCCCGGTCTCTCAAGAATGCATAAAATTTTCGAAATATCTGTTTATTATTTTACTTAGCACATATAACCTACTAAGTATGTCCTAATGGCAAAACTGTAATCGACGAGATCTAATATCATAGTAATATTATAACAGATTAGGTGACCTAACAAACTCTTTAAAGAAATGTTTATTTACATGTATGAGATAGTATTTAACATAATGTCCTTACATACTGGGTTACGATAGAGACGGATAATCATACGAGCTGCTGAAATGTATGATATATTGTAAAATAACGTTTAAATAAGAGTTTACTTTAGATGCTACGAATATCTATATGGTGTATAAACAATAAGAACGTATATGTAGAAATCGCTTACAAGGGTAGTAGATATAACGAAAAGGGTTAAAATCTGTTCAAAATTACATTACGTCTAGAAAACTAGAAATTAGATAATTGTAGCATACGCATGTTAAATGTACCTATTCTTCACCTCGTAGTAGATATAATGAAAAAGGATAAAAATCTGTAGTATAGGGTTTATGCTTATACTCAGGCTCGCAATCATATGTAGCGTATTTATGCTTACATAGTATAATTATTTTCTCAACGTAGGATAGAACAACCGATTGCTCTGGTCGATCAGTATAAATCGACGGGTAGTGTTCCTGTTCCTTCGTTAGTCGAGATGGACCAGCGTAAGAAGAAGAATGGCTCTGGTCGACAGGATTGCAAAATACAGTGTCCGGTTTGCTTCAAGTCTTTCGCGAGGCCATTCACCTGCAAGAGACACGTAAAAACCATACCCGATTCAAACAGAATCTGCTGTTCTAGCTGTGTCAAAACTTTTTCACGCTCTGACAACTAAAAAGACATACGAAAAACGTTCACGAATCAATCAAAGTCCGGTGTTCTAATTGCTTCAAATATCTTTCACGCATCGACAGCTATAAAAGGCATTTAAAAAACGTACATAATAACGCAAATGTTGTAAAGACAGCTCTGGTAAAGGAAACAAATGGACCTACTGATATCGTTGAGACAGAAGAACAAGAAGAATATATGATTTCAGCCATGCATTTGGGTATTGATGAATGTGATTCCTCGTTTACCAACTGTGATAGTAACGAAGAGTTGAACAAGGAAAGGGCTACCGGTACAGTTCCAATGAGTCAGTCGTCGGACTTTATACGTATTAGTATTGCTGCGAGGGCATACGACGACTCAGAGGCCCGTAGAACTACAACAGTCGTCATAGAAAACAACTTATGATCTATATTCTTGTATTATGTTATGTATACTAAATAAATGTTTGTAAAATAACTTTATATGTTTTATTTATCACGCCCATACTCTGATTTCTTGTCTAACAGGGTGGACTCAGCCATTTTTTGTTTCAAGACTGTTTCTAGCCTAAGGATGTATAGCCCCAGGGTTAATTAATTGAGTTTGACCTGTAGAGCATATTATGTTAGCGTTCAGTTAGTATGGCTTTGATATCCCTAATTGTTATTTACGCCAAACCTGACTACATGTATTGTTAAAGTAAAATTTAGAGGTAATATACAGGAATATATGCGCCTGTATCCGATCTCTAAAATATAAGCCTTTTAAGTCTTTTAAATATTACTTTGTAGAGCTATGTTCAACAGGTAT
Organism: Agrypnus murinus; assembly: GCA_929113105.1. NCBI lineage: Eukaryota > Metazoa > Arthropoda > Insecta > Coleoptera > Elateridae > Agrypnus > Agrypnus murinus. Next base: position 110,278,892 of record OV816027.1, on the reverse strand, counting down.
GCGCTAAATATGTTAATGTCAGCCTTGTACATAAAATATATATATATAGGTCATTTGTTGCACGGAAAATTAAACTTCTCTGTAACGTATATCCTATATTACTTTGTACAACTGCGTTCATCAGGTATGCAATCAGCAGTAGAGTATCATACGTACCTGGTATAATATAACACTTATCAGTAGGTCCCTCGTTAGGAATTTTAAAAAATAATGAAATTTTTATTGAATCAGCTAAATAGATAGTGTACTTATAAGTGAATCTCTAAATAACGAATGCGTTAACAGAACTCCTGCATTAATATACATAACGTTTCATCGTGTTTTTTCAAAACACATTTCATTGTAAAAGAATAAGAATAATTTCAATTTTATTTATCAGGCGATATACATTATATTATTTTCATATATTAGTATGCAAATTGAATAGACTACCTGTTACATTTCACACCTTATTCGTCTCGATGAACATACAGTCAGCATACAGTTGATATCTTTGTCTTTACTTTACCTAGGTAGACCAATCCTAGAGACAGAGTTGTATTCGCTATCTTTTGGTTGAGATCGACCACTTTATCTTCAGTAAGTTTGTCGGTGAATCTTTTGGGTAGATATGTTATAGACTTATATTTCGAAGGTATCGAAAATAATTACAAATTAGTATACGAGTTAATATCCTACAAAAGTATATAGTAAATTATTACATATCTTCATATTTCGGAGTTGCTGAAATGTATGATATATTGTAAAATAACGTTTAAATAAGAGTTTACTTTAGATGCTACGAATATCTATATGGTGTATAAACAATAAGAACGTATATGTAGAAATCGCTTACAGGGGTAGTAGATATAACGAAAAGGGTTAAAATCTGTTAAAAATTACATTACGTCTAGAAAACTAGAAATTAGATAATTGTAGCATACGCATGTTAAATGTACCTATTCATTCACCTCGTCTGTAGTAGATATAATGAAAAAGGATAAAAATCTGTAGTATAGGGTTTATGCTTATACTCAGGCTCGCAATCATATGTAGCGTATCGATGCTTACATAGTATAATTATTTTCTCAACGTAGGATATATCGATATTCTTCTAGTTTGATTAAATCCTATAAGTTATATTCATTTCACCCTTTTTATTCTGTTAAGACATTTATAATAATCATAGGGACCCTGGTATGGGCATAAACCGATTGCACTTATTCTTTCACCTCGTCAGTAGTTAGACTCGAATTTTATGATTTCATATATGAAGAATACGTTTAGTGATGAATACTCTATGTTCTAGAATACTTGTATAGGGGCTAGGAAGCTTGATTTGAATACTACAATCTTGATCACGCGGTTGGAGTGTACTGATACCTCGATTGTGTGCATAGAAGTATAATGAGTATCAGTTATCGTATATTCAAATTAGTTGAATATATGTAGTACAACTTTATAGATTCTAGAAAGTTCCTATCAATATTAGAGCAATGAATGTAGACTGATGTGTGTGTTATATAATACCGATTCTCGCATATACGAACTTAGGAGCTAGCTGCTGACTCTGCATGACATTAGATGATTATGATAATGATAGATGATCGTGATAAAGAATGTTGTTATTTATAGCAGTGACTTTATTACAATTCTTACTAGAATATAATTGTATGATATCACATCATGATATGTACCTACAATTCGATTACCTACATTTTGACTACCTAAATTAGACCTTAGTCTAAGAATAATCATGTGTTTTATCGTTATCTTATGATATCAGGAATGCAATACTTCTATTAATCTTTAGTTTAGCGTAGATATAAATCTCTTTGTATAGCTCAATAAATGATAGTTATAGGGCCTGTATTGACTTATATAACATTTCTCTCATATATGAATATTTTAGTTCAGAGAGCATTTACAAACAAGGCACAATTTATACAAAGCAGTCATTCAGAACAGGGTAAGATAATTCGTATGATCTATTAAATTTAAAATAGTAATCTGCTGTTCAGCTTGATTTAATTTTCGTAAATGTCTAAATATTACAAACATACAAACAAAATAGACTTAAGTAAGAAACAAAACGTATACATTACATATCTAAAATTGTACAACATATTGATAGGGTAGGTGAATTGCAGGCATTTAGCAGGCCCGTGTTTCTAACTGCTGATCTATAGGCTAGAAAAATCATAAAAGTATTAGGCAATGTTCATTGAATAGACTCCCTGCTTCATTTCATAACTTATTTGTTTTAATAAATAGACATTAGTCAAACGATCGATATCCTCATGTCTTTACCTTCAATATATAATATATTTATTTTTGATATCTAGTTAATGATATGTGTTGTGATCTTGATTGACTGTAATCTTTTTCCTGTAAGATGCTATAAAAGCCGTAATTAATATTTCTTAATATATATAGTTTAGTTTAATCCGTGTATGTATTTTATTCTTGCATTTTTTATTTCACAATGTATAACTATATACAATTTATTTTAAAACCGTTTTTCTGAAATTTCTAGATTTTAATACAAACAAAATTGATTTAGGCTTCAGGAAATATCCAAACAGATTTACTCAGAATTTACGGTTGTTATTAAATAATAATTAGCCGTCGGCAACTTTTAAAATATTTCGATTAAACCAATAGTCTTTCATGTTTGAATTTTAACTTTCTACACCCGCTAATTGGAAATTCATTAGCAATGGTGAAATCATCGTTACAGAAAATAAATTTTACAATCAAGACGTCATGTTTTTACCTTACCGATCTCATTTTTCATATAAGTTAATGTAGGATAATAATGGTACTACATACCCGACTATAAAGTAATCATGGAAAGTATAACAGCTGTTTAAAAGAATAGATAGTAAATATAACTATATCTAATTCTGATATAAAAAGCCGCGGATCGACTGATGTTACGGGCCTCATGTAGTAATAATATCTGTATATAGTTTTCAAATTGTTATATTTAAGATGTATCAAGAAAAATTTCTTGAGTTTCTTCACGATTGGCTCATATAAGGTTAATAATTGTCTCATCTCAATGACTCATGATAATAATCATAATTGGCTTATAATTTTTGAATCCTAAAGATTTAATATTATTAATGTACAATATTTATAAATATTTTCCGGGAATTATTTTTAAATAAATTGGATTTAATCAAATATACGTGAAAACATTTTTATAAATAACTCGTATGCAGTAATTTAAAAGACAAGCTCCGTGGTCTCGGGGTTAAGCTATGGACTTGTAAACAGACGTACTTTACGAACCCTGGTTCGAAACTCGTTGGATCCATTAATTTTTATAAAAAAGTGTAGCAGGTTGCCTATCTACAGGTGTATAAAAATCTACTATACCGATCACAGGACGTTACCGATAGATGGCAGTAGCAGTACTAAAAATTCAAATCCAAGGGCGGGAAATGATGACAAGTTGGAAATGACAAGCGAGAGAGAGAGAGAGAGAGAGAGAGAGAGAGAGAGAGAGAGAGAGAGAGAGAGAGAGAGAGAGAGAGAGAGAGAGAGAGAGAGAGAGAGAGAGAGAGAGAGAGAGAGAGAGAGAGAGACAGAGAGAGAGAGAGAGAGCCAGAGCGAAAGCCGAGCGAGAGAGAGGGCCAGAGCCAAGCGAGAGCGAGAGAGACGGCCTGAACCAAGCGAGAGCGAGAGAGAGGGCCAGAGCAAAAGCGAGAGAGAGGGTCAGAGCGAGAGCGAGAGGGCCAGAGCAAGAGCGAGAGAGAGGGTCAGAGCCAAGCGAGAGAGAGGGCCTGAACCAAGCGAGAGCGAGAGAGAGGAATCTACTATACCGTTGACATGACGTCACCGATAGATGGCAGTAGTAGTACTAAAAATTCAAATCCAAGGGCGGGAAATCTAAGATGACAAATTGAAAATGATAGATACAAAATGGCGGATATGTAAATGACATTCAAAATTGACAGATTCAAAATGACATTTCAAAATGGCTATTCAAAATGGCGATTCAAAATGGCTATTCAAAATGGCGATCCAAAATGGCGTTTCAAAATGGCTATTCAAAATGGCGATTCAAAATGGCTATTCAAAATGGCGATCCAAGATGGCGATTCAAAATGGCTATTCAAAATGGCGATTCAAAATGGCTATTCAAAATGGCGATTCAAAATGGCGATTCAAAATAGTAGGCGTGTCGTCCAAGATGGCGTCGACCAATCAGAAGCAAGGGGAGGAGCTACAGGAGTAGGGATAGCCAATCAGAGAGCAGTAGGCGTGGCCAAAAAAAAGGAGAGGGGATGGACTCAACTGACCCAATACCTACTATCATGTTATGGTTATAATGGTTTGCATGTGCTAATTGTTTGATGATTGAAATTTCTTTATCAAAATGTGATTGTTTCATTGGAGTAGTTAAAGCTCGGTGTACTAAAGATCTATAAGCCGCTAGTTTATGCATTTTATGATGACATGAATCGTTAGGAATAGTGACGTCTGTGCTTGTGGGTTTTCTGTATATGGAAAAATCAAATTCATTTTTCTGTATTAATTGTAATAGTTAAATCCAAAAAACTAATAGCTCTATTTTGTTCTGTTTCTAGTGTAACGTGATGTTTGTGTGAAGACTGTTAATAAGAATTAAAAATTCATTGATAACCTCAAAAGAACTGTAAAAACAAGCTAAAATGTCATCAACGTAACGAAACCAAAAAATAATTTTGTGGTAGGATCTTTGTTTAAAACATCTAAATTTTCTTTATTAATAAAATCATTAACCTTTTGTGTGCAAACATCTTTCGAAAGAATTACCAAAGTGTTACCCTTATCTGCTTTAACAGAAATTGAATTGTTTTCTGTAATTTTATGTCTGATAGATTGCAGTAACAGGTTAGATGTTTTATTCTGTGTTTTGTCCTTTTTCAAAGATATTTCTTTTATCAGATTCAAGATTTGGAATTTTGCATAATTGTTGTGATCTTTTCTGGGTATAGTTTCACATTCAACAGCCAAGATTTCTTTAATTTTGTTAGTGGATTTTGGAAAAGGACAAAATTTGAAGCCTTTGTTAAGAAATTGTGTTTCTCAGTCGTTGAATTGTGTATCTGATAGATTTATAAAACGTGGATAGAAATTTATCGTATTCTGGGTATTATAATTACTTTGTATTGAGCGTTTTTGTTGGGTAAGGTTTTGCAGTTTCTTTTTCTGAGTATTGTATTTTTGAAATTTAATATGACAGTTTCTCTAACATCAAAATCTAAAATGTCAAATTGAATATTATGTAATTTATGTGCAAGTTCTGTATGAAGTACCTTTATATAAATGTGCAAATTGTCTCTAATTCTAAACCATTCCTTAGCTTCTTCTTTGACCCATCTTCTTTTTGCATCTTTGATAATTTTTTCAGTAATGTAATTACTAGTCTTGGTTGTGATGTTGACATATTTGGGAATGACTTGACGTTTAATACATTCTTGATTGAACCAAACATTCTGGCTAGCGATTCCGTGTTTAATCATCAGTTTCTTATATAGCTTGGCTTGTTCTTCCAACGAAGATGAAATGATATCGTTTACTGTCTCCAGCCTTAATTTACAGTCCAAGAAACTCAACCACATTATTAACATCATAGGATACAAATCGAAATACTCTGTCAAAAATTCATTAGAATTAGTAGAAAAACTACAGAACATACATCTTCCAGCACATTCAAAACTTGTAAGCTTTGACATTTGTAACATGTTTTCAAAGATTCCACCACAAGACTGTATTCCTTTGTTAGATAATTTCCTAGTTAATAGTAATGTAGAATTAGTAAAAAGATTAGAGTTAATTCAATTATTTGATCTTTGTATCAGTCAAAATTATTTCACTTTTAATAATATATTTACAGAAGGATGGTTTACCTATGGGTATCCTAGATAAGAAGAAAACCATGAAAGCAGTTTATGAGGCAGTCTAGTAGTCCGGTGGTGTGAGGTCTGCTGAATCTACGGCGGTGAACACGGTTCTTGGCAGAAAGTGTAGATTGTGGAAATTATAGGTTGTGAAAGTGGAGGTGATTGTTGGAAGAGGAAAAAAAATACATATGTCAAAATTTTAAGAAACTATTAGATGGCCATACAAGGAAGACTTACCTAAAGAAAACTTTACATGTAAGTTGACAAGGGTAAGATTTCTTTCCAATTTTAAATCCTAAAATAAAGGTTTATAACAATAAAGAGCTAATAAACAATATATGCTATACGTACTTAATCCTTCTTGAGATATATTTTAATTGATAACTGTCAGGTTTGACATTTCAGTTATATGTGTCAATGGTTATTATTCATAACCAAACTTTATCTATTGAAAATTATTAACCACTGCATGAGTGTAAAAAAATTTAAATATTTGTTGATAATATTTAACCTTTCAATAACAGTAACCCATATTGAAAGGTTATAATTGGAGTCTCATATTTAGGTATAGAAGAAAATAATTTTATAGGTAATTTTTACGATTGAACATCAAATAATTCGACCCTGAGATCTGAGATATATAAAAATAAAAAATAACAATTTGCACGATACAAAAGTAACGTCACAATATATTAGGAACTGTACTGTATAATTTACCAATTTCATTAAAACAATTAATGTATAACAATTTGTTACTGTTGTAAAGGAATTACTTCTACAAGATGCATTTTACTCAGTGGAAGAGTATATTCTTAATAATTTTTATTTTTTTGCCGTTGACTTGCATTCATGTTATACGGAAAACAAAAATATGCCTAACTGTGAGTTTTTCTTTTTAATCTGTGTTATTTACCAAATAATATTTTATTTGTGCATATGTATCTTCTTAATTTGATTGTACCTTTTAATTTAATTTTTTTGTTGAGTTATGCCATTCACTTTTTTGACCTATATGGATGAATAAATTTTATTAGTTGTGAGAACACTGCGTAGATCGCGATGCTGTTTACAATTTTGGCGGATGGGAGCAGTGGCGGATTTAACACTTAAGGGGCCTGAAGCGGTACAAAGTCTTGGGGCCGCATAGTATAAATCAATTACAATTGATTTACAATTTATATACCTTTTATCATTTTATTAAAAATTAAGTAGGTACATATATTGATTAATATACTAAATACAGTTAATTACATACTATCTTTACGGGTGAGCTGGAAAGTTTGTGGGGCGAGCGACTAGGGAGCGAACCTCTATAAGCCAATGAGGTCAGTAAAGATTAATTGCAAAGTGTATCGCGTACAAATGTTTATTTCCACCTTCACCAGCTTCTTTAAATTGAATATTTTTTATAAAAAGACATTTTATAATCAAAGGCGGTAGCACAATTTATAGCTAGGCGCTGTAATGGTGTTGTGGTTAAGCAACAAATTAGTTTCCATAGCTTTTTGTTGATCGGCATTCTAGAATTTTACAGGCCACTTTTACGAGCCCGTAAATTTTTACAGGGCTATAGTTGTACATGTTACCATAAATGCCTGTAAAGTGTCATTTACATAGAAAGTGGAAATAAATGTATTTTATTTCATACTGTCCGGTAAAAGGGTATTTACCGGACTCATTTGAGTCCGGTAAATGAATTATTACGTTACAAGGCCGGTAAAAAATTTTACCGGACTGAAAATCCAATTTGAGTGCGGTAAAAAATTTCACCGGACTGAAAATCTAATTTGAGTCCGGTAAAAAATTTTACCGGACTGAAAATTTTAAATGCATTTTTTTAAAAAATGAACAATGTGAGGCAGTATGAAATAAAACGCCTTACGTCATACTTCCGGTAAACCATTACAGTAGCTCGTTTCAACATTCGAGATTCGGCTCCTTCGTCGCCTCGTCCCGAAACGTTTTCAACTCGCTACTGTAAACTTGGGTTTACCGGACTTATAACGTAATATACTATTGGACGTCGTGTTGTTCCGCCGTTGCTTTTTTATTAAAGGAAGTAAATCATAACCTCAATTATACAAATACATTGAATACCTAATCCTTCATTTGTATGTAATTTTAAATAATAAATTCCGAAAATATTTTTAGATTTCCATGTTATAGATCGGTTATTCTTAATGCATGGATTAAATCCATTAGAAGGATATACCGTGTTTCAACGTGCACGTAGTACGTACATATTATGGCCGTGACCAAAGTGACCCGCCGAGATACTAGGGCGGTCGGGAGTCGTTCGCTGTATGTACGCACTTTACGTTTCAGGATATAGGGAATTAGCAAATTATAAAAGCTATTATTGTTTTTATTGTAATTTAGCAATAATAATTAATGAATACTATTAATATATACTAACAATTCTATAATGATATTAGAATTAATTAATGTCACGTTAATTCAATAACAATTTTATAATAACTTTATATAGTAGTAATAACTTAATACGCTAGTAGTCGACACAGAGCTCAGAGATAAAGATGTCGCTCGGAAAGCGGAAGGTCCAGGATTCGATTTCCAGTCGGGTTGATAACACTGCCTGCATTTTAATACTTTATAAAATGATAAACTGATTTTGGGTGTTTCAGTGGTGCTGATTTCAAATCTGTTTTCGGTTTTTCTCTATCACGTAAAGTTTTTGAACAAAATAGTAAAACAATCGCAAAAATAGAGATATTTATATGTATTTAGGGTAAAAAGGCAAAGTACAAAAGGCAACAAAAAAAATTACAAAATTCATAGAAAAAATAGAAAATAACATACATTATTCCTTTATCTTTTTGGAGAGCCTTTCCTGTTTGCTGGAAAACTTTCTTTTCGTTATTTTTCTTGTATATTTAGTTTTTATAGGATACCAAAAAATGTTCCTGGAGCAAGCGAATTTTTTCGCTTAGATGGATCCTAAACTATCGAAAAGATCTTTTGGAAGTGCTAATTCTATAGCATTCAGTCGTTTAGTTCGTCTTGAGAAAATAGCTGCGGTTTAAAGTTTCTTGAAAATAATAGTTTAAAAATGCCAATTTCTGCATCTATTGAAGATTCGGTATCAACACTAGACTGCAATGCTTTACGTGAAACTGGTACAGGTATATCAGCATCATGTGGGACTGGTCTCATTGCCGGCTGAAGATTACGATAATTAATATATTTATGAGTTCTTGTGTTATTACCCTTAATATCACCAAACAAAAATACCAGTCGTCGGTGAATTTCGTGGTGTGATTCTTGGTTCTCTCGAGATCACTGATATTCCAAAACGCCGATTTGTTCCTTTAAACCGATGCCTTAAGTGTGCCCAAAGTTTATCGGTATTTCTGTTCTGAAAGTTTCGCAAATTAAAGAAATATTTAATTAGATTTGAGCAACAAGAAATATCACAATATTGGTGTACAAAAAAATGTACGTGATGGAAACAAAAATGGGTTTATTTTAATCAACTATACGTCCTAAGCTAAAAAAAATCAAAATTATTTAATCACAAATTTCTCGCAGGCCTGTGTAATTTTTTCTACATGGATTTGCATTCAAAATATAATCTAATGTAAACATTAACAAAATAAATTAATCTTTATGTAAAAGTTATAACTTTATACATTTCAAATAATTAGAAATATTGCATGTGTTGACATCTATGGCATTTTAATAAAACCAATGAAAATACGAAATCATTTCCCAGAGTCATTTCCATATAGTTTAGGGATTGTGAGCTATGAGTCATTTTCATGGTTAACAGACTGTGTGAAATGTGTTATTTTCTATAGTTGTAGATAAATACATTTATTTCATAATCAGTTCTTTTATAATGGAACTTTTCTGCTTTTAAAAGCAGCAAATTTATCAATAATATTTTGAAAACATAAATTTTGCGTAATGACATTTTCAATAAACATTATTGATAACTTTTTTAAATGACTTTGACGAAGATTATTTCTTAAATATTTTTTTATACGTTTAATTAAGAACGGAGAAAGATCGTTCTCCAGTTGTGGTACAGTTCTCCTTCCCCGAATGTCAAGTCGGACGAACGCGCAGATTTTAGTAGAAGACATTGAAGGCAAGTATTCGGAGCGATAGAGATGATACATTTCTTCCAGGTCTACGGCTAAACAGTATATTCCGTAACAAAACTTTACCTATAACTCTGAATGCTTGCCTATTCGCACGAAACTTTATTGCGTCGACCGTACACCCGCCTGCACAAGATATGAACTGTTTCATATTTCACTCTTTGCGACAAAGTGAGTTCCCAGGCCAATAATTTTTAATTGTCGCGTGTCCACTGCGGTTTTGGACAGGGGTCGTCTGCGGGGCCCCCTGACTTGTGGGGCCTGAAGCGGCCGCTTCCAACGCTTGTGCCTAAATCCGCCACTGTGGTAGAGTATAGATACATTGTTTTACTCACAATATGTTCCTAATACACGGACACTATACAGAGGCCATGTATCTTGTGGATTTTCACAATTCTTTACAGCCTTCTCGTAGCGTAATGTACTTTTAAAAGTGATTTTCTAATTTTTCATTCATGCTTAAAAATATAACCTCACAGTGTAGTCTTTTAAAACTCCTACAGATTTCTGGAAACATTCCTAACACCACCATAAATATAACTTATTGCTTTATTACAGCAACGAGGTTCGGTAAATAAGAACGGTTATGCTCATTGGCGTTTGATACATTCCGTGCAGTGTAAATTATGAGCACACATTTTACACGTATTAATCTGTTGAGTTTTTAGTTCAAAATAAAAAAAAATAGAAAAACGGATACAAATCTAATTTATGTTATGTTAGTTGCTGTACATCTATTACATATCCAGATAATATCTTTCATAGAGTGGATATTATATGCATATTCTGAATATCCACTATACATTCAGTGGATGTTTATGTGCTGTATGGGTGGTTTCTCACCATTATGAAAAAGCATGTGTATTTTTGAGATTACTCTTTACTGAATATTTATAATCACATTAACTACATTGAAATGGTTTCTCACCACTATGAGTGAGAAAGTGGCTTTTTAGCCTACCGTTCACTGAACATTTATAATCACACAACTTACACTCAAATGATTTCTCACAACTATCAGTCAGCAAATGTTTTTTGAGACTACTTTTCTGTGTACATTTATAATCACATAAATTACACTCAAATGGTTTCTCACCACTATGAGTGAGCATATGTTTTTTAAGACTACATTTCACTGTACATTTATAATAACACAAATTGCACTCAAATGGTTTCTAACCACTATGAGTGAGCGAATGTTTCTTGAGGCTACTTTTCTGTGTACATTTATAATCACATAAATTACAGTCAAATGGTTTCTCACCACTATGAGTGAGCATATGTTTTTTAAGACTACTTTTCACTGTACATTTATAATCACACAAATTACACTCAAATGGTTTCGCACCACTATGAGTGAGCATATGTTTTTCGAGATTGCTTTTCTGTGTACATTTATAATCACATAAATTACACTCAAATGGTTTCTCACCGCTATGAGATCGCATGTGTGTTTTTAGCCTACTCTTCACTGTACATTTATAATGACATAAATTACACTCAAATGGTTTCTCACCACTATGAGTGAGCATATGCTGTTTGAGAGTACTTTTTGTTGTACATTTATAATCACATAAATGACACTCAAATGGTTTCTCACCACTATGAGTAAGCATATGTCTTTTAAAATGACTGTTCATTGAACATTTATAATCACACAAATTACACTCAAATGGTTTATCACCACTATGAGTAAGCATATGTGTTTTGAGACTACTATTCTGTGTACATTTATAATCACATAAATTACACTCAAATGGTTTCTCACCACTATGAGATCGCATGTGTATTTTTAACCTACTCTTCACTGTACATTTGTAATCACATAAATTACACTCAAATGGTTTCTCACCACTATGAGTGAGCATATGTTCTTTGAGACTACTTTTCACTGTACATTTATAATCACACAAATTACAAACAAATGGTTTCTCACCACTATGAATGAGCAAATGTTTTTTGAGATTACTTTTCTGTGTACATTTATAATCACACAAATTACACTCAAATGGTTTCTCACCACTATGAATGAGCAAATGTTTTTTGAGACTACTTTTATGTGTACATTTATAATCACATAAATTACATTTAAATAGTTTATCACCATGAGTGAGCATGTGGGATTTTAGTCTACCATTCACTGAAGTTTTATAATCAGATAAATTACATTCAAATGGTGTGTCACCGATATGTATGGCCATGTGGCTGCTTAGATCATTTTTGCTTGAACATTTATAATCACATATATTACACTCAAACCACTTTTCCCCTGTATGAGTCAGTATGTATACAGGTAATCGAGTTCCTTCTGAAAATGTAATGAGATGTATTTTACATTATTTTGTCACTATTAGTTTGTAAATTACTAGTGTTACTTACTAAAAAAAGGTTGCTCTTCACTCTCAATATTTGTTTTAAACACATTTTCGGTCTTATAGTCTTCCATCTGTTGAAATTTTATTTCGATATTCTGATCTGATTCCGTTTTTATTGCAGTTGCTACACCATCGCCTTCCATTATACCATTATTTTATCAAATTAGAACCTGAAAAAACAAATATTAACTTCATCAGATAATAAGAGAAAATGTGTTTACCATTTAAATAAAGATTTTCAGGCTTATGTATTCTTATACTATCTGTTATTCATTCACTGTGTAAAAAGACGAGTGCAGTTGGTCATGACCTTTTGGAAGAGTTCACTCTTCTGAGCTGATAGTGTTTGACGTCACAAACTGTAAAGTTATAGAAAAATGAAATAAAATATTTGTGTAAATTTAAATACATAAATAAATTAGTAAGATCTGAGTGCTTTCAGGGTGTAAAAACTGGAATAGAAAGTCTACGTAAGAATTCAACTCGAAGACCACGAATCTATCCGAATCCACCTGTGTGAAATTAACAGCCAAAATTACGAAAACACCCGAACAGTCATAGGCGTACCTAAATGGGTAAACCATTTTGCAAAGCTAATTAATGAATTTCAAATGTAACTTCTAGATATTCAGCTAGAACTTCATGGAGAAATACACGGTAAGCTTGGCTCACATATTCTAATATAGAAGTAGAACAAAATCCGCAACACCATACATTATATCAAAATTATTACTGCGATCACAAAGCTGCAACTGCTATTTCAAGGACAAGTAGATCCTGTGCCAGCATGAAATTTTTACAGATGTTGTAGCATCTTACATACTACCTTCTGTTAAAAAATAATCGTTTTGCTAGGGGACTTGGGAGTCAAAAAAATATTACCTTATTTACATAGTGTTAAAGATGGCTATGTGCCAAATGCCAATGATTACTAAATAGAACAAAAGTTGTTTTAATGTGATTTTGTTATTGAAATCATAGGTTAAATAAGTTATTTTAGATAAGCCACTCCCCATATGTTGTTGGCATTTTACGCCATTTATTGAAATGTGTTAAAACTAACTAGCAAAGATATAAACCGATGTGTAGCATTCCTGTATATTTGAAAAGTATTTTAAAATATGTTTATTAAGGAATTTGTTAGGCATTAACAGAATTTATAAATTCTTGATGAGCAGTGTCTAACCGTTGAGTAAAGAGTTTTAAAGAGGCGCAATGTAATAGGGAAAGACCGTGCTTGCATCGTCTCCACCCGCACTCCACTTGGCCCACGAACCTGAGTACTGTATAATGCTACCACAGCGCACAATAATTGAACTATTCATTTAGAACGACTAGATCGGATCGTCAACATCAAGCAAATCTTTAAATGTCAACTATAATATTATGTAGCAAAATGAACCAAAAAATGTGCGTTTTGTTTTCAACGTAGAACCAGATCAGACTTATAGGTTTTATAAAGTAAACAATTCTACATACGAAACGGTTATTTACAACAATTTATTACAGTACAGACCTTTTCTATTTCAAAAAACGTCAACAATTAATCATTTTTAAAAATTGTGCTTTTTAACCTTAAAATCGTCATATCTTCAAAAGTAACCGAGCTATCGGATTGAATTTTTTTTTTAAGTTGAAGAACACACGTGAGCGCATATAGTGGTATCAATGCCGTTACCGAATATTGTTTACTGGTATCCTTAAATAGCAGTTAAAGTTAGCACTTCAAGCAATTGAAGACACGAGAATGCATAAATTTTTAGAAAAAAAATATTTGATCTAGGACCTATAGTTTTATAGTTATGAATAGTTTTGTAACGCACTAACTGACAGCGGGTGATACTTTCGTAAGGCAGGCACGCGACTAGCATTCGATAATCAATAATTTACAGGCAAATGGTAGTTTTTTTAATTAAATGCTGTCCTAACACAAATATTTATTGTTTTATTAAGTCTTAAAACTGCCAATTGATAAGCCAATATGTATAGGTTTATTGCATACTTGCCATAGTAACCTTTTTTGCTAGTTAAACATTCTAGAACTAATTAATGTTTGTCATGTGCTGACAAAGCTCGGAAAGTATACGATGGTACATGATGTCCCAAGTAGTACAAATTGCTTTTGTGTATCTTGCTTTTGTTTTTATAATGCTATATTGAATTTTTGCATTTTTGGAATACTAAAAGTTTTTTAATACAATACATTACAATGCATTACATATACATTATGAGTTACTTTTTTGTTTTGCCGAATTGTTAAATTATTCATTTTTGAAACGAGTACTTTGGAGACGAAATTGTCAATAATGGTAGATTATTGATCGAGTGGTAATGTAGGCAATAACTCACGCGAATGAAGTTTGCAGCTCCAGCCGCAGACTAGTGCAGTAATCATCCAAGTGAGTTATTGCGATTACAGCGAGTTGAATACTATACGTTATCTACGACTATAACAATTTTCAAAAAAAAATTACAATGCAAAGTTTCAAAAAGAAGCGAGTGACAATGACTATTTAAATGACAACTCCTACATACATTCATGTTCTTACATTATGAGGTGCAAAAAAATGTGGAAAAGAAGAAAAGAAGAGAAAAAATTAAAAATGATCCAGAAAAGAAGCAAATGTAAAAGCTTACACATGATGACTGTCATTGTTTAGAATACCATTTATTTCATCTTTTATTGTATTTCCCTCAATTTTTCGTATTGTATTCCACAGTCCTTTAGAGTTATTTTCAAATTTTTTTATTTCAGACTGAAAATACTGCTTTTTAACTCATTAATCAACTTATTTATCTTGTTTCTATACTTTGTATATTGTATTTTTAAAATATGATTACCTGGATCTTGTAAATATATTTTGTATAATTTATTTTTTGTATTTATTGAATTAATTAAACCATTTGTGATACATATTTTCCTTTTAATGTTACAAGTATTTTTCTTCATTTGTTTGGTATTTCTTTTTATTAACAAGGTTTCCAGTTTTAGATCTTTTTTTAATTTCTCGTAGTTCGTAATTTTTAAACATTTGTTTTCAATTTCATTTTTGTTTTTTTTTTAAGAAAAACTTATAAATAAGGACTTATGGTCTATAATTAAAAGGTCCAACACTGCTGGAAAAATGTTATTTTCAATGACCAATTTTGTTTTTAAGATGTGATCGATGCAACCTTTAGATGTGCCTTGCTTTCTGGTATTTTTGTTAATAACAGAAATAAAATTATATTCGTTAAGTATACTTAAATATTCTGATGACTCAGGTGTTACCTTTTTTATATTAATATTTATATCACCTAGTATTACATGATATTTGCATTTAAAGTTTTGCGTTTTATTTAAGTAGTTGTTCAAGCCAATACAAAAATGTTCTTCACTTGTTGGCGGGGGTCTATAAATCACTGTTACAATTATATTATTGTTGTTTTTATCCAGTACATTAATTTGGATTGCTTCACATCGATCTATATTTACGATTTTCCATTTGAACTTGAGATATTTTTTTAAGTATACCACTACACCATCATTCTTGTTAATATTTCCTTGGTTATATAAGATGTTGTAACTTTCTAGTTGGAAAAGCGAATGATGAGGAAGATTATGAGTTTTTGTTAAGCATCATATACAATCAAAATCCACAACCATTTGATTGATATAAATTTGTAATTGATCAAGATTTTTGTTTATACTCCTAATATTTTGATGTAAAATTGTGAAGTTGCTATTTTGACTTTTTTTATGAAAATCTACAATTGATTGATTAAAAGAATTCACATTGTTTATTTTATTTGTTTTTACAGGAATGTGGTTTATATCACGTATATATGGATCCTTTCTTATTGTTTGCCACTTTGTTTTCGCGTAATAATTCTACTACAGCCACTTGAAGTAGAGTTGTGTCTAGTATTTAATTTTTTGCTATTGTCTTTTTCTTCTTTTTTTCTTTTCTGCAATAGACGTCTCTTCAGATTTTTCACATTTCTCTTGAATTAAGGTTTCGATATTAGAATTTTCAATAGTTTTGGTTGATAGGTTATCTTTTTGTTTAGTATCTTCCCCTGTTTTTTGTATATTCTTTTCAGGAATTTCAGTTGATTGAAGCTGTTGTGTTAAAGATAGATGATTGCGGCGCACTGTGGTTTGTAAGTGGCGATTTACGGAAAAAATCCAATTTTTCCATTGTTGATTTTTTTTGTCCAAAATAGGATTTATAACAAGATTAGAACCTATTCTATAAGGAACAAACCGAAATAAGTAGAAAAATTATCTCTTTTTACTTTTAATATGGTCGTAAACATAGTGGATTTCGAGGTCTATTTTACACGCTTGAAACAGAGAAATGTTGTTTTGATTTCTTTCCTATATATTTAATATCTATTGACAAATAGGTATATAATCTCGTATTTTATGCCTAAATATGTAAGAAAATACATTCAAAATTAATTTTTATTTTCTATTAAGTCATAAAAAAGGTTTTGAAATTATTCTAAAATTTTAAAGATAAATAAATAAAATGATAGAATTAGTATACTTGCAGGCACGTGCCGTCAGAAAAATTAAAACAGTCTTGAAGGGAATTTAATATAGATTATTTTGAACTATAAAACAGCTGCAGAAAGCTGCAGATTCTAGATTCATCTTTAATTATAGCTCTACACGCACGGTTCTACTCGCGCGTTGATCCACTACGTGAGCCGAACAAGTGTTTTTAAAAAAGACATGTGAATATTTATTTTATTTATTTATGTTTGGTTGAGGAATCCAGATGGCGGAGCATCTTTCGTACCTAATGGCACCGATTACTATGATCATTTGGCGGACCTTACTAGAATTTAGCCGAATCTGAGGGAATCCACCCCCAGTAGGGATTTTTATCGTGCCAAACATCGCATTGACACAGGACCAACAGTTTTACTTCCTATCCGAGAAGAAGGCATGTTTTTAATTTTTCTCCGCTATAAGAAATTACCAGCTCGGCCGGTATCGAACTTGCGACCCATGGATTATAAAGCAAACATGCAAACCATTAATCCACCAAGGCTGGCTGTGTAAATATTTAATTTATCAATTGTCATTCAACTGTCAAAATGGCTTCATACGAGGTTACCTTAATCTTTAAATGGGGTTTCGATGGAAGTTCTGGGCATTCAAATTATAAACAAACTTGGTACGATGAGTATAGTGAAAATCCATCCGACAATAGCATTTTGGTTACATCCTTGGTACCGTTACAGTTGAAGAATGATTCAGACACTATTTTTTGGGAAAATCCAACGACTTCTTCAACTAGATTTTGCAGACCAATAAGAATGCAGTTTCTCTCGGAATCTTCAGAAGTAATAAAACATGAAGAAATGTATATTTAAAATCAAATTACAGAGTTGAATAGTTTACAATTTGGAACTAATATGATAAGCTACGTACTAATTATGTCAATGGTAGATGGAAAAGTGTGCAATACGATTTCGAATATTCCTACAATGCAGTGTAACATTTGTCAACTCAAAATTTCTCAATTCAACAATTTAGATGAAATTAAGAACAGTCGTGTAAATAATCAAGGCAATGTTAATGTTATTTCAATTTTACATTCAAATATAAAATTCTTTGAATGCATCTTGCACATTGCTTATCGCTTGGACATTAAAAAGTGGAAGATCAAGCAGAACAGTAACGACAAAATTGTCATGACGAGTCGAAAACAAAAAATTCAAGACGACTTCAAGGCTAAACTAGGACTACTAGTTGACGTTGTCAAGCCAGGGTATGGAACAACACATGACGGAAACACAGCTCGAAGAGCTTTTCAGGATGTTGATACATTTGCTGAAATTACTGGTGTTGACACAGAATTGATTTTTCGATTTGGTGTGATATTGAGAACGATTTCAAGCAGTCAGCCTATTCATATAGATAATTTCACGAAATACTGCTTTGATACTGCGGAATTATACGTCAATTTGTATCCGTGGTATTACATGCCTCCAACTGTACATAAAGTGCTAATGCACGCACCAAAAGTTGCAAGTGAAGCTTTACATCCTATTGGGAGATTGTCCGAAGAAGCGTTAGAATCATTGCACAAAATTATCAGACGATACCGAGAAAATCACACAAGAAAAATGTCTAGATTGAAAACTATGGAGGACCTCTATTCCAGACTAATTTTACAATCGGATTCTTTATTTTCGATGTCTAGTTATATGGGAAGAAATCTACTGACAAATGCTGACGATGAAAAACTTTCAGACATGGATGAAGAAGTGAAACATCTTCTGCAGACTACTGCAACTGATATGTAATTAGGAAAAAAGCGATTTTAGAGGATAGAAAAGGCGTACAGTAAATTAGGTACTTGAAACAAAATCTTTTGTGCTCAGGTTCTCCATATTGACTTCGTAATATTGAATTTTTTGTTATCATATTATTTAAATTGAGTAACCCAAAACACCTCTTAACAAAAATAAAAAAATTATATTTAACCACAAGAAACGTATAACCAGAGAATGTTTTGTTTATATCCGCCATATTGAATCAGCCATATTGATTTTCAATTGTTATTATTATATTCAAATTTAGTGACCTTGAAAATCTATTAACAAACATCACAATATTACTTGAAAAACAAATAATGTATAAAAATAAAGTTTTTATGTTTAGTTCCGCCATATTAGATCCACCATTTTGAATTCTAAGTTTTTATTATCATATTCGAATTCAGTGTCCCCAAAAATATATTAAAAAGCATAAAAATCATATTTTAGCCACAAAAAACTTTAAAATATAAAGATTTTTATACTTCGATCCGCCATATTGAATCCCCCATTTTAAATTTGCAATTTTTGACATAATATTCGAATTCAGCGACCCCAAAAACCTATAAATACGCATAAATCTCTCATTTTAATTACAATCCCTAAAAGTTATTGAATTTTTTCCGCATTTTGCCAGTTACAAACCACAGTGCGGCGTATCTATTTTGAATTGATTAAAGCTGTCTTCTTAAAATTAGATCTTTTTCAGGCATGTTACAATTCAACTTTAATAGCTTTTTTGTTACCTACCTGTTTTTATTTTGTATATGTTGTTTATTTCATTTACAGATACTGTCACGCACCCTTACCATAGGATAAAGCGACGATAATTACCAAAGTAAACGATGGCTTAAAGTTGTGTCCTCCCGGACCAGCTAGCAGTGCAGAAGGGCTGGATTCAAGTTGTAAGGGAGCGCCACTTAATTTTCCAACTAAGGACACAGCAACCATCGATCCACCAAAATTAAGAAAAGGGCACCAGATACTTACCGTCTCGGGGCTAAGTAAGTACTTGCTTATCATACCATTAAAAGGCCCATTCATAAACATAAATTTCCGTTTAATTAATATAATAAATACTTGAACATAAATAATTATGATAATAAGTATTGAGAGTAATTAATTGTATATTGAAACAAATATTAACTGTACTGTAAAATCTATTGAGAGGATTAAAAAAAAGAAAAGATATTATTGTATATCAGTCAGTATCAAGTTCTTGGTAATTGTTCTATCGAGAGCTGAATATAGTAGGTATTCTAATATGTAATTATAAAGGAAGTAACCCAAAAAAATAAAATAACCACCACCAATGTTAGAACGTGTAATAGGGGAGAGGGGTTAGCCGTCGTAAGCTTACGATCTACTCGTTCGCAAGTTAATGCAGTAATACTATGAGCAATTAGGCATTTGTTCAACTAACAGACTTGACAATGACTAGATTACACACTTATACAATTGATAATTTCCAATCCAATGAATAAACTAAATAATGTATCTAATTGATACTAATTATATTCTAGTCCTAACGTTGACTGGTTAAATGCTATGTTCAGAAAGGACTCAATGCCCAAATGACTGATTCATCATCACTAAATTAACAAATCACCGCAACAAAAATTGATTGAGGGCTTAGTTAATAAATTACAGGTTATCTCTTATGTTATACTTAGCTGATTTCGAAATAAACCCAGAAGATTCTTCAAATCCTGCTTAACGCTGGTTTATTTCCTTAACTACCAAACTTCCAGGTAGGGATGAACTACAGTTTGAGTTTCTGTTAAAAATAGTCTTCTTACTATACTTAATGGGGTACACCTTTCCCAAGAAGCCTAAAAGAAAATTCCTGACTAGGAAAATGGTTCGATACATAAACATGTTAAGAATTCATACCTCTGATAGTGGGCGGCTAAAAGGTAAAAGGGCGGTATCTACCCGATAACAAAATGCATCCACATTCAAAGAATAATTTGGTAATCCTAAAATATAAGACTGTATGTAACTTCTTGGACGTAAATCCATTATCTAAAAATTTTACCTGTGAAGAACTTCAGGCATTGGGTGGGGTTAATTCGTATCGATCGAAGGAATTGATCTGGTCTAATGAATCCGCTTGTGCGACAAAATGGCTTCCCTCCAAATATTCCAATAGGGTAGTTACCAGTTTGATTATTATTGATGTGGTGCTAATAATCCGCTGAAGCGTAATTGAAGACAAAATCTCACCATTACCATCATATATGGCTCCAGAGATTTGTTTCTTAAATAGCACCCACAATATTTCACCAAGATCAAATTCGATCGTAGTTGATTACTACTAAACCAAAAGAAGAATGTCGTTCAGACCTTTCTTTAAAAGCCTATCACCGGATATCCGTCGACGGCAAAAATGCGCAATCTCAAATATCAAAGTACGTCCGCGAGGGGCAGCGTTGCAAATATTATTCCAATCTAATTAAGAAATTCCATGTCAAATGGGTTAAATAATTAACACAACACGTTTCAAAACACGCGGCAGTTATTACGTAATGCGATAGCTTCTGCGCAAAGCAGATGTATGACCAGTAGTCATACTCAAGTAGCATGAAGAGATAACTGCGGCAACAATGTTTATTAAAGGGAATTATTCGAGACGGCGCAACAGAAAGACAGTTGCAAGATAAAGTTTGTTTAAATATCGTATGCAAAATGGAAATTTATAATTTCTATTAAAAATACTTTTAAATACGACAAAATTGTTTACAAGACGCTGTCCGCAATATGCATGAAAAAGTTAGCACCAGCGTTAAGGCTAAATAGATGACTCGAAAGTTGGGTAAGTACAAAACAAGTTAATTACTGTTTATTTTGAACTAATAATCTCTATCTTTTGGGAATAACCGCAAGACTACGAGAAGAATTCTTTTTCAAGTACGACACTCTAGTGAAAGTTCCAATTCACTAATGCTAATACCTAATAATTTTTTTAGCTAATAAAAGAGTTGAAAACAAAAATGCCAACTCATCACTAAGATTTTTACCTAAGCAAGAAGAGTTGCCTATACCATCAACATTTTATTTTATTTTATTTTATTTTATTTTATTTTATTTTATTTTATTTTATTTTATTTTATTTTATTTTATTTTATTTTATTTTATTTTATTTTATTTTATTTTATTTTATTTTATTTTATTTTATTTTATTTTATTTTATTTTATTTTATTTTATTTTATTTTATTTTATTTTATTTTATTTTATTTTATTTTATTTTATTTTATTTTATTTTATTTTATTTTATTGTGTAATTGAAATATTTCAATAAAGAAAATATAAGAAAAATATTTTATTGCCTTCGTACTATAAATTATAAGCTCAAATCAATGCCAATTGGTAAATAATTTAAGATAAATCTACTGACAATAACGAACCGTTACAATGCATTTACTTGAAGCGAATTGTTAAATAATGGGAGCACAACTTTGGTCAAGTCTGCTTCCTCAGGGTTATCTATTCCGTAAATTAGCCCATTATTTTTTTGTAACTGGCGTTCTAGATTAACACATCTATTTTGAAGTTGCTTGCATTTTTGTTCAAAATGATTATTTGATTTATCAATCTTTTCTAGGAATTTTCTATTTTCTACTCTAAATTCCTTCGAAAGTGAATTTTTTACGTCTTCTCCTTCTTTTTTTATTTCATTCTTGAGTAGCTCTAGTAGCTCTGTGTTGAGATATCCTTATCTGAGTTGTTATTCGCCACCACTTCAATATAAATCGAGATTAACACCACTAAAGTAAAATCGAGGTAAAATTATCTTATCGGGACCGCCTTTTGTTAATAATATTTATACTTTACTATTTGTCTATTTCACTATATATAATTTCATTTATTTAGCATTAAAAGTCACTTACGGTTTTTTATTATGATTTCGTAATGATCACTGTATCTTTACGCACCTTTTAAGACTAGTTTTGATATTTTTTTTGTTTTGATAAGTTTTTCGCACTAAAACATTAAAACAACACAGGACTCACTCAACTCCAATACTATATACTGAATACACTTGAAGCTAAGATGATAACCACTGAATGACACGAAATAAATGTACTCTTACATCACACCATATAAACTACCTCTATAAAGTTTATAGATCAACTGAACAAGACACTATATGTTGATTTAATTAAAATTACATATGCAAGCAATACATGCGTAATGCTGATATTGTAGAAATACTGATACTATACGTGAAATTTAGTAACGTTCTTCTCCATTAGTTAGATCCACGCAAATGACAAACATATCAAGGACAACGTTTTATTGATTGTGTATAGTAGTCGATGCTTAATATTTTATATATTAATTGACTCTGGATAAGAGCCCTATAGTTGTTTTACAATTATCCTTAATTAGAACAATAATCATTAACTGATGCCTTAAAAAAATGCTTTTTACTTTGAAAATACATACTAGGGACATGTCACGTGAATGACATATGACATAATAAAATTTACTTTTTATT
This sequence comes from Agrypnus murinus, assembly GCA_929113105.1. Taxonomy (NCBI): domain Eukaryota; kingdom Metazoa; phylum Arthropoda; class Insecta; order Coleoptera; family Elateridae; genus Agrypnus; species Agrypnus murinus. The sequence continues at coordinate 110,255,700 of OV816027.1, read as the reverse complement.
GTTAAAAAAATAGGTCAGTTGTTAATATATATACCTGGTTAGATAGACTGCTATTACATCTTCACTGTACTGAACTAACAGGTAAAAAAGTATTAGTAATATAATATTAATTAAGCAGGGACAGTAAATTTAATATTTCTGAAGAATTACCCACGTTGAAACATTCATAATTTTCTGCACAAAAGTACGACAACAAAAAGGCCCCGCGATTGGGCGCCAGTGAAACATACATAAAAAATCACACACGAAACTATAAAAATGCTTTATACTTACTGTAACTAAAAACTCAAAATATCTGCCACAGCTTGAGATTTAAACTCTCTCTTACAAATTAATTAGTCAAGTCGTAGGTATTGGTTCCACAGCTGTATAAATTGTGAAAAGGAATAGATAAAGGTTCAAACACAAATAAAAACTTAAAAGGTCGCCATCTGGTTATGAAGCTTAAGTTATTAATTATAAATAACCAATCAAAGATGTAAATTGAATAAGCATTAAAAATGATTAAATTCATTAACCAGAAAATGAATAAAATATTTAGTTGAATCAAAAAATTTTGAAGTAAAATGAAGCAGAGCATTCATAACTAATATGGTTCCGTTTTCTAGATCCTTAGTTTTGAATTAATAACATTTATTTAATCAGAAAAATGGTAACGACATAACTTTGCATATATATAAGAAATAAAACACACCTCATACATTTATTACAATTCCAATCTAAGTTCATTAGATTATAACTAAACCAGAATAAATCAATAAAAATTCATCTAGAACTTTTCATTAGATAACGGAAATAACCAAAAAGTTTATTGGATCGAACACAAAAATTGTTCAAACACATTAATTCAAATATTAAAATTTGTATTGACTGGTCTTTTTCTGGACAAAATTTATAAACAAATATCTAAATGAGATTAGACAAATTAAATCAATTCGACAGTATCAATATAAATGATTTGTAATTAAATTAATGTTTAAAGATTTTTTATTAACGAAGAGAGCTCTCCCCTAAGAAAAAATTCTTAACTGTGAGATTCTTAATTAACTGACTTATAAACAAATCCTTAAAACTACAGTACCTTGAATATTATCCCTCAAATTCGTGGAATACCATACATATAGTCTAGTAGAAATTAGAAATTCGGCCTTTCATTTGGGGAAATTGTCGTTGAACTCGGCGTTGTATTGAAATGTTGATTCTCCGTACCAAAAATGCGATAATATTTAGTTATTGTCATTCGCCCATATGATTTCATGAACAAACGGGGTTTTCACTTGGAAAATAACGATAATGTTTCAGAAACTTAGGTTGTTTTTTAATCACGTGTAGCACCAAATGCGTTTAAATTCTTTAAACGGGGTTTTAATTTATAAAAGCACTAGAGTCGATCGTTAAATTCGAGATCGCTTTAAATGGTTTTGCTTTAAAAAAACTGCACTGGTCTTAAACCCAAACGAAGCAAAATAATTGTTGGTTGTTTTATAGTTCTTCACTATAGCGTGAAACACATTTATTTACCCGCGTTACAAAATTATAAAAATTCTTCTAACACGAATTAACGAGACGGAAATTCTTTTAAAACTTGCACTCTACACAAAATAGCATTAAAACTGTACTGTACTGTATTTAGGATTATCTTTCAAATCTCATAGCACTTAAGCTAAACGGCATCTTTAACACAATATCGACCGCATGCAATCAGGGTGCAGTGTCGAGTCTCTAACACAATGTCGACCGCATGCAATCAGGGTGCAGTGGCGAGTCTCTCGCGTCAAAACCAGCGAAGGCTTTTTATGAACTCGGATCCCGTAGTTACACGTGGATACATCTGTTTTTATGCGGCAAGGGCGCTTTTATTTGGCCTTCTATGATTCTCGACTCAAGTGTAAAAAGTAGCACTTAAAATTGCGCGCCAAACTAGTGTGGAATGCTACAGCATCTGCCTTGTAGACAAGATTCCTACGCTATAAACAGACTTAAAATTTAAAACGCAATTTACGAACAAAGGAAACTTCATTTTCGAATCCTGTATACTCAGAATGTTAACACAATATTTCTATAAAATTGATGATCAAGTACTTCTCACAGTTTCTTAGCAAGGTCTCTCCCTAAAATAATTGATATTATTTTAAAATGCAATTTAGCAGGATACGAAAAAACAACATCATTATGACGCTACATTCTTTAATTACAGCAAATATGAAACAATCTTTTCTTAAAAGTGCTTTCAGTAGGAATTATTTACATGATGAAATGCTGATTTAAACAAAACGAAGCCCACAGGACCGAACTTAAGATTTTTAATAAGAATAAATGCTAAATTCTGCGTACAAAATGCTGTTGGAAAATGTACCCGTTACAACGTGTAACTTTACAGTTTGTGTACGTGAAGAAGATTTAATTTCAGTGTACTATATTTAACTTTCTTTGTAAATTTGTTCTAGAGGATAATTAAAATATTAGGAGAGCCCTTCGTAACTTCTGAGACACTTTTAGATAAAAATTAACGATTACATAAATTAAAGATCAAATGGTTTTTCACCACTATGAATGACCTTATACGTTTTGAGCTAATTGTTTGTTCCATATTTATAATTACATAAATTACACTACAATGGTTTCTCATCACTATGAGTAAGCATATGTTTTTTGAGAACACTCTTCGTTGTAGATTTACAATCACATGAATTACATTCAAATGGTTTCTAGCCACTATGAGAGAGCATGTTCGTTTTTAGCCTACTCTTCGCTGTACATTTATCTCCTATATAATAATAGCCAGTTCCGATGTCCGACGTCCACCGAAGAATATCTCGAAAACTAGAAGACTGAGGAGGCTGGAATTTTACAGACAGGTGGACCTTACCCCAAAGGGGTGCATGAGTATATTTTTAATCCTAGAAAACCCGAGGAGGTCGCAGGAGGAGGCATTTCTCAAAAAATCGTTATGGCTATATATCTCTTGAATGGTGTAAGCTACAAACTTCAAATTTTCACAGATTGTACTTGCAACAATTCTGAAGATACTAAAATACAGAAATTATCGACATTTGATCCAGGGACGGAGTAAGGCAACATACCAGGGGGAAAAAAGTTTTCCGCAAAAATAACTATTATAAAAGTCTTGATTGTGAGTAATCTGTAACAGCTACGTAGTACATGCCATTGGACTTTTTTGTAGATCTTCTTGAGATCTACAATTCGTTCCCTTACAGTTTCCCTTTATCTCTTATCATTTTTGCAGCGTAATGCGTTTTGTCCCTGTTTGAGCCAATTTTCTTACTTACCTATTTCACACTTCCATTATTACACGACATTCGAAAGATTCTCTGAGCAATCTGTATACATAAAAACCTTCTCTAAGAAATAAGCTATCAAATGGTGAAAACGGCATCAAAATCTATTCAGTGGTTCTCGAAATTCAACAGTTTTTACAACAAGCGAACTTACAAAAACTACAAAGTTAATGGGGGCACGCTGATTCAGCGATGGATAGCGCGTTTTAGGTGGTGGTTCCTACACACGCCGTTGATTTTCATCTGATATTATCTATCTATATATATATATATATATATATATATATATATATATATAAAAGGGAAAGATTGTATGTATGTATGCGATTTTCTCCGCAACCACTGGACCGATTTGGATGAAATTGGTATCATTGGAAAGGTCTTGGCCCAGAATAGAAAATAAGACCAAATTGGACCATCGTGGTCTCGATTTATACCAACAGCAACTTAAATAGATAACAATAGATGGCGTTCTGTTCATCTCTTGCACTTAATGTTAATGTGTGCGACTATAATATGTGTGCGACTATTGAAATCATTTCCAAATTTAATTAAAAGCGCAGCAAAGCGCGCCGGGTATTTGCTAGTGCTAATATATAAGGTAGATAATATAATAAAAAACTATATATATAATACACGCCTGCCATTTGTTTAAAGTTATTTTGAAAAATGGCAAACTTATGTGTTTTATAGCATTTATTTGAGCAAAAAATGTTTGGGACTTATTAGTAATTATGAACAAAGCCATTGCTAATTATGAATCAAACGTAATTTTTTAAATTATAGTTACAATGTTACATGTTATGATCCTAGAGACATTATTATTAAGGAAAATATAAATTCCATTGGAGTAGCACATCCTGAGCTACGAGGCGACATTTCTTTCGCTAAGAACGTTGTTCTGTTCATATATAAGGAGCGACGCAACATCGGGCGAGTTTATTTCGACTGTTTTAACTTGAACTTTTTTTACTTCGGATTTGCATTTAGCAAACTTTGTTACGGAGTTGTTAATATTTGATTTTCACAATGCAGGAACTGATAATGGAAGACGGTAAGTCTCCCATCGCAATTGGTCAATGAGTGGCGATAAGAACTGTTTATTTAGAGCTATCGCAAACTGTGTATTTAACAGTTCGACAGTGCACGAGGTGGTAAGGGACCTCATTCTCGGCCACGTGTGCAACAACTGGGAAGAGTTTGATGTCCTTAGTTCGACTCCCGGCGATGATAATTACCTAACTCCTACCGAATACCGGGTAGAGATGGGCCTCGGTAGGACTTAGAGCTCGCTATGTGAAGTTATTGCACCTACCCAAATCTTCCCATTTGTATTTGAAGTGTGGAGGGACGGCGGCCTCTTCTATCTGACTACACTTCAGGTTCAAGTTGACCTTCATACAAAAAGGCTACTTTTGTTAGGGAGACCCTCAGAGAGTCACTTTGATGTGTTGGAGAAAATTGAAACACCGCGTCAAGATGGTTTAGAAAACGGAGGGTCTGTTCGAAAGAAGCACATCAACAACAATTAGGGGCAAAAAGATTCAAGTCAGAAAGTTAGATGGAGAGACAATGAAGAGTCTGGCCCAAGAGTAGATCGATTTATTGCAATCGAAAGAAAGAGACAAGTCAGGGATAAAGAGAGTGAGGAATTAAAAAAGAAAAGGTTGGAGGATGACAGATAGACATACAAAGGTCGAACATAAACAGGCTGACAAGGGAAAGAAGAAAAATGCTACAAAGAAAGAAGATAAGGAATCGAAAAAATCTAAGATAACAGAAATAGGGACTGGCAGGGAGAGGAAGGAAAATGCTAGAAAAAAAGATGAGAAATCGAAAAAAAAGGTGAAATATCAGAGAAATAGACGTTGAGAGATTGGAAATAAAGCGGCTGGTAGGAAGTGGAAGAAAAATAATAGAGAGAAAGAAGAAGAGGAATCAAAAAGGAAAAGATTACGACAAACCTAGTGTACGCGAAATATTCAATTAACGAATCATGTCCCTCTGTTGGTTCATATGTTCGTTCGTCCGCCAAGATTACTCAACAATATGCTCAAGTATGCATGCATATAAACTGGTAATTGTTTATGGTAGGGGTTAAGGACTACTAAAATAGGTAGAAGAGTGTTGGTGGTGGATCCCAAAAATTAACTTTTATAAGTAGAACTGTTCAGAGCGACAGGGGTTCAAACCTCGGTTGCGACTGAATTTTAAAAATTTAGTACGATCGTGTTTGAGCTCCTTAGCTTAAGGTATGAGTATGGGGGAGCGTAATGTATTTGCTACAATAGCTCCATTACCTCCGTTGCACTTCCATAAGAGTTTGTGTGGAACCCCGACACTGCGAAATGCGGTATAAGGGGAATGGATTATGTATGTATGTAAGTAGAACTGTTTTCTTACTTCATGGATAGACCAGACGAGTGACATGATCAGAAGGGGGCCGTTGATTTTCAGAATTTTCATGATTTTCTTGAAGGTTCAGAAGTTTGTTTTTAAGTGTTATTAAGAACTATTAAATTTTCTTTCTTGACTGTATTGTTGTGGCAATTTTCAGTATTCAACGTTCAACGTTCAACGGTTCGATGTAAGTCGCGCGTTCACACATTCAACGAGTGCGTTGATATAAAGCCCGGACTTTTTTGAAGGTTGTTGACAAATATTTGACTTTTCTGCTTTATTCTACTTTATCGCGAATTTAGTGAGTTTGATTTTGTTTTATAAATTTGTGGTAGGTATAAGAATAGTTTAAGAGCAGTAGTAGTTTTACTGAAAAATGTCAACTCATAAAAAATAAAAGAGGCAGCATAGTTAACATATAATTTTAATTTATTACAGATACAAAAATACCCGAAAGTGCTGTTATCTGTAATCTACACTTTGAAAACAGTTGCTATACAGACAGATCTTCTGGTCGAAAGTTATTAAAATGTAATGCGGTGCCTACATTACATGCAGTAATTTCTAAAATGTATTTAAAAATAGCTTTTATTAACATAACATAACATTTCTTCTATATATTTGAAAAATTTATACCAATTACAAAAAGCCTAATTATAATATTATAACATATATTAAAAGGTGGTTCGCAAGATGCCATAGATGCACAGACTGTTGAAAGTGCCATTAAAAGAATAGTTCAATGTGGATTAATTAAAACATCAACATCAGCTAACGTCTTTCGTACTAAATCGTTCTAAATCGAACGAAAGATAGCGAGCATGTGGTGTCATCCTTTATCGTTCCACTACCTGAAGAAACTAAAGAGTTAATAGTTGAACTAAAAAATCTTTCAACTAATTTACCTTATGGGATTATATCAGTTTCAATAGATTTCTTGGCAGGTTATGTAGCACGAGCTATAGAGGAAAGAATCGAATGTGAAGTTTGTCTAAATTCTGTATTAACCAATTCCTCCTCAAATCCGTTACTAGGTTTGATCAGGTTACAAGATCGTGGATGCTTGAAATATCCTAGTAAAAACTTCATATTATTAATAAACCAGTTAACAGATCTGGTTTTAAATATATTTCAATATTTACCTCAAGAATGCAATCCTTGCACTACATTAACTGATCTTCTTCTTAACCCACTAATTACTTCAAAATTCTCCATCTGTAAGATTCACAACAAGGACCTTTGTAGTATAATTCTAAGTAAACTTCTAAAACCAGTATTAACTAACCTTGCCGAAACACGCACCGGTAACATATCTGGAACGCCACTGCACATTAAACCTCTTTCTAGAAAAGCACTCAAACTCTGAAAAATAAATGCTTTTCATAAAAAAATGCTTTTTCCTAAAATAACTACTGCCGATGCCATAAATTGTAATTTATTTGAAGTATTGTTTATTGTTTCCAGCCTTATTTTGTGGAACTCCATAATCATGAAATAAATAAAGATTATTAAAAGTTTCACAGTTTTATTAAAATACAACCTGACAATATTGTTTCGACAGCTATGCTGTCATTATCAAAGGTAATATAATTATAAACAAACACGTCGCTAAGGTAGATACAAAAATAGGTAACTAGATAAAATAATAATAATAATCATAATTAAATATCTAATACTTCCAGTAACGGAGAATTACTGAGCTCAAGTTGTTCATTCATTAAAGGTACCCTGAGTTTGTGTTTGTATATCTCAAAGGCTTCTAAAATGTCTAATTTGCGTTTGTTATTACAAAAATGTAGGAATTTAATGACTCCTCAAAATAATATTAAGTTTCAATCACGGGTAGTGGGGGACGATTGTCATTCTGATTGACGATGTTGTGGGTCGCAATCAATCTTTCCGTCAGTCTAGTAAGTGGAGCGATGGAAAACGTTAGTCAGCCTTTTTTGTCTTTCGAGTCTCCTGATACCGGTGATAGCAATGACCAAGTATTAAGAAGATTGCCATCAACGCAGCAAAAATAGTCGGTCACATAGCAAAACATAATTAAATCAACTACTTCAGTTAGCGTGCAAATACCTGATTTTTGATTCTACAAACACAGCACATCCTGATGTACCTGAGTATCTCAACAGTCAACATAGCCAAGGTTTGAGCCAATAGAAAAGATTTCATCCCATGTCTGTATCAATTATAAATACCGCACAGTTTATTTAGGCTGAAATACAAACGCAGAATTAACATTAATTATAACAAATAACCGTAGCGAATCTATACAATGCCAATCAGATTTATCGGTAAGCAAAAGTAAAATCTGTAAAACAGGAGAAGCTCACTCAATTAACAACAGGTGTTCTTTCATTCTCATACCCAAAAGCATAAGAATGGCATGGCAGTAAAGAAGATGTGAAAAAGATGTGGTTTTTATGTATTAATCTTAATGTGTCAAATATATGCCATGGAGTATGTAATTATTATATGCCATTGAGCATTACTTTGGTATATTAATTGTGGCATGCAAAAAGAATAGGAGGCACGTAATTTTCATATGTATTTCTATTCGAGCGCTACTTGGGTAAAGTAGCCCAGTAGTAGGGTAAAGGGGACCGTAAAGTCAGCATCAATCTTTCCACTACTGATATAGAATCGCTTATAATTTTCTCTAATGTATCTCTAATAATGTATCTTGCGTAGCAATGTGTTAAAAAGACGTTGTTTATACGGTAGTAATTCTTACAATCACCTTCAGCATTGGTCTCTGAGTTCTCGCGCAACAAGTTTAAGTGACTATACTTTACATGCTTTTTGTACTATTTTTTTACTCAGCGTCCCGTTTGACCTTTTTTTGGTGACAAACTTTCTTTTTACTCGACATTCGCACTTAATGGCACTGTCAACTGAGCGGAAATTATCTCATGCTGACTGACAGTCTGACTGATAGTGTAGGGTCTCTCGTGATTGAGGTCAGGAATGTCAGTATGATTGTTTCAGTCAGAATGTCAATCCGATTGATCGTGTAAGGGACCCTATTTAATTAACCGAAAATAGTCTGTAAATATTAAAAATTATGAGGAACAATAATTAATGTTTTTCAGGTATCCTACTGATAGCAAGCATAAAACAAAAATGGTTACAAATCTTGCATTTCAAATGTGGATAAACAAACTCCTGTATTTGCATCCCATATTTTACAGAGAAAGAAATGATTCTTGAGAAAAGATGCTGCACTGATTCCTTTTTTAGAAGTTAATGAACTACATACTACAAGGTAGGATGTTATAATTTTTCTTTTAACAAATTAATAAGACAAAATATGAATACAAGATTTAGTAATATAATATTGATAAACTAAACTTTAAACTTATTCCATACTGCTTATTATATTTATAGTTTTAAAAGGTGTTTTAAGCAAAAAAATAATTCATAGACATAAAAGAAACTTTGATTTTATTTGGTTTCAGAAAAAGATGTGTGCGTGGGCTGTTTATGTAGCAGCCATTATGTAACAGTAGTATTGACACAAGCTTACTATGTTTAATTGAATTTTAGATATATGTAAATGTCAAAAACTCAATATTTTGATTTTTTAATAATTACTTATAACCAAGCCCAACCAACTGGGTGCTGAATGGGTAGTTAATTGCACAATTTCGTGTAGTCGAATGTATAGGTATAAAATTACGGTAGGTTACGGTACGGTTAGGTATACATGCGACTACACGAAATTGTGCGCTTAACTACCCATTCAGCAACCATGTGGTTGCCCTTGCTTATAACTGAATATTTAAATGTTACATGACTACTTTTTCCCAATAAAAAATAATAACCAACTGCTTTAACAAATTACTGCGTGAAATTAAAGTAAATAAAAAAAATTCCTCCATAGCCATCGAAGGAGGAAATGTTCCCAAGCCGCGTTCCCTCTTCGAATAGCAATGCTTATTTCTGAATTAGGTAGGCTTTCCGGCGCGGTTCTCTTGAAATTGTAGCCAGCCGTTTTCCGATAGAATCCACAAAATCTAAAGCTTCTATGCTCAAAGGCCACATAGTTTCCACTGCAAATGGCACGAAATAATAGTTTTGATTTATTATATTCTTATACTTATTTAACTTCTTCAAAGCTTCATTAGCTGCAACTTTTCTAGCAGATATGAAGAAAAAATTTAAATATGACGGAGCTAAGTTATCACTGCATGTGCTATGCCAAATAAGAATTTGTCCATTTATCCATGGGATAAGAGTCATTTTATCAGGTCTCTTTCCCTCGTCTGTTGTAAGTCCAGTTGATGCCAGGACAGAAGGAAATTCGACTGATGCCAAGCTACTTTTTAAAATATTTAAGGTTGGAATGACAGGCTTGTCAACCAGTACTTTTGGAGAAATTAAGTCCATGGGTACCTTGACTACCTACTTCTGATTCACAAATACATGTGTGTGGAACACATATGTACGTATGTTACATTCAAGCCGTAAGGCAACAGATATTCGGAAAGTATTGTTATCTAGTAATGTTCCAATAGCTTTTGAGCGGATGACGTTCAACCATGCACCGGATTTATTTTCAAGAACCTTCATTTTCAGAAGTTAAATATCTAGCGTTATCAATTTTATTTTCAAAATTAAAAGTTGAACGGGTAGTTTTAATATTCATGAGATCCCAATTATTCCGAAAGAAAGAAACAACTGGAATAAGAGTAGCCTCGTCGGGGCATTTAAGTTTCTATTATTCCAAATCATCCTCGTAGTACGCGATTTTTAATTGGTCGGTGGGTATATTCGGTAACATCAGTTCGACCAACTTAAAAGTGGCATTTCACAAAGCAAGAAAGGCTGGGAGAACAATATTTGCTACTTTACGAACACCGATTCCTCCGAAACCAATTGGTAAAAAAGCTATTTCCATTGCGTTCCGTCCAGATTAGCGTTGGCAATGTGTGAATCGATTTCACAAATAGTGTTAGGAAAGCTCCAAACACGAAAAGTTCGCAGAAGGTAGGTTGACTTAGGGATTGCAAAGCAATTACGGAGTAAAAAATACGCCACGTGATTATTTAATTTTTTTAGACGCGTGAACAAAACCTCAAGTTCCTCAATTTTGCTAGCTAGTAGTGGTGACAGGCAGGATTCTGAATTGAAGCACCTAACAAAGAAAGGGTATCGTCAGATAATAGTTTTATTCCAGGTGATATTTTCGTTGAATTCCCTTTTGATCGTGTCACCCTTATCAGAAGGATAGAAATCTCTCGCATTTTGACGGGTCTATTTTCAATCCCAACTGTTTGCAATGTTCAATTATGAGTTGAAAGTCCGTCAAGACATCTTGAGGTTAATCTCCCACTGTTTTGTCATCTAAATACCAGGTATTAAATTCAGATTTAAGGCACTCAATTATAGATCGAATAGCTAAACCGAATGCCATCGGACCAGCCGAGTCTCCCTGTTGAGCTCCCACTGCAGAATGGTGTCTTTTCCGAAGAAAAGCAAGAATGGCTCAGCGTAACACTGGAACATGAATGGGTACAAATTTAGGTACCTGTTATAAAATATCATCCAACATTATGTCTCTCTCGACTGAATTAAAAGCGTTAGCAAAAGCAACCTTTGGGATGCTTTTATTGGTGTTTTTATTTTCAGAAATATAAGTACGGAGTGCGTGTACAACTGCTTCACAACCTCTTTCTACAAACCTCAGTTGTTTCGGTCTAAAATATTGCCCGAGTTTTTCTTGAGTATTCATACACAAAACTTTAGCGGCAAGTCTTCTGAAAGTATTTCCCACAGCAATTGGTCTAATTTCACCACTCTTCTTATTAAGTGCACACAGGGAAGCTTTAGAAAGAAGATGAACCTGATCCAGCTAAATGGAAGATCACCGAGGCTGTTTGAGATAAAATAGCTCTATGTGGAGTAAATCAAAATGATGACAGTGACTTTTTGCAATCAACGCGAAAGTACGCTGATGGTACGACAAGACATTGCACACAGTCTATGTTCTCAAGACGTTATCCCAACGGGGAAACATGCAAACGAGTTTGGTTAATCTAGTCAAAATCAACTGGAGCTGTATTTTGTGCTGTGTGTAAACTTTATGGGGGCTCCACAAAATTTGCTACAGTTGGATTTAGTGACTGGAGGAATCCCAAAAGAATCGACGATCATGAAACTAGTCCAGAACACCGTCAATGCGTGCCCGCCTTTATTGCACGCGTGAGAATTTCCAGCCGCATTGACAGACTTTTGATAAAGCAACTTGCCAAAGAAGTCCCTTACTGGCGCACTGTGTTACTGAGGGTTGTAGAAACGATCAAAATGTTGCCCTCACGTGGCCTAGCAATACGCGGACATAGTGAAACAATTGCCAACGTGTCGAATGGAAATTTCTTGGGCGTAATAGAGTTAATCGCCCAATTCGACATATTCATGGCGGACCATATTGTACAAGGGGGAAGTATTCCTTCCTACCTTTCCCATCACATTATCGATGAATTAATCGTTCAGATGGTACAACAAGTACGAGATAAAATTGTAAATGAAATAAAAATTCTAAATATTATTCGATAATAATCGATTCAACACCTGATATCAGCCACATCGACCAAGTAACTGTTGTTTTGAGATACGTCAATAAAATTGAGTCTCCATTGGAACAATTCCTGATATTTTTGCCCAACACAGGTCATATAGGCCAACAGATTGTTGATGCCCTTTGTGCCTTTTTGAACATAATGGGAATTGACCTTGCAAACTGCCGTGGCTAGAGTTATGACAACGCTGCCAATATGTCAGGACAGTACTCGGGTGTGCAAGCCAGAATACAAGAACTCAACCTATTGGCTACGTATGTACGTTATGCTGCGCATTTGTAAAAAATCATCCCAAGTTGACAAAATATTTACTTATTTGTTGAAAGAAAGTATGTATATGCCAATGCTAACTTGCAACGATTGTATGATCCATTAATGTAATAACAAATAATGCGTCATTAAAATTAAATAACATTCCCTATATGTAAATATTATCAACAGTAATACCCCAAGTGCATGTAAAATAGCCGCATAAATGTTGACGGTTTGTGTCAGAATGTTTTGCTCAGAAATACGTCTAGTAGATTTATCCGCGCAACAAAATCCCAAGTGGATCTTAAGCACGAGGGATTTTAAGCGGAAAGATTTTTGAGACGTATTTCTTTAGAGCAAGACATTTTTAACAAAAAATCGTCAAATTTAATCAGGTTGTTTTATATGCGCGCGGGGTATTCGGCGTGATTATGTCCTGCATAAATAGATATTGTTTGTAAATTATCTATAGCTATTGACATTAGTACAGTTAATAAATTACAATTTTTAAATATGTTTCCATTGTCTGCGCATTTACTTGTCTAAGCACCTTTTACAACGAGTTCAAAATTAGTCAGAAGCGATAAAGTTTTGACAGAAATTGAATCGCGGTTAAATTTTGAGATTTCAATTTTTTTCATTATTAAAGTGACAGTAACCATGGTAAGTAGGCATTGTTATGTGTATAATAGTTATTTATATTATTAGTGGGATAGAAGCATCATTACACAACGAGTGTGTAGATTACAGATAACGAGGGCGTTAGCCCGAGTATCTGTAACACACGAGTTACTGTAATGTGCTCTAGCCCACGTATGATATACAAAACTTTATCTGACTGCAAAAAATTAAGAAAATCGAAAATTTAATGCTGCCGATAACTCCTATTTTTTACATCAAAAGTAAGGTGACCTATGGATATGTTCAGTAAGCACTATGGCAACCACTTACAATTTTTCAAACAAAGCTCGCCATTTTGAGATAATCAGTAAAAATTGTGCTTTGTGGTAAAAATAAGAAAATTGTAAACATGAGTGACTCAGAAAGTTTACCTTCTGATATCGAAGAAGCGGCGACAAATGCTGCTTCTTGCTTGGTGCCAGCGAAGTCCAAAGAAAAGTACGAAATGGCTTTTCAACGGTTCAGTTCATGGTGCGACGAGAAAAATGTTAAAAATATTACGCATGAGAAGGCTCTACTTGCATATTTTTATCATTTATCAAAACAGTATAAATCATCGAGTCTCTGGGCTTTTTATTCTATGATTAGAACAATAATGAAAATGAAGAAGAATGTTGACATCAGTAAATACGTGCATTTCATCGCCTTTTTGAAAAGAAAATCTGAAGGATATCGTGCTAAAAAATCGCAAATTCTCACTAAACAAGATATTAGCAAATTTTTACAAGAAGCAAATGATGATAAATTTTTGTTAATGAAGGTACTGTACCCTTTTTTGCATAAATTATTCTTACTAAGTAATGTTAATTTCAAGGTTGCTTGAATTATTGGAGTTGGTGGAGCTTGTAGGATCCAAGAACTTACCAACATGCTTTTGGAAGATGTCAAAGATCAGGGACAATTCTTCCATGTTCTAATACCAAACACTGAAAGAAAAATATCCAGAGAATTTTTTATTACGTCAGGCGGAATTGATGGAGTCAACATGTTAGAATTAATTCGAAAATATGCTGCACTACGCCCCAATAACGCCAGTAGTGGACGGTTTTTTTAGGATACAGAAACCAGAAGTATATAAAGTTACCTGTTGATATAAACACATTTGCTGCTATCCCCAAGAATATTGCTATTTTCTTCAGTTACCTAATCCAGCAGGATTTACGGGACATTGTTATAGGCGCTCATCTACTTCGTTGCTTGCTAATTCGGGAGCTGATCTTTTAACTGTAAAGTGTCATGGGGGCTGGCGCTCAAATACAATGGCGGAGGGGTATATAGACACGGCAGAAGAAAAAAAACAAATTGCTTCAAAAATTCTGGGTGACAAAAATACTATAACAGTTAGAACTACTGCATCGACAGCTGTTATCGAAAAAAATGTATCAGAAATGGCTTGTCCTACTATAAATAGGTGTGAAAATTGTGTTATTAATATTTATAACAATAATAGCATGTAATTAAGATTGAGTTTGAACAATAATAGCATGTAATTAAGATTGAGTTTGAAATTAAAACGAATTATTTTAAAGAGTGGATTTTTATTTTATTACTTCATTAGTGAAGTAATATGTCAGGTTACTTCACTCAAATATTCAATATAATATGCAGTTATCAAAGCAGTCATAGATAAAGGAAATAATCAAAATTAAACATAGTATAAATGCGTAATGTTTTAACGCCAAATACATCTGCAGAAAAAGAAACTTCGATCATGGTTCAAGAAGTGCGTTTAGATCTTCTTGAAATTAGTTTTGTTTTTTGAAGAAGTTTTTCTAAATAAATGTGCATACTTTTTAATAAAAAGGAAACATCATAGTGTAGTGTTCTGTATCTACCAGTTGCTTTGAAGGTATTTTATTTTTTCGCTTTTAATGAACAAAATAAAAAGTCATAGCATATCATAGCATTACAATATGCCTTAATTTTAAATTTGCCGCCATTTTCATGCCCATTCAATAGTGGAAATGTATGAAACGACCTACTTTTCTAAGCTTGCTTAGACATTTATGAACCTTGGATAAAATATGAAAATGATGCGAAACAATTTAATTGTTATTATCAATTTGTAAAAACATTAAAAAGTTAGATTCCGTTATGCCGCTACTTGATATTTTATATTCACGTGCAAATCTTCACAATATCAAAACTATTTTCTATAATCTCTATTCCCATTTGTGCGGCAAATTTGACGAAACAATTTGGTTTTATGCCGCCTCCTTGCAATGGAGCTAAAACGAACGATGCGACATCTCTAGGTAGGAAATCAAAAAATTTTAAAAATCTGTCATCTTAACAAATGACCGAGTTATGGCCGATAATATGCAAAACAACAATTTATCTTCAAGCGGTTGAAAATCGTGCCTTTGTATATCTCCATAGAAACGATTGAAGTGGCTCATTTTTGTAAGCGGAGTTGAAAACACTTCAAATGCTAGGACTTGAAATGTCCATAGGCGGCTCGACCGAGTAAAATATAAAATCGTTTGAAGTATTTCACACGTTAATATTGCGACGTACATGTCAATACTTACACGAATTATTCAATAACTAAAAATGATCCTTATTAGTTATTACGAAGCCTCGAAAAAAACGGAATAACGAAATTATATCACCCAATATTTAATCGGTGAAACACGAGTCTCCCATGTGTCAGATGTCAAAATCAAAAATTGCAAGAACGCAAGGTGGCTGTCCAACGTTGACAGGTGATAAGTTCTAATCGTTTTCTGTGCCCGAATAGAAGGTAAATTCTTGAAAATTTGGATTGTTTATACTTATAATCTTTGTTATATTTAGCAAATAACTGGAGTTATGTCGGATGCCGATGAAAACGAAATGCCTTGCACCCCCCCAGAATTGACGCGGATCGCAGCAAATTCTTTGCAGGATCTGATCCCACCAAAATCCAGAAAAGTGTATGATTTTACCTATCGGCGTTTTTTGAAATGGGCTGAACAACATGAAGCTTCACATTACTCTGAAAACGTATTGTTGGCATACTTCAACCATTTGTCAAACAATGAAAACCTGAAGAGTTCAACACTTTGGAGTCAATATTCAATGTTAAAGGCGGAATTAAATATTAACCACAATATTCAACTTGCAAGCTATACTAAACTAATTGCTTTTTTAAAAAGGAAAAATTCCGGATACAAACCAAAGAAATCGAAAATTCTATCAAAACAACAAGTAGATAACTTTCTACACAATGCTCCTAATGAAACGTATCTGGCTACAAAGGTAAAATTTCTGAGTTCCCTACAGCAAGAATTATAAATTATCATTTTAGGTTATACTGATACTAGGTGTGTCGGGCGCTTGTCGATGTGATGAAATCACCAATTTGACAATGGAAAGTATCGAAGATTTGGGCTCTGCTATCTTAGTAAAAATTCATGATACTAAAAATTATAAATCGCGATCATTCACAATTTTGGGAGAGTTTTACCTGGACATTTGCAGAAAGTACATCTCCGTTCGAAAGGATGTAGATATAAAGAGATTTCTGGTCAAATACCATAACGGTAAATGCGCAAAAATGGTTATGGGGAAACATAAGATAGCATCTGCTCCAAGAGAAATAGCCTCTTTTCTAAAACTTCCCAACTGTAATGAATATACAGGTCACTGTCTTCGACGCACATCAGCTACTTTGTTAGTGGACAATGGTGGTGATATTTCTGCCCTAAAAAGGCTTGGCGGTTGGCGCTCAACGGCGGTCGCGGAGGGATACATAGAAGACTCCATAGAAAATAAAAAACAAACCGCAATGAAAATCTTAGCGCCAATAAATAATATCAACAAACCTAGTACATTATCAGATACGTCAGATAACATTGCAGACTTTACTAATACTAATCAAACTTCAGGTACTAATTATAATATTCCATCTTCATGTAATTTTGAGCACTGTAAATTTGAACACTGCAATTTCACTGTGAATGCATCAAAATAAATGAGTTTATGTTTGAATTTTCGTTTTTTGTGATCCGCTTGAAGATAAAATAGTATATATCATTCAGAGTAGAAGGTCTTTTTGTGCTTTGCCCAGTTGCCGGCCTCGACTTCGTCTCGGCCTTCAATTTCTGGCCTCAGCACAAAAAAACTCACTTCTACTCTTAATGATATAATCTACTATTTTTTTTATTATTTTAATCTGTCATTATAGTCCAGTGTTCAGATAATCTGTACATTTTACCTTGCAAAAAGTCAAGTAGTTTTGGTTTTTGGATATGTTTTGTATGGTGTGGCCCTTATTAGGAATTTAAGCTTTTTTCCATCTACTTGTAAATGTACCTTTCCAGTTTTCGTACCTTGCACTGCTCTAACGACTAGAGCTTAGCCATTACTTGTCTCATTTTGGAAATCTGTTTTCTGCTGGGAAGAGAAGTGTTGATTTACAAAAGTTGTAACATAATGAAAATAATTGAGAATTGTTTGAAAACCATAAAAGAAAATGTAGTAACCGAAAGAATACCCAACAGCAGACATAATAAAAGGTTGAAAAAAAATATAACAAGAAAGAAAAAAAAGAAGGTAACTATATTTCAAAACAATCTCCAATGGACATTGAAAATAATATTATTAAATCATCTCCTTCACTTAAAAGAAAAATAGACTTTGATAATGATGATGATGATGATGATAAAATGATTCCTGCAAAAATCTTAAAACCGAATCATAAAGAGTTAAGTGAGAGTATTGTCACTACAAGACCTACCCTCGCTGCTTTAAGAAAAACAAAAAATCGTCAAGTTTCATTAAATACGCAGAATAATAAAAAACGTAAAATAAACGATGATGATGATGATGATGATAATAATGATATAAACCTTGAAAATGAATTCCCTAATAAACATCAAAGAATATCTTAAATATATTACACACTATAGTTTACAATCAGTATTAGAATTGATATTACATAAGAAGCACACATATTTTGAGCGTTGAAAGGAATATGTCATCTTCAAAAAAGTCTAAATCAAGCACTCGTACAAAAAGTATGAAGAATAAACGTAATAAAGTGAAAAATTCAGTTAGTCTTAAGCAGGTTATCAAGCAAATCAAGGATCACATTATCCAACGCAAACCAAAAACTATGGCTGATGCTCTTTCAATAGCAGTAAAGAAAGCAGCTAAAATACAAAAGAGAATAAGACCAGTTCGTGTAATTCCAATAGTGGGTGGATTTTTACCTCTAATTCCACTGTTCGCAGGATTAAGTGCCCTTGGTGCAATAAGTGGTGGGGCAGCGAGCATTGCAAAAGCAGTAAACGAAGCTAAAACTGCAAAACACAATTTAGAGGAAAATAAACGTCATAATAAAACAATGGAAGCAATTGCTATGGGTAAAGGTCTATTTATAAAACCTTATAAAACTGGTTTAGGACTTTTTTAAGGCCAAGCCTAACTTCAAAGAACTTCCGATAACATTACCAAAACGTGCATTAACCAACGTTGATATAACAACTTTTGGTAAAAAATTAAAAATTCTAAATTTTAGAGGTGTATTTATGAGAAATGGTTTACCTAAAAAAATTAATAAAAATGAATCAGGAATAATCAATTTAGATGACAAACGTGGACCTGGAACGCACTGGACTGCTTATAAAAAAATTGGAAATTCTCTTACTTTCTTTGACAGTTATGGTAACCTTAAACCACCGTCAGAAACAAATAAATATTTCAATTCAAATGGTTTCTGTAATGTCAAATACAATCATAAAATATATCAAACTTATAACAGTTATAATTGTGGACATTTATGTTTATCATTTTTATATAATAAATAAATTAAATATATTTTATTCCAGTGTTTTAGTTACTCGGTAGTATTTCTAAAGTAAACATGTCTCATACTTTCATATTGTCTGAAAAGGACTCTATTCTTACACATAAAACCAATCCTCCTATTATATTAGACAATGATAAGGAGTATGTTATGGGACTCATTGACTTTATAAGTTCTAATTCAATAGCGAACATTGATAGTTCAAATAATAAATTTTATTATGGAAATCACGAGATAGAAATTCCTGAAGTCATATATGAGATTGATGACATTGATACATTTCTATTAAATCATATAAATGATAACGAAAAAGAAGAACAAAAAACTTCTTTAGTTATATTCGCTAACCTAAATACTTTAAAATGTGAAATAAAATGCAGTAAGGATATCGATTTTACTAAATCCAATAACATTGGTAGCTTACTAGGTTTTAAAAAGCGTAAACTTAAAAAAAATACAACGCATATATCTGATTTTCCTATTAATATTCAGAAAGTCAATGCTATATGTATAGAATGTAATATTATAACTAATTCTTACAGCAATAATACACCTGTACATATCTTACACATGTTCTATCCTACTATGCCACCAGGTTATAAAATTGTGGAAGTCCCCTTAAACCCTATTTATCTACCAATCAACACACGTTACATCGATGAAATAGTAATAAAAATTACCAATCAACATGGAAATTTAGTTAATTTCAGAAAATAATTAGTTACAGTTAGAATACATCTAAAGGAACTATCTAAGTAAAGAAAAAATGGTGTTCATTTACAATATCACTTCCTATCTCTTAGATTCAACTCAGCCTACAATTATAATGAAAGATATAGAAACAACAAATCTCTCAAATTCAGCTCAGGATGAGAAAGATATAAAAACAAAAAATATGAAGAAACAATCCAGTTCGTATAGAAAATTGAAAGCGTTAACGTCTGAAAATAAACTTTTCTTACGGTCATTAGGATTCAAAGTGCAAACAAAATTGGAAAAAAACGAATAGATTATTGGTATACCGTTAAACTACAAATATGAATTTTGAAATCTTGAATGTTGGAGAACGTGTTCTTGTAGATGATTCAATTACTAAATTTGAATATCATACACATCAGCCTTATGCAGGTACAACCTACAATAACAACGATGAAATACGAATATCAATACAAACTCAAAATCTACTCTCACTACCTTCACACAGTTTTCTTTATATAGAAGGTAAATTACTAACTGAAGATAATAAAGTTAGTCCGACATTAGCTTTTATTAATAATGGTATTGCGTTTTTATTTGATGAAATTCGGTATGAAATCGCTGGAAAAGTGATCGATCGTGTAAAAAACCCTGGTATAACTTCTACAGTCAAAGGTTATGTTTCATATACAGAAAATGAAAGTAAACGACTCTTAAATTCAGGATGGTCTACAGAATCAAATCCAAAACTTTTAGATGAACATGAACATGGTAATTTTAATGTTTGCATACCACTTAAAATGCTTCTTGGTTTCGCTGAAGATTTTAGAAAAATTATTATAAATATAAGACAAGAACTTGTTCTCATTCGAAGTAATTCCGATTTAAATGCTATTCAAGCTAATGTAAATGAAAAACCTAAAGTCGAGTTAACTAGATTTTATGGAAACTACCTCATATAATAGTATCAAATGCTCAAAAATTAAGACTATTGAAATACACCGAACAAAATACAGACCTTGATATAGCATTCAGAAGTTAGTAAATTCATGAATATCCATTATTACAAGAAACAACGAAACATAGTTGGGTAATCAAAACATCCAATCAACTAGAAAAACCACGATTCGTTATTGTAGGCTTTCAAACTGATAGAAGAAATAACAAAACAAAAAATTCTAGTCAGTTTGATCATTGTCAATTAACAAACATAAAATTACAATTAAATTCGGAAGTATATCCATATGATAATCTAAATCTTAATTTTAAACAAAAACATTGGGCAATTTTGTATGAAATGTATTCACAATTTCAACAATCATATTATTATAAGCATCAGAGTGAACCCTGTCTTACACCTATAGAGTTTTTGAATAACGCTCCTCTAGTTGTAATTGACTGTAGTAGACAAAATGAACAACTAAAAAGTGGTGGTGTTGATGTAATACTAGATTTTGAAACCAGTAGATAGGCTATAACAGTTCAGCGGCAATCCTTATGGAAATTAACATGGGAAATCGCTAAGGTCCAACGTAGTAATTTTCGGTCAATTTCAAGGTCATTCGCGGTCTAGCGAGTGACCTCACCGCGCTCGCGTTATACACAGTTCAGCATACGATTAGTATTCATTAGCATAATTATATAATATTACATTAATGATATTTTTCCTAAGTATCAACTTGAGATTGGAAAGCCCTTTACGAAAGGGTAGTAACCGACATAGATATATCCGTTAGTCGAGCTTGCAACCCTCGCAGATATGTTGATTATTGTAGGTTTCTTTAAATTTCTTGATCTCGTTGGCTAGCAGATGAATAAACGTATAAAGTTTGATTCGAATAAACGTATAAAGTTTGATTCAGATATTATGATCACCTGGTTGGTTAGACGTGAGCGTAGAAGTATAATCATTTCGGTTGTAGCCCTAGGATGCCGCGATGTCTTCATTATAAAATCACTACGATCTCGGACTACTGCATCAATCATAATGTAATATTGAAATAAATAAAGATTATTAAAAGTTTCACAGTTTTATTAAAATACAACCTGACAATATTGTTTCGACAGCTATGCTGTCATTATCAAAGGTAATATAATTATAAACAAACACGTCGCTAAGGTAGATACAAAATAGGTACCTAACTAATTAATTATAATTATATTACCTTCGATAATGACAGCATAGCTGTCGAAACAATATTGTCAGGTTGTATTTTAATAATACTGTGAAACTTTTAATAATCTTTATTTATTTCATGATTATGGAGTTCCACAAAATAAGGCTGGAAACAATAAACAAAAAAATAATGTAATATGTAGATTTGATCCGTATACGTGGTAATATCGCACGCTGAACTGTGTATAACGCGAGCGCGGTGAGGTCACGCGCTAGACCGCGAATGACATTGAAATTGACCGAAAATTACTACGTTGGACCTTAGCGATTTCCCATGTTAATTTCCATAAGGATTGCCGCTGAACTGTTATAGCCTATCTACTAGAAAGCATTAGTGTAACAGCGCTCCTACAATAATTACAAAATTTACAAAAAAAGGAAACTTCAAGTTCATCATCTATAAACATAAATTTGGAACCTTTTGATGAAAATCAAGAATCTTTTACAACATACGTTGAAAGATTGGATAACTATTTAGAATTCAAGGGCATAAGTAAAGATAACGCTAAGAAAGCACAAGTGTTAATAAAGTGCATTGAAACTAAAACATACCAGTTATTATCAAGTCTGACAGCTCCTGAGATTCCGAAGAAAAACTCGTATGATGAATTGATACAATTACTAAGAACTCATCTCAATCCTACACCAAATGAAATCACTGAACAGCATAAATTCTTTTTACGGATGCAATATGACGGAAGAAAGTATTGCCCCATACATATCTGAATTAAAGAAGTTAGCCACAAATTGTAATTTTACTGTCTTATGTCTTGAATGACAAAAGCCTATAGTTACAGTTCATCTACGATCGCAATTCATTCGTGGATTATGAAATGCAGACGTTCGGGAACGGCTTCTTCACGAACGTGGTATTACATTGGAAAAAGCTGTTGAAATTGCACTAGCTGCAGAAGCTTCCAAAGACTGTAGTATACAACTACAAGCACAATCTTCATTCAACGTCCATAAGATCAGAACAAGCTCCTCGCTAAAGCCTAAACAAAAATCACTTACTACGAGTAGTAATGATTACCATAAATTGATAAGATGTCTCCGATGTGGTTTACACAACTATAAGGCCAATACATGCCAGTGGAAGTATCTGTATTGCAATTTTTGTTCATCCAAAGGACATGTAGAAATGGTATGCTTAAAACGCAAGAAAAATTTTGATAAAAAAAACGGCAACAAATTTAATGGCTACAAAGGCTCACGTGCAATAAATATTTTTGAAAGCTCTGATGACAGCTGTCAAGAAAATACTGAAAAATATCAGAAAATTGACGAACTGTGATGTATGTGAGTATGATACTGGCAGTGCAGTTAGCGTTATGGGTCTTCAGAAATTGCTTCCTTCATCGTCTACTTTTTGCACTCCTCACCTCTCTAATAAAAATACTCAAATCGTTTTTGTTTATTTTATAATCTAGTCTATTTTATTTCTTGAGCAATATTAGTTTACAAGATTTCTTTACATAATTATTTTAAAAACCACCCTTTTAATATTTTTCTTGTACATCTCATAAAAATTCTTTATTTATTATTCTATCACCCAGACGAAACACCTTTTCATTTATTTTATTCCTTCTTAAAAGAAATATCACCCCTCTGTGGTGACTCTTTAATTTCTGTTCCCAATAATAATACAAAAACCATAGAACACATATCTATTTTCATTATTAACAAGTTCATTTTTGTATTATTATTGCAGGACAGTATGAATTTTTAAACCTTTTGATCAGATCAATATACCTTCTTGTACGACCATGCTATTTCGGATTGTTTACCATACTTGGTTTTAGAACAGTAGGTTATATTTACTGGTTGCTAAGCAAAAACGCGTCGGTAAGTAATTACTTACCGTTCAGTTCTGTCAAAAACAGAACGGTAAGTAAATTATATGTAATTTATAAAATAAATGCATGATCTTTAGATGTCTCTTTCGCGAGAAATCAATTATTTTCTAAATAATTGGACTATTTAAAAAAATGTATGTTGTTTATTAAAATTTGCTCAGGCCTCTTCAATATCCCAATTATATTCGTTTTCAGATTCGCTCATTCTCACGAGTTTGACAAATATCGTGACATTCAAAACCTACTTAATGTTTGGTGGATATACAGGGCAAAAATAAATTATCTTAAATCTATTTTTTTCGGGGATATTTCCTTAGTTAATACCTTTGTATTCATAATGGTCGTACAAAAAATAGTATAAGCGTCTCAAACTGTCCTTACTGTTCTTGATACTTAATATACTATGAAATTTTTTGATTGATGTCTTTTTTTATCTTTTAAAGATGTATTGATCTTTCAATGTTTTTATCTAACATACATAATCTTTCTCCCTTTTCTTTTTTTTAAGGTCAACTTATGAATAAGACATCCTTTTCTTATCCCTTATCTTAGAAAAATAATTTTTTTACAGAATTTGCAAATTTCTCAGAAATGTTACGATTATCTATTTCAACTTAATAATTTAATAATTGTAATTAAGGTGACAAATAAATTAAAGTAATTAATGAAAAAAATAAAAGAGTTTCATATTAACGGTGTCCTGAATAGTATTTTAAACAATTTACTGAACCCAACGCTGCATTGTATTTACATGTGTGCTGTCAAATTTGTAGTCCCCTTACTCCACTGCAGGCTTCACTTTTACAGCCCAGCAATTGCATCATGCCTCTTCCCCATACTTAAAACTTCCTTGCATTCACCATTTCTAACAAAAATGACCATTACAATATGTTAGAAACTGTTAAACTATAGCATATAACACTTATAGTTAAATATGTCATTTGGGTTGCCTATATATTTAGGGGTTTGAACTCAACTTAAACAAATCTTAATTAAATAAATTAATTTGTTACTTAATAAGTAAAGAATACACTCTACATCACTTGATAATAATAAGAAGTAGATCTTAAACGGATTTTCCATTTAAAACTGAAAAATTATTTTGACAAGTTACGATTTGCATATTGTTAGGCCGTTGGACTTGGTTTTTCATATTTGAAGGCATTTGTAAGGTGCAGTTTCACCTGGAAATTATAAAAGGCATAGATGGAAAGGTGTATGCAAGCAATCACCACAATACTCACAGTTTTTGTTGTTGAATTTCAAGTAAATCCCATGCTGGTTTAACGATTCATCAAATTTCAAGATAAATGTAAAATCTATGCTCTTGCAGCCAAAATGTTTCGCTGCAATACTGTTAATTAGATTCTAGAGCACTTTTAGCAATAGAATTTTCAAGTGGGCAGCTCTATATAGGGAAGGTTTAGCCTGTTGAAGACTAAAATTTGTATCGTTTGAACCTGATCTGCTAAAATGGTAAAATCTAGTTAATATTTAAAGTTTCGGTGCCAAAATTGATGTAAATATTGTGAAATATGATGTTTGGACTCATTCAATAATAAGAAAAGGATATAATAAGGTGTGAAAGTTATTATCTGTAATTTTGTAAAAACCATGTTGTCAAACTTAAGGTCAATGAAATGTTAAAAAAGTGAGGTTATGACAAATTTCATCCAAATTTAATTTTTTTGAAAAAGTGTTAAATAATTGTTGGAAATCATTAACTGATTTGAAGTACTCACGTCTTGGAGAAAACATGTCCAATATTTAATAATGGTAATTATTTACAATACAATCTCACTGGAAGGATTAATTTAAAAATGGGGTTTCACCATGACAACAAACAGGTAAATTTACCGACTGTTACAGAAAACTGCCAAATATAGTGTGTGTAAAAAATTTTCAAGTGGCGCAAAATCTTTGAATTTAAAAACAATTTGTTTTCAAACTAACTTTAATTTTGTTTCGTTTCTTTCTTTAATTATAATTTAAGATCGTGGGATTGATAAAATAAAAATTAATTTGTTAATCCAATTGGCACCAATAATTAATTGGTCCATGTCCACCCATGTCCACCACCAACATGGAACAAATGAATCAACTCAGCAGCCAGCAAGAGCAATTGGGCCAAAAAATTGCTCAGATTCTAACCAACTCCAAGAAGGATGCTACATCCCGAAAAACAGAAGCCTACATCTCTAACCGCCTTGCCGAGTTAGAAAAACTATGGAAAGAAGTTCAGGAAAAGAACGAGATAATCCTGTCCCTCGATCTTCCTCAACATAGTTACTGTACAACAAAATACGTCAACCAGATCGAAACAATTTATAAGGAAGCCTCAAATCACCTTATGAAATGTCCAAGGGCACCTTCATCACGAATTCCCAGCGAGAAGACACCGACCGACAGGGAATGCCCCTGCAAACAACTTCAGGAAACAACATGGAGAACCATCCGTCATCATTCACTATTATCCAGTGGCATTACCACCATCATCATCATATCGATGTTCCTGCTGCTGTTCTGGGGTACTCGTCGACTTTGGAAAAAATATCGTCATGTCCAATCAACACGAACTCCACCTGCAGAAGAAACGCCACCCAGCCATCCTGAAATGTGAGTTGGCCTAGAAATTATTAACCTTTTAATGTTACATTATTTTTTGAAAGAAATTAAAAAAAATTAAATTTTATGTTTAGTTTTAAACATTCTGGCGGCTCTCGGAATGGGGAGATTGTGATCTTAACGGCCGGAGCTCGATCATCTCAGGATGGCTGGGTGGCGTTTCTTCTGCAGGTGGAGTTCGTGTTGATTGGACATGACGATATTTTTTCCAAAGTCGACGAGTACCCCAGAACAGCAGCAGGAACATCGATATGATGATGATGGTGGTAATGCCACTGGATAATAGTGAATGATGACGGATGGTTCTCCATGTTGTTTCCTGAAGTTGTTTGCAGGGGCATTCCCTGTCGGTCGGTGTCTTCTCGCTGGGAATTCGTGATGAAGGTGCCCTTGGACATTTCATGAGGTGATTCAATCCATAGGTCGCTGGTTCAATCCGGCTCGAAGGACCACCGCCTTGCCGAGTTAGAAATAAGGAAGCCTCAAATCACCTTATGAAATGTCCAAGGGCACCTTCATCACGAATTCCCAGCGAGAAGACACCGACCGACAGGGAATGCCCCTGCAAACAACTTCAGGAAACAACATGGAGAACCATCCGTCATCATTCACTATTATCCAGTGGCATTACCACCATCATCATCATATCGATGTTCCTGCTGCTGTTCTGGGGTACTCGTCGACTTTGGAAAAAATATCGTCATGTCCAATCAACACGAACTCCACCTGCAGAAGAAACGCCACCCAGCCATCCTGAGATGATCGAGCTCCGGCCGTTAAGATCACAATCTCCCCATTCCGAGAGCCGCCAGAATGTTTAAAACTAAACATAAAATTTAATTTTTTTTAATTTCTTTCAAAAAATAATGTAACATTAAAAGGTTAATAATTTCTAGGCCAACTCACATTTCAAAATATGAACAAATGCTTTCTTGCAATATAAACACATTTTTTCTAATAATTGCAAGATATGCTTACTAGTTAAAAATAGTAGGTTAGTATAAAATGCTATTATGCTAAAATAATCACTTACTTAAAGAGCTAACTAGACAAACCAGAAAATAACAAAATGTTAGAATAAAAATTTCTTGTCAATTAATGTAATTAATGTAAATGTTTTAGCATCACAGATTTATAAAAATAATTATAATTTGTATATAAACAAAGGGAATTTTCAAATAAATCATTAGTAACGTATACTGATCAATCAACTATTACCTCCTTTAGAATCTGATACTAAGCGGTATTGATTACCTAAGGAGGTAAAAATAACAGTCACCCTTATGAAGAAGTGGTGACCACAGAAAGGTCGTAGTACCAATCTGCTTTAACGTAAAATCTACCAAGAGATTTTACATTTTGGTCCTTCGAGCCGGATATGAACTTACTGGTAAAGTTGTAAATGCTTGTAAAACATTTACTAGTGCACGATCCTTCTCGATTTGAAGGACCAGATGTAAAGTTGTTGATGGTTGCTTGGATCTTGGTTGGTTGGATCTTCGTTCACGGTCCCTTGGTGATGTTACCGCACAAGAGACCAAATGTTGAGTTGTAGATGGTTGGTTAGATGTCCTCAGGATGATGGTGGTACCAGGAATTGTTGACGTTAACAATGTTCGTAGAACATCCTGCCGGACACCAAATGCAAGATCCAGCTTCCTACCACTCCGAAATGTAAGTAATTTCTTCAGTCCGTGTTGCTGGCGCTCTTCGTTAGTTTTGGACCACTGCCGACGTACAGTCTCATACGCCGAGGTTAGTTTTGACTTAAGTACAGTGGTCCATTGTTCTCGGAGTGGTAGGATGATTACCTCCTTAGGTAATCAATACCGCTTGGTATCAGATTCTAAAGGAGGTAATAGTTGAAGTGATCAGTATACGTTACTAATCCGCCCATGGTGGACCGGTGGACTGTAGATCCATAGGTCGCTGGTTCAAATCCGGCTCGAAGGACCAAAATGTAAAATCTCTTGGTAGATTTTACGTTAAAGCAGATTGGTACTACGACCTTTCTGTGGTCACCACTTCTTCATAAGGGTGACTGTTATTTTTACCTCCTTAGGTAATCAATACCGCTTAGTATCAGATTCTAAAGGAGGTAATAGTTGATTGATCAGTATACGTTACTAATGATTTATTTGAAAATTCCCTTTGTTTATATACAAATTATAATTATTTTTATAAATCTGTGATGCTAAAACATTTACATTAATTACATTAATTGACAAGAAATTTTTATTCTAACATTTTGTTATTTTCTGGTTTGTCTAGTTAGCTCTTTAAGTAAGTGATTATTTTAGCATAATAGCATTTTATCTACGAGCAAATAGAAACAGGAGAGAACATTTCAATGGTCGGGGGTAAGGAACCGACGCGACGGAAGTCGGCCATTATATAAACCACGTTGAGCAGGTCGGGGTTGTTGACGTACGACGTTCGATATTGTCCGTGTCAGGTCGGGGTTGTTGACGTATACAATCGATCGATATTCATCGGGTGCCGGTACCCTCTCTCACTCACTCGTACCCTCTCTCACTCACTCTTATAAACCACTTTTTCTAGCAGTTCCGTCGCGTGGAATATAATGCAATGTTCTCTCCTGTTTCTATTTGCTCGTAGCATTTTATACTAACCTACTATTTTTAACTAGTAAGCATATCTTGCAATTATTAGAAAAAATGTGTTTATATTGCAAGAAAGCATTTGTTCATATTTTGAAATGTGAGTTGGCCTAGAAATTATTAACCTTTTAATGTTACATTATTTTTTGAAAGAAATTAAAAAAAATTAAATTTTATGTTTAGTTTTAAACAAAATCCATTTTAGATATTAAGAAATTTTTTGTTCACGTTTCTCTTTCACAAACTTTCAGTTTTCATTCTTTTTATGTGTTTATTAATAAAACAATTTTTTTAAATGTTAAAAAGGAGATTTATTTGTGTATGTTTTTGTTTTGTGTCCATTAACAGAAGTTCACAGGATAGGTTGAACAATATTTTGTCAAAGAGCGACTTGCCTGAAGTTTTCTCATGCGATTTTCCTGAGCTTGTCTTTGAATTTTAAAATCATAGCCGGAGAAAATTTTCTTTTCATCACAAAGGTAAGTGGTGTTTGTTTTTGTATAAACTTTTCAGTTTGCCTTGCTACTATTAAACATAAGTGATAGTAGTCTCTAAATTTAAATAAATTTATGATCACGTGTTGTAAAGTGTATACTAGTACAGCGCTTATCACGATAAAATTTTATTGTCGCACCAATGCGATGCTTATTGACAAATAGAATACCATAGCAATACGTATTGTTTTTGTTCCTAGTACTAGTATGGCGTAGCCAATTTTTAATGCTATCAATAATTTCTTTATCCTTGGCATTGGCAGCAATATTATGTGCACATACTGAATCTAAAAAAATACAATAATTAATGCATATCTAAATTATATCATATAATCAACTTACTTAAAATAACTTCTGTCAGAATCAAGTGTGAGGAAACCCTCTTTCTCTTTGTTCCCATCCAACCGTAAAGTGCAGCAAGTTGATCAGAAAATAATTCATCAGATAATAATCTTAGAATTAATTCTGTGATCTCATTGATTTTATGACCACCTACTATGCGATTACAACAATGGATCTAAAAACAAACAAGTGTTATATGAACTACATCAACTATAGAACTTTAAATTCGAATTAATCTCTTGAAAATTTTCTTCGCTGTTTTACATAAACAGCTTGAATTTTTTTTGATAATATGCCAATCACTTTCGATATTCAATATGATTAATAAAGGTTATTGCTCAGTAATGTAATCCAATAAAGTTAAAATGTTTCAAAGAGCTAAAACAAAACTACGAAATAATGAAAGAATGAAAGTCAAACTTACCAACATAATAAAGATGAGAATTTTAGTGAGACTGATGTAGCAATCGCCCCATTAAAGCCTTCACTTATGACATCAGCACGTAGTTCACCATGCACAAGCATTGCTTCATGCAGTAGTATTCATAAAATGAAAATTCCTCATTTATTTCAGTCTTTTCTTTCTGACGAAGGAAAGGTGTGCAGAAATAGTACATCCATTCACTTTAATTTTTAACTGTTTAAGATTTCAAAAGAAAAATTTGTCATGATCTATCATTTATAAAGATTAATATTATTCAATTAAATCAAAAAATAGCTTTGCTTGAAGCTAGTTCTCAACCAAAAATAAATGAAGATGATGAGAAATTATAAATATCTTGACAATATGATGGTATCATCAAAAATTGGGAAATTATATGATCTTCCCATGCTTTATCATCGCTGCTGGAAATTACCCTCTTTCTTTTGAATTTACATTGTTGTTTGCTTCTTCGTTATCAGTATTCAGATCAGATTGTTCTTCTGCCAATTTTAATTTTGGTTTTGCAATTACATATGAAGCTGAAAATAAAGTTAAATTAAAATATTTCAATCTTCTAGTAATACTACTCTTACTATACCCTAACACACAAATGAAGAATCCAGGTCAACACGTGATCAACAGCTGTGATAACATTAAGATAAGATAAGAGTGAGGCAGCGTCTTATGTTACAGCACTGTTAAAAAAGTCAGCAGCGTACGTTATGATTGTACTTTTTAACATTATGTAAATTTGTCATCGTTGAATTATGTGTTCAACCCTAATAACGAGTTATAATTAAACATTTCATTACGTTTTAAATGTCATAGGGTAATGAAGATATTTAAAGAAAAGTAATTGCAAAAATTTTAGTTATAACCAAATTATAAAACATAAATCAATTTATAAAACATTCTCTTACTATTCTCATCTATATATAATTTCGAAGTTTTACAATTTGTGAAAAAGAATGGTTACCACTTTTCAGATTAATAATCATAACTACAAAAATCAATAACTGGTGTTAATTAAATACATAAAACTAATACTAAATGATGATAATCCTTTTTATATTGTGATGTTCACGTTTATGTGTGTTAGAAAATTTAATATCATATACATAATAGATAATTTTTGAAAATCATTATTGCACAGATGTGGTTATTAAGGATCAATAAATAAATAAATAAAAACTACATACAAAGTCATAATGATATCCCAAGAATACAAAAATTTAGTATATATTTGTAAAACAATGAAAGAGAATGTAATAGCATATATTTATTATGGTATTTTGATACAATATTAAAATTAACAAGGATAATAAAAGGAAAGGATATCCTAGTCATAAGTCAACCTGAAAATTAAAAATCATGTAATAGTTTAAAGGTATATTGATTTTCTATTACACATTTAAAATTCTCCCTGTACTTCAATACTAAGGTCTCATTCACTTCTATGGTTATAGACATTGTTTATAAGAAAACTGAAAGAATTACCAAAGATAGGGAGTATTTTAATAAAAGGAAAAAACAGATAAAATAGTTGAAAAAAGAGGTATCTCGGGGAGATAATAAAAATAATAAAATGGGTTTTTTGAGTTAAGTATGAAAAATAAATAAAATTTTCTAAGAGAAGAAATTTGATTATATAATAGAAAAATAAAATAAATGTGTATCTAGTAAATGTAAACTGATAAAGTTGAAGAAGAAAATTTGTTAAATTAAAACATATAAAAGGAAAGTCCGGTGTTTTATTGAATAAAGGAAGAGTAAGAGCATTAAATACTGAAAACAAAATTAAAGGCTATTATGAGACAGTATGTGTGATGGCTATAAAAAAATAAAATTAAAAAAAACTGTCTTTGAGCTGGGTTTGTTAATCATCAAGGTGTGGAAGATTTGAAGTCGTCATCATATTCCTGAAAAAGAAAATAATTATTAAGGTAACTTAATCATAAGAAAGAGATTAGAAGATACTTACTGAGGTATTGGGGAGCTGGCAGTCATCATTCGGGTCCTAGATAAGAAGAAAACCATGAAAGCAGTTTATGAGGCAGTCCAGTAGTCCGGTGGTGTGGGGTCTGCTGAATCTACGGCGGTGATCACGGTTCTTGGCAGAAAGTGTAGATTGTGGAAATTATAGGTTGTGAAAGTGGAGGTGATTGTTGGAAGAGGAAAAAAAATACATATGTCAAAATTTTAAGAAACTATTAGATGGCCATACAAGGAAGACTTACCTAAAGAAAATTTTACATGTAAGTTGACAAGGGTAAGATTTCTTTCCAATTTTGAATCCTAAAATAAAGGTTTATAACAATAAAGAGCTAATAAACAATATATGCTATATGTACTTAATCCTTCTTGAGATATATTTTAATTGATAACTGTCAGGTTTGACATTTCAGTTATATTGCCGTGCTTAGCTAGAAAGCAGTATCTCCACAGTAGCAATTTAAGAAATGTACCATGTTTTTTATTAGCATTCATTAGTATACCAAGCAGTATATTTCTACACAGCAGTTCTGGCAGATACTGCTTTCTTGCTAAGCACGGCAGTATATGTGTCAATGGTTATTATTCATAACCAAACTTTATCTATTGAAAATTATTAACCACTGCATGAGTGTAAAAAAACTTTAATATTTGTTGATAATATTTAACCTTTCAATAACAGTATCCCATATTGAAAGGTTATAATTGGAGTCTCATATTTAGGTATAGAAGAAAATAATTTTATAGGTAATTTTTACGATTGAAAATCAAATAATTCGACCCTGAGATCTGAGATATATAAAAATAAAAAATAACAATTTGCACGATACAAAAGTAACGTCACAATATATTAGGAACCGTACTGTATCATAATTTACCAATTTCATTAAAACAATTAATGTATAACAATTTGTTACTGTTGTAAAGGAATTACTTCTACAAGATGCATTTTACTCAGTGGAAGAGTATATTCTTAATAATTTTTATTTTTTTGCCATTTACTTGCATCCATGTTACACGGAAAACAGAAATATGCCCAACTGTGAGTTTTTCTTTTTAATCTGTGTTATTTACCAAATAGTATTTTATTTGTGCATATGTATCTTCTTAATTTGATTGTACTTTTTAATTTAATTTTTTTGTTGAGTTATGCCATTCACTTTTGTGACCTATAAGGATGAAAATAAATTTTATTAGTTGCGAGAACACTGCGTAGTTCGCGATGCTTTTTACAATTTTGTCCTCGTGATATCGGTAACCTTAATTCTTCATTTGTTTGTTCGAGTATAGATACATTGTTTTACTTACAATATGTTCCTAATACAAGGACACCATACAGAGGCCATGTATCTTGTGGATTTTCACAATTCTTTAACCTTCTCGTAGTGTAATGTACTTTTAAAAGTAATTTTCTAATTTTTCATTCATGCTTAAAAATATAACCTCACAGTGTAGTCTTTTAAAACTACTACAGATTTCTGGAAACATTCCTAACACCACCATAAATATAACTTATTGCCTTATTACAGCAACGCGGTTCGGTAAATAAGAACGGTTATGCTCATTGGCGTTCGATACATTCCGTGCAGTGTAAATTATGAGCACACATTTTACACGTATTAATCTGTTGAGTTTTTAGTTCAAAATAAAAAAAAATAGACAAACGGATACAAATCTAATTTATGTTATGTTAGTTACTGTACATCTATTACATATCCAGATAATATCTTTCATAGAGTGGACATTATATGCATATTCTGAATATCCATTATACATTCAGTGGATGTGTATGTGCTGTATGGGTGGTTTCTCACCATTATGAAAAAGCATGTGTATTTTTGAGACTACTCTTTACTGAATATTTCTAATCACATTAACTACACTGAAATGGTTTCTCACCACTATGAGTGGGAGAGTGGCTTTTTAGCCTTCCCTTCACTGAACATTTATAATCACACAACTTACACTCAAATGATTTCTCACAACTATGAGTCAGCAAATGTTTTTTGAGACTACTTTTTTGTGTACATCTATAATCACATAAATTACACTCAAATGGTTTCTCACCAATATGAGTGAGCATATGTTTTTTAAGACTACATTTCACTGTACATTTATAATAACACAAATTGCACTCAAATGATTTCTCACCACTATGAGTGAGCGAATGTTTCTTGAGGCTACTTTTCTGTGTACATTTATAATCACATAAATTACACTCAAATGGTTTCTCACCCACTATGAGATCGCATGTGTGTTTTTAGCCTACTCTTCACTGTACATTAATAAGAACATAAATTACACTCAAATGGTTTCTCACCACTATGAGTGAGCATATGTTCTTTGAGACTACTTTGCACTGTACATTTATAATCACACAAATTACAAACAAATGGTTTCTCACCACTATGAATGAGTAAATGTTTTTTGAGATTACTTTTCTGTGTACATTTATAATCACATAAATTACACTCAAATGGTTTCTCACTACTATGAGTGAGCATATGTTTTTTAAGAGTACATTTCACTGTACATTTATAATAACACAAATTGCACTCAAATGGTTTCTCACCACTATGAGTGAGCGAATGTTTCTTGAGGCTACTTTTCTGTGTACATTTATAATCACATAAATTACAGTCAAATGGTTTCTCACCACTATGAGTGAGCATATGTTTTTTAAGATTACTTTTCACTGTACATTTATAATCACACAAATTACACTCAAATGGTTTCGCACCACTATGAGTAAGCATATGTTTTTCGAGACTGCTTTTCTGTGTACATTTATAATCACATAAATTACACTCAAATGGTTTCTCACCACTATGAGATCGCATGTGTGTTTTTAGCCTACTCTTCACTGTACATTTATAATGACATACATTACACTCAAATGGTTTCTCGCCACTATGACTGAGCATATGTTGTTTGAGAGTACTTTTCGTTGTACATTTATAATCACATAAATCACACTCAAATGGTTTCTCGCCACTATGAGAGCACATGTGTGATTTTAGCCTACTCTTCACTGTACATTTATAATAGCATACCTTACACTCAAATGGTTTATCACCACTATGAGCGAACATGTGCATTTTGAGATTAAGCTTCACTGAACATTTATAATCACACAAATTACACTCAAATGGTTTCTCACCACTATGAGTAAGCATATGTGTTTTGAGACTATTTTTCTGTGTACATTTATAATCACATAAATTACACTGAAATGGTTTCTCACCACTATGAGATCGCATGTGTATCTTTAATCTACTCTTCACTGTACATTTATAATCGCATAAATTACACTTAAATGGTTTCTTACCACTATGAGTGAGCATATGTTCTTTGAGACTACTTTTCACTGTACATTTATAATCACACAAATTACAAACAACTGGTTTCTCACCACTATGAATGAGCAAATGTTTTTTGAGATTACTTTTCTGTGTACATTTATAATCACACAAATTACACTCAAATGGTTTCTCACCACTATGAATGAGCAAATGTTGTTTGAGACTACTTTTCTTTGTACATTTATAATCACATAAATTACACTCAAATGGTTTCTCGCCACTATGAGTGAGTATATGTCTTTTGAGAATACTTTTCTGTGTACATTTATAATCACATAAATTACATTTAAATAGTTTATCACCATGAATGAGCATGTGGGATTTTAGTCTACCATTCACAGAAGTTTTATAATCACATAAATTACACTCAAATGGTGTGTCACCGATATGTATGGCCATGTGACTGCTTAGATCATTTTTGCTTGAACATTTATAATCACATATATTGCACTCAAACCACTTTTCTCCTGTATGAGTCAGTATGTATACAGGTAATCGAGTTCCTTCTGAAAATGTAATGAGATGTATTTTACATTATTTTATCACTATTAGTTTGTAAATTACTAGTGTTACTTACTAAAAAAAGGTTGCTCTTCACTCTCAATATTTGTTTTAAACACATTTTCGGTCTTATAGTCTTCCATCTGTTGAAATTTTATTTCGATATTCTGATCTGATTCCATTTTTATTGCAGTTGCTACATCATCGCCTTCCATTATACCATTATTTTATCAAATTAGAACCTCAAAAAACAAATATTAACTTCATCAGATAATAAGGAAAAAATGTGTTTACCATTTAAATAAAGATTTTCAGGATTATGTATTCTTATACTATCTGTTATTCCATTCACTGTGTAAAAAGATGAGTGCAGTTGGTCATGACCTTTTGGAAGAGTTTACTCTTCTTCGCTGATAGTGTTTGACGTCACAAACTGTAAAGTTATTGAAAAATGAAATAAAATATTTGTGTAAATTTAAATACATAAATAAATTAGTAAGATCTGAGTGCTTTCAGGGTGTAAAAACTGGAATAGAAATAGAAAGTCTACGTAAGAATTCACCCGAACAGTCATAGGCGTACCTAAATGGGTAAACCATTTTGCAAAGCTAATTAATGAATTTCAAATGTAACTTCTAGATATTCAGCTAGAACTTCATGGAGAAATACACGGTATGCCAGCTTGGCACACATATTCTAATATAGAAGTTACAAAATTCGCAACACCATATATTATATCAAAATTATTACTCTGATCACAAAGCTGCAGCTGCTATTTCAAGGACAAGTAGATCCTGTGCCAGCATGAAATTTTTACAGATGTTGTAGCATCTTACATACTACCTTCTGTTAAAAAATAATCGTTTTGCTAGGGGACTTGGGAGTCAAAAGAATATTACCCTATTTACATAGTGTTAAAGATGGCTATGTGTCAAATGCCAATGATTACTAAATAGAACAAAAGTTGTTTTAATGTGATTTTGTTATTGAAATCATAGGTTAAATAAGTTAATTTAGATAAGCCATCCCCATAATATGTTGTTGGCATTTTACGCCATCTATTGAAATGTGTTAAAACTAACTAGCAAAGATATAAACCGATATGTAGCATTCCTGTATATTTGAAAAGTATTTTAAAATATGTTTTAAGTAAAGAATTTATAAATTCTTGATGAGCAGTGTCTAACCGTTGAGTAAAGAGTTTTAAAGAGGCTCAATGTAATAGGGATAGACCGTGCCTGCATCGTCTCCACCCGCACTCCACTTGGCCAACTAACTTGAGTACTAGGGTGGTCAAAATAAATTTAAAAAAATTATCGTTAACGTTGCAAAGCCATTAAACCATTTTAACACGTGCCGCACGACGGTTGAAAATTTGCATGTATTTTAAATGAGGAAACTGCACTCTTTCGCATTTTCTACTATAACTTTTTGTCCAATTCCTCTAAAAATATTTTAAAGTATACGCCAAAAAGCTTATAACATTCTCTTTTTGGGACACTTAAAATCATGTTATTCTGATGAAAATTGACCCATTAGCAGCGCGGTTTATACATTGTATAAACTTTTCCGACTTCGCCAAAATAACGACCACCCTATTGAGTACTGTACAATGCTACCGCAGCGCACAATAATTGAACTATTCATTTAGAACGACTAGATCGGATCGTCAACATCAAGCAAATCTTTAAATGTCAACTATAATATTCTCAATGTAGCAAAATGAATCAAAAAATGTGCGTTTTGTTTTCAACGTAGAACCAGATGAGACTTTATAAAGGTTTTATAAAGTAAACAATTCTACATACGAAACGATTATTTACAATTTATTACAGTACAGACCTTTTCTATTTCAAAAAACGTCAACAATTGATCATTTTTAAAAATTGTGTTTTTTAACCTTAAAATCGTCATATCTTCAAAAATAACCGAGCTATCGGATTGAATTTTTTTTAAGTTGAAGAACACACGTGAGCGCATATAGTGGTATCAATGCCGTTACCGAATATTGTTTACTGATATCCTTAAATAGCAGTTAAAGTTAGCACTTCAAGCAATTGAAGACAAGAGAATGCAGAAATTTTTAGAAAAAAATATTTGATCTAGGACCTATAGTTTTATAGTTATGAATAGTTTTGTGACGCACTAAACTGACAGCGGGTGATACTTTCGTAAGGCAGGCACGCGACTACCATTCGATAATCAATAATTTACAGGCAAAAGGTAGTTTTTTAATTAAATGCTGTCCTAACACAAATATTTATTGTTTTATTAAGTCTTAAAACTGCCAATTGATAAGCCAATATGTATAGGTATTTATAGGCCATAGTAACCTTTTTTGCTAGTTAAACATTCTAGAACTAATTAATGTTTGTCATGTGCTGACAAAGCTCGGAAAGTATACGATGGTACATGATGTCCCAAGTAGTACAAATTGCTTTTGTGTATCTTGCTTTTGTTTTTATAATGCTATATTGAATTTTTGCATTTTTGGAATACTAAAGGTTTTTTAATACAATACATTACAATGCATTACATATACATTATGAGTTGCTTTTTTGTTTTGCCGAATTGTTAAATTATTAATTTTTGAAACGAGTGCTTTGGAAACGAAATTGTCAATAATAGTAGATTATTGATCGAGTGGTAATGTAGGCAGTAACTCACGTGAATGAAGTTTGCAGCTCCAACCGCAGACTAGTGCAGTAATCATCCAAGTGAGTTATTGCGATTACAGTGAGTTGAATACTATACTTTATCTACGACTATAACAATTTTCAAAAAAAACTACAATTCAACGTTTTAAAAAGAAGCGAGTGACAATGAGTATTTAAATGACAACTCCTACATACATTCGTGTTCCTACATTATGAGGTGCAAAGAAAATGTGGAAAAGAAGAAAAGAAGCAAATGTAAAAGCTTACACAAGATGACTGTCATTGTTTAGAATACCATTTATTTTCTTTTATTTTACTTCCCTCATTTTTCGTATTGTATTCCACAGTCCTGTAGGGTTATTTTCAAATTTTTTTATTTCAGACTGAAAATACTACTTTTTTGTCTCATAAATCAACTTATTTATCTTGTTTCTATACTTTGTATATTGTATTTTTAAAATATGATTATCTGGATCTTGTAAATATATTTTGCATAATTTATTTTTGTATTTATTGAATTAATTAAAGCATTTGTGATCCATATTTTCCTGATTACATAATTTACACTCAAATGGTTTCTCACCACTATGAATGAGCATATGTTGTTTGAGACTACTTTTCACTGTACATTCATAATCACATAAATTGCAATCAAATGGTTTCTCGCCACTATGAGAGCGCATGTGTGTTTTTAGCCTACTCTTCACTATACATTTATAATCGCATAATTTACACTCAAATGGTTTCTCACCACTATGAATAGGCATATGTTTTTTGAGATTACTTTTCTGTGTACATTTATAATCACACAAATTACACTCAAATGGTTTCTCACCACTATGAGTGAGCATATGTTTTTTGAGACTACTTTTCTCTATACATTTATAATCACATAAATTACACTCAAATGGTTTCTCACCACTATGAATGAGCATATGTTTTTTGAGATCACTTTTCTGTGTACAATTATAATCACATAAATTACACTCAAATGGTTTCTCACCACTATGGGTGAGCATGTGTCTTTTGAGATTACCTCTGAATGAACATTTATAATCACACAAATTACACTCAAATGGTTTTTCACCACTATGAGTGAGCATATGTTTTTTGAGACTACTTTTCTCTATACATTTATAATCACATAAATTGCACTGAAATGGTTTCTCATTACTATGAGAGCGCATGTGTGTTTCTATCCTACTCTTCACTATACATTTATAATCGCATATATTACACTCGAACCACTTTTCCCCTCTATTAGTCAGTATGTGTACAGGCAATCGAGTTCTTTCTGAAAATGTAATGTGATGTTTTTTACATTATTTTGTCACTATTAATTTGTAAACTACTAGTGTTACTTACTGATAAATGGTTGCTCTTCACTCTCAATATTTGCTTTAATCTCATTTTTGGTCTTACAGTCTTCCATCTGTTGCAATTTTATTTCGATATTCTGATCTGTTTCTGTGTTTATTGCAGTTGCTACATCACCGTCCATTATACCAATATTTTATCAAATTACAACCTGAAAAAACAAATATTAGCTTCATAACATCATAAGTACAAATGTGTTTACCATTTAAATAAAGATTTTCAGGCTTACATATTCATATACTATATGATATCCATTCGCTGTGTAAAAAGATGAGTGCAGTTGGTCATGACCAAATGTCATGAGCTTTTGCAAGAGTTCACTCTTCTGAGCTGATAGTGTTTGACGTCACAAACTGCAAAGTTATGGAAAAATTAAATAAAAGATTTGTGTTAATTTAAATACATGAATAAATTATTAGAATCTGGGTGCTTTCAAGGTGTAAAACTGGAATAAAAAATCTACGTAAGAATTCAACGCGACGCCCACGAATCTATCGGAATAGGGGACTTCTATAGTAGGTATGGCGACCCTTGAGTCCATCCCCTCCCTTTTTATGCAAATGACCCGCGATCTAATTAATATTCAAATGGGGCGTGGTCTAATTAAATGCGCGAATTAATATTCAAATGAGGCGTGGTCTAATTAAATGCGCGAATTAAATGCGCGAATTAAATTAATTGATCTAATTAAATTAATTCACGGTATCATTTACATATCTTCTCTCTCATTTACATATATAATTTCTCATATGCATGCGTGAACATATCTGCCATTTTGTATCTTTCATTTTCAATTTGTCATCTAGGATTTCCCACCCTTAGATTCAAATTTTTTAGTACTACTACTGCCATCTATCGGTGACGTCATATGATCGGTATAGTAGATTTCTATGCACCTGTTGATAGGCAACCCGCAATATTTTTTATAAAAAACCAATGGAGCCAACAGGATTTGAACCGGGGACCGTTCGAATGGTAGTCAGCCAATGCATCCACTACACCAACGAGGTAATCTATTAAAAGACTGTAAAAGTTGTATTTATTAAATAGATACGCGTCAGCGCTAATCTTATACGAACTAAAATTCATATTAAGCATAATTAATCTATATGATTATTTGACAGTTACATCATTAAATGCGCGAATTAAATTAATTGATCTAATTAAATTAATTCACGGTAACAATTACATATCTCCTCTCTCATTTATATATATGATTTCTCATGGTATCATTAGTGTATCTCCTCTCTCATTTACATAACTGATATCTCATTCTGTACATCTCATTTTTATATATTATTTGCCATCTCTCTCATAAATTTATTTTAAAATAAATCAGTCCTATTTGATATTTATCTTCAGGTCATCATGTAATTCTGCGAAAATAATTTAATATGTAGCAACGTAATAATAAAAAATTTATTTTCAACTATACAAAAATAACTCTTAAGCTACTGTAAATCAACTGTCGGATTAGCTCTGGTGCATTAGACCTGTTTAAATATGGCATAAACATTTAGTTTGAAAGGAAACAATTAGGGTCGTTATGATTTCATAAAATTTTATTTAAAATGAAACGTTTAAGAATATAGAATACTGTAGAGCATTATTTTTAAAAATTCAAAAACATTATCTATAGCTAAAACTGTTTAAGAAATAACTTTTTCAAACTAAATGTTTTTTGCATGAAAATACGTACAAACTAATTAGCCATGTTTCGACATTCTTTAAAACTGCTTTTTAACTATAAATAAACAAACGTTCTTACGAATGACTGACTGAAAGGAATTTAGATTTTTATAAATAATTTGTTAAGAGATCAATGCTACTGTCAATCACCTGTCGGATTATCTCTGTTGCAGTTTTAAAAAAGTTAATGAAGCGTGAATCAAATCTCTATGATTCATTTGAAAGCAGAAATACTAAACAAGTGACTATATTTCTTCTAAGTTTCTTTATAATTAGCTCATGCAGAATAACACAAAGGATGAGTCATATTTCTTGGTTAAAAAGTTAATGAAGCGTGCATCAAATCTGTCTACATTGACAATCAATATAGTCACTTGTTTAGTTAAAAATTTATATAAAAATTTATCCTATGTATTGGTGAAAACTCAAATATTCATGGAAATATAACAATAGGTACATATAACGATACTAATCAGTCTAACGCGGGATATATATTTTATATTATACAAACGGCTAGAAAAGAATAGGTACAATCGGATTATGTTCGAAATCAATCATGTAAGTTGCTTTTATTTTAACGACGTTGTGTAAACTTATTTTGAAATTTATTATAGACTGACTGCAGTTTTCCAAACTGATAGAATGTCTGCTGAAATTATCAAGTTGACAGTGGTGATAGCGACGTCGACGACAATCTCATTTTTATATATTATTTGTCAGCTCTCATCGCCCTCTCTCATAAATCTATTTTAAAATAAATCTTATGTTGTCATTCCTATTTGAGGATATCCATCGTTTGACTAATATCTATTTATTAAAACAAATAATTTATGAAATGAAGCAGAGAGTCTATTCAATGAACATTACCTAATACTTTTTTCTGATTCTTCTTCTATCCTATAGATCTGCAGTTAGAAACAAGGGCCAACATCTAACTCTGAATGTCATACAGGGCTATCAACTAAATCATATACAGCTTTTGCTTAATTGCACGAATAACTCGTTCAACTATTGAAATCTTAATCATGGAATACGTAGAGTAATGATTTATGTTGTATTCATTCATTAACTTTAACTCGATATATGCGAATTCATATATGAGAGAAATGTTATATAAGTCAATACAGCTCTATAACTATCATTTATTGAGCTACACAAAGAGATTTATATCTACGCTATTAAGAATATAGAATACTGTAGAGCATTATTTTTAAAATTCAAAAAAAAAAAGATTATCTATAGCTAAAACTGTTTAAGAAATAACTTTTTCAAACTAAATGTTTTTGCATGAAAATACGTACAAACTAATTAGCCAGGTTGTCTTCGACATTCTTTAAAACTGCTTTCAACTATAAATAAACAAACGTTCTTACGAATGACTGAAAGGAATAAACAATAATTGTTACTTAAGATAAAGTGTTTTTATAATAACAGATTTATTTGTGTTATTTTAAACGTTGTTCGTCGAGTGGTGAGTCAGTCACGTGGTTACTTGAATGAGTATAAAGCTTAGAAATTTTTATATCTCAAATCAGTACGAAAGTGTTTCCATAGAGAAAACAACTATTATCAACACAGCTATCCAGAGTTTAACAGTGTATATTTAATTTAATCAGGTAAGTTAATATGATTTTATGTTTAACGATCTTTCCACTACTGTTTACCTGCTATATCTGTAATATGTAAATGTTCTACATTTATTTATGTAAACTAATCATTTGAACTTTTTAGATCGTCTACAATTCCGTATCATTAAGAAATATAATTTGTTTATTTGAAATCAATCATGTAAGTTGCTTTTATGTTAACGATGTTGTGTAAACTTATTTTGAAATTTGTTATAGACTGGCTGCAGTTTTCTATCTGCGTGAAATCCACATAGTTTTTTATTCCAACAGGTTGCTGTATCAAGGAAGTCGAAGACACGAAATTATCATCGTTTGATAATTCTGTATCCTGCAAATTTATTTGAAATATATCAGGCAGGTATGTTTTATCTTCAGTTGCTTATATTTTAAACTATATGTAAATGTTTTACGATTGCTTACAGTAAGAAATGGAATTTTTAAACGAATTGAACCAATCAGCCGGAACAGCAAAGCCCGTCAAGAAATTGCATGAATACAACATGAAGGAAGTAGCAGAGATATCAGAGATCAAAATTATCACCTGCAGGGACGGACGCAGAGCTGTGTTCATTGTCGCTGAAAAACATATAACATATCTACCCAAAAGATTCGCCGACAAACTTACTGAAGATAAAGTGATCGATCTCAACCAGAAGATATCGAATAAAACTCTGTCTCTAGGATTGGTTTACCTAGGTAAAGTAAAGACAGAAAGATATCAATCGTATCCTGACTGTATGTTTATCGAAACGAATAAGGTATGAACTGTAACAGGTAGTCTATTCAGTGAACATTGCCTAATACTTTTTTTTCTGATTCTTCTTCTAGCCTATGGATCCACAGCTAGAAACAAGGACCTGCTAAATGCCTGCAATTCACCTACCATATCAATATGTTGTACATTGCAAACATTTAATATTATTATTAAAATTTTATAAATAAAAACGATAAAACAAGTTTATAGTTTTTCATTTATTGGCGTATAGGTAGATATTTTCAAATTTTAATTCGTTTTCATTAGTTAGTAGACCTAACAAGACATTAGTTTTACCACAAGAAGAAGGTACACTCAAA
Organism: Agrypnus murinus; assembly: GCA_929113105.1. NCBI lineage: Eukaryota > Metazoa > Arthropoda > Insecta > Coleoptera > Elateridae > Agrypnus > Agrypnus murinus. The sequence goes on along the minus strand of OV816027.1, from coordinate 110,211,179 downwards.
ATTGCTCTATAGGAAACAGATAAAAGCTTACATTGCTTCTTATCACCATCGGAATATTATCGAGAAACACGATCGTCTAAGTTAAAATTATTGATTTAAAAAAGTAATGACCATTACTCATCCTTTGCGTTTCGCCATATTTAAACGTTATTTTACATTACATCATACATTTTTCATTAGCTTCGAAACACGCAGATATGTAATAATATACTATATACTCTTGTAGGTTATTCAACGTATCTATAGTAAACTCTTATGATTAATAATAATCTGTAACCTTATTGTTTTTATTACGTTACATGTTAGATCATACGAATATAATTCAGGTTAGATTAGGTTAGAGTCTACGAATAAATTTTTTAGGGTAGAACGTAGGGAGCAGAGTAAGTACAAAACAACATACTTTCATACAAGAACGTTTATTGATACGAGTAGTTTCGACGCTGGTTAAAACATAATACAAAACTTATATATATATATATAATATCTATTAAATAGTACATTTCGTATACACTAATAATGGTACTACATACTCGACTATAAAGTAAACATGGTAGGTATAACAACAGTTTAAAAGAATAGATAGTAAATATAACTATATCTAATTATTTTATATAATACTATGTTAACTAAGAGGTTATATACAGAATATATACGCCTGTATTCGACCTCTAGAGGGTTCATAAGACTACACTAGACCAGACCAGACCAGACCAGACCAGACCAGACCAGACTAGACTAGACTATAGATGATAGACAGTAAAATCATGAACAATTATACTGCCTATAAAATAATAGAGCTTATAATATAATATATAATAAAGATATATAATATAGAATATTATCGAGAAACATGATCGTCTAAGTTAAATATATTTAGCGACTTCTTTTGCTTAATAATTTTCATTATGGTATATGTATATGTCTAGTCACAGTTTCAGCAAACGCATTGTATTCTATCAACGAATCATGTAAATATCAAAAATTCGTAACGGTTATGCATAGGTTTAATACCATCAACAGCTCATTTAAAGGAAATGTTAGATTTTTAACAGTTTATGAGCATTAATCAAAGACTATTCTATAATGATGTATTATTTATTTATAAACATAGTATAGTAGCTAAATACATGACTGACTGAAAAAGTTACTTTTATTAATGATGACTAGTGAATTCGATCTGTCACTAGTTTAACCTTTTAATTTCCACTTTTGACCAAATTATAGTTGATCTGATCAAATATTGCTTACAAATCGGATCTCTAATCTAATGTCTACAGTAGAATCCTTAAAACTCTCTATGAAGTTTTAGAATTGTCGATTACTAAGACACCCGTTTCTTCTGCCTCCTTTAGTAAATTCATATTGTTAGCTTCTACTTTGTCAACTGTTACTAGAATGCTGTTCTTTAGATCCTTTACCTCGCTCTATGTATCTGTAGTCATTACAATGAAAGTTTGTACTGTTGTGTCGAATTGACGATTTGATTTGAAAATTTAATAATGTAATTTATCGTTTAAACTAACCCTTGTTTATTTCTATATATGTTTAATTAATATGTAATTAGTACATCAAAATATGTTCTTAATATGTTTTTCAATTTCCTTATAAAATATAACTATATATCATTGAAATAAAACATTATTAAAATATTAAAAATAATTTTATTTTATCACATCCTAAATATTTACACGACTGATCGCGTTTCTCGTCAGCTTCTTTTCAAACAACTGCAGTCGTTTATCATAAACCTAATGGTGAGCTTGTATTATTCGTATTACGATATGGATATATTATTCAATTTTCATGTCTTTTGCTAACCCTACATAACTTAAGCTTTACATAGATTTAGACATGTTTTATATTTCGTACTTAGACACATAGCACGACATATTTGAATGATATATCCATCTCGACTAATGAAGGAACAGGAACACTACCCGTCTATTTATACTGTTCGACCAGAACAATCGGTTGTTCTATCCTACGTTGAGAAAAATAACTATACTATGTAAGCATAGATACGTTACATATGATTGCGAGCCTGAGTATAAGCATAAACCCTATACTACAGATTTTTATCCTTTTTTCATTATATCTACTACAGACGAAGTGAAGAATAGGTACATTTAACATGCGTATGCTACAATTATCTAATTTATAGTTTCTAGACGTAATGTAATTTTGAACAGATTTTAACCCTTTTTCGTTATATCTACTACCCTTGTAAGCGATTTCTACATATACGTTCCTATTGTTTATACACCATATAGATATTCGTAGCATCTAAAGTAAACTCTTATTTAAACGTTATTTTACAATATATCATACATTTCAGCAACTCGTATGATTATCCCTCTCTATCGTAACCCAGTATGTAAGGACATTATGTTAAATACTATCTCATACATGTAAATAGTTACAACAATAAAATAGAAAAGTATACTTGAGGGTGAGAAAGAAGCCCCGGACGCGGCTATCTATAACATATGTCATATGTTTTGTAATACATCTTTATAACTTAACTCTACGTGATTTCCTCTTACAATATCTCTAGTTATGAGAACCTTGAAGACAACCTGAAGAAATAAAACAGATAAATATTTTACTTTTTATTGAAACTAGTTAACTTATATTCTAACATACATATTTGAAACTAGACAACTTATATTCTAACATACAAATATACAACAACAAAATAGAAAAGTATACTTGAGGGTAACATTTTGTATAACCATTATCTTTTATTCTATAATACCTTCTTGTTTAAGCTCAGAAATAATTGAAATAATCTCATCCTAGTTTTCTTAACTACTGCTACCCCTCTGTTTTAAGGTATACAGTAGACGAAGCCTATCGACAACTTGATTCCAATACGGCGTTTTGTTTTTGGAATTTGAAATTGGTAGCTTGAGGTTAGAGCCTACGAATACATTTTTAGGACAGAAAATAATCTCATCCTAGTTTTCTAAACTACTGCTACCCCTCTGTTTTAAGGTATACAGTAGACGAAGCCTATCGACAACTTGATTCCAATACGGCGTTTTGTTTTTGGAATTTGAAATTGGTAGCTTGAGGTTAGAGCCTACGAATACATTTTTAGGATAGAACGTAGGGAGCAGAGTAAGTATAAAACAACATACTTTCATACAAGAACGTTTATTGATACGAGTAGTTTCGACGCTACTTAAAACATAATACATAACTTATATATATATAATATCTATTAAAATAGTACATTTCGTATACACTAATAATGGTACTACATACTCGACTATAAAGTAAACATGCTAGGTATAACAACAGTTTAAAAGAATAGATAGTAAATATAACTATATCTAATTATTTTATATAATACTATGTTAACTAAGAGGTTATATACAGAATATATACGCCTGTATTCGACCTCTAGAGGGTTCATAAGACTACAGTAGACCAGACCAGACTAGACTATAGATGATAGACAGTAAAATCATGAACAATTATACGGCCTGTAATATAATAGAGCTTACTTGATATTTTAAAATTAGCGGCTGAATCTAATTATTATAGAAATTCAATTGTAGAAACTGAAGATGTAATCTTTAAAACATCTAAAGTTAGAAGTTTTTAGTAGTCAGGTCAGATTAATAGAGGGTGTTATAATCAAATCGTTTTAGAAACTATTTGTTTGTAAGATTGGCGCCGTAAAGAAAAACAGCATAGCTGTAGTCTTGATTTTGAAATTGAGATAGCTCGGAACAAAACGATGAATACAAAGTTTAGAAGTTTATTTCAAAATTCTGTGATAAAAAAACATTAATTCTTCTTTACTTTACTTTAAAACCCAAAATTGCATGATAAATCAATATAATATTAATATAAATGATTAAATTAAATGAAGCAATCTAGGTTAGACCCCAAAAAAAAAAAAAAAAATATATTAAGGTTATAGATTTTAGACTCCGGTTGTTGCAAAGATTCAAGAATCTCTATTAAGATTAGTCCATAAAGCATTTATTAGGTTAGAGCATGTAGCTACTTACAAAAAAAAAATCTCTATTAAGATTAGTTCATAAAATATTTATTAGGTTAGACCATTGTAGCTACTTACAAAATCGTCATTAACATTCGAAAAACTTCACGTTCTGACCGAAGGGTTAAGGTTGAAGGGTGAAGGGTGAAGGGAGAAGGGAGAAGGGAGAAGGGAGAAGGGAGAAGGGAGAAGGGAGAAGGGAGAAGGGTGAAGGGAGAAGGGTGAAGGGTGAAGGGTGAAGGGAGAAGGGAGAAGGGTGAAGGGTGAAGGGAGAAGGGAGAAGGGAGAAGGGAGAAGGGAGAAGGGTGAAGGGTGAAGGGTGAAGGGAGAAGGGAGAAGGGTGAAGGGAGAAGGGAGAAGGGTGAAGGGAGAAGGGTGAAGGGTGACTAGCCAGGGTTAATTAAGTTAAACGGAACGTGAAGTTTTTCGAATGTTAATGACGATTTTGTAAGTAGCTACAATGGTCTAACCTAATAAATATTTTATGAACTAATCTTAATAGAGATTTTTTTTTGTAAGTAGCTACATGCTCTAACCTAATAAATGCTTTATGGACTAATCTTAATAGAGATTCTTGAATCTTTGCAACAACCGGAGTCTAAAATCTATAACCTTCGCAATCATATGTAACGTATCTATGCTTACATAGTATAGTTATTTTTCTCAACGTAGGATAGAACAACCGATTGTTCTGGTCGAACAGTATAAATAGACGGGTAGTGTTCCTGTTCCTTCATTAGTCGAGATGGATATATCATTCAAATATGTCGTGCTATGTGTCTAAGTACGAAATATAAAACATGTCTAAATCTATGTAAAGCTTAAGTTATGTAGGGTTAGCAAAAGACATGAAAATTGAATAATATATCCATATCGTAATACGAATAATACAAGCTCACCATTAGGTTTATGATAAACGACTGCAGTTGTTTGAAAAGAAGCTGACGAGAAACGCGATCAGTCGTGTAAATATTTAGGATGTGATAAAATAAAATTATTTTTAATATTTTAATAATGTTTTATTTCAATGATATATAGTTATATTTTATAAGGAAATTGAAAAACATATTAAGAACATATTTTGATGTACTAATTACATATTAATTAAACATATATAGAAATAAACAAGGGTTAGTTTAAACGATAAATTACATTATTAAATTTTCAAATCAAATCGTCAATTCGACACAACAGTACAAACTTTCATTGTAATGACTACAGATACATAGAGCGAGGTAAAGGATCTAAAGAACAGCATTCTAGTAACAGTTGACAAAGTAGAAGCTAACAATATGAATTTACTAAAGGAGGCAGAAGAAACGGGTGTCTTAGTAATCGACAATTCTAAAACTTCATAGAGAGTTTTAAGGATTCTACTGTAGACATTAGATTAGAGATCCGATTTGTAAGCAATATTTGATCAGATCAACTATAATTTGGTCAAAAGTGGAAATTAAAAGGTTAAACTAGTGACAGATCGAATTCACTAGTCATCATTAATAAAAGTAACTTTTTCAGTCAGTCATGTATTTAGCTACTATACTATGTTTATAAATAAATAATACATCATTATAGAATAGTCTTTGATTAATGCTCATAAACTGTTAAAAATCTAACATTTCCTTTAAATGAGCTGTTGATGGTATTAAACCTATGCATAACCGTTACGAATTTTTGATATTTACATGATTCGTTGATAGAATACAATGCGTTTGCTGAAACTGTGACTAGACATATACATATACCATAATGAAAATTATTAAGCAAAAGAAGTCGCTAAATATATTTAACTTAGACGATCATGTTTCTCGATAATATTCTATATTATATATCTTTATTATATATTATATTATAAGCTCTATTATTTTATAGGCGGTATAATTGTTCATGATTTTACTGTCTATCATCTATAGTCTAGTCTAGTCTGGTCTGGTCTGGTCTGGTCTGGTCTGGTCTGGTCTGGTCTGGTCTAGTGTAGTCTTATGAACCCTCTAGAGGTCGAATACAGGCGTATATATTCTGTATATAACCTCTTAGTTAACATAGTATTATATAAAATAATTAGATATAGTTATATTTACTATCTATTCTTTTAAACTGTTGTTATACCTACCATGTTTACTTTATAGTCGAGTATGTAGTACCATTATTAGTGTATACGAAATGTACTATTTAATAGATATTATATATATATATATATAAGTTTTGTATTATGTTTTAACCAGCGTCGAAACTACTCGTATCAATAAACGTTCTTGTATGAAAGTATGTTGTTTTGTACTTACTCTGCTCCCTACGTTCTACCCTAAAAAATTTATTCGTAGACTCTAACCTAATCTAACCTGAATTATATTCGTATGATCTAACATGTAACGTAATAAAAACAATAAGGTTACAGATTATTATTAATCATAAGAGTTTACTATAGATACGTTGAATAACCTACAAGAGTATATAGTATATTATTACATATCTGCGTGTTTCGAAGCTAATGAAAAATGTATGATGTAATGTAAAATAACGTTTAAATATGGCGAAACGCAAAGGATGAGTAATGGTCATTACTTTTTTAAATCAATAATTTTAACTTAGACGATCGTGTTTCTCGATAATATTCCGATGGTGATAAGAAGCAATGTAAGCTTTTATCTGTTTCCTATAGAGCAATTTTGAGTGTACCTTCTTCTTGTGGTAAAACTAATGTCTTGTTAGGTCTACTAACTAATGAAAACGAATTAAAATTTGAAAATATCTACCTATACGCCAATAAATGAAAAACTATAAACTTGTTTTATCGTTTTTATTTATAAAATTTTAATAATAATATTAAATGTTTGCAATGTACAACATATTGATATGGTAGGTGAATTGCAGGCATTTAGCAGGTCCTTGTTTCTAGCTGTGGATCCATAGGCTAGAAGAAGAATCAGAAAAAAAAGTATTAGGCAATGTTCACTGAATAGACTACCTGTTACAGTTCATACCTTATTCGTTTCGATAAACATACAGTCAGGATACGATTGATATCTTTCTGTCTTTACTTTACCTAGGTAAACCAATCCTAGAGACAGAGTTTTATTCGATATCTTCTGGTTGAGATCGATCACTTTATCTTCAGTAAGTTTGTCGGCGAATCTTTTGGGTAGATATGTTATATGTTTTTCAGCGACAATGAACACAGCTCTGCGTCCGTCCCTGCAGGTGATAATTTTGATCTCTGATATCTCTGCTACTTCCTTCATGTTGTATTCATGCAATTTCTTGACGGGCTTTGCTGTTCCGGCTGATTGGTTCAATTCGTTTAAAAATTCCATTTCTTACTGTAAGCAATCGTAAAACATTTACATATAGTTTAAAATATAAGCAACTGAAGATAAAACATACCTGCCTGATATATTTCAAATAAATTTGCAGGATACAGAATTATCAAACGATGATAATTTCGTGTCTTCGACTTCCTTGATACAGCAACCTGTTGGAATAAAAAACTATGTGGATTTCACGCAGATAGAAAACTGCAGCCAGTCTATAACAAATTTCAAAATAAGTTTACACAACATCGTTAAAATAAAAGCAACTTACATGATTGATTTCAAATAAACAAATTATATTTCTTAATGATACGGAATTGTAGACGATCTAAAAAGTTCAAATGATTAGTTTACATAAATAAATGTAGAACATTTACATATTATAGATATAGCAGGTAAACAGTAGTGGAAAGATCGTTAAACATAAAATCATATTAACTTACCTGATTAAATTAAATATACACTGTTAAACTCTGGATAGCTGTGTTGATAATAGTTGTTTTCTCTATGGAAACACTTTCGTACTGATTTGAGATATAAAAATTTCTAAGCTTTATACTCATTCAAGTAACCACGTGACTGACTCACCACTCGACGAACAACGTTTAAAATAACACAAATAAATCTGTTATTATAAAAACACTTTATCTTAAGTAACAATTATTGTTTATTCCTTTCAGTCATTCGTAAGAACGTTTGTTTATTTATAGTTGAAAGCAGTTTTAAAGAATGTCGAAGACAACCTGGCTAATTAGTTTGTACGTATTTTCATGCAAAAACATTTAGTTTGAAAAAGTTATTTCTTAAACAGTTTTAGCTATAGATAATCTTTTTTTTTTTGAATTTTAAAAATAATGCTCTACAGTATTCTATATTCTTAATAGCGTAGATATAAATCTCTTTGTGTAGCTCAATAAATGATAGTTATAGAGCTGTATTGACTTATATAACATTTCTCTCATATATGAATTCGCATATATCGAGTTAAAGTTAATGAATGAATACAACATAAATCATTACTCTACGTATTCCATGATTAAGATTTCAATAGTTGAACGAGTTATTCGTGCAATTAAGCAAAAGCTGTATATGATTTAGTTGATAGCCCTGTATGACATTCAGAGTTAGATGTTGGCCCTTGTTTCTAACTGCAGATCTATAGGATAGAAGAAGAATCAGAAAAAAGTATTAGGTAATGTTCATTGAATAGACTCTCTGCTTCATTTCATAAATTATTTGTTTTAATAAATAGATATTAGTCAAACGATGGATATCCTCAAATAGGAATGACAACATAAGATTTATTTTAAAATAGATTTATGAGAGAGGGCGATGAGAGCTGACAAATAATATATAAAAATGAGATTGTCGTCGACGTCGCTATCACCACTGTCAACTTGATAATTTCAGCAGACATTCTATCAGTTTGGAAAACTGCAGTCAGTCTATAATAAATTTCAAAATAAGTTTACACAACGTCGTTAAAATAAAAGCAACTTACATGATTGATTTCGAACATAATCCGATTGTACCTATTCTTTTCTAGCCGTTTGTATAATATAAAATATATATCCCGCGTTAGACTGATTAGTATCGTTATATGTACCTATTGTTATATTTCCATGAATATTTGAGTTTTCACCAATACATAGGATAAATTTTTATATAAATTTTTAACTAAACAAGTGACTATATTGATTGTCAATGTAGACAGATTTGATGCACGCTTCATTAACTTTTTAACCAAGAAATATGACTCATCCTTTGTGTTATTCTGCATGAGCTAATTATAAAGAAACTTAGAAGAAATATAGTCACTTGTTTAGTATTTCTGCTTTCAAATGAATCATAGAGATTTGATTCACGCTTCATTAACTTTTTTAAAACTGCAACAGAGATAATCCGACAGGTGATTGACAGTAGCATTGATCTCTTAACAAATTATTTATAAAAATCTAAATTCCTTTCAGTCAGTCATTCGTAAGAACGTTTGTTTATTTATAGTTAAAAAGCAGTTTTAAAGAATGTCGAAACATGGCTAATTAGTTTGTACGTATTTTCATGCAAAAAACATTTAGTTTGAAAAAGTTATTTCTTAAACAGTTTTAGCTATAGATAATGTTTTTGAATTTTTAAAAATAATGCTCTACAGTATTCTATATTCTTAAACGTTTCATTTTAAATAAAATTTTATGAAATCATAACGACCCTAATTGTTTCCTTTCAAACTAAATGTTTATGCCATATTTAAACAGGTCTAATGCACCAGAGCTAATCCGACAGTTGATTTACAGTAGCTTAAGAGTTATTTTTGTATAGTTGAAAATAAATTTTTTATTATTACGTTGCTACATATTAAATTATTTTCGCAGAATTACATGATGACCTGAAGATAAATATCAAATAGGACTGATTTATTTTAAAATAAATTTATGAGAGAGATGGCAAATAATATATAAAAATGAGATGTACAGAATGAGATATCAGTTATGTAAATGAGAGAGGAGATACACTAATGATACCATGAGAAATCATATATATAAATGAGAGAGGAGATATGTAATTGTTACCGTGAATTAATTTAATTAGATCAATTAATTTAATTCGCGCATTTAATGATGTAACTGTCAAATAATCATATAGATTAATTATGCTTAATATGAATTTTAGTTCGTATAAGATTAGCGCTGACGCGTATCTATTTAATAAATACAACTTTTACAGTCTTTTAATAGATTACCTCGTTGGTGTAGTGGATGCATTGGCTGACTACCATTCGAACGGTCCCCGGTTCAAATCCTGTTGGCTCCATTGGTTTTTTATAAAAAATATTGCGGGTTGCCTATCAACAGGTGCATAGAAATCTACTATACCGATCATATGACGTCACCGATAGATGGCAGTAGTAGTACTAAAAAATTTGAATCTAAGGGTGGGAAATCCTAGATGACAAATTGAAAATGAAAGATACAAAATGGCAGATATGTTCACGCATGCATATGAGAAATTATATATGTAAATGAGAGAGGAGATATGTAAATGATACCGTGAATTAATTTAATTAGATCAATTAATTTAATTCGCGCATTTAATTCGCGCATTTAATTAGACCACGCCTCATTTGAATATTAATTCGCGCATTTAATTAGACCACGCCCCATTTGAATATTAATTAGATCGCGGGTCATTTGCATAAAAAGGGAGGGGATGGACTCAAGGGTCGCCATACCTACTTTCTATGGAAATATAACCTTGAAAGAAGTGAGAGAAAAGTTCTACCCTAGCTCTTACCTTTTTTAGCGAAGCACCAATATAGCAGCAACAAAATCTCTAAATTTTCTAGTTATCACTAGAAGTAATTGGTACGCGCTACAAGTTACTGTCTGGTTACTGTAAACATCTTTTCTAACCTCATTGGTGTATTGTTATCGTTTTTTTTATTATCGTTTTTATTATTTTGCTCGTATTTGTCTTTAATTAAATCAGTCTTTTTCAAGACTAAAGATATTGTGGGCACGAATGCGATTACTTATTTATCATAATCTTTAGACTGTTTCCAAAATGCCGAAATGTTCTTACAAGAATTGTGACACCACTTCGAAGTCCAAGAAATCAAAAGGACTGCGGTACTATCCATTTCCAAAACCAAAGTCTAACATGACGAAATGTTTAATTTGGATAGAACTGTGCGGCAATGAAAATATTACACCCTCGAACATTACGAAGAACACTTATATATGTGAAAAACATTTTGAAAGTAATGACGTCAATCCAATTGCATTCAGCCAGGACCTTACAAAATTCACAAGTCTGGATGTTGGCCAAATGGTTGAGTTATGTAGAACTGCTGAAGATACAGAGTACGTGGAAATGGAATCGTTGCTACAAAATCCAGAGGTTGAAATTGATGATATTAATAATGTTAATGATCATACCTATCACAAAACTTATAATTACACAGTTGCATCTAAAGAACATCAAACAACACAGACAACAAGCAGAAATCTTTTCGGTGCAAATGTAGCTCAGTGTAATATGTATAGAAATAATTTTTCATTTATCGTCTTATCAAGAAGTAAGCATTTTAAATACTTTACAGCTGTAACGCTACAACAGTTTGAAGCATTATTTACATTTTTGGATCCCTCGATTATGTCTTCGTTAAAATACACCCGAAGAAATAAAACTCCCATAAAAACTAGTTCATTGAAACGTTTTTAAGATCAAGATAAATTATGTCTAACTCTTATTCGTTTAAAGAAGGGATACACATTAAAGGAACTGTCTATATTCTATAATTCCAGTGTATGTCATGTATCTATCATTTTTCATACATGGATTCAGTTTATGTATCTTCAGTGCTGTTGTGTACGGAACGACCTTGTTCAAGGATCCAGACACATAGAAAGAAATGAAATGCCTGCTTGTTTTCGTGCTTTTGAAGATAAAGCAACTGTAGTTTTAGACAGCACCGAAATTAAAATGCAAATGTCCACAAACTTTCAAAGACAGGGAAACACTCATTCAAGCTACAAGCATTACAATTCAGTAAAATTCCTCGTGGGTGTATCAACAAGAGGTACATTAATATATAATAGTGAAGGATATGAGGGGTCTATTTCTGACACTGAATTGTTTAAATCCTGTGATATTCACCATTTTCTAGAGGAAGGGGATGTTTTAATGGTAGACCGAGGATTTACAGTTCAAGATATTAGCGATGAAAACAAGTATAAGCTTATTATACCCCCGTTTCGTGCGGGTAGATGTAGATTAACAGCAGAAGAAGAAATCTTAACCAAAAAGATTGCAAAAGCATGTATCCATGTAGAACGGGCAATTCAAAGAATCAAAACTTTCCAGATACTTGCAAGACCCATTCAAATTTCAATGTTACCATTAATTTCTAGTATATTTAGTGTAATTTGCTTTTTAGTGAATTTTGAAAAACCGCTAGTTACTTAAGCATTATTTGTTTTGTAAGTCATTAATAATACTTGTTGAATGTGTAAACTAAAGGATTTTTATGATAAATTTAAAGTGAAGTAAATGATAAATGCTCTTCTTTGTTTTTATGGTTTTTCTAAATACTAACACTAATCATAAACTGTAACAGAAATAAACTGTCGTTATAGATGAATTTTTTACTGAATATGTAGGTCTGTAGTTCTTCACTTTGCATGTTTTTTATATAGCTGTGACATTGTAAACTTATTGTAACGATAACGTGATCCTTTAAGGCAGTTTTAGTAGCAATTTTTTAAAACGTTGAATTATATTACAGTGACAATTCAACACATTTTTGATGAATTTATCATACATGACTTGTTATAGGACGTTAGGTTATTCGTCTTTTGGAGTTACCTAGTCCTGTCGAAATATACTGTGAAAGAATTACGACCTGGTTCTAAGCTACTTGACAAGACGAATAACCTAACACCCATTACATTATTTATTTATTAATACATATATACGGGTAACTGCACTTTACAAAAATTAATTAACAATAGTAATGAAATACAACAACTAAGATTTTACCATAGTTTTATAGATATGTATATAACAAAAAGGAAAAGAAAAAGAGATTTGCATAACAAATAAGGGATCAATTATTTAAATTAGTATTATACTTCAAAAATAAATATAGCATTAAATTATTTCTATATTAATAAATTCATTAATAATTATATTCACATTAATAGAAAACATAATGAAGTTCCGTATTCAATTCATAACATTGATAATTACTTCTTAATTAAATTATGTTAGGTATTTATTCTATTAATTCAAATGGCGGTAAATTGCGAGGGACTTTCATGAGAAATAATTCAGGGATATACATGTTATAATACCTTTCTTTTAATTTAACTTTTATGTTTTCAATAATTTGTGATGCTATGTCTTTCATTTTTACATTAACAATAAGCATATTGACTTTTGACCAAATAATGAAATCACATTCTAAAACTTCAAGAATTAACATGGACATAACAATTTGATAAATGTATGGGTGATTGTCCTTCAATTTTATTTTACCGTTATTAACTTCCAAACAGAATGAACCTTTCTGCCGCTCAGTTAAAACACTTACAAAATTATGTGGATCTGCATTTTTTAAAATTATCGGACACTATTTCAATTATTCGTTGAATTTTTCCGTTGTTTAGTATAACTCCATCAGCACTGCAAGCTAAATATGGATAATCTTTATTTACATACAATCCAACTTCAATTAAAGCTTCACCAGTTCTCAAACTTTCTAAAATATATTGATTTCTGGCTAAAGGTTCATGAGTGCGTCCATAATAGAGGGATGGCAGCTTTGATATTAATGTCGTTAACTGCCATAAGTTCTTCTTTAAATAATTTGATTTTGCCGATGTTGTTACCAGTGAAACAGCAGTTTTGGCATTGGAAGCTGTAAAGAAGTAACTTCTCCATTTATTCCATTCATCGGAACCTTGGACTTCTGCACCTATGACAGCAAACACTTTAGAGTCGTAAGTGCTCATATATTCAATCATATTTTGTGTAAACGTTTCTACCTGTTGTTTTAGTACCTGCACATCAGATTGACTCATGAGGAAATCTTCATATTTTAATTTCAGGACTGTTTCAAACATAGTAGGATGTTCATCACTTTGAATATCACAAATAAAATTATTGATATTGATATTTCTTATATAAGCGGTTGGTCTGGGGTCAAACGTAGCTCGTTGTAATGGACTAAATCTTACAACAGGATAATACTTTGAAGAAACTGGTCCTGGGCTTTTTACTTTAGCTCCTAAGCCCCATTCTCGCAGTTTACTTGTGCATGCTACACCATCATAACCATTTTCTTTTACAAACTTTTCAAGAAATAATAAAGCTGCACTAACGTGACTACATTTACCTAGTGCAGATTGCTTGCATTCACACTGACCACTAACAACTGCTCCAGACATTTTATTTAAAACAACTCCAACATTATATACGACCTTTTTCTGGAATGATGAATAACACTTTGCTTTTAAATAATAGTACTTGCTATCCTTTTTGTCGAACACCTCATGGATATGATCGCTACTAACATATTGGCTACCCCTACGAAAAGGTTTTTCTGTAGTAGTTTCTGTAACATTAGGCACTTCATAATCTTCATTTTCAATTTCTGGTCCAGCAATGTATGTATATATGTGGCCTTTATTAAAATATTGAGGAATGGTCTGCGATGGGAATTTTTTCCATTCGCTTAAAACCAACAGCTTTCTTGTGGTCATCAGAGCCAGTAGGATTTTGGGTCAAATTTCTCTTCATGTCGTACCATTTCCCACCATCAATTCCTAAGAAATGATATGCTCTCGACCAGCAGATATACATTTGTTTACTCTAAAATTGTGAAAATAGACATTTATAATCGAAACACAGTTATATTTTGTCATAAATACCTTTGTATTAATTCCTGCTTATTACCCGTTTTCTTTAACCCACGACATTCTAACCACCTTTGTAATACTAAATTAGAGCAATCTTCGACCCTACGGTTTTCAGGTAACACAGCACCTGGTACATCAACTGGTGTTAAAATTGTACTGCTACTGCTCGAAGCTTCTGATGTGTTCATTTCTACAACTAAATGAATTGTATTCAATATAAGTATTTACTATTTAAATAAATATAAGTGACAAACATTTAGAAAAATAAATGTTCAAACAATAACTTACTTCTTTGACCACTTATTTTATGAATCTCTTTAATCCTGGCAAATACAAGTTTATCACACGATAAATAATAGTCGATGTGTTATAGTCTTGAAAAAGACTGATTTATTCACTATGCACTAATTATTCACTAAAAACTTGGATAAAACCACAAACAAAAAAGTCTTTTATCTTATTCCTTCCTCTAACACTACTAAAATGTCCATACAATAAAAAAAGCATTCACTTTAAAAATTTTACACTCTCCCTTCCAATTTCTAAGTTTACTGAAAAAACAATTATCTTTAACTGCATTTCCATCCCTTTTGTTAGACCCAGTTATTAGTTTTATGAGTATTATTATTATTATTGTACAAGCTGTTTCAATTTTTTAGAAAAACCTAATAGTGTTATTTGAACCCTCATAAAAGCATAAAATATGTCCTAAAGTTTACACAAAAACTAATTTCCTCATTCCTTACAGGATCACAAAAGCAGTTGTGTAGGTATACTTACACAGTAATAAATAATGTTTAAGAGTTATTATACTTTTGAAATATCCACGCTTTCAAATTTAAATGCACAAAAGCAATTAAAGAGACCCTTTTTTATACGTGCAATATCCTAGTTTTTAAAAGTTTAAAGTTTTCCATCTGTTTAGTCTTAAGTGGTTTTAAAGAAACTTAAAAAAACTATCAATAGCCACAAATTATAGTTACGCACGATAATTTTCTTACTTTTTTTGATGCATGAACACGTTTTATTTCTTCTTTAAATAAAACATTGTCACAAATAGTCAAATCATATTTAATAAATACTGTGAAACTTTTTACTAATCTTTATTTATTTATTTAAAGTCAAATAGAAATTTTACAAATTAATATAATACATAAAAGACTAAATATTACATTCTTATAATATGGTGACATTGTTCAAAACAAAGTTTTTTCGCGGTCAGCAATTTTTATAGGTGTAGTAGATCTCTACTACCTGGTTTTATCGCTAATAGAAACAACAGCACCATCGCGTGTCGCTAATCATTAATCATAATTTGTAATTCCCGAGCAAATGATTTGCACAGCCTTGATCATAACGTTGTTGCGTGGGTAGCCTCCTAGCAAGAGATAGGACTAGGGTAGAGCCATTCTATTGCATGTTATCTTAAATAGAAGTCCCCTATTCAAGATTAGTAGTAAAAATAGGTAATAAATGAGAGAACTTACTTTTGTCCAGTGGTGTATCACAGGTAGTTTTCCAATTACAGAGCATAATCCGACTCAGTGGCGCACAATACCAAATGCTAATGCTTAATTGGAACTTGAATTAGTTTTCAAGTGCACCAGCAGAGTGCGCTGAGTTCAGGTAAAAAATATTCATAGACTTAGCAACGTCATTAATGTATAAATAAAGTGGTATACAATAATAATTGGTCGAAAACTATTTACGGTTATTTTAAGTAATTTGGATTTTGATTATTTCATTAACATTTTTTTGTTTTGAGTAATTTTTTTAAATGAGTTCTAAAAGAATTATATATTTTTTAATTGAATCATCTTACCCAGATGATAGTGATGATGATGATTTATCGAGTACTCCGAGTTTAAATCAATCAATTAGTTCATTATCAAGTGATTTATTTATTGAAAATATTTATGATAATGAAACAGATGAGTTATTTGAGCCATTGATAGAATATTTGATAACAGGTTGTCGAAAGCAAAGAGTAGAAAATGATCTCAATGTAGTAGTCTTGGACGGATGCTGCATTTAAAGAAAATTTTCATTTTCGTAATTATCAACAAATAAGATTGCGTTGTCTTCTTCATTTTGATAAATATGTTCTTTTCCACGAAAACATTTATGATTGCCTGCTTCATTAAATGATTCGATCAAGCCATTGCAATGTTGACAAAAGTAGGTATGGCGTCCCTTGAGCCCTGCCCTTCTCCTTTTTTTTGGCCACGCCTGCTGCTCTCTGATTGGCTATCCCTACTCCTGTAGCTCCTCCCCTTGCTTCTGATTAGTCGACGCCATCTTGGATGACACGCCTACTATATTCAAATAACCCGCGATCTAATTAATATTCAAATAACCCGCGATCTAATTAATATTCAAATGACCCGCGATCTAATTAATATTCAAATGAGTCGTGGTCTAATTAATTGCGCGAATTAAATGCGCGAATTAAATGCGCGAATTAAATGCGCGAATTAAATGTGCGAATTAAATTAATTGATCTAATTAAATTAATTCACGGTATCATTTACATATCTCCTCTCTCATTTACATATATAATTTCTCATATGCATGCGCGAACATATCTGCCATTTTGTATCTTTCATTTTCAATTTGTCATCTAGGATTTCCCGCCCTTAGATTCAAATTTTTAGTACTACTACTGCCATCTATCGGTGACGTCATATGATCGGTATAGTAGATTTCTATGCCCCTGTTGATAGGCACCACGCTATATTTTTTATAAAAAACCAATGGAGCCAACAGGATTTGAACCGGGGACCGTTCGAATGGTAGTCAGCCAATGCATCCAGTACACCAACGAGGTAATCTATTAAAAGACTGTAAAAGTTGTATTTATTAAATAGATACGCGTCACCGTTAATCTTATACGAACTAAAATTCATATTAAGCATAATTAATCTATATGATTATTTGACAGTTACATCGTTAAATGCACGAATTAATATCCCTAGAGCTCGTAACAATGAATCATTACACTAGAATGTTAAATGCTGCGTAAAAATTTATATGGATGCTCGAATTAATCATTTCTCATACGCATGCTCGAATTAAATTATTTCACGGTATCATTGGCATATCTCATCTGTAATATAAATGTAAATACATTTATCATTTCTCATATGGATGCTCGAATTAGATTAATTGATGGTATCATTAACATATCTCATATGTCATTTCTCATATGGATGCTCGAATTAAATTAATTCACGGTATCATTAGCATATCTCATTAACATTTATCATCTCTCATATGCATTCACGAATTAAATTAATTCACGGTATCATTAGCATATCTCATCTGTCATTTACATTTATCATTTCTCATATGGATGCTCGAATTAATCATTTCTCCTACGCATGCTCGAATTAAATTAATTCACGGTATCATTAGCATATCTTATCTCTCTCATTTCTCATATGCATGCGCGAATTAAATTAATTCACGGAATCATTAGCGTATCTCCTCTCTCATTTACATAACTGATATCTCATTCTGTACATCTCATTTTTATATATTATTTGCCATCTCTCATCTCTCTCTCTCATAAATTTATTTTAAAATAAATCAGTCCTATTTGATATTTATCTACAGGTCATCATGTAATTCTGCGAAAATAATTTAATATGAAACGTAATAATAAAAATTTATTTTCAACTATACAAAAGTAACTCTAAAGCTACTGTCAATTACCTGTCGGATTAGCTCTGATGCATTAGACCTGTTTAAATATACGCCATAAACATTTAGTTTGAAAGAAAAGAATTAGGGTCGTTATGATTTCATAAAATTTTATTCAAGTGAATCTTCTTAAGAATATAGAACACTGTAAAGTATTATTTTTAAAATTCAAAAACATTATCTATAGCTAAAACTGTTTAAGAAATAACTTTCAAACTAAATGTTTTTGCATGAAAATACGTACAAACTAATTAGCCAGATTGTCTTCGACATTCTTTAAAACTGCTTTCAACTATAAATAAACAAACGTTCTTACGAATGACTGACTGAAAGGAATTTAGATTATATAAATAATTTGTTAAGAGCTCGTCATCTTAAAACCGGCATAAAGTATTGTTTTAAATGACAATTACTCACTCCTGCTCTATATAAAACGTCATATATAAAATTAGAGATTATCTCTATTTCATTATTATTATTTTAGCATCTTTTCATTTACAATTATCTAGTAAAAATGTATTGTTTAATACGACAGACAAAGGAATTTAGTGAGTTAGTCATAAAGAAACTTAAAACAACTATTATCAACACAGCTATCCAGAGTTTAACAGTGTATATTTAATTTAATCAGGTAAGTTATTATGATTTTATGTTTAACGATCTTTCCACTACTGTTTACCTGCTATATCTATTCTACATTTGTTTATGTAAACTAATCATTTGAACTTTTAGATTACATCTCATTATCCTGTGTTCGAGGTCGATCATCAAAGTATAATTTCCTGCTTCTTTGAAATCAATCATGTAAGTTGCTTTTATGTTAACGATGTTGTGTAAACTTATTTTGAAATTTATTATAGACTGACTGCAGTTTTCCAATCTGATAGAATGTCTGCTGAAAATTATCAAGTTGACAGTGGTGATAGCGACGTCGACGACAATCTCATTTTTATATATTATTTGTCAGCTCTCATCTCCCTCTCTCATAAATTTATTTTAAAATAAATCTTATGTTGTCATTCCTATTTGAGGATATCCATCGTTTGACTAATGTCTATTTATTAAAACAAATAAGTTATGAAATGAAGCAGGGAGTCTATTCAATGAACATTACCTAATACTTTTTCTGATTCTTCTTCTATCCTATAGATCTGCAGTTAGAAACACGGGCCAACGAACTCCATAGCTTAACCCGAGACCACGGAGCTTGTCTTTTTAAATTACTAACATCTAACTCTGAATGTCATACAGAGCTATCAACTAAATCATATACAGCTTTTGCTTAATTGCACGAATAACTCGTTCAACTATTGAAGTCTTAATCATGGAATACGTAGAGTAATGATTTATGTTGTATTCATTCATTAACTTTAACTCGATATATGCGAATTCATATATGAGAGAAACGTTATATAAGTCAATACAGCTCTATAACTATCATTTATTGAGCTACACAAAGAGATTTATATCTACGCTAAACTAAAGATTAATAGAAGTAATGCATTCCTGATATCATAAGATAACGATAAAACACATGATTATTCTTAGACTAAGGCCTAATTTAGGTAGTCAAATTGTAGGTAGTCGAATTGTAGGTACATATCATGATGTGGTATCATACAATTATATTCTAGTAAGAACTGTAATAAAGTCACTGCTATAAATAACAACATTCTTTATCACGATCATCTATCATTATCAAATCATCTAATGTCATGCAGAGTTAGCAGTTAGTTCCTAAGTTCGTATATGCGAGAATCGGTATTATATAACACACACACACCAGTCTACATGCATTGTTCCAATATTGATAGGAACTTTCTAGAATCTATAAATTATTATAAATGTCTTAACAGAATTTAAAAAAAAGGGTGAAATGAATATAACTTATAGGATTTAATCAAACTAGAAAAATATCGATATATCCTACGTTGAGAAAACAATTAAACTATGTAAGCATAGATACGCTACATATGATTGCGAGCCTGAGTATAAGCATAAACCCTATACTACAGATTTTTATCCTTTTTCATTATATGTACTACAGATGAAGTGAAAGAATAGGTACATTTAACATACGTATGCTACAATTATCTAATTTTCTAGTTTTCTAGACGTAATGTAATTTTGAACAGATTTTAACCCTTTTCGTTATATCTACTACCCTTGTAAGCGATTTCTACATATACGTTCTTATTGTTTATACACCATATAGATATTCGTAGCATCTAAAGTAAACTCTTATTTAAACGTTATTTTACAATATATCATACATTTCAACAGCTCGTATGATTATCCGTCTCTATCGTAACCCAGTATGTAAGGACATTATGTTAAATACTATCTCATACATGTAAATAAACATTTCCTTAAAGAGTTTGTTAGGTCACCTAATCTGTTATAATATTACTATGATATTAGATCTCGTCGATTACAGTTTTACCATTAGGAGATACTTAGTAGGTTATACGTGCTAAGTAAAATAATAAACAGATATTTCGAGAATTTTATGCATTCTTGAGAGAACGGGGTATAATATTTAAAAACGTTGTAGAAAACATATCAGCAGAGAAAGAGAATACATAAATACAGTATGTTTTGTATGATGAGTTGTCGTCAGTTTAAAAAAAAATAAGTTCGTCGTCATATTTAAACGTTATTTTACAATACATCATACATTTTCAATAGCTTCGAAATACGCAGATATGTAATAATATACTATATACTCTTGTAGGTTATTTAACGTATCTATAGTAAACTCTTATGATTAATAATAATAATCTGTAACCATTTTCGATACCTTCGAAATATAAGTCTATAACATATGTTTGTAATACGTCTTTATAACTTTTGAAACACAGGGTAGTTACCTCTTGCAATATCTACAGTTATGAGAACCCTGAAGACTTAACCTGGAGAAATAAATCAGATAAATATTTTACTTTTTATTGAAACGATAACTTTGCGTACTAATATATGAAAATAATATAATGTATATCGCCTGATAAATAAATTGAAATTATTCTTATTCTTTTACAATAAAATGTGTTTTAAAAAAACACGATGAAACGTTGTGTATATTAATGCAGGAGTACTGTTAACGCATTCATTATTTAGAGATTCACTTATAAGTACACTATCTATTTAGCTGATTCAATAAAAATTTCGTTATTTTTAAAATTCCTAACGAGGGACCTACTGATAAGCGTTATATTATACCAGGTACGTATGATACTCTACTGTTGATTGCATACCTGATGAACGCAGTTGTACAAAGTAATATAGGATATACGTTACAGAGAAGTTTAATTTTCCGTGCAACAAATGACCTATATATATATTTTATGTATAAAGCTGACATTAACATATTTAGCGCATACCTGTTGAACATAGCTGTATAAAGTAATATTAAAAGGCTTATATTTTAGAGATCGGATACAGTCGCATATATTCCTGTATATTACCTTTAAATTTTACGTTAACAATACATGCAGTCAGGTTTGGCGTAAATAACAATTAGGGATATCAAAGTCATACTAACTGAACGCTAACATAATATGCTCTACATGTCAAACTTAATTAATTAACCCTGGGGTTATACATCCTTAGGTTAGAAACAGTCTTGAAACAAAAAACGGCTGAGTCCACCCTGTTAGACAAGAAATCAGAGTATGGGCGTGATAAATAAAACATATAAAGTTATTTTACAAACATTTATTTAGTATACATAACATAATACAAGAATATAGATTATAAGTTGTTTTCTATGACGACTGTTGTAGTTCTACGGGTCTCTGAGTCGTCGTATGCCCTCGCAGAAATACTAATACGTATAAAGTCCGACGACTGACTCATTGGAACTGTACCGGTAGCCCTTTCCTTGTTCAACTCTTCGTTACTATCATAGTTGGTAAACGAGGAACCACATTCATCAATACCCAAATGCATGGTTGAAGTCACATCTTCTTCTTCTTCTTCTGTCTCATTGATATCAGCAGGTCCATTTGCTTCCTTTACCAGAGTTGTCTTTACAACATCTGCGTTATTATGTACGTTTTTTAAGTGCCTTTTATAGCTGTCGATGCGTGAAAGGTATTTGAAGCAATTAGAACACCGGACTTTGATTGATTCGTGAACGCTTTTCGTATGTCTTTTTAAGTTGTCAGAGCGTGAAAAAGTTTTGACACAGCTAGAACACTGGATTCTGTTTGAATCGTGTATGGTTTTTACGTGTCTCTTGCAGGTGAATGGCCTCGCGAAAGACTTGAAGCAAACCGGACACTGTATATTGCAATCCTGTCGACCAGAGTCATTCTTCTTACATACGTCGTTAGCGTGCTGCTCCATTTTCGACTAATGAAGGAACAGGAACACTACCCCAGCCTATTTATACTGATCGACCAGCTCAATCGGTTGTTCTCGGTTATAATCGTAAGCGCTCGGAGCAATATGTATGCTCGAGAATGAATCGTAGGTTCCATTCTAAGTGTATAACCCGGAACCGATGTCCGTACATTTTAAATTATCAAACTTACCATATAAACATGAATATTTACTACATTTGCTTTAATTCTTGTTCCCTCCCTACATACCTACCTACCGTAAACAATATGACATATCTGTGTCTAAATACAATGAACGAAAGTACTAGAGGAACTTAATACCTTAGATCACGGCTGTTTCTGGATACGTGATTTCCTCTTACAATATCTATAGTTATGAGAACCTTGAAGACTTAACCTGGAGAAATAAAACATCGTCAGTTTAAAAGAAATAAGTTCGTCGCCATATTTAAACGTTATTTTACAATACATCATACATTTTCAATAGCTTCGAAATACGCTGATGTGTAATAATATACTATATACTCTTGTAGGTTATTCAACGTATCTATAGTAAACTCTTATGATTAATAATAATCTGTAACCTTATTGTTTTTATTACATCACAGGTTAGAGCATACGAATATAATTTAGGTTAGATTAGGTTAGAGCCTACGAATACATTTTTAGAGCAGAACGTAGGGAGCAGAGTAAGTACAAAACAACATACTTTCATACAAGAACGTTTATTGATACGAGTAGTTTCGACGCTACTTAAAACATAATACATAACTTATATACAGGGTTATGATAATGTAATGCACAAAATTCATAAAACGTACAACGATCACTTTGGAACAAAATGCAAAAACACGTTTATTTCGTTTTTTATTCATTTTCTCGTTTTTTTTTCTTATGTGAGCCCTACTGCAACTATTGTTCCCTAGTGTAACAAAACAAGCTTTCTCCAATAATGTAATAAAAATCTTAGCTTCCCATTAAAAAAATATGTTAATGACGTCATAACTTTGACAAATTTGACGTGTTATTTTTGTAACTTATGTCAAAAGATGCGGAATAAAAAAAAACATTTGACGTGTTTTTGCATTTTGTTCCAAAGTGATCGTTGTACGTTTTATGAATTTTGTGCATTACATTATCATAACCCTGTATATAATATCTATTAAAATAGTACATTTCGTATACACTAATAATGGTACTACATACCCCACTATAAAGTAAACATGGTAAGTATAACAGCCGTTTAAA
Organism: Agrypnus murinus; assembly: GCA_929113105.1. Taxonomy (NCBI): domain Eukaryota; kingdom Metazoa; phylum Arthropoda; class Insecta; order Coleoptera; family Elateridae; genus Agrypnus; species Agrypnus murinus. The sequence continues at coordinate 110,187,142 of OV816027.1, read as the reverse complement.
AGAATAGATAGTCAATATAACTATATCTAATTATTTTATAAAATACTATGTTAACTAAGAGGTTATATACAGAATATATACGTCTGTATTCGACCTCTAGAGGGTTCATAAGACTAGACTAGACTAGACCAGACCAGACCAGACCAGACTAGACCAGACCAGACCATACCATACCAGACCAGACCAGACCATACCAGACCAGACTAGACTAGAGTATAGATGATAGACTGTAAAATCATGAACAATTATACCACCTGTAATATAATAGAGCTTACTTGATATTTTAAAATTAGTGGCTGAATCTAATTATTACAGAAATTCAATTGTAGAAACTGAAGGTGTAATCTTTAAAAAATCTAAAGTTAGAAGTTTTTAGTAGTCAGGTTAGATTAATAGAGGGTGTTATAATCAAATCGTTTTAGAAACTATTTGTTTTGTAAGATAGGCGTCGTAAGGAAAAACAACATAGCTGTAGTCATGATTTTGAAATTGAGATAGCTCGGGACAAAACGATGAATACAAAGTTTAGAAGTTTATTTCAAAATTCTGTGATAAAAAACATTAATTCTTCTTTACTTTACTTTAAAACCCAAAATTGCATGATAAATCAATATAATATTAATATAAATGATTAAATTAAATGAAGCAATCTAGGTTAGACCCCCAAAAATTATATTAAGGTTATAGATTTTAGACTCCGGTTGTTGCAAAGATTCAAGAATCTCTATTAAGATTAGTTCATAAAACAATTATTAGGTTAGAGCATGTAGCTACTTTACGAATATATTTTAGGTTAGATTTAGATCGCGCGCGACCTAAATCTAACCTAAAATATATTCGTAAACTATAACCCAACTAGTATTATATGTAAGTTTTTCGAATGTTAATGACGATTTTGTAAGTAGCTACAATGGTCTAACCTAATAAATATTTTATGAACTAATCTTAATAGAGATTTTTTTTTTGTAAGTAGCTACATGCTCTAACCTAATAATTGTTTTATGAACTAATCTTAATAGAGATTCTTGAATCTTTGCAACAACCGGAGTCTAAAATCTATAACCTTTATATAATTTTTGGGGGTCTAACCTAGATTGCTTCATTTAATTTAATCATTTATATTAATATTATATTGATTTATCATGCAATTTTGGGTTTTAAAGTAAAGTAAAGAAGAATTAATGTTTTTTATCACAGAATTTTGAAATAAACTTCTAAACTTTGTATTCATCGTTTTGTCCCGAGCTATCTCAATTTCAAAATCATGACTACAGCTATGTTGTTTTTCCTTACGACGCCTATCTTACAAAACAAATAGTTTCTAAAACGATTTGATTATAACACCCTCTATTAATCTAACCTGACTACTAAAAACTTCTAACTTTAGATTTTTTAAAGATTACACCTTCAGTTTCTACAATTGAATTTCTGTAATAATTAGATTCAGCCACTAATTTTAAAATATCAAGTAAGCTCTATTATATTACAGGTGGTATAATTGTTCATGATTTTACAGTCTATCATCTATACTCTAGTCTAGTCTGGTCTGGTATGGTCTGGTCTGGTCTGGTATGGTATGGTCTGGTCTGGTCTAGTCTGGTCTGGTCTGGTCTGGTCTAGTCTAGTCTAGTCTTATGAACCCTCTAGAGGTCGAATACAGACGTATATATTCTGTATATAACCTCTTAGTTAACATAGTATTTTATAAAATAATTAGATATAGTTATATTGACTATCTATTCTTTTAAACTGCTGTTATACTTACCATGTTTACTTTATAGTGGGGTATGTAGTACCATTATTAGTGTATACGAAATGTACTATTTTAATAGATATTATATACAGGGTTATGATAATGTAATGCACAAAATTCATAAAACGTACAACGATCACTTTGGAACAAAATGCAAAAACACGTCAAATGTTTTTTTTTATTCCGCATCTTTTGACATAAGTTACAAAAATAACACGTCAAATTTGTCAAAGTTATGACGTCATTAACATATTTTTTTAATGGGAAGCTAAGATTTTTATTACATTATTGGAGAAAGCTTGTTTTGTTACACTAGGGAACAATAGTTGCAGTAGGGCTCACATAAGAAAAAAAAACGAGAAAATGAATAAAAAACGAAATAAACGTGTTTTTGCATTTTGTTCCAAAGTGATCGTTGTACGTTTTATGAATTTTGTGCATTACATTATCATAACCCTGTATATAAGTTATGTATTATGTTTTAAGTAGCGTCGAAACTACTCGTATCAATAAACGTTCTTGTATGAAAGTATGTTGTTTTGTACTTACTCTGCTCCCTACGTTCTGCTCTAAAAATGTATTCGTAGGCTCTAACCTAATCTAACCTAAATTATATTCGTATGCTCTAACCTGTGATGTAATAAAAACAATAAGGTTACAGATTATTATTAATCATAAGAGTTTACTATAGATACGTTGAATAACCTACAAGAGTATATAGTATATTATTACACATCAGCGTATTTCGAAGCTATTGAAAATGTATGATGTATTGTAAAATAACGTTTAAATATGGCGACGAACTTATTTCTTTTAAACTGACGATGTTTTATTTCTCCAGGTTAAGTCTTCAAGGTTCTCATAACTATAGATATTGTAAGAGGAAATCACGTATCCAGAAACAGCCGTGATCTAAGGTATTAAGTTCCTCTAGTACTTTCGTTCATTGTATTTAGACACAGATATGTCATATTGTTTACGGTAGGTAGGTATGTAGGGAGGGAACAAGAATTAAAGCAAATGTAGTAAATATTCATGTTTATATGGTAAGTTTGATAATTTAAAATGTACGGACATCGGTTCCGGGTTATACACTTAGAATGGAACCTACGATTCATTCTCGAGCATACATATTGCTCCGAGCGCTTACGATTATAACCGAGAACAACCGATTGAGCTGGTCGATCAGTATAAATAGGCTGGGGTAGTGTTCCTGTTCCTTCATTAGTCGAAAATGGAGCAGCACGCTAACGACGTATGTAAGAAGAATGACTCTGGTCGACAGGATTGCAATATACAGTGTCCGGTTTGCTTCAAGTCTTTCGCGAGGCCATTCACCTGCAAGAGACACGTAAAAACCATACACGATTCAAACAGAATCCAGTGTTCTAGCTGTGTCAAAACTTTTTCACGCTCTGACAACTTAAAAAGACATACGAAAAGCGTTCACGAATCAATCAAAGTCCGGTGTTCTAATTGCTTCAAATACCTTTCACGCATCGACAGCTATAAAAGGCACTTAAAAAACGTACATAATAACGCAGATGTTGTAAAGACAAACTCTGGTAAAGGAAGCAAATGGACCTGCTGATATCAATGAGACAGAAGAAGAAGAAGAAGATGTGACTTCAACCATGCATTTGGGTATTGATGAATGTGGTTCCTCGTTTACCAACTATGATAGTAACGAAGAGTTGAACAAGGAAAGGGCTACCGGTACAGTTCCAATGAGTCAGTCGTCGGACTTTATACGTATTAGTATTTCTGCGAGGGCATACGACGACTCAGAGACCCGTAGAACTACAACAGTCGTCATAGAAAACAACTTATAATCTATATTCTTGTATTATGTTATGTATACTAAATAAATGTTTGTAAAATAACTTTATATGTTTTATTTATCACGCCCATACTCTGATTTCTTGTCTAACAGGGTGGACTCAGCCGTTTTTTGTTTCAAGACTGTTTCTAACCTAAGGATGTATAACCCCAGGGTTAATTAATTAAGTTTGACATGTAGAGCATATTATGTTAGCGTTCAGTTAGTATGACTTTGATATCCCTAATTGTTATTTACGCCAAACCTGACTGCATGTATTGTTAACGTAAAATTTAAAGGTAATATACAGGAATATATGCGACTGTATCCGATCTCTAAAATATAAGCCTTTTAATATTACTTTATACAGCTATGTTCAACAGGTATGCGCTAAATATGTTAATGTCAGCTTTATACATAAAATATATATATAGGTCATTTGTTGCACGGAAAATTAAACTTCTCTGTAACGTATATCCTATATTACTTTGTACAACTGCGTTCATCAGGTATGCAATCAACAGTAGAGTATCATACGTACCTGGTATAATATAACGCTTATCAGTAGGTCCCTCGTTAGGAATTTTAAAAATAACGAAATTTTTATTGAATCAGCTAAATAGATAGTGTACTTATAAGTGAATCTCTAAATAATGAATGCGTTAACAGTACTCCTGCATTAATATACACAACGTTTCATCGTGTTTTTTTTAAAACACATTTTATTGTAAAAGAATAAGAATAATTTCAATTTATTTATCAGGCGATATACATTATATTATTTTCATATATTAGTACGCAAAGTTATCGTTTCAATAAAAAGTAAAATATTTATCTGATTTATTTCTCCAGGTTAAGTCTTCAGGGTTCTCATAACTGTAGATATTGCAAGAGGTAACTACCCTGTGTTTCAAAAGTTATAAAGACGTATTACAAACATATGTTATAGACTTATATTTCGAAGGTATCGAAAATGGTTACAGATTATTATTATTAATCATAAGAGTTTACTATAGATACGTTAAATAACCTACAAGAGTATATAGTATATTATTACATATCTGCGTATTTCGAAGCTATTGAAAATGTATGATGTATTGTAAAATAACGTTTAAATATGACGACGAACTTATTTTTTTTTAAACTGACGACAACTCATCATACAAAACATACTGTATTTATGTATTCTCTTTCTCTGCTGATATGTTTTCTACAGCGTTTTTAAATATTATACCCCGTTCTCTCAAGAATGCATAAAATTCTCGAAATATCTGTTTATTATTTTACTTAGCACGTATAACCTACTAAGTATCTCCTAATGGTAAAACTGTAATCGACGAGATCTAATATCATAGTAATATTATAACAGATTAGGTGACCTAACAAACTCTTTAAGGAAATGTTTATTTACATGCATGAGATAGTATTTAACATAATGTCCTTACATACTGGGTTACGATAGAGACGGATAATCATACGAGCTGTTGAAATGTATGATATATTGTAAAATAACGTTTAAATAAGAGTTTACTTTAGATGCTACGAATATCTATATGGTGTATAAACAATAAGAACGTATATGTAGAAATCGCTTACAAGGGTAGTAGATATAACGAAAAGGGTTAAAATCTGTTCAAAATTACATTACGTCTAGAAAACTAGAAAATTAGATAATTGTAGCATACGTATGTTAAATGTACCTATTCTTTCACTTCATCTGTAGTACATATAATGAAAAAGGATAAAAATCTGTAGTATAGGGTTTATGCTTATACTCAGGCTCGCAATCATATGTAGCGTATCTATGCTTACATAGTTTAATTGTTTTCTCAACGTAGGATATATCGATATTTTTCTAGTTTGATTAAATCCTATAAGTTATATTCATTTCACCCTTTTTTTTAATTCTGTTAAGACATTTATAATAATTTATAGATTCTAGAAAGTTCCTATCAATATTGGAACAATGCATGTAGACTGGTGTGTGTGTGTTATATAATACCGATTCTCGCATATACGAACTTAGGAACTAACTGCTAACTCTGCATGACATTAGATGATTTGATAATGATAGATGATCGTGATAAAGAATGTTGTTATTTATAGCAGTGACTTTATTACAGTTCTTACTAGAATATAATTGTATGATACCACATCATGATATGTACCTACAATTCGACTACCTACAATTTGACTACCTAAATTAGGCCTTAGTCTAAGAATAATCATGTGTTTTATCGTTATCTTATGATATCAGGAATGCATTACTTCTATTAATCTTTAGTTTAGCGTAGATATAAATCTCTTTGTGTAGCTCAATAAATGATAGTTATAGAGCTGTATTGACTTATATAACGTTTCTCTCATATATGAATTCGCATATATCGAGTTAAAGTTAATGAATGAATACAACATAAATCATTACTCTACGTATTCCATGATTAAGACTTCAATAGTTGAACGAGTTATTCGTGCAATTAAGCAAAAGCTGTATATGATTTAGTTGATAGCTCTGTATGACATTCAGAGTTAGATGTTAGTAATTTAAAAAGACAAGCTCCGTGGTCTCGGGTTAAGCTATGGAGTTCGTTGGCCCGTGTTTCTAACTGCAGATCTATAGGATAGAAGAAGAATCAGAAAAAGTATTAGGTAATGTTCATTGAATAGACTCCCTGCTTCATTTCATAACTTATTTGTTTTAATAAATAGACATTAGTCAAACGATGGATATCCTCAAATAGGAATGACAACATAAGATTTATTTTAAAATAAATTTATGAGAGAGGGAGATGAGAGCTGACAAATAATATATAAAAATGAGATTGTCGTCGACGTCGCTATCACCACTGTCAACTTGATAATTTTCAGCAGACATTCTATCAGATTGGAAAACTGCAGTCAGTCTATAATAAATTTCAAAATAAGTTTACACAACATCGTTAACATAAAAGCAACTTACATGATTGATTTCAAAGAAGCAGGAAATTATACTTTGATGATCGACCTCGAACACAGGATAATGAGATGTAATCTAAAAGTTCAAATGATTAGTTTACATAAACAAATGTAGAATAGATATAGCAGGTAAACAGTAGTGGAAAGATCGTTAAACATAAAATCATAATAACTTACCTGATTAAATTAAATATACACTGTTAAACTCTGGATAGCTGTGTTGATAATAGTTGTTTTAAGTTTCTTTATGACTAACTCACTAAATTCCTTTGTCTGTCGTATTAAACAATACATTTTTACTAGATAATTGTAAATGAAAAGATGCTAAAATAATAATAATGAAATAGAGATAATCTCTAATTTTATATATGACGTTTTATATAGAGCAGGAGTGAGTAATTGTCATTTAAAACAATACTTTATGCCGGTTTTAAGATGACGAGCTCTTAACAAATTATTTATATAATCTAAATTCCTTTCAGTCAGTCATTCGTAAGAACGTTTGTTTATTTATAGTTGAAAGCAGTTTTAAAGAATGTCGAAGACAATCTGGCTAATTAGTTTGTACGTATTTTCATGCAAAAACATTTAGTTTGAAAGTTATTTCTTAAACAGTTTTAGCTATAGATAATGTTTTTGAATTTTAAAAATAATGCTTTACAGTGTTTATTCTTAAGAAGATTCACTTGAATAAAATTTTATGAAATCATAACGACCCTAATTCTTTTCTTTCAAACTAAATGTTTATGGCGTATATTTAAACAGGTCTAATGCATCAGAGCTAATCCGACAGGTAATTGACAGTAGCTTTAGAGTTACTTTTGTATAGTTGAAAATAAATTTTTATTACTACGTTTCATATTAAATTATTTTCGCAGAATTACATGATGACCTGTAGATAAATATCAAATAGGACTGATTTATTTTAAAATAAATTTATGAGAGAGAGAGATGAGAGATGGCAAATAATATATAAAAATGAGATGTACAGAATGAGATATCAGTTATGTAAATGGGAGAGGAGATACGCTAATGATTCCGTGAATTAATTTAATTCGCGCATGCATATGAGAAATGAGAGAGATAAGATATGCTAATGATACCGTGAATTAATTTAATTCGAGCATGCGTAGGAGAAATGATTAATTCGAGCATCCATATGAGAAATGATAAATGTAAATGACAGATGAGATATGCTAATGATACCGTGAATTAATTTAATTCGTGAATGCATATGAGAGATGATAAATGTTAATGAGATATGCTAATGATACCGTGAATTAATTTAATTCGAGCATCCATATGAGAAATGACATATGAGATATGTTAATGATACCATCAATTAATCTAATTCGAGCATCCATATGAGAAATGATAAATGTAAATGACAGATGAGATATGCCAATGATACCGTGAAATAATTTAATTCGAGCATGCGTATGAGAAATGATTAATTCGAGCATCCATATAAATTTTTACGCAGCATTTAACATTCTAGTGTAATGATTCATTGTTACGAGCTCTAGGGATATTAATTCGTGCATTTAACGATGTAACTGTCAAATAATCATATAGATTAATTATGCTTAATATGAATTTTAGTTCGTATAAGATTAACGGTGACGCGTATCTATTTAATAAATACAACTTTTACAGTCTTTTAATAGATTACCTCGTTGGTGTACTGGATGCATTGGCTGACTACCATTCGAACGGTCCCCGGTTCAAATCCTGTTGGCTCCATTGGTTTTTTATAAAAAATATAGCGGGTTGCCTATCAACAGGCGCATAGAAATCTACTATACCCATCATATGACGTCACCGATAGATGGCAGTAGTAGTACTAAAAATTTGAATCTAAGGGCGGGAAATCCTAGATGACAAATTGAAAATGAAAGATACAAAATGGCAGATATGTTCGCGCATGCATATGAGAAATTATATATGTAAATGAGAGAGGAGATATGTAAATGATACCGTGAATTAATTTAATTAGATCAATTAATTTAATTCGCACATTTAATTCGCGCATTTAATTCGCGCATTTAATTCGCGCATTTAATTCGCGCAATTAATTAGACCACGACTCATTTGAATATTAATTAGATCGCGGGTCATTTGAATATTAATTAGATCGCGGGTTATTTGAATATTAATTAGATCGCGGGTTATTTGAATATAGTAGGCGTGTCATCCAAGATGGCGTCGACTAATCAGAAGCAAGGGGAGGAGCTACAGGAGTAGGGATAGCCAATCAGAGAGCAGCAGGCGTGGCCAAAAAAAAGGAGAAGGGCAGGGCTCAAGGGACGCCATACCTACTGACAAAAGTATATTTCTGTAAAATAAGTTTTTTTATAGTGTCGAATTTTAAAATGAAGTTGTATTCACATTTTATATGTAGAATATTAAAAAAAATAGTCAATGTTTATACCTTCATACATACTTATATTTATTTTTTAACACAGTCTGAATTAACTTTTATTATTTCCAAAAAACTACGACGTGACAAAAGCTTTAAAAATGTTTTCAACAATAAACAATATTACTAACGATAATATAAATAAAATTTCGATCAATGCCAACTTAAAGAAAAAACACATGTTAATTTTCTGCTACTGAGTTGGTATCGATTGTACGCATCACGCGAAAGCAGTAATTTTGAGAGTGCTCGATTGTGCGAAGCGTTGCTGTAGTTGAAACATTCAACGTTGAGCATTATGCCGCATAATGCGCTTTAGTGCTGTAATTGGAAAACTACGATTATGCCACGAACAAGCCAGCGTTGCCAACCTGGACGAAAACGAAAATAGTACAGGGGCATTAAAAATTATAGTACACTTACTAAAAAGTATAGAACTCTCAAGCAGTTTTCCAACTGTTAGAAATGCCTAACGTAAATGAACTAAAAGCTAAAAAGTAAAAACGAAAATTAATAGCATTTTATAACTAAACAGCACTCTTCCAATGTTACTATGCTTACTCGCATTTATTTCGGGAGCTTTTATGTAGCCAAAACAATTATTTTTATTAAAAAACGGGCGCGAACGCGAAACTTGCGGCAGTTAGTTATCTGCAGTTTTCGTGAAAGTATTTAATTACCGCTAAATTATCTATGTATACCTCCTTTATTAAGTTCTTAGAAGAATTTTATTGTTTATTATTATTAGCTATAAAAGAATATAAATGATAATGAAGAAGTTTTTCATTTATTTTGCATGATGTTATTTTGTGCAATTTAATATTAGACGAATACTGAAAAAATATGGTGCATTTGGCGTACTTTCACTAGATACTAACAAATCCCTTCTACTCAATTTTAAATTCTGTTATGTAAAGTTCCTTCGAATTCGGATACAATATTAAATATTTAAATGTAAATGGAAATGTAGCATTTAGACTACTTCAATTTCAATTTTAGTTGATTCCTAACAAAATTGGTGCTTGGTGTTGGTTTTTTCCAGCAATGTCCGTTTTGCAGAATATTATTATGCATCAAGTATAAAAATACACGTTTGTCAATATTTGTGCAAAACTGCTTTTTTTAATTTTTCAGTGCAACTTTGCCAGTTAAATACTACAATTTGTAAACACTTTTCTGTTATGTTTACAATGTCTGGCAATCTAGAACGCAAATTGATGCGAACAAAATCTTTCCATAACTAGTGATTTGACTTAAACAAAGGTGAGTTATAACTTTGCGAAAGGGTTACGTGCATTAAATATATCAAATCAATGATTTATTAACATTATAAACATCTCTGTTGCAGCAGAATCATAAAATTGATCATCTTGAACATCTTTGCGTAAAAATGTTAATTATGTAAACTATTAGCCACGCTTCGACTTATTGTTTGTGCAGTCAGACTTATCTAAAACAAAAATACTTCTTAAAGCTCATTCGTTTTACAATATATTTCAACTTACCTTCATCTTTTGTTTAAACCACTCTATGTAGGGTCTACGAAATTTGTTACCAATGTTCAATGTCGTTTCTTGTTGAATTTCATGAAGAGTTACATACCTCCAGCAAACTAACTCTTTAGATTGTGTCACAAGTGTTCCAACAGTAGCAAAATTATTTGGTATCAATTTCAACATATGGGGAGGAGAGGGGAGAGGGGGAGGGAGAGAGGGGGGTGAGAGGGAGTGAGGGAGAGAAGGAGAGAGGGAGAGGGAGAAAGGGTGAGAGAGTGAGAGGGTGAGAGGAAGAGAGAGGGAGAGAGAGAGAGAACCTCTTTTCAAGCGACAATTGAAATATTCTACAGCATTCGAGAGAATGACGCATCGCACCAAGCATGTAAACGAGATGCGGTTTATCTAGCGCCTTCTAGAAATACATAGTAGGTTCCAGAGGCTTCTGGTACGATTATATGAGGGTATAAAATCGACTTCGCGGATAAAAGAGGATCAGTCAACAGCGAGTAATTAAACTCGCATCACGAAATAAATAGTGAATGTTTAGATAAATGTTGTATTAGAAATTCATAGTCTGTAAATAGTAGTTTTAGTTTAACAGTTTATAATAGTTTTAGTTTATAGTGTTTTCATTAGTGTATGTAAATAAATATTTCTTTGCGAATAGACGAGTTAAACAGCATTTTGTGTTATTATTTTTAAAAAGAACGTTCCAGTGTTGTCAGGTGTCGGGAATTTTTAAATAAATAAAATCGCGTAATAAATAAAGTGCTGTGAGAATAATTTTTTTAGTGTTAAAAAATAATTCCAATGAATAATTAAAATGACGATGAAATTGTTAAAAGATTTCAAATTAATCGACTTAAAACACGAACTTGGGGAACGAGATTTGGAGACAACGGGCCTTACAAGCGTGTTAATACATCGGTTAAGACAATGGCTTTTGGAACAGAAGGGAGACCCTGAAAGTTTCCTCTTCAAAATACTTGGACCCGCAATTGATACTAATTTGTTGTTAAGTAAAATGGAAAAAGTACTGGAAAAGTCCGAAGAGAATTCTAGAAAGTCTGAAGAGAATTCTAGAATGCTTAAAGAAGATTTACTGGAAAACTCTAGATTGCTCATGGAAGAATAATTGGAAAAGTCTGAAGAAAGTTGTAGAAGGCTTAATGAAGAATTACTAGAAAAGTCCGAAGAAAGTTCTAGAAGGCTTAAAGGAGAATTGTTGGAAAATGTCAAAGCGTTGGAAGATAAAGTTTTTGAAAAATTTTTTGAGAATGCCAGCGCGCTAGGGCTGTTGGAAGGTAGATTGGTGGAACAAGATAGGGTAATAAAGATGGTAGAAGAGAAAATAGCCCAAATGCAATTACCACCAACAGCTAAGAAAGACGACATAACCGAAATGTTAGAAGATAGAATGAATCAACTACGGTTTCCCTCAACTTCTGAGTGGCCGTTTAATGAAGTAAAGAGGCAATTTAAAAAAGAGAAGGGTCCTGCCGTAGGGATAAAAATAAAACCACCCACGTTCGGTGGAAAGATACCTTGGTCTACCTACTACAAACAATTTGAGGCGGCCGCTGTGGCCAACGGATGGACAGCCAAGGAAAAGGCCGTTTTTTTAACTGTGGCTTTGCGTGGAGACGCGTTGAACGTTCTGCAAACAATCCCAGCAGGACAGGAAAATGATTACCAGTTGTTAGTGTCTAGATTGGAGATGAGATATGGAGACGCTCATCTTCAACAAGTGTATCACGCGCAAGTGAAGAATTGTGTCCAGAAGAATGGAGAAAGCCTTCAGGAGTTTGAAGCCGATGTTGCGCGACTTGTCCGATTGGCATACCCTACGGCACCCGATTCATTTCTGGGACAACTCGCTGTGCAGACCATTGATGGACTAAGAGACGGGGAAACAACAATCATTGAGGCTGGCACGACCAAGAACAACTAATGATGCTCTTGCTCACGCCTTAGAATTTGAAGCCGCAAAGCAAGCGTACCGAGGTCATGGGCGTGTTCGGGCCGTTGTGGAAGAGGAACAAGAAGGTTCTAAAGATCACCTAGAAGAGTTAGTACTGAGAGTTCTTGGGAAGGACGAAAGTCATAAGAAGAATCTTCAAGAAGTTCGAGGGCCCCGTTGTTGGAATTGCGGCGAACAAGGGGGGCACGTCGTATCACAAAATGGAGTGGCAGCCGACCCCGATAAGATTTATGCAGTCCAAGAGTGGCCAACACCGAGAGATATTCACCAAGTTCGTAGTTTTCTTGGATTATGTACCTACTACAGGCGTTTTGTTCCGGGGTTTGCCAATATAACGAAGCCACTGACAACGTTAACTGAAGATGGGCGCGAGTACGTTTGGAGCGGAGAGTGCGAAACAGCTTTCCAGCAGTTGAAGCGTGCCCTGACAACAGCACCAATATTGAGCTATCCATGGACAGAAGGGAAATTCATACTTTACACAGATGCAAGTAATCTGGCCATTCATTGGGTTGTAGTACTTTCTCAGATACAGGATGGACAAGAAAAGGTCATCGGCTATTTCAGTAAGGTTTTATCGAAAGCCAAAAGGAATTATTGTGTAACCAGGAAAGAATTATTAGCCGTCAGGAAGTCCGTTGAGCACTTTTATAAATATTTGTATGGAAGGAAGATTTTATTGAGGACGGACCATGCCGCGTTGAAATGGCTCCTGCAATTCCGTAATCCAGAACGGCAGGTCGCAAGGTGGATTGATCGACTACAAGGATATTTTGATTTTGACACGGAACATCGAGCGGGCACCAGCCATCGAAATGCCGATGCTCTTTCAAGAAGACCCTGTCCGACGGACTGCCGTCATTGCCCTCGTCTGGAAGAGAAGGTTTGCAAAGTATTAAGAACTACTATCGTCAACGACAACTGGTTGCCGGAAGAATTGCAACGACAGCAGGAAGCTGATCCCGAATTAAAAATGGTACTGGAATGGAAGCGTGTTTAGGGACAATTTTATTAAAAACAAATTAGTTTTTATCTCAGAAAGTACATGCCATATATCTATGATATTTTTGTAGGGGTTATAGAAAGAAACCTTGGGTTCTAATTTTCAGACCAAAAAGCAATTCATTTAAGATTTATATAAAAAATAGGGAATTATGTTTTCTTGTTTATTAATTTTTTGATTTCGTTTTGGTTAAATGAACACTTTTCATGTAGGCATTATTTTTCTCAAAGAAATGTTCCTAATTTTAACAATAACAGTGCAATAACAAAAAAACCAATTTTTTGTCCAAACCGCTTGTCACTAAATTAATTTTCCGGCGATTCAGAGGAAGATATTGAAGACTATACAGGGTGTCCTGTTTAACAGTCTACACTGAATCATTCCAACAAGCTTGTGACTATAGCAGTGGAATTAAAAGAACTTTGTATACTTTGACCTCTAGTTTACGAAATCAGAACACATCTTAGAACTTGTGCTGGTGCTGGATATCATCATCAGGATTTTTTTAAATGGAACGATTAGATTTGAAGTATGGAAATCGATAGCAAGTGGGATTCTGAATAAAAAAGTAATAAGGTACTACAGGTTTAAAGTGAATGATAATGAAATAATAAAGTGAATGTATTCTAATACTGTTTTCGTAAACAAGAAGCCGAAATCTACGAAGTTCTTTTAATTCCATTACTATAACCAAAAGCTTGTCCGGATGATTGAGTGTAGACTGTTAAATAGGCCAGAACCCGTTAAGTGGCTAAGTGTTTACTATTTTTTTCACATTTAAACATTTGAAGTGGTGACTCGTACACCTTTGAAATCTGAATTTTGCAAAATCTAAAAAGTATCTTGTATATTATTAACCATAAAATATGCGACTTCTTATGTTTTTTCATGATAACCATGAAAATGAAGCGCAACAAAAATCGTTGCTATTTTTTCACATTTAGAAATTCTAAGGGTTGGCTGCTACCCCCTTATATCCTGAATTTCGCAAAATCGGTGAAGCATGTGCGTTTTTATGTTCTTTCACGCAACCCATTCAACAATGAAACGCAAATAAACTGCTTTACTATTTTCTCCACATTTGCAAATTCTAAGGGATGGCTGGCTACCCCTTAGACCCTTAATGTCGCAAAATCCGTAAAGTATGTAACTTTTTATGTTCTTTCACGTCACCCATTCAAATATGAACCGCAACAAAGATTATTTACTATTTTTCCCGTATTTCAAAATTCTAAAGGTTGATTGCTACCCCCTTAGACCCTGAACTTCGCAAAATCTATAAAATAGGTGACTTTTTATGTTCTTTCACGGCACCCGTTCGAAAATGAAACGCAACAAAGATTGTTTACTATTTTTCCCGTGTGTAGAAATTCTAAGAGGTGGCTGCTACCCAAAACAGAACAAAATTTTGAAAATATAAATATGGGTTTTTTTAACGTTTTTTTAATTTTTCGCTAGACGAGAATCCGAAACTCTGTAAATATACCAAATTTCAAGTTTGTATGTACTTTAGAAATTCGGAAGTTATAAAGACTATTGAATTTCATTACTTAAATACATAAAGTTAAGTCCCGTTTTACAACCCCTAAAGGGGTAGCGGAGGGTTAACATAATAACAATTTTTTATATTTTTCTTTACGAGAACTCTAAACCCTATAACTAAACCAAATTCCAAGTTTTTATGTCATCTAGAAGTTTTACAACCCCCAAATGGAATACGGGGGTTGATTTAATAATTTTTTTAAATTTTTCTTTAGGAGAGTCCTAAATTCTATCGCTATACCAAATTTCACTAGAATCCTAAACCCTATAAATATACCAAATTTCAAGTTTGTGTGTGATATAGAAGTATTACAACCCTCAAATAAAGTGCGGGGGTTGACTTAATCAAATTTTTTATGTTTTTCTTTACGAGAGTCTTAAACCCTATCACTATACCAAATTTCAAGTTTGTATGTCATCTAGAAGTTTTACAATCCCCAAATGGAATATGGGGGTTGATTTAATAATTTTTTTAAATTTTTCTTTAGGAGAGACCTAAATTCCATCGCTATACCAAATTTCAAGTTTGTATGTCATCTAGAAGTTTTACAACCCCCAAATGGAATATGGGGGTTGATTTAATAATTTTTTTAAATTTTTCTTTAGGAGAGTCCTAAATTCCATCGCTATACCAAATTTCAAGTTTGTATGTCATCTAGAAGTTTTACAACCCCCAAATGGAATATGGGGGTTGATTTAATAATTTTTTTTAAATTTTTCTTTAGGAGAGTCCTAAATTCCATCGCTATACCAAATTTCAAGTTTGTATGTCATCTAGAAGCTTTACAACCCCCAAATGGAATATGGGGGTTGATTTAATAATTTTTTAAATTTTTCTTTAGGAGAGTCCTAAATTCCATCGCTATACCAAATTTCAAGTTTGTATGTCATCTAGAAGTCTTACAACCCCCAAATGGAATATGGGGGTTGATTTAATAATTTTTTTAAATTTTTCTTTAGGAGAGTCCTAAATTCCATCGCTATACCAAATTTCAAGTTTGTATGTCATCTAGAAGTTTTACAACCCTAAAAGGGGATGCGGGGTTGACATAATAACATTTTTAAACATAATTAATTTTTATTTACTAGAATCCTAAACCCTATAAATATACCAAATTTCAAGTTTGTGTGTGATCTAGAAGTATTACAACCCCCAAATAAAGTGCGGGGGTTGACTTAATAAAATTTTTTATGTTTTTCTTTACGAGAGTCTTAAACCCTATCACTATACCAAATTTCAAGTTTGTATGTCATCTAGAAGTTTTACAACCCCCAAATGGAATATGGGGGTTGATTTAATAATTTTTTTTAATTTTTCTTTAGGAGAGTCCTAAATTCCATCGCTATACCAAATTTCAAGTTTGTATGTCATCTAGAAGTTTTGCAACCCCAGAACACCCCGATCTGGGGGTTGACATCATAACATTTTTTTTATATTTTTCTTTATAATAATCTTAAATCCTATAATTACACCAAATTTCAAGTTTCTAAGTCATCTAGAAGTTTTACAACTCCTAACAGGGGGTGCGAGGGTTGACATAAATATATTTTTTTATTTTCCTACTTACAAGAATCCCAATTCCTATAATTGTGCCAAATCTCAAGTTTGTATGTCATCTAACAAATTAGAAGTTGTAAAAGTTATTTAATTTCAATATTTTAATGCATAAGAAGTCCCGTTTGAAATGATGTCACTGTCTGCCTCACAAACATATGAGTTTTAAAAATTTTAAAATATAATATGGGATAAGATTAAACAGCCAGATTTATTACTAGCTAACAGCATCAGTGATTGATTAAATACTGAATGATAATATAATAATGGTTACGTTTGTTTCACTTAAATCAATAGAGCTTTGAATTAAATCTTATTAAATCTTACGATTTTATTAAAATTATCGCCCATTTGTAGGAGCAATTAAAACCGGTTTAAACGAAATTTACATGACGCATAAATGAAACGTATTAAAAGTGTTTCTTAAATAGCTTTAACAAAATATAATATGTACGAATTTTTGTCACCTTAAATGACGCAATCTTTACTCAGAAATACAATGCATAAAGTGAAGTCCCGTTGAAATGACGTCACTGTCTAGCCACAAAGGAATCAGTGTTACCAACACAATTCTTGTTAAATATGCGGACGCAGGGTAAACCTATGCCATAAATTTGTATACAAATGTATACAAATCCCGCGCTATTAGCGCTGCGTGTGGCAAACGCTCGAACTACGATTTTATACACGAATCAGGAATGGGTGTCAAACTGCGCACAGCTAATTTTTACATTTTCCGCATCTAGACACTTTAAGCTTCATATGGTGCAATTTTGAGGCACTAGTCACCCAGCGTCCGTATATCCGGACGCCGAGTGACTTCGGACGCTGCTTGAACCTAAGATTTTACATGGGGGGACGCATAGTGGTGCCCTATAGATATATATATATATATATATATATATATATATATATATATATATATATATATATATATATATATATATATATATATATATATATATATATATATATATATATATATATATATATATATATATATATATATATATATATATATATATATATATATATATATATATATATATATATATATATATATATATATATATATATATATATATATATATATATATATATATATATATATATATATGTATATATATATATATATATATATATATATATATATATATATATATATATATATATAGATCCTAAATAAATAAAATAAATATAAATAAATACTTAAATACTTTTCCACCGTTCTATATAAATTAAACTATACGATGGATTACGGTTAAAATGCACCACACATATTCTTTACTTTTCTCAGCTAGCTCAGGTTTGTTCGGTGGAACATAAATTATTTTTACTTTCGAGACTCTTATTTACTTTTATACCTGGAAACAAGAATTGACTGTGACATAAAATATAAAACATAAATTATAAGCACTTATGCTTCTGCAAATTGGACACCTGTAACTGTTATCTGAACTGGAAAGAAAATATTTCTGTAGGATTGTAATAGCATCAATTAAACACATACGTTAATTGAAAAACATAAAAACCTTTATTAAAAAGAAAACAAAAATAAAATTCGGCAAAGAAAAGTCAGTGAAAAAGAAAATATAAATTTACAAATGTAATTAGGAATAAATCCTGTAGTTTGCTTAAACGTAAAGAAAAATCGTATTTATCTGTACAAAAAGGACCAAATACAGTTATCCGTTTAAACAAACTAACAAAAATAATTATTTATAAATAACCAAAAATTATTCAAAATTAATAAATCTTTCTTAAAACAAATATGACTTGTTTATTTTATTTTGACAAATTAAAACAAATTCTTACAAAGAATTCAAAAAAAATTGAATCAATTAAATCTTTAATCCCCTAAGATGAACTTTACAACTTAGTATTTTTTTTCCTTTATTATATACAAGAACAATTTATTTTTAAACCAACCTTGTATTTTCTATACAGTTTCCTTTTTTAAATCCAATATCCAATTGGCAATCCTGCAGTAAATGTAACAAACAGCTGAGTGCTGTTTACAAAAATCGATGCGTCGATCGATAACACAAAATAATTCACTTGTGTTTAAATTTCTATTTAACGAAGAAATACTTCCACTTTTATTTATATGCGTTGCACAATATTAAAAACTTTATTAATCCTTGAAGATACGAGGGAAGATCAATATTTACGGTCCCTGATATAGAAAGAGAAAGAATTTTTAAAACATTATTTATTTATTTCTCAACATAATCTCCCTGGACTTCAATGCACTGGGTCCACCGATGTTCCAATGCTTCAATGCCTTTCAGGAAGACGTTTTCCGGTTGTTCCTCAAACCAGCCATTTACTGCGGTCATAACTTCATTATCGTCTCCATATTTTTTTCCATGCAGGTTTTCCTTTAATTTTGGAAATAGATGGTAATCACTGGGTGCCAGGTCTGGTGAATATGGAGGGTGTTCTAGGATTTCAAAGCCAGCGTTCTGTATGGCAGCTATGACAATGCAGCTCTTGTGGACTGGAGCGTTGTCCTGATGGAACCAAATTTTGTGTGCCAATTTTCCTGGTCTTTTTCGGTCGATGCTTTCGCGCAATTTTGGAATTAACCCTGCATAATAAGAACCCGTTATTGTGTGTCCACGCTGCAAATAATCGATCATCAAAATTCCTTCTGCATCCCAGAACACTGTGGCCATAATCTTTCCAGCCGCCCGTTGAACTCGAAATTTGCGTGGAGGTGGAGAACCTCTGTGATGCCACTCCATACTTTGTCTTTTCGTCTCAGGATCAAAATGGTGCACCCATATTTCATCCACAGTCACAAAGCGAGTGAGAAATTGCTTCCGATTGGCCTTCTGGTACTCCAAATTGGCTTCCGAATGCAGCACTCTAGAGCGTTTCTGATCGACGGTCAGCATCTTTGGAACCCAACGCGCCGAAATTTTTCTGAGATCAAGAACATTTCTTAAAATATTTTCAACTGACCCATAAGAGATGTTCGTTATTTCCGCGATATGGCGAATAGTCAGTCTTCTATCTGCCATTACCATATCATGGATCAAATTGATATTTTTGTCAACGGTGACACAGACTGGACGTCCCGCACCTTTCGCATGTTCGCAAGTTGTTCTGCCTAATCTAAACTCACGAGACATATTTTTCACCACTTGGTAAGAAGGGGCAGAGTCCCCTAAAACGTCTGTCATATCCTTGTGAATTTCAGTAGGTGTTAATCCTTTTTTTTGCAAATACTTTATCACCGCTCTGACTTCACTTTTTTCCATTTTTAAAAATTGTCTGTTATCGACCAGCTTAATTAGTAATAACTTTCAAAGAACAACACGCACCTACGCAAAACTTGACACAACAAATAATTAGTAATGACAGTTCTCATAGAAAAATGAGTGACGATATCATGCAAAGCCTACTATGTCAGGGACCGCAAATACTGATCTACCCTCGTACTTCAGGTAAACACCTCTTTCAATTTATTTCAACTTTTGTTTATTTCAATAATTTTTGACAGTTGTCAACAACATATGTTTGGTACATATAACCTTAATTTTTACAGTTTTCAAAACTGGAGCCGACGTGCTTCTTGCATTTAATATTTTTCGACTGATTTTGTTGGAAAATGCAGCGGCTTTTATATGAATGCCATAACAAATGAACTCTTTGACAGATTCTCAAAACAAACAACCATTCCATGACGTCATAATCCAGAAAACATATGATTTTTAATCTTCTCTAATCCCAGATCTGATGTAATCAACTTGTAGCTTTTAAAACACTGATTAAAAAACTATAATACATCTATGGTCCTCAAATGAGAAATAAAGGAGATATGATCGAAAAACACTTAACGATGACGATTTTCGTTTAACATAATTAACATACATAAATTACACAAATTATGAGTTCATCTTTACAGATTAACTAATGGGTATTCAAAGTGAGTGATACAATTATTACATACATAAAAATACCTTTACAATTTCATACAAACATGATTTTATTACAGTACAAACAACAATATACACCAAAAGATGCTTTCACAAACTACAGCTTGAAAATAACTTCTACGTTGATCAATTTGTGCATAAAATGTCCAGTGTACATTGCTTAAGGCACACATATAAAAACAATGACATAAAAACAATGACATAAAAACAATGACATAAAAACCAGGATAAAGGCTATAAGAGTGCGTTTTCCCGAACTAAGCGGATCTCAAAACCTTCATAAATTTTAATGACCAGGATTTTATTATATGAGTTCAAATTTTAATTATGTCATATCAATCATGACAAGATTAATCTACTTAAACTATTTACAGGAAAATAACCATGCAAACTTGAGCTGGCCTCCAAGAATATCAAAGAATATGCTTAACGCTGAATGATCGTAACATGAAATTTTAAATATGAAGATAACTTTCCCTGGCAAGTGGGAAAGCTAACCTAAAGTGTAACTTAGGTTGCCTATGCATGATTGTGTTCCAACAGTCTATCTAAATCATATCCTTTTTATTTACAAAATGATTTATTTATAAGTGCATGAATTATTAGATAAGTAAGGTTATATTTGCATGAAATCTTTTAAATTAAGTTATTACTTTAAACCTTGATGAATCTATCTAAGGTCCTAACTATATTATTTGTTAAATATATGCCCATGACATAACATGCCCCTCTATTAATTTACGAGCCGATACTAACTATTCATTTTAACGTTACCGAACTTTTATTCTATGAAATTTTCAAAACGGTGAAATCATATCACCTCAGTATGTATATATATATATATATATATATATATATATATATATATATATATGTATTTATGTATATATATATATATATATATATATATATATATATATATATATATATATATATATATATATATATATATATATATATATATATATGTATGTCGATTGTTAAGTTCCGAGACTTTTTTTTATGTGTATCGACAAGTTCCAGGACTTTTGTTGAGTTCCGGGACGGTCTCGGAACTTTTTTATGTAATTTGATGAGTTCCGAGACGGTCTTGGAAGTTGTTTATGTCAAATGATGAGTTCCAGGACAGCAAGTTTTTATAAATGATTTTGATAATAAAGTGATAAATATTTAGTTTTATCAGAGATTAAGCAACAAGATTATGTGTTTAACATAATTAGTAATAATAAGTAAATTTTTATGAAATTTTGGTTATAAATGACCTTACAAATATACCTTTGTACATTTTCAGAACATTTTACATATGGTACCAAAAGTTATTCAACTGTTATACATTCCATTAAATGTGGTTTTAATACTTTTAATAAGGAATAACTTGATGTTGTGTATTACCAAAAAATAAAGATATAGAACTTTTTCTCTATTTTTTCGGTATCTACTTAACTTCGAAAATTCTAATAAAAAGTGCGTATATTTACTTAATACAGATTATGATTATTATTGAATTATCAATGAATTATTCATCCCATTAATAATTAGGTAATGTTTCATAAAAAATTTTTTGATAAGTTTGAAAATGGTAAATTTGATGCTTTCATAGTATATACCCTGTAAAATAAGCAATAATTACGTTATACAACTAAACCAACATTAAAGTCTTCCTAATCTTTTTTCACGGTCCAGATTGCAATTGTATATGAATAAAAACACATTTAATGTAATGTGTAACAATTGAATAACTTCTGTTAGCATAAGTATATAAAATGTCCTGGAAATCTATACGTTTAATAGCAAAACGAAAATTAGAAGGTTATTCATAATTTTGTTTCACTGTCGAGATTGTAAGTGTATTATACATGAATAAACACTTAATGAAATGTGAAATAGTTAAATAATTATTGATGCCATATTTAAAATGTCCTAGAGTCTACGTTATACAACTAAAACAAAACTAGATGAACCTTGATAATCATGTTTTTACTGTTGAAATAGCAATTATTTATGAATAAAACGCATTTAATGGAATGTGTTAATCCAGTTAATTAACATGGATATTGTTTTATCCCGATTCGCAGGAAATATTTCAAAAATAGATAATACATATTTTCTAATATTTTTTCTATAATAAGATAAATTAAAAGGCTTTGAAGTTGTGTACCGAATTATGTGTACGGGTATCAAACGCTCAATCAAAAATCGCGCCTTCGAAGCCCACTCTCGTATGCAATTTTTTTTAATTGAATTACTTAATTGTTGTTTATTATCTTACGAAGTTGATTTTAGTTATTATCACAATTGTTGTTAGTTTTTCTTATTATTAGATATTTTTGATATAAGAGTTTACCGTTAGTTTTTGTACAATTTCAACTATAAGAAAAGACGATGAAAAAGGATATGAAACTAAAAAATGAAAATTGTAATAATAATGATTAAAATTCAGTTGTAAATATAATAAATAACAATTAGTAAGTAATACAAAGAAAGATTACGAGTCTGATACGTTAACCGTTACACTAATTTCTTTTTATGATTATTTTATCATATTTATTACGGAAGCCATTAAAACCAACATGCTTTTTAAGTATTTTTCTAAACAGTTTCTGATTTTTTCTTCATGTTTGGATGTAAAATAAATTCTTCTTTCGGTAACCCCTTCACTCTCCCCTACTGAGAAGCCCACGAGGGGAGAGTGAAGGGGGTTACATAATAAGGAAATCAAAATAGTGTATTTCTATGCAAGATCACATTCTAGACACTTTTTGACTCTCTGAATCTTTCTCTAAAATCAATAGAAACGGCGTAAATCGCATTTCCAATCTCAAAGACCGCCATTTTGTATTTCTTAATTCTCTCATTACATTCATAATCAGGAACCCCAAAAACCCGCCCAACATGAATTTCGCTCAAGTTGATGGAAAACTTCCAAACATATTTTAAACATATTACATTTTATATTGGTCCAGTACTGAAGGCATTACAAAAGATTTCAAGTCTCTATCTTTAGATAGTAAAAAATAAGAGCTTAATACAAAAATTGACTCTACTACTAGGGCAGAGCAAAGGGGTTACATAATAAGGTAACCAAGATAGTGTATTCCTTTGCAAAATCACATTTTAAGCACTTTTTGACTTTTTGAACTTTTCTCTAAAATCAATAGAAATCGCATTCTCAATCTCAAAGACCGTTATTTTAGGACCACTATTTTGGATTCGCCATTTTGAATTTTTCACTTTTCTTATTGGATTCATAATCAGTGACCCCAAGAACCCTCCCAACATAAATTTCGCTCAATTTGGTTGCGTTATTAAATTAGGGGTACAAAATGGGGGTTTCAACCCCCCGAGGAGGCGGGCCCCCATTTTAAACATATAACATTTTATATTGATCCAGTACTGAAGGCATTACAAAAAATTTCCAGTCTCTATCTTTAGATAGTAAAAAATAAGAACTTAATGCAAAAATTGACTCTACTAATAGGTGTTATGTAATAGAATTGAAATAAAAAGTAAGAAAGGTCATGGGACTAAACAACCTCCATACTTAAATTGAAAACTGCTGTATTATTGGAATTTTTATTAATTACTAAAAAGTACAATGCATAAATGATGATAAAAACTAGTTGTATACATATTTTAACAAAGATCCAATATGTTACACAACTAAACCAAAATTAGAAGGTGAAACTTCATAAGTTCATTTCGCTATCTAGCTTCAAGTGTATTGTATATGAATAAAAACACATTTAATGGAATGTGTAACAGTTGAATAACTGTTGATACCATATATAAAATGTTCTGGAAATGTACGTTAATACAACATTACAATTAAATCAACATTAGAGGCTTCCTAGTTTTTTTCACTGTCCAGATTGCAATTGTATTGGTATTGTATATTTGTAAATATATGAATAAAACCTCTTCCTATAGTAAAGAACAGCAAAAGAAGTGGTCGACAAGTATTGCCCTCTGTTTTTGACTATATAAAATCAAAAATTAAAACATAGCAACTATGAGAAATGAGAAATACTGGCTTGCAAACAAACTTTAGGTTGATACTAAAATCATTTACAGCCTCCGGCAAGTTTTATGATCTTACGAGGGTTGCGCTAAAAATTGTTAGTTATAAAAAGACCGTTGCATCTTTTAACAAAAAATCTTTATTGTTTTTCAAAATAATCTCCATTCAGACTAATACACTTGTGCATTCTTTGACACCACTTTTTAAAACATTCGGAAAATTCATTTTCTGAAAGGTCCTCCAAAATTCTTTGAAATTCTGTAACGGCTGCATCTGCGCTGGAAAATCTTTTACTTCACATCATTTTTTTAACAGTTGGAAACAAAAAAAAGTCGCACGGCGCCAGATCTGGGCTATACGGAGGATGAGTTACCCATTGAACTCCAGTATCCGTCAAAAAATCCAATATTCTGGCAGCAGTGTGGGAGGATGCGTTGTCATGATGGACTAAGATGTTACGCAAACTGTACCATTCAGAATTAACAGTTCTGCGATCTTCAAGTGGAATAACAGCAACAGGACCACTTCAGCGGAAAAAAACAGCAATCATTTTCTTATTGACGCTTCTGCTACGAATTATTTTTGTGGGCAAGTCTTCATCTTCGAATACCCAAACACTAGACTGCTGTTTAGTTTCAGGGTCGTAACTGTATACCCAAGATTCTTCACCAGTTACAATGTATACCACTTGCTTGGAATCTACTCCGTCAAATTTTTGCAATATAAATTTACACCAGTCTACTCCAGCCTGTTTTTGACTTTCTGAGAGCAAATGCGGTATCCAACGGCTTGCTAGCTTTCTTACCCAAGATGTTTATGCAAAATGGTATTCACCGCCGAGGATCCAATCTTCACTTCCTCCTGAATCTCCCTATAAGTAATATTTCGATTGAATTGAATCAAGCTTGCCACTCGATCAACATTTTCTGAACAGGCAGCTTCCGCAGGTCTTCCAGGCCTTGCTTCGTCTTGTAGCAGCTCTCGCCCTCGTCGAAATTCGCGGAACCAATGACTAACAGCGATAATGAAGGGGCAGCATCGCCAAAAGCTGTTATCAAATTTTCATGGCTTTGCTGGTATCCTAACTGTCTTTTATAGTCGTAGAAAATCATAGCTCTAAAGGCAGTTCGCGGAATGCTCATCTTAACTGAATTAAAAATGCACTACTTATCTTACAAAATTAACTACGTTTCACAAGGAAATTGGAACGTTTGACAATTGTTTATGGACAATTGTGGGTAACGAATGTCAACTACTGCGACATTCAATTGTTGCAATTGTTTCTAGCCAATTGAGCTTCCATGGCCTGCTACTAACTATTAACAGAGCATCCCTCGTATTGTAATAGTTATTTACGATACGAGTGCGGGAACACAATGTTCCCGCGTGAACGCAGTTTTGAAGCACGAGCGACCGAAGGGAGCGAGGGCCTTCATATGCGTGAACGCGGGAACATTGTTCACGCAAGAGAATTGTACAATACTTTTTGAAACGAACGTAGTCATTGTTATAAATGTCAAATAAAATTTTTATCTGATTTCACAACTTTTATTTAAAAAAATAAACCAAAGCAAGTCATGACTGCAATTGACAAATGTGACAGATTGTTTTTCGGCAGAAATTTTGCAGTAAAAAAGGTATTTAAATTTTGCAAGGGTTGGCAGTTGGCACCACTGAGTGTTTCCCGGTTTACTTAACCGGGAAACAAGTGTTTCCGGTTGACTAGACAGTGCGTCGAACACTGCTTTCTAGATAGTGAGTTCAAAAAAGTATAAGAGTAAGAAAAAGGTTTCCAGGTAAAGGAGGGTTTATTATATAGATAAATGGAAGATTTTTAACATTTTTGCTGTACAGACAAACAATTCGTTTAGACGCATTTTGTAGCATTTTAATTAAATAAATAACAATTAATATAATTTATTTATGCATTATGTAGAATTGGTTCACGCACAATACAGTTTTACGTGCATTTTTCAAACCTTAATATTATCTACCCTAAATAGTTATTTTACAGTGAAGATATTCCAGTACTGTAAGGAAAAGAATTAGGAATCGAATGATGCCCTTTGTTACGCCTTTTTTAATTGAGTTGCTATTGTTTCTGTTGTATACCAGACCAAATTTACAATAAGATGGATGCTACGCAGACATTTTGAATTTATAACAGTTTACGGGAGATATACCTATTGTAAAATTCTTTGGCAATTAAAGTTTTTAAAGCAAGCATTCTTGCAATGATTGCTGTGCACAAGAATCACTCCTGTTGGATAATTCTTCGTTAGTTTTCCCAGCTACAATCAAAGTCAATCCGTAACCAAGGGCATAATTCGAACCTTAATCATTTTATTTACAGTACTCCGGAATATCTTTATTGTAAAATAATTACGTACCTACATGTACATACATATATTTTACCTGAACTTTTAAAGTTTTGTTACTTTATAGAACGAATTGTCTTTTCGGTAACCTTTCATGGTTTATATTAATTAATTTCTAACATATACTTAAAGTTTTATAGTAGTACAAGCACTAAAAAAATACCATACGAGAATATTTGACTAAAGAAACGTTTAAGTTTTGGGTTTTGCGACTTTGCAATAGAAATTTGACACGTGTTCACCATATGTTTGTTTAAAATCACAATGAGCCTCACGCAAAACCATTTCCATATAGCCTGGTTGCGATAGCATTTTCTTGGCAATTTTTTCGGTTGCCATAGCAATTTTTTAGCAATTCTTTTAAAGATCGAAACTTCAAGTTGTGCTTTAATTAGCTTCGTATAAGGATATCATCAATGCGCCTCTGGATAAGCCTTATTGGTCAAAATCATTGGTTCAATCATTCCTGTCTTACAAATTGTATAATACATATTATAAGGGGTGGAAAAGTACCAATAAGCAAGTTAATTAATATCGTAATTTCAATACAAATTAGAGCTTGTGCATCGATGATCCTTACTTGATTACTTAATGTTGTTTATTTACTTCGAACTCTTTTAATTATTATTACAATTGTTATTATTTTTTTATTATTGGATATTTTTGCTACACAAAATCTAACGGTAAAACCTTACCGTTATTATTTGTACAAACTTAACTATGAAAAAAGCAGATTAAAAAATGGAATAAGACAGGGAGATAATTATTGTAATAAAAATGATTTAAATTCAAGTTCTAAAAATAATACACAACAATTAGTAAGTAATACAATTAAAAAAAGGGTGAACTCCGAACCCGCAATTTCTGATTACCAGTCTGAAATGTTAACCACTCCACTAATTCCTTTTAATTACAAGCTTTACAACAATCTATTAAGCTTATAATCAATTAACAAGCTTTTTAAAAAACTTTTCTGATTGTTACATGTGTTTTTGGCAATAAATAAATTTTTTTTCTTTAATACCGAAATTTCTACTTACATTTGCAACGATATAAACTTAGGAGGAGAATGATAAAACTCCATTGGATGTTCTGTATTATCGCTTACAAAAAATACACTGTACAACTAAAATCAAAACGGCTTGGTATTAGAAAATGCAAGAATTTTTAGAGATCATTGTTTACATATGGCATGTAAGCTAAGTGTATATAGGTGTTAATACCTACGTATTGAAATTAAAATGTAAAAATAAGAAAAGTCCTGGAACTCATGGATATATAACAAAAACCAAAACGGCTTGATACAATTCAAAAATTCAAGAATTTTTAGAAAGCATCGTTTACATATGGCATATAAACTAAATGTATATAGCTGTTAACGCCTATGTAATGAAGTTCAAATGTAAAAATAAGAAAAGTCCTGGAACTCATCGATATATAACAAAAACCAAAACGGCTTGGTATTATTAGAAAATTCAAGGTTTTTTTAGAAAGCATTGTTTACATATAAACTACATAATTATATATAGGTGTGAATACCTATGTAATGAATTTGAAATGTAAAAATAAGAAATGTCCTGGAACTCATCGATATATAACAAAAACCAAAACGGCTTGGTATTATTAGAAAATACAAGGTTTTTTTAGAAAGCATTGTTTACATATGACATATAAACTACGTAATTATAATATATAGGTGTGAATACCTATGTAATGAAATTGAAATGTAAAAATAAGAAAAGTCCT
This sequence comes from Agrypnus murinus, assembly GCA_929113105.1. Lineage (NCBI taxonomy): Eukaryota > Metazoa > Arthropoda > Insecta > Coleoptera > Elateridae > Agrypnus > Agrypnus murinus. The sequence goes on along the minus strand of OV816027.1, from coordinate 110,158,533 downwards.
GGAACTCATCGATACATAACAAAAACCAAAACGGCATTGGTATTATTAGAAAATTCAAGGTTTTTTTAGAAAGCATCGTTTATATATGGCATATAAACTAAATGTATATAGCTGTTAATGCCTATGTAATGAAGTTCAAATGTAAAAATAAGAAAAGTCCTGGAACTCATCGATATATAACAAAAACCAAAACGGCTTGGTATTATTAGAAAATTCAAGGTTTTTTTAGAAAGCATTGTTTACATATGGCATATAAACTACATAATTATATATACGTAGGTGTTAATACCTATGTAATGAATTTAAAATGTAAAAATAAGAAAAGTCCTGGAACTCATCGATATATAACAAAAACCAAAACGGCTTGGTATTATTAGAAAATTCAAGGTTTTTTTAGAAAGCATTGTTTACATATGACATATTAACTACATAATTATATATAGGTGTGAATACCTATGTAATGAATTTGAAATGTAAAAATAAGAAAAGTCCTGGAACTCATCGATATATAACAAAAACCAAAACGGCTTGGTATTATTAGAAAATTCAAGGTGTTTTTAGAAAGCATTGTTTACATATGACATATAAACTACAAAATTATATTTAGGTGTGAATACCTATGTAATGAATTTGAAATGTAAAAATAAGAAGTGTCCTGAAACTCATCGATATATAACAAAAACCAAAACGGCTTGGTATTATTAGAAAATTCAAGGTTTTTTTAGAAAGCATTGTTTACATATGCCATATAAACTACATAATTATATATACGTAGGTGTTAATACCTATGTAATGAATTTAAAATGTAAAAATAAGAAAAGTCCTGGAACTCATCGATATATAACAAAAACCAAAACGGCTTGGTATTATTAGAAAATTCAAGGTGTTTTTAGAAAGCATTGTTTACATATGACATATTAACTACATAATTATATATAGGTGTGAATACCTATGTAATGAATTTGAAATGTAAAAATAAGAAAAGTCCTGGAACTCATCGATATATAACAAAAACCAAAACGGCTTGGTATTATTAGAAAATTCAAGGTGTTTTTAGAAAGCATTGTTTACATATGACATATAAACTACAAAATTATATTTAGGTGTGAATACCTATGTAATGAATTTGAAATGTAAAAATAAGAAGTGTCCTGAAACTCATCGATATATAACAAAAACCAAAACGGCTTGGTATTATTAGAAAATTCAAGGTTTTTTTAGAAAGCATTGTTTACATATGACATATTAACTACATAATTATATATAGGTGTGAATACCTATGTAATGAATTTGAAATGTAAAAATAAGAAAAGTCCTGGAACTCATCGATATATAACTAAAACCAAAAGGGCTTGGTATTGTTTGTAAATTCAAGATTTTTAAAAAGAACTGTTTAAATATGTATTTAAACTAGGTGTATATAAATGTTATACCTTTGTAATGGAGTTCAAATACAAAAATAAGAAGAGTCCCGGAACTCATCGATATATCCCTAAAATCAAAACGGCTTTGTATTTTTAAAAAATTTAAAGAGTTCCGAAAAGCTTACATTATATATGGTTTAATAAACCTGGTGTACATAAGAATTTTTTGGTGTCCCGGAACTCGTCGATCGCCATACATATATATATATATATGTATATATATATATATATATATATCTATAGGGCACCACTATGCGTCCCCCCATGTAAAATCTTAGGTTCAAGCAGCGTCCGAAGTCACTCGGCGTCCGGATATACGGACGCTGGGTGACTAGTGCCTCAAAATTGCACCATATGAAGCTTAAAGTGTCTAGATGGCGAAAATGTAAAAATTAGCTGTGCGCAGTTTGACACCCATTCCTGATTCGTGTATAAAATCGTAGTTCGAGCGTTTGCCACACGCAGCGCTAATAGCGCGGGATTTGTATACATTTGTATACAAATTTATGGCATAGGTTTACCCTGCGTCCGCATATTTAACAAGAATTGTGTTGGTAACACTGATTCCTTTGTGGCTAGACAGTGACGTCATTTCAACGGGACTTCACTTTATGCATTGTATTTCTTAGTAAAGATTGCGTCATTTAAGGTGACAAAAATTCGTACATATTATATTTTGTTAAAGCTATTTAAGAAACACTTTTAATACGTTTCATTTATGCGTCATGTAAATTTCGTTTAAACCGGTTTTAATTGCTCCTACAAATGGGCGATAATTTTAATAAAATCGTAAGATTTAATTCAAAGCTCTATTGATTTAAGTGAAACAAACGTAACCATTATTATATTATCATTCAGTATTTAATCAATCACTGATGCTGTTAGCTAGTAATAAATCTGGCTGTTTAATCTTATCCCATATTATATTTTAAAATTTTTAAAACTCATATGTTTGTGAGGCAGACAGTGACATCATTTCAAACGGGACTTCTTATGCATTAAAATATTGAAATTAAATAACTTTTACAACTTCTAATTTGTTAGATGACATACAAACTTGAGATTTGGCACAATTATAGGAATTGGGATTCTTGTAAGTAGGAAAATAAAAAAATATATTTATGCAACCTTCGCACCCCCTGTTAGGAGTTGTAAAACTTCTAGATGACTTAGAAACTTGAAATTTGGTGTAATTATAGGATTTAAGATTATTATAAAGAAAAATATAAAAAAAATGTTATGATGTCAACCCCTGCACCCCGTTCTGGGGTTGCAAAACTTCTAGATGACATACAAACTTGAAATTTGGTATAGCGATGGAATTTAGGACTCTCCTAAAGAAAAATTTTAAAAAAATTATTAAATCAACCCCCATCTTCCATTTGGGGGTTGTAAAAGTTCTAGATGACATACAAACTTGAAATTTAGTATAGCGATGGAATTTAGGACTCTCCTAAAGAAAAATTTAAAAAAATTATTAAATCAACCCCCATATTCCATTTGGGGGTTGCAAAACTTCTAGATGACATACAAACTTGAAATTTGGTATAGTGATAGGGTTTAAGACTCTAGTAAAGAAAAACATAAAAAATTTTATTAAGTCAACCCCCGCACTTTATTTGGGGGTTGTAATACTTCTAGATCACATACAAACTTGAAATTTGGTATAGCGATGGAATTTAGGACTCTCCTAAAAAAAATTTAAAAAAAATTATTAAATCAACCCCCATATTCCATTTGGGGGTTGTAAAACTTCTAGATCACATACAAACTTGAAATTTGGTATAGCGATGGAATTTAGGACTCTCCTAAAGAAAAATTTAAAAAAATTATTAAATCAACCCCCATATTCCATTTGGGGGTTGTAAAACTTCTATATGACATACAAACTTGAAATTTGGTATAGCGATGGAATTTAGGACTCTCCTAAATAAAAATTTTAAAAAAATTATTAAATCAACCCCCATATTCCATTTGGGGGTTGTAAAACTTCTAGATGACATACAAACTTGAAATTTGGTATAGTGATAGGGTTTAAGACTCTCGTAAAGAAAAACATAAAAAATCTTATTAAGTCAACCCCTGCAATTTATTTGGGGGTTGTAATACTTCTAGATCACACACAAACTTGAAATTTGGTATATTTATAGGGTTTAGGATTCTAGTAAATAAAAATTAAAAAAAATGTTATTATGTCAACCCCGCATCCCCTTTTAGGGTTGTAAAACTTCTAGATGACATACAAACTTGAAACTTGGTATAGCGATAGAATTTAGGACTCTCCTAAAGAAAAATTTAAAAAAATTATTAAATCAACCCCCGTATTCCATTTGGGGGTTGTAAAACTTCTAGATGACATAAAAACTTAGAATTTGGTTTAGTTATAGGGTTTAGAGTTCTCGTAAAGAAAAATATAAAAAATTGTTATTATGTTAACCCTCCGCTACCCCTTTAGGGGTTGTAAAACGGGACTTCACTTTATGTATTTAAGTAATAAAATTAAATAGTCTTTATAACTTCCGAATTTCTAGAGTACATACAAACTTGAAATTTGGTATATTTACAGAGTTTCGGATTCTCGTCTAGCGAAAAATTAAAAAAACGTTAAAAAAACCCATATTTATATTTTCAAAATTTTGTTCTGTTTTGGGTAGCAGCCACCTCTTAGAATTTCTACACACGGGAAGAATAGTAAACAATCTTTGCGTTTGATTTTCGAACGGGTGCCGTGAAAGAACATAAAAAGTCACCTATTTTATAGATTTTGCGAAGTTGAGGGTCTAAGGGGGTAGCAACCAACCCTTAGAATTTTGAAATACGGGAAAAATAGTAAATAATCTTTGTTGCGGTTCATATTTGAATGGGTGACGTGAAAGAACATAAAAAGTTACATACTTTACGGATTTTGCGACATTAAGGGTCTAAGGGGTAGCCAGCCATCCCTTAGAATTTGCAAATGTGGAGAAAATAGTAAAGCAGTTTATTTGCGTTTCATTGTTGAATGGGTTGCGTGAAAGAACATAAAAACGCACATGCTTCACCGATTTTGCGAAATTCAGGATATAAGGGGGTAGCAGCCAACCCTTAGAATTTCTAAATGTGAAAAAATAGCAACGATTTTTGTTGCGCTTCATTTTCATGGTTATCATGAAAAAACATAAGAAGTCGCATATTTTATGGTTAATAATATACAAGATACTTTTTAGATTTTGCAAAATTCAGATTTCAAAGGTGTACGAGTCACCACTTCAAATGTTTAAATGTGGAAAAAATAGTAAACACTTAGCCACTTAACGGGTTCTGGCCTATTTAACAGTCTACACTCAATCATCCGGACAAGCTTTTGGTTATAGTAATGGAATTAAAAGAACTTCGTAGATTTCGGCTTCTTGTTTACGAAAACAGTATTAGAATACATTCACTTTATTATTTCATTATCATTCACTTTAAACCTGTAGTACCTTATTACTTTTTTATTCAGAATCCCACTTGCTATCGATTTCCATACTTCAAATCTAATCGTTCCATTTAAAAAAATCCTGATGATGATATCCAGCACCAGCACAAGTTCTAAGATGTGTTCTGATTTCGTAAACTAGAGGTCAAAGGATACAAAGTTCTTTTAATTCCACTGCTATAGTCACAAGCTTGTTGGAATGATTCAGTGTAGACTGTTAAACAGGACACCCTGTATAGTCTTCAATATCTTCCTCTGAATCGCAGAAAAATTAATTTAGTGACAAGCGGTTTGGACAAAAAATTGGTTTTTATGTTATTGCACTGTTATTGTTAAAATTAGGAATATTTCTTTGAGAAAAATAATGCCTACATGAAAAGTGTTCATTTAACCAAAACGAAATCAAAAAATTAATAAACAAGAAAACATAATTCCCTATTTTTTATATAAATCTTAAATGAATTGCTTTTTGGTCTGAAAATTAGAACCCAAGGTTTCTTTCTATAACCCCTACAAAAATTTCATAGATATATGGCATGTACTTTCTGAGCTAAAAACTAATTTGTTTTTAATAAAATTGTCCCTAAAAATGGGTAACTTTTATTACCTATTGTCTGATAAAAACAAAAGTAGCTATAGCATTTAGAAATATAATATTTTACTAAAGTTAAGCTTTATTAAGGTCAGAGGACTCGAGAAAAAAATGGATATTAGATAATCAGGAATATAACTCAATATTATAGTTTGAAAGACGTCCTTATAAAAAGTTAATGTTGTTAGCAAGAGAATATTTCCTTGTAAGCATGGATTAAATTTCATTGCAGGTGTGCAAGTCTATAAAGTGACGTAATTTTGTGTATGCTATAACGCACACGTAAAAAACAAAAGCTAATTATTGTGTAAAATGACACTTAATTCGAATTCTAGTTAGCGAATAGATTCTGATATTGGGCTATTGCCAGAAATTCCATTTTTTTCAAATTATGCACGATGGTACATTTTATATACTAGAATGATTGCTTGAAGCTGGAAAAAGAACTTAAAATTGTCTGCTAATAGACCGAACCTGTGTATTCTTGTATATAACTTTTTTCGGTCAGTTGTGTTTACAAATTTTTAATCGTGTTCCTTTTAACACTCGATTTTCGGGGATTTTCCAAGGAGTAGAGGTTCTCTTTTGCAATTATGAATTTGATAACGGTTACAGCTGTACATATAAGTAAATGTAAAAAACAATTCATTTATGCAGCATTCATTCGGAGCATTTAAGAATTAAAGTAAACATTTTAGGTTCTCAGAATTGTATGATGAACAATTTGACGTCGCGTCATCAAACATCGTATCAAATATCATGTTACTGAAGATTTTAGTTGCCCATTGCAAAATCTTAATTATTTCTGCTGCCAGATTTTAAATTTTTCTTTATATTCTTGAATCTGAAATTTTTTGAAAATATTTTTAATGTTTACACTTGAAACCACCAAAACAAATTTTGGTTAAAAAGTCTTGAATAATTATTGTTTTAAATGCGTTAATAGGATTGAATTAAGATTATTATTTTTTGTTTAAAAGACTGACATGGAATTATAAATTATAGGACCTTCGTCCAGCTTCAAGCAATCATTGTAGTATAAAATGTACCATCGTGAATAATTTTTTCTATCAAAGAAGAAGGAAAGTGGCAAACACTCTCTTATACTGCATGCACGCAGGCCCCAGTTTTTTTCTGCCTGTCATTTTCTACGAGTTTCTCAAAATATTTTTTATGTCACTATGTGTAGTTTATAGCAATTTAAATTTGTCCAACAAGCGTTGATCTTCGTACACTGGTATAACACCGTAAGCGTTTCAAAATGGAAAACAGCATTCCAATTATACTGTCTCAACAAGGATTTTCGAAGCTCCACTGTCTTTGAGGTATAGCCCAATGCATGAGAGTACTACTTTTAGGAGATGAATCCCTCCAAGACCAAGCAATAGGTTGGGATTTTTGTTAGACACACTGAATTTATTTGAGCATGTGATGTACTTCTTCATTGCATCACAATGAACCCTTTAGTTCAGTTACATTTGATTTTCTAAGAAATAGAGAAACCATACAAGATCCTTGGGAAGGTTTTTACTTCATTTTCTTCGTTAACGTCACTATTTCCTTTGGTTTGATAGTACAGTAGCTTTTGAGCAGTACGGTAGTTTTTTCTTTTCCTTTGTGTCATAATTTTTTGCAGTTTTCAATTTTCCAACACCATAGTGTGTTATTGTCGAATAATTTATATGAAGAAAAGAAGTTGTCAAGGAAAATATTATGATTAGGGTTATTCTCTACAATAGATAGTAGATAAAAAACAAAGTCACCTCCCAACCCAAGTCTGGATTTTTTATTATTTGGAGGATAACTTGTATAAGTACCCTTCATCTGAACAGATATACCATAATTTGAAACCGAATCTTACCGGTTTCACTTTTAGAAGCATTTTGTTGAGAGTGCCGTTCAAAATATGGAACTATCTGTTCATCTAGTAATATAAGTTGCACGAGAATACTCCATACTGCATGAGTTTTTTATTCATGATGTAAAAATTACCTACTAAGATTTACCAAAAAGAATGAAGTGAATATAATCATGGGTGACTTCAACGGAAAGATAGGTAAAGGAAGAGTGCAATATATTGTTGAAGACCATGGTATTTGCAAACGAAACGATAGGGGGGATATCTGGTACAGTTCTGTAATGAAGAAAACTTAATGGTAGCAAACACCTGGTTCCAACTTCCAGAAAGGCGATTGTACACTTAGAAGTGTACTTAGGACCAGGAGACAATGAAGGAAATATCATAAAAAATCAAATAGATTATATACTGATTGATAAACGATATAGAAACGGAATTAAAGTTGTAAGAACTTATCCTGGATCAGACATATGATCTGATCAGAACCCCGTAGCTGAAAAACGTGAGATTAAATTGAAGAAAATCCGGAAGAGAAATAAAACAAGACCTAACTTTGAGAAACTGGGGGAACCACAAATAAAAGAGGAAATAACACGAGTTTTGAATAGTAAGTTTAGGGAAACGGTATAATTGGAAACAGAAACAATGGAAAACTTTTGGCAGTCTGTTAAAAATGTAAACATGAAGTACAAGAAAATGAATTGGAAAACCAAGAGCAGAGAGCAAAACAGAGATGGATGACGGAAGAAATCCTTTTATTGATGAACGAAAGAAGGAAGTACAAACATAAAGACTATAATAAATATAAAGAAATCCATAAAAAGATTACAAGGCTTATAAGAGAGGCAAAGGAGACCTGGGTGGAGAAACGTTGTCAAGTACTCGAAGAGCTGCCAAGAAAGCATGATTTCTTTAACACACAAAAAAGAAGATAAAAGAAATAACTGGAAATAAAACCCATCAACACGATATCTTAGTCACAGATAGTAACAAAAAAACAATAGACCCAAACGAGATAGAAGAGATTTTGACAAGCTATATACAAGAGCTTTTTGATGATATCAGAATGTAACCAGAACCAAGAGAAATAGATCAAGAAGATTAGCCATTGAGAATTATTATAGCAGAAGTGAAACGCGCAATAAAACTATCAAACCACGTAGAGTCTCAGGTGAAGGTAACATCTATACTGAGATGCGTAAAGTATTAGACGATGAAAGCCTCAACATCTTAACATCTTTCTTAAATAGAATATACTATACAGGAATCGTACCACACGACTGGACCCAACTTACTTTTATTCCGATACCTAAAAAGAGCGGAGTAAAACAGTGCTCACAGTACCGATTGATTAGCCTGATGAGCCATGTACAGTAGATAATGCTAAGAACATGCATCAACGAGTACACACAAAATGCGGACAATATGTAGGAGAAGAACAATTTGGTTTTCGCTTAGGCATTGGAACTAGAGAAGCAGTTCAAGGTCCTAGGACTAGCAGAAATACATAAAACAAAATTAAATAGCTTATCGGTATCTCCAGTGTAAGTGACTCCTGCGTACAATGTTGCTTCCTCACGGCTTGCTCCAAAATTATAAGTCTGGATTTCTTCAGCTAGTTTGCAAGCATAATTTTCAGAGAAGTCTATATGTAGTAACCCTTCATTCTTACTAAGACTGTTTTTCAGTGTGTTCTAAGCAGCATTTTCATTTTTAATGTTAAATTTATATTTATTTTTAAAGTTTTCATTTCTTCTTGAACCTCTCCCTCCAACTCTCGGACAGGTTTAGTAACATTGATTTTAGCTGCAATCTTAACATTAAATTGAACCTTTTCTTCATTTTATTTTGACATTTCAGAGGCCTGCCATACATATGTAATGCGGAAGCCTTACTACATGTTACAGGAGTTCATATGAATTTTCATTATCTACAAGTTTTAGTGGCTTTAGTTTTTGTGGTTTGAAGCTTATGTTTGCACGTTGCTTGTACAAGCAGGTAGCTCTGTTTATTTCATTAGGTTTGCATACATAATATAGACGGTAATAACATAGGGATGGCATCGAGAGAATGTACTGTAGGATATTTTTGTTTTGTGTGCAAGGCCACTTGTTTTATTTGCTAAACTATAAAGACGGTAGTGTCCTATATCAATGTACATCAACAAAGCATTTAAAAATATTTTCCGTTGGTTTTTTTGACCTCCAGCAACTCTCCAAGGTTTCACCAGCGAGTCATGCAAAACTAGAGTACGGATTGCTTATTCCTCATTGCTTTTTCCTTTTCCAGGTCCAAGTCCAACAAAACGTTTCCCTGCAGTTTTTTTTTATTCAGAGATGGGCATTAGTTTTTCTTCAGGTGTTTTCATAACTGTATTGTTTTCAGTTTTTTTCTACTTAAATGCTTTCTTCTTCTTTTCACATTCTCAAGTTTGCTCAAAACAAATAGCCAGAAACCCAAGTGCAGAGAGGTTTCTTTTTGTATCTGAACTTGCCCGACGAAGAGAACACAAAAAAATTGAACAGCTAAAAAATCATTTGGCAGGTCAATCACCGCTGGATATTTTTCTAAAACTTTTTGATGATGAAGTTCAAGATATAGTATTGCGATTTTTTGTAAAGTAGGCTCATGATAAATGAACTCGCTAAATGCAAAACTTTGTAATTATTTACAAAAATAATTATAACAATTTAGATATCGATATTATTGGTTGTCTTGTTTTATGGACTTACAGTACTGATAAATGTATGAGATGCAAACTTTGGTGTTTTATAAATGTAAAACTTCACGCTTATAAAATATAATCATGTAAAAGTCATCATCAGATGCAAAACTCACGGGAAATGTGAGATTGTTAGGTGCAAGACTCAAGTTCACTAACAATGTAAACGCAGAGTTTTGTATTTAGTGGGCTCAAATAATACACACGATTTTATATTTACAAGGGAAAAACTTTTCAGTTTTATTGGCATCCTGTTTTTATTAGGCTATCATACGTTGCCCCAAGCTAATTTGTGTTGGTATGTTGAAGAAGGCAAAGGAGTCGATATTGCATAAAACTGCATGACGAGAAACAAATTCAGAAATATTCAGTAAGCTCGATAAAACTGTTACATTTTCTAACTTTGCGGCCTTTTTTACATCTTCTTTTTCTTAAGGTGCTGTCTTCTTATAGAAGGTTAACAACAACTTCGGCAAATCGTTCACTATCTTTTACTATTCTTAGTAATAACTGTGAGTTTAGGCCAGTGCAGTCTCTCACATTTCTCAACCATGAGCCTTGTCTCCTGCCAGTTCTCTTCTACCCTCAATCTTGCCCTCCATTATCAGTCTTAGGTATGGCTCAGCAGAAGTTCAAGAGTTGCAGGGAGAGGTTCAAGAAGAAATGAAAACTTTAAAAATAAATATAAATTTAACATTAGAAATAAAAATGCTGCTTACAACACACTGAAAAAGAGTCTTAGTAAGAGTGAAGGGTTACTCCATATAGTCTTCTCTGAAAATTATCCTTGCAAACTAGCTGAAGAAATCCAGACTCATCATTTTGGAGCAAGCCGTGAAGAAGCAGTCATTTACGTTGGACATACCGATAAGCTATTTAATTTTGTTCTATGTATTTCTGCAAGTCCAGATCATGTCCTGCAGCTATTTGGGCACACTTAATCCTGTCTTTACCTTTCTGTCGCAACAATTGCCAAGAATCCAAACAGTTTATTTGTTTTCAGATAGACTCTCCATTCTTTAATAAGGTAGTTAGTTATCTTTAAACTTTGATGCATTGAGTATTCCTTAACTATCTTTGTAACATAAACGGTTTTTGTATTTAGTCAAAGTAAAACTTCTAACCGAGAAACAAGAACAACGACGAGTGACATGGACTAAATATGTAGTTGTCCTAGACAATGTTCCAGAGAATGACTGGTATAAGGTCATATTCAGCGACTAGTCAAAGTCTGGTGTTTTCGTTGGTTACTCTCGCAAAAGACTGATCGGAGCTAAACATGAAGCATTCCATAAGTACTGCTTAAAACGTACGGTTAGGTTTCCTCAAGGTGCAATAGTTTAGAGCTATATGTCAGCTGGAGGGTTAGAATGATTTCAGTCCATAGACGGCACAGTTAATGTTGAAAAGTATCAGCAAATTCTTAACGCAAACTTGTTACCAATCGTTAAAAATCGATCTTGACCGCGATTTAATCTTTCAACAAGATGGTGCTTCTTACCACACATCAAAAACGACCAAAAAATGGTTTGAAAATCATAATTTCAAAGTTGTTGAATGATCCTCAAGCAGTTCGGATCTTTAGTGTTATTGAATTTGAAATTATCAGCAAGTGGGGCATTATCCAATTTAGATAATTGTAATCCCCAAGTTAGAAGTATGTCAGCCAAAATTTAAGAGACGAATAAAGCAAAGCGAGATGTTAAATCTTATTGAATTGTATTTATAAACTGCTATCTGAATATTTAGTTGTCAGCGAGTTTTGTTGAATTTTTGAAAATTGTTTTCTGCAGATCTTTTTTTACAGAAGTTAATGGTTATTGTTTGAAAATGGTGTAATTTGGAACACTAGTAGGAAAAATAAACACAGAATTCATGAAACTGTCCAAATACATATTTAGTTGTTAGGGCTCGTACATGTTTTGTAAATTTCACAGAGGAACATCGATAACTTAATACCAGAATGTATATTTAAAAGGTAAATAAAATAAATAAAGGTTGCTCATGAAACTAAAATTTGCAAGTAATAAAAATTTCTTTCTCAAAATATTATTCCAAACACAAATGAAAATGATCCGAAATAAACAATTATATATAACAAGGTTACAAGAAATGTGTTTAATACCAAAAATAGGTGAATAGATTAGCATGATCTTACATTTTAGATATGATATTATTTACTACGTATTATGAATGCACAGCTGTTTTCTTCTGAAACTAATAATGGTTTCAATTTATAAAAAATCAGTAATTGATTAAAATAAAGTAAGCACTAATAACGAAAACAAAAACGTCATTTTAAGAGATTGCTAGTCAATAATATTTTTGTTGCATCTTTATTTAAATATTTTTAAATTACATAAAAATACATCTGCACTGACCGCTGGACCTTGAAATTCCCTTCTAAACTACCTTTATCACTACCCAAACTTTTTTTGTCAAATTTCTCTTTAGGCAATATTTGATAATATTGTTGCATGCGCTCATTTTTAAGGTTTAATTTAAAAAAAGAATCAGCTTTCTAGCTCAAATATGTTTGGAGATATAACGATTTAAACCACTGGAAGAACTTAAAAAACTGGAAGCTCTAATTAACACATTAAATCGCTTGGCTCTTTAAAATATAGAACTAGGTATTAGTAGCAATAAGTATCATCACAATTTTTTATATGCATTTAACCTATAATAATAAATTAACCTACACAATTTAAATAGTTTTCATCTAGAAAATACATATTAAAATCAACTAAATTCAACTGAATTAAATAAAATTCAGACACAATTGAATGGAAGTGAAAGATTTATTAAGTAGCTTTAATAAAATTATTTTTGTCACTTTAAATGACGCAATCCTTACTGAGAAACACACATAGTATTTTGGCAACGCAGAGAGTTTCGAATATACTCCCAGATGTTAAGTTTTATGCAAATAAATCAAATTTTAATTATTATGGCCGCCATATTTCATCCGCGCTTTAAAATTTGCAAACGTTGACATCAAATTTGAAATCAGCGACCTGAAAAACCCCTTTGTAGAAAATTTCATACAAATCCAATAATATTTCGAGTTTTATGATGTTTTTATGCATATATTTTAAATCTGAAAGCCTTTTAAATAAAATTCATACACATACAGAAACGAAACTAAAAGTATTTATTACATAGCGTTAATAAAATAGAATTATTTTTGCCAGTTGAGATGACGCAATCTTTACTCAGAAATGCAGAGAGTAACTCGACACCGCAGACAGGCAAAGGAATTCAAGCAGGCTGGCCAATACTGAAAAAATAAATGGACGCTGTATAAACCTATAGGTTGCATAAAATAAACAGACGCTGAATAAACCTATAGCTTGCAAAAGACGCTGACTGATACCATCATTTATATACACTTATATACGCCGGACGCTGGGCGCTACGCTTTTGGTCCGGACGCATGGTAGGCCTCTATAGATATATATATATATATATATATATATATATATATATATATATATATATATATATATATATATATATATATGCTTTTAGTACTTATACACCTCCGAACGCTATATACAGCGTACGAGTCGGACTCAAAATCCGGAGGCAACTCGTCGGTATCGGAGTCGAACGCGCTAACCATGTTATTCGGCATCAGGACACCTCCAGGATCATTTTCCACCTATTTTCAGCCGGAATCAAACGGGACCTATTTACGTATACTTATATACATTTTAGTTCCAGCGATTGCCGCAGAGTCGCTGCGAGATATACATGTATACGCCACGTGGTTGTGTTTACCTCCGCATGTATAAAAGCATTCAAAGGATGTTTTTGCCTCCGAATTCGCGGCAACACTGCCTAGCATATTTTTAGTTTATATTCGTGATTTGTTTTGCTGAAGCCCGTTTAAAAACGCGTCATTTCCTTATCTAAGGTATCACGTTTTTGTCTGTATTTCTTAGTAAATATAATTACATCTTTTTAAATGGAAAGAATGATTATATTATATTAAAACTGTACTCTTATTTAAAATTCTTGCAAATTATTACGAAATTAGGACTTATTACAGTAATAAGAATTTATTTTTAATGCATAAATCTTAGATTTGGGACAAAATTCGTGAAGTGGACCCAATTTAACAACAGCTAATGCTTAGTGATTTTATAAAATTATTGATTTATTGAGAGTTATGAACAGTAACGTTTCTACACAACGATTCAGGAAAACATTCGTTTTTAAGATACTCAAACATTAAAATCAATGTTTTTCGGCAAATCTCTGTATAAAGAAATATACAATACGAAGCAAATGTTTTTATCAAATATAATATTTTTATAAACAATAATAGGATACACAAATTTTTACAGCAAACAAAATTAACAAAATATCTTATTTTAAAGGATTCTCTTACAAATTAAGAAAATTGATGATTATGAAGAGAAACGGCAGATTTTGCAGGTGGTCAACTATACAGTGTGTGTCATAAAGTTCGATCCATATGGGAAAACATTTTAATATTCTTTGTTTAAAGGAAAAAACTTTGTTTTTCAATCACTTCTGCTTCCAAAAATACTTGAAATACGCCATGTCAAAGTTTACAAGTGACAATAGGTGTTTAAATCGAGATGACCTTATTTGTTAAAATATAGAAAAATCTTATTAAGAAAAAATATTCCTAATGACATTTTACGTTCACAAACCGGGCTTGAAGAAATATCAACAATTGCAGAGCATATTTTCTAATAATATTGAATGGTGTAGGTATTTTTGACAAATATTAAAATTATCAAAAAACAAAATAAAACTTTTTGGCGATTTTCCAATTTACAAGAAAACAACGTATAGTTTTATTAACTTTTTAAAATAATTATTAGAATAATACAAGAGTTGTTGAAACTACTACTTAAAAACTTAATAAACTAATTCGAAAAGAATAGTACAATTTGAGGTTTTGGAACCGATCAACAAGATTGAAGAAACTCTTGAAAATTTCTATCTAATAAAACATAATGACAAATTTATATCCCAAAATTGAGAAGATATTAGAATGACGTAACAGCAAGCTTGTTTCGTTTCCAATAATAACTTGCTAATAATAAATTCCAAAGACCTAAAGATTGTGTCCAAACTTTTGAGACATTTGTTAAGTATTTCTTTTTTGGTAGATCTATATCTTCCTATACCATCAATAAAATTTAAAATTTTTTAAATATACCGGATGGCCTAGATAAAAAGCTTCATACTTTGGAGTTCAATGACGATTGTTACCAACCTCAAAATAGCTGCGCGTTCGTTAAAGTATAATTTTAAAAGTCTACATAATTACAATACATATTTAATTAATAGCACTTCTAATACAATATATTGTATTAGAGTTTATATATACTAGTTTCACCATTAAAAGGACACTATTTTTCCTATTTTCAGTTATGATCATTTTCAATCGTGCTTTCCACTGCACAATAGCTCACGGAATAGTTTCTTGAAAATCTAAATCTCTCCCTTTTAATTCTTCCCTATTTTTAAACGGTTTCAGGATACTGCTCACTTTTCTCTGTAAAGCGTCCCAACTTAGTAATCAAAAGAATTAAGGTCTGGCGAATTTGAAGGCCAATGTTTGGCTGAAATAAAATTAGGACAACGTTTTAGTAAATTAATTATGAGAACCTTTAAGCTTGTCGAGAACGATGCGAGGGATTGCTATCCAAAAACTATAATAATATTTATCTAGGTGCAGTCGTTCACATTCCGGAAAAAGTTGTAAATGTCTAATGAAAGTTTCATTGTTGAATCTTGTCTTGTAGATTTACAAGAAACCAGTTCATTTCAGGAAACAAAGCATATACCACAATTTTTAAAGAAAACCTGACTCGGTGTTTGTACAAGCGTAGTAGGGAGATGTTACTTTTTAAACCTCGACTGTTTGTCCGATTATGCTATTTTGCAACTTGTGGGAGCATGCACTATAAAATCTTTTTCATTTTGAAAACGCATTCGTTTGACATCATTGAACATGTACATTCGCTACAGATATGACTATAAATGTATTTCTATCGTCGTTGCATCTAGTAGGGTACAAGAATATTTTTTCTAAGTGTCTGGGGAGAAAGAAATCTGCACAAATTTGAAATATGAATAATTCTTTTACTATTGAGTTTAGATAAGCTGCGATTTTTAAACAGATAACTAGATGTTCATACAACAGAATCAGCACCTTAGAAACTTTCGGTTATCTTCTCTTTGGCAACCTATAAAGACCGTAATTTTATAGGTGTCGCATCGGTTAGCATTTGGTACTAATGTTAGTCATTAGCTTGTATATAAGCCAGGAATCTGTGTGTGGGGTTCACAGGTGATTAGCTCCAGCTGATGAAAATGCAACAAACTCAAAACAGTCTGTCCTAGAGTATCACTTGTGAATTCCACACATTTCATTTTTACTCTGGGTTAATCGTCTTAAATAGTCTTAGTAAATCTTTTATATTTTAAATTGTCAATTCTTATACGATGTTTTGTCTTTGCTGATTCACTAGATTTATAAATGGCAATTTTGGAGTTTTCCGGAGTTTTTAGTTAGAGTCAGGAGCCGGGAGAGTCTGGAACATTGGCCACCTTTTTTAATAACATCAACAACAATCAAAATTAACCCTTTTTATAGAATCTGTTACCATTAGATAACAAATACTATTTTTACTTCTACACCATTGCATTCTAAAACTGAAAAAAATAAAATTATAACAAAGATTTTGGAGTTGGAAGAATTTAAGATAAAAGTGGCCACTGTACCTACAGTGATGGTACAGTGGCCATTAGAGTATGGTACTGTGGCCACTACTGTGTGGAAGATGGGAATAGTAAAGACAAGTACACAGCCATTTACAGAATAATGATTTATTTTGTAAAAAATAGTTTGTATTAAAAAAAGGCAACTTAAATTTAAAAAACCATGCAAAAGCCAACAAACATTATACATAGATAAATTAATGGAAAAAAAACAGATTTGCTGTTCTAGTAGTGCCGACTATATTTACAGGTTGATATAAATAATGTACAAATCATCAGGAACATCTAGGAAATAATATCTGAAATAAATAAAATATTGTACTAAATAATAGTACAGGGACCTACATAACAAAGAAGTGGCCACTGTACCTACATTTAACATGGCCACTAATCAACTACATGTTTTTAATCATTTAATAATAAAATGTTTTTAACATCAACTTCATGTTTTTTAAAAAGTAGGGAAAAACAAAAACTATCCAACACAATCAAAATATTATTATACCAATAAATATTTACACGAAGTAGGTATAAGCGGCCAACGCTAGTTCCTTTCGACGTTTATTTATTTAGCCACTAACAATTATTATTTCACTTGCCTGTTGTAGTTTACTTCAAGTACAAAATTTCAGGTTGAGTTTGTTTTAAAATAAAAATCTTGAGATTTAAATGGAATTACTTTGTTAATATACTTAGTGTCCTATTGGTACATTCTGTGCTAGATGACAGCATCTAATCTTGAGCAGCACCTAATAAATAAGAAAATGACGGGAATGTGGCCACTGTTCCTGCATGGCCAATGTTCCAGACTCTCCCCTACTTTTTCTTTTTAACAATCCCTGTCTTGTAGTCTCCTTATCTGTACAGCGAATTTCTTGTATACAATATTCATGCTATTGGTTGATTTATGGAATTGTCAAAAAGTTGTACCGGTTTATAAGAGTAACAAACCTTTTAGTAGGTATTTGATTGTAATTTGGTATATATTTTGGAGTTGCTAATGACAAACCTTACCAAACATGTACATTCGCTACAGATACGACTAGAAATATATTTCTATCGTCGTTGCATCTAGTAGGGTACAATAATATTTTTTCTAAGTGTGTGGGGAGAAAGAATCTGCACAAATTTGAAATATGAATAATTCCTTTACTATTAAGTTTAGATAAGCTGCATTTTTAAACAGATGACGAGATGTTCATACAACAGAATCAGCACCTTAGAAACTTTCGGTTATCTTCTCTTTGGCAACCTATAAAGACCGTAATTTTATAGGTGTCGCATCGGTTAGCATTTGGTACTAATGTTAGTCATTAGCTTGTATATAAGCCAGGAATCTGTGTGTGGGGTTCACAGGTGATTAGCTCCAGCTGATGAGAATGCAACAAACTCAAAACAGTCTGTCCTAGAGTATCACTTGTGAATTCCACACATTTCATTTTTTTTCTGGGTTAATAGTCTTAAATAGTCTTAGTAAGTCTTTTATATTTTAAATTGTCAATTCCTATACGATGTTTTGTCTTTGCTGATTCACTAGATTTACAAATGGCAAATTTGGAATTTGCCGGAGTTTTTAGTTACTTTTTCTTTTTAACAATCCCTGTCTTGTGGTCTCCTAATCTTTACTGCCAATTTCTCGTTTACAGTATTCATGCTATTGGTTGATTTCTGGAATTGTCAAAAAGTTGTACCGGTTTATAAGAGTATTTTTCAAAACTTTTAGTAGGTATTTGATTGTAATTTGGTATATATTTTGGAGTTGCTAATGACAAACCTTTCTTGTTGTAAATCCTACCATGCTTTATTGCAATACTGAATCTTTGACCGAGGATTTGTATTGTTTGAGCAAGCTTTCCAGAAGCTGCATGTTTACAGCAGAAAAGTTTTTCAAAATTCCATGCCAAGTATAAAATTTGTCAATTTTATCTTCGAGTTAATTCTTGTTTAAATTCTTGATTATTTATGCATTATTAATTAATTCTACTAGCTAAGTAAACTACACTTTAAATAAAAAAACCCAGAAAGTATCATAGCATTCTAGATGAATGCAAGCAAATTAGAGTTGCAACCAAATTTTGCAGATTTTTCCCCACAACCTTATGTATGGATATCTTGTATACCTTTGAGATTTATATTCACATGCAGTCATCCAGTAGGTACCTGTCAGAGATTCTGTTGAATTTAATTATTTTCTAAAGCATCTTTCTGTCTTGAATAATCGTGTCATTGTCATAGAAATATCCGACTTGGGCGTCACAGAATTTATGCAGAATGGTGTAATCAACAAACAAAATTTTCGTCCAACAAGATTATAGATAAAACTTCTATTTTATACAATCACAGTTATAAAATTTAATGACAAATTTAAACCCCAAAACTGAAATGACGCAACAACAAGCTTGTTTCGTTTCCGATAACAACCTGTTAAAAATAAATTACAAAGTCCTAAACATTGTGCCAAAACTTTTGGGACATTCGTAAATTACCTCTTTTTTGTAGATCTAGAGCTTCCTATACCGTCAATGCAATTTAAAATTTAACGCTAAAGCATAATTTTAAAAGTCTACATAATTACAATACACATTTAATTAATAGCAATTCTAATACAATGTTGGGCTGAAATAAAATTATGATAATGTTCTAGTAAAATAATTTTGAGATAATTTGAGTTTGTAAAGACGATGCGATGAATTGCCATCCAAAAACTAAAATAAGATTTATCTGGATGCATGATTTGCATGTGTTTTACGTGGGGTTCCCATATCAACATACCCCCACGTTCCTTCCAAAGGAGGAAGCAATTGAGATACGCTCAATCAGCGCGCAATCGCACAGCAATTGCTCCCAGTTACTCGCTGGTCAGAGCGAGGTTGCCTATCCACCCTCTATTAGATAACCAGGCTAGTACTGGAGCGATTAACATATACGTGCTCATGCGCCGGCATCTTCCCGTCCCCTTTCATACGGGGCTAGGTACCTAGTCCAGCAATAGGACTATTCCCCCAACTTAAGTCAGTTCAGTACAACCGAGACAGAGTTGGGGCCACTGCCCGATCGAATCCAACCTCAAGTGTGGCATGACTTGGTTTTTAAATGGGTTTGCCACCCCGATCTCCCAGTTATAGGCCTGGTATGCCCCCGATAGAGCTTCGTTTCGAGGCTACTTTATAGGGCCCATCAAAGTAGCACCCCGGTGTGTGCCCGTTACGGTGAAGTTGTCTTGAACGTGAGAGGCTATGCATCTTTGCATCAGCATCCTTTAAGTGTAGGTCTCTAGACGATTTCTCATTTTCAGTTTCTCATGGGTTAGCGAGAGAACTCCCTAACCGAGATAAACCTCACTTGAATCTCCTCCATTCGTCTAGGCCAGACATGAAATGTCAAGGTTGTTTTACGTGGGGTACCTGTGTGAACTTACCCCCACGTTCCTTCCAGAAGGAAGTGATTGGGATACGCCCAATCAGCGCGCAAGTTGCATAAGCGGCAGTCGTGCAATTGCCACCAGATTGACTCACTGGTAGGAGCGAGGTTGCCTATCCACCCTCTACTAGCTAAGTCGCGCATAGTGACCGAGCAGTTGAGTTAACACGCTGCTCACCCGCCAGCACACTCCCGTCCTCTTTCATGCGGGGTGAAGTATCTCGTCCAGCAATAGGACTATTCCCCAACTTGACGCTGTTATCAAGAGGGACCACTGCCCCATCGAATCCAACCTCAAATGTGACAAGAATTGGTTTTTAAGCGGTTTTGCCACCCCGATCTACCAATTTTAGGCTTGGTGGGCCCTCGACAGAGCTTCTTTTAGTCTACACGTTATAGACTCCCGGTGCGTACCCGAATTTGGTGAAGTTTTCTTGATAGTGAGAGGCTATGTATTCGCTTCAACTATTCTTAAGTGTAATGGCTTTCAGAGCTTCTCCCAATCACTGTACCCGGCTGCAGTCCGGATCATAGGGTGGTCAGGATAGCTCCTAAGCACATTTAGCTGGCGGCTTGCAGTTTCCCAGTGCTCAAAAGCGGGATAACCTCACTTCTAGTCACCGCACTAGAGATTCAGTCAAACAGCGGGTTCCTTTGGTTACCATACATGACCTCGGTCATGCAGCCGGGTCCTTGGTGACCATAAATGACCTTGTCCCTTAGGCGAGATTCGAATCCGCCCACACCGGTCTCATCTACCAGGGCTCCCCCTGATCGGTCAGAGTTACCGTCGAGAATTCTCACGAATTTCTCTACCACACGCTTTATTCTAACAGCTTCATCCGTTTCCCGTCAGCATGATAGGGTAGAAGACAGCCAGTTCGAAGGGTGAACGTCGTGTGGTCTCCCGTCTAACCAATACACCAACGTCTAGGCCAGACAGCGGGATACTTAGCTCCTTAAAAGACCCTGACGTCAGGTAAGATTCAATCCACCCACACCGGACCCCCTTGTTAACAGAGCCCCCCCTGCAACGTTTTAGGGTGTCATCCGTTACCCAGACAAGCCTGGGATGGGGTAGACAACGACCAGTTCTAAGGGTGAACGCCGTGTGGTCTGCCCTCAAGCTACTCTCGAATCCTAGTGCTTCCCGACACCTCTAGCAACTGCCCTCCCTCTGTCTTCGGGCTAGTCTCGGATACTAGGAATGAAGTCCGACATTTCAAACGACTGCTTGACCGTTCACCCAGATTTATCTGGATGCAGTCGAAACAAAGCATATACCACATTTTAAAAGAAAATCTGGAACATTGTCTGTACTAGTGTAGTGAGGCGACGTTACTTTTTAAACCTCGACTGTTTATCTGATTCTATCATTTTGCCAATTCGTGGGGGCATGCAATGTAAAATCTATTCTGTTTTGAAAACGCATTCGTTTGACATCATCATTCAGCGTAGATTCGTTAAAGATATGACTATAAATATATATCTATTGTCGATACATTTAGCAGGGTACAAGAATATTTTTTCATATTGTGTGTGGAAAGAAAGAAATCTGCACAAATTTGAAAGATAACTAATTTCTTTACTATTGAGTTTAGATAAGTTGAAATTTTTAAACTGATGAGATGTTCATACAACAGAATGAACACCTTAGAAACACAACCTTTTTCACAACCAAAAGAGACTGTAATTTTACTGCATGGTTCGGTTGGCTTTTTATTTATAGGTGTCGCATCGGGTACCATTTGGTGCTAATGTTAGTCATTGGTTTGTAAATAAGCCAGGATGATGTGCTTAGGTTTCACAGATGATTAGCTCCAGCTGATGAGAGTACAACAAACTTGAAACAGTCTACCCTAAAGTATCACTTGTGAATTCTAGATATTTTATTATTACTGTGGGTTAATGGTGTTATAAATCTTTTATAGTTTAAATTTTCAATTTCTTTAGGATGTTTTGTCTTTGCTCCCTACTAGTCTTACAAATGGCAAATTTGTTGAGTTTGTCGGAGTTTTTAGTTACTTTTTCTTTTTAAAAATCCCTGTCTTGAGGTCTTCTAATCTTTACAGCCAATTTTCGTTTGAGATTTTTATAATATTCACGCTATTGGTTGATTTATAAGAGTTTTACAGAAGAGACAGAGATTTTTAATTTTTATAAGAGTATTTTTACAAACCTTTTAGTAGGTATTTGATTGTAATTTAATATAAATCTTTAAGTTGCTAATGACAAACCTTTTTTGTAGTAAATGGTACCATACTTTATTGCAATATTGAATCTTTGACCTAGGATTTGTATTGTTTGATCGAGCTTCCCAGAAGCTGCATTCGCCAATACCTCATCTTTTTTTGGAAAGAAGTTATATGTCTTTCAAAATCTCATCTTTTCTAGTACGTATCTTTTTCTAATACAATACAAATATAACATAATAAATGTTGTTTCCAGAATTTCAATTTCAGAAAAATTTACAATAGAGAAGTCGCTGCAATAAATGAAGGTTCACTCCACTGGGTAATGAATAATTTTATATCCAGACGTAAAAAGTGTATTGAAGTTGGCGAGGGTCACTTAGATGCTCTAATCTTTAAAGATTAAGCAAATATCCACCCTGTTTGCCAAGTTTCAAAGATTAGGCTTAATTTCATCCAATAAATTTTAATAGTACTTATGGGTATAAGCTAATGCTCAAGTATGTAGTATTTCGTACATTCGGAATAAATAGATGATAATGATTTATTATAGCGGAAAACAACTTGAGTTAGGTAACATTACTTGGTAGTGGCACTTCCAGAATCGCCTTTTTTCTCCATTCCTCGTGAATTATGCTTTTATCGATACCTATTTTTTCCTAAAATTTCAAAAACTTTACACAGTCTTTCAATATGTCACTTTTTGTTTGGCGTAGATTTCAAAATACCATCCCAAAACAGATAACTCAGGGAATATTAACAAATAAATGATCAATATTTCTTTGAAAGATTGAACCCTGGTATACTTTATGTGTTTGAAACGAGAATGTGTTTATCTATCTAGATTTAAAACCTTTTGAAACTTCGTCCATGTTTGTTTGTTTTTATTTTTAATATATGTATTTCAACGATAATGATTGATGTAACGGTAATGGTTGATGTAATTTTTCGATTAAATTTGATTAAAAGTCCCGCCACAATTGAGGTTGGATTCGATCGGGCAGTGGCCCCAACCCCTGTCTCGGGGAGGAGCTTATGAAGGTATGAAAGAGGACTGGAGGGCTCTCTCTATTCAACTGAGTTAAGTTGGGGGAATAGTCCTATTGCTGGACGAGGTACTTAGCCCCGTATGAAATAGGACGGGAGGGTGCCGGCGGGTGAGCACGTGTTAAGTCAATCGCTCCGGTACTAGCCTGGGTAGCTAGTAGAGGGTGGATAGGCAACCTCTCTCCGACCAGTGAGCTGACTGGGAGCAATTGCTATGCAATTGCGCGCTTATTGGGCGTATCCCAATTACTTCCTTCTGGAAGGAACGTGGGGGTATGTTGATACGGGTACCCCACGTAAAACAAATTATAATAATCTGTATGGCCTAGACGTTGGCCTATTGGGTGGACGGGAGACCACACGACGTTCACCCTTAGAACTGGCTGTCTTCTACCCTATCCTGCTGACGGGAAACGGATGAAGCTGTTAGAATAAAGCGTGTGGTAGAGAAATTCGTGAGAATTCTCGACGGTTACTCATACCGATCAGGGGGATAAGGTCATTTATGGTCACCAATGGAACCCGCTGTTTGACCGAGGTCATTTATGGTCTCCAACGGAACCCGCTGTTTGACCGAGGTCATTTATGATCACCAAAGGAACCCGCTGTTTGACTGAATCCTAAGTGAGGAGAATCGAAGTAAGGTTTATCCCGGGCAGATGGGAAACTGCATGCCGCCAGGTAAATGTGCTTAGGAGCTATCCCGACCTATGATCCGGACTGCAGCCGGGTACAGCGGTTGGGAGAAGCTCTGAAAGCCATTACACTTAAGGAGAGTTTAAGCGAATACATAGCCTCTCACAATCAAGACAACTTCACCAAATTCGGGTACACACTGGGAGTCTATAACGTGTAGACTTAAACGAAGCTTTGTCGAGGGCCCACCAAGCCTATAATTTGGTAGATCGGGGTGGCAAAACCATTAAAAAACCAAGTCCCGCCACAATTGAAGTTGGATTCGATCGGGCAGTGGCCCCAACCCCTGTCTCGGGGAGGAGCTTATGAAGGTATGAAAGAGGACTGGAGGGCTCTCTCTATTCAACTGAGTTAAGTTGGGGGAATAGTCCTATTGCTGGACGAGGTACTTAGCCCCGTATGAAATAGGACGGGAGGGTGCCGGCGGGTGAGCACGTGTTAAGTCAATCGCTCCGGTACTAGCCTGGGTAGCTAGTAGAGGGTGGATAGGCAACCTCTCTCCGACCAGTGAGCTGACTGGGAGCAATTGATATGCAATTGCGCGCTTATTGGGCGTATCCCAATTACTTCCTTCTGGAAGGAACGTGGGGGTATGTTGATACGGGTACCCCACGTAAAACAAATTATAATAATCTGTCTGGCCTAGACGTTGGCCTATTGGGTGGACGGGAGACCACACGACGTTCACCCTTAGGACTGGCTGTCTTCTACCCTATCCTGCTGACGGGAAACGGATGAAGCTGTTAGAATAAAGCGTGTGGTAGAGAAATTCGTGAGAATTCTCGACGGTAACTCTGACCGATCAGGGGGAGCCCTGGTAGATGAGAGCGGTGTGGCCGGATTCGAATCTCGCCTAAGGGACAAGGTCATTTATGGTCACCAATGGAACCCACTGTTTGACCGAGGTCATTTATGGTCACCAAGGACCCCGCTGCATGACCGAGGTCATGTATGGTCACCAAAGGAACCCGCTGTTTGACTGAATCTCTAGTGCGGTGACTAGAAGTGAGGTTATCCCGCTTTTGGGCAATGGGAAACTGCAAGCCGCCAGGTAAATGTGCTTAGGAGCTATCCTGACCACCCTATGATCCGGACTGCAGCCGGGTACAGTGATTGGGAGAAGCTCTGAAAGCCATTACACTTAAGAATAGTTGAAGCGAATACATAGCCTCTCACTATCAAGACAACTTCACCAAATTCGGGTACGCACCGGGAGTCTATAACGTGTAGACTTAAAAGTAGCTCTGTCGAGGGCCCACCAAGCCTAAAATTGGTAGATCGGGGTGGCAAAACCGCTTAAAAACCAAGTCCTGTCACATTTGAGGTTGGATTCGATCGGGCAGTGGTCCCTCTTGATAACAGCGTCAAGTTGGGGAATAGTCCTATTGCTGGAGGAGGTACTTCACCCCGCATGAAAGAGGACGGGAGTGTGCTGGCGGGTGAGCAGCGTGTTAAGTCAACTGCTCGGTCACTATGCGCGACTTAGCTAGTAGAGGGTGGATAGGCAACCTCGCTCCTACCAGTGAGTCAATCTGGTAGCAATTGCACGACTGCCGGTTATGCAACTTGCGCGCTGATTGGGCGTATCCCAATCACTTCCTTCTGGAAGGAACGTGGGGGTAAGTTCACACAGGTACCCCACGTAAAACAACCTTGACATTTCATGTCTGGCCTAGACGAATGGAGGAGATTCAAGTGAGGTTTATCTCGGTTAGGGAGTTCGCTCGCTAACCCATGAGAAACTGAAAATGAGAAATCGTCTAGAGACCTACACTTAAAGGATGCTGATGCGAAGATACATAGCCTCTCACGTTCAAGACAACTTCACCTTAACGGGCACACACCGGGGTGCTACTTTGATGGGCCCTATAAACTAGCCTCGAAACGAAGCTCTATCGGGGGCATACCAGGCCTATAACTGGGAGATCGGGGTGGCAAACCCATTTAAAAACCAAGTCATGCCACACTTGAGGTTGGATTCGATCGGGCAGTGGCCCCAACTCTGGCTCGGTTGTACTGAACTGACTTAAGTTGGGGGAATAGTCCTATTGCTGGACTAGGTACCTAGCCCCGTATGAAAGGGGACGGGAAGATGCCGGCGCATGAGCACGTATATGTTAATCGCTCCGGTACTAGCCTGGTTAGCTAACAGAGGGTGGATAGGCAACCTCGCTCTGACCAGCGAGTAATTGGGAGCAACTGCTGTGCGATTGCGCGCTGATTGAGCGTATCTCAATTGCTTCCTCCTTTGGAAGGAACGTGGGGGTATGTTGATATGGGAACCCCACGTAAAACACATGTAAATCATGCATCCAGATAAATCTTATTTTAGTTTTTGGATGGCAATTCATCGCATCGTCTTTACAAACTCAAATTATCTCAAAATTATTTTACTAGAACATTATCATAATTTTATTTCAGCCCAACATTGTATTAGAATTGCTATTAATTAAATGTGTATTGTAATTATGTAGACTTTTAAAATTATGCTTTAGCGTTAAATTTTAAATTGCATTGACGGTATAGGAAGCTCTAGATCTACAAAAAAGAGGTAATTTACGAATGTCAAAAAAAGTTTTGGCACAATGTTTAGGACTTTGTAATTTATTTTTAACAGGTTGTTATCGGAAACGAAACAAGCTTGTTGTTGCGTCATTTCAGTTTTGGGGTTTAAATTTGTCATTAAATTTTATAACTGTGATTTTATAAGATAGAAGTTTTATCTATAATCTTGTTGGACGAAAATTTTGTTTGTTGATTACACCATTCTGCATAAATTCTGTGACGCCCAAGTCGGATATTTCTATGACAATGACACGATTATTCAAGACAAAAAGATGCTTTAGAAAATAATTAAATTCAACAGAATCTCTGACAGGTACCTACTGGATGACTGCATGTGAATATAAATCTCAAAGGTATACAAGATATCCATACATAAGGTTGTGGGGAAAAATCTGCAAAATTTGGTTGCAACTCTAATTTGCTTGCATTCATCTAGAATGCTATGATACTTTCTGGGTTTTTTATTTAAAGTGTAGTTTACTTAGCTAGTAGAATTAATTAATAATGCATAAATAATCAAGAATTTAAACAAGAATTAACTCGAAGATAAAATTGACAAATTTTATACTTGGCATGGAATTTTGAAAAACTTTTCTGCTGTAAACATGCAGCTTCTGGAAAGCTTGCTCAAACAATACAAATCCTCGGTCAAAGATTCAGTATTGCAATAAAGCATGGTAGGATTTACAACAAGAAAGGTTTGTCATTAGCAACTCCAAAATATATACCAAATTACAATCAAATACCTACTAAAAGGTTTGTAAAAATACTCTTATAAACCGGTACAACTTTTTGACAATTCCAGAAATCAACCAATAGCATGAATACTGTAAACGAGAAATTGGCAGTAAAGATTAGGAGACCACAAGACAGGGATTGTTAAAAAGAAAAAGTAACTAAAAACTCCGGCAAACTCCAAATTTGCCATTTGTAAATCTAGTGAATCAGCAAAGACAAAACATCGTATAGGAATTGACAATTTAAAATATAAAAGACTTACTAAGACTATTTAAGACTATTAACCCAGAAAAAAAATGAAATGTGTGGAATTCACAAGTGATACTCTAGGACAGACTGTTTTGAGTTTGTTGCACTGTCATCAGCTGAAGCTAATCACTTGTGAAACCCACACACAGCATCCTGGCTTATATACAAGCTAATGACTAATATTAGTACCAAATGCTAACCGATGCGACACCTATAAAATTACGGTCTCTATAGGTTGTCAAAGAGAAGATAACCGAAAGTTTCTAAGGTGCTGATTCTGTTGTATGAACATCTCGTCATCTGTTTAAAAATGCAGCTTATCTAAACTCAATAGTAAAGGAATTATTCATATTTCAAATTTGTGCAGATTCTTTCTCCTCACACACTTAGAAAAAATATTATTGTACCCTACTAGATGCAACGACGATAGAAATATATTTCTAGTCGTATCTGTAGCGAATGTACATGTTTGGTAAGGTTTGTCATTAGCAACTCCAAAATATATACCAAATTACAATCAAATACCTACTAAAAGGTTTGTTACTCTTATAAACCGGTACAACTTTTTGACAATTCCATAAATCAACCAATAGCATGAATATTGTATACAAGAAATTCGCTGTACAGATAAGGAGACTACAAGACAGGGATTGTTAAAAAGAAAAAGTAGGGGAGAGTCTGGAACATTGGCCATGCAGGAACAGTGGCCACATTCCCGCCATTTTCTTATTTATTAGGTGCTGCTCAAGATTAGGTGCTGTCATCTAGCACAGAATGTACCAATAGGACACTAAAAGTATATTAACAAAGTAATTCCATTTAAATCTCAAGATTTTTATTTTAAAACAAACTCAACCTGAAATTTTGTACTTGAAGTAAACTACAACAGGCAAGTGAAATAATAATTGTTAGTGGCTAAATAAATAAACGTCGAAAGGAACTAGCGTTGGCCGCTTATACCTACTTCATGTAAATATTTATTGGTATAATAATATTTTGATTGTGTTGGATAGTTTTTGTTTTTCCCTACTTTTTAAAAAACATGAAGTTGATGTTAAAAACATTTTATTATTAAATGATTAAAAACATGTAGTTGATTAGTGGCCATGTTAAATGTAGGTACAGTGGCCACTTCTTTGTTATGTAGGTCCCTGTACTATTATTTAGTACAATATTTTATTTATTTCAGATATTATTTCCTAGATGTTCCTGATGATTTGTACATTATTTATATCAACCTGTAAATATAGTCGGCACTACTAGAACAGCAAATCTGTTTTTTCCATTAATTTATCTATGTATAATGTTTGTTAGCTTTTGCCTGGTTTTTTAAATTTAAGTTGCCTTTTTTTAATACAAACTATTTTTACAAAATAAATCATTATTCTGTAAATGGCTGTGTACTTGTCTTTACTATTCCCATCTTCCACACAGTAGTGGCCACAGTACCATACTCTAATAGCCACTGTACCATCACTGTAGGTACAGTGGCCACTTTTATCTTAAATTCTTCCAACTCCAAAATTTTTGTTATAATTTTATTTTTTTCAGTTTTAGAATGCAATGGTGTAGAAGTAAAAATAGTATTTGTTATCTAATGGTAACAGATTCTATAAAAAGGGTTAATTTTGATTGTTGTTGATGTTATTAAAAAAGGTGGCCAATGTTCCAGACTCTCCCGGCTCCTGACTCTAACTAAAAACTCCGGAAAACTCCAAAATTGCCATTTATAAATCTAGTGAATCAGCAAAGACAAAACATCGTATAGGAATTGACAATTTAAAATATAAAAGATTTACTAAGACTATTTAAGACGATTAACCCAGAGTAAAAATGAAATGTGTGGAATTCACAAGTGATACTCTAGGACAGACTATTTTGAGTTTGTTGCATTCTCATCAGCTGGAGCTAATCACCTTTGAACCCCACACACAGATTCCTGGCTTATATACAAGCTAATGACTAACATTAATACCAAATGCTAACCGATGCGACACCTATAAAATTACGGTCTTTATAGGTTGCCAAAGAGAAGATAACCGAAAGTTTCTAAGGTGCTGATTCTGTTGTATGAACATCTAGTTATCTGTTTAAAAATCGCAGCTTATCTAAACTCAATAGTAAAAGAATTATTCATATTTCAAATTTGTGCAGATTTCTTTCTCCCCAGACACTTAGAAAAAATATTCTTGTACCCTACTAGATGCAACGACGATAGAAATACATTTATAGTCATATCTGTAGCGAATGTACATGTTCAATGATGTCAAACGAATGCGTTTTCAAAACGAAGAAGATTTTATAGTGCATGCTCCCACAAGTTGCAAAATAGCATAATCGGACAAACAGTCGAGGTTTAAGAAGTAACATCTCCCTACTACGCTTGTACAAACACCGAGTCAGGTTTTCTTTAAAAATTGTGGTATATGCTTTGTTTCCTGAAATGAACTGGTTTCTTGTAAATCTACAAGACAAGATTCAACAATGAAACTAGTTTTTGGATAGCAATCCCTCGCATCGTTCTCGACAAGCTTAAAGGTTCTCATAATTAATTTACTAAAACGTTGTCCTAATTTTATTTCAGCCAAACATTGGCCTTCAAATTCGCCAGACCTTAATTCTTTTGATTACTAAGTTGGGACGCTTTACAGAGAAAAGTGAGCAGTATCCTGAAACCGTTTAGAAATAGGGAAGAATTAAAAGGGAGAGATTTAGATTTTCAAGAAACTATTCCGTGAGCTATTGTGCAGTGGAAAGCTCGATTGAAAATGATCATAACTGAAAATAGGAAAAATAGTGTCATTTTATTGGTGAAACTAGTATATATAAACTCTAATACAATATATTGTATTAGAAGTGCTATTAATTAAATATGTATTGTAATTATGTAGACTTTTAAAATTATACTTTAACGAACGCGCAGCTATTTTGAGGTTGGTAACAATCGTCATTGAACTCCAAAGTATGAAGCGTTTTATCTAGGCCATCCGGTATATTTTTAAAAATTTTAAATTTTATTGATGGTATAGGAAGATATAGATCTACCAAAAAAGAAATACTTAACAAATGTCTCAAAAGTTTTGACACAATCTTTAGGTCTTTGGAATTTATTATTAGCAAGTTATTATTGGAAACGAAACAAGTAGATATACTGCAACAGTTCTAGCCCAAAATCCCATGTTATTTCTTATGGTGGTCCAAGATAGAATTTTTGGTCAATTTCAAGGTCATTCGCGGTCTAGCGCGTGACCTCACCGCGCTCGCGTTATACACAGTACAGCGTGCGATATTACCACGTATACGGATCAAATCTACATATTACATTATGATTGATGCAGTCGTCCGAGATCGTAGTGATTTTATAACGAAGACATTGCGACATCCTAGAAATGATTATACTTCTACGCTCACATCTAACAAATATTTCTTAATACTCACCCTGCTTCTACGTTTATGAATCATTTTCATTCCTTTTTATGCAAATGACGCGTGATCTAATTAATATTCAAATCAGGCGTGAATTAATCTAATTAACATGCGCGAATTAAATGATTGAAAACAATGCAGTGTTTGGTTTTCGGCAGACTAGTTTAGTATTTTCTTTACTTAAGAGCTAATATTTATTTTTAATAACATTTTCATTTCAACCAAGATCTCAACCTAGAAAATTTTTTAAATAAACGCATTCAATTTACATAAGAATGTTTAAATAAGTATACTCTAAACAAAATTGAAAACATTTTATATTAATTACATGAATCTAATTACCCTAATTAAATTTATTTGTTCTAATAAAAACGCTTAACGTTATTATCAAAGGTCGAAATTAAAAAGGTCCCCCTATACACGGTCCAGCGTGCAATATTACCTCGTATACGGATCAAATCTACATATTACATTATGATTGATACAATCGTCCGGGAGGGATCATAACGATTTTATAATAAAGACATCTCATCTCTCTCTCTCTCATAAATTTATTTCAAAATAAATCTTATGTTGTCATTATACAATCAAATATACAAGCTGCCTCTAAACGCTTACTGTCAATCAACTGTCGGATTATCTCTATGGCATTTTGACCTGTTTAAATCTTAACGTCATAAACAACTTTCACTAATAAAAATAAATATTTTTATAATAATAATTAACATATATTGATAATGAATTCGAATAAGTTCCTGAAACACTCTAAATAGAATACGACTAACAAGGCCCGCATTTAACCGCTATTTTTCCCCCGTTTTAGGTTTAACTACATGTCGACACTCTAACTTTTGCAATATCTTATAGTAAAGAATATTATTCTCAATCAGGATGACTGTTCACATCGAGCATGTCATTTTCTATATCTCATATGCATATAACTTTTGAACTACAGACATTCCTAAAATATAAATCTATTAGTCATATCATTTAAAATGTGTAACATAATTAACATTATGTTATCAGAACTTGGATCTATGAGGATTATCTCTACGCCAACAAGAAACCTCGAGTAAAATGTATTGTCTCATCCGAAGGCCGTCAACTATTTCTTATCATAACACCATTAAGTTCAAAACAATGCAAATATAATTACTTTCAATATAGTCACTTGTTTAGTATTACATATTTCTTCGGAATGAAGGCCAATTACATCCTTATCTCATTAGATTACTTCAACCCCCAGTATTATTATTAATGTTTGAATTACGTAATGAAATTCAATGTTTACAGTCTGAAGATGTAATCTTTTAATATTTAAAACTATAAACGTTTAAAATTCACACACTTTAAAATACGTTAATCTTTTCAATATGTGATAATAAAAACAACAGACAGCTGACATCACAATCAAGACGTCATGTTTTTACCTTACCGATCTCATTTTTCATATAAATTAATAGATATGATATCCATTATCTCAACAAAATCATTAGCAAAGACGTGTTTTACCGTGCCTGTTCATATCGAGCATTTCATTTACTATATCTCATCTGCATATAACATTTCAACTACAGACATTCCTAAAATATAAATCTATTAGTCATAACATTTATCCTTCTCAAATGATACAACATAGCATATGCAATTTTAGATTTGGATAATTATACATATACAGATTTATATCATATAATTAACATATCACATATGCAATTATAGATTAAATAATCAAATAAATCCCTGAAAACACTCTAAATTGAACACGAATAACGAGGCTTGCGTTTAACCGCTATTTTTCTCTTTTTAGATTTAAAAGTTATTAGATTAACTGAAAGAATATATTTTAA
Source organism: Agrypnus murinus (assembly GCA_929113105.1). Taxonomy (NCBI): domain Eukaryota; kingdom Metazoa; phylum Arthropoda; class Insecta; order Coleoptera; family Elateridae; genus Agrypnus; species Agrypnus murinus. The sequence continues at coordinate 110,125,532 of OV816027.1, read as the reverse complement.
AATTGAAGGCTTATAATTATTGTTCATCAGCTGCTGCGACCTTCTGCTGGTTTTGCTACGAGATTTGAATCATTAATAACACCGAATGACAATAGTTGAAAGCGTTAGATTGAAAAAAGGGAGTTTTAAAAGAATAAAACCTTTTGAATGTTGCTGAATAAGTATTCCTTGTTTAGGTCCGAACGAACCATACTACGTAGATGATGTATCAAACTTGCCGGTACAAAGCACAGACGAGGTAGCATCACCCATGATTACAATCAAATACCCCGATGAATTAACAATGAGTTATTTAAGTTATGAACTATCAAATACTATTAGTCAAAACTGTCTGAACAACCACATTTACTATCAGCCAGTATGAAGTATGAATACGAAGGCGTATAAATTCGCATATAAACAGACATTAATCAATACAAATCATTTAAACGATCACAGATAAACACATACGTTTGCCTACTATAAATATATTCAAACTACTCATACATACTATAAACATGAGGAGCAGGACTATGAAACCATATAAACAGATACAAACATAGTAATCCATATGAATACATATAAATACATACATATAAACACGTAAGTACACATACTATAAAATAATATATTTAACCGCATGCAATCATGTAAACGGATGCAAAGTATGAAAACGAAGATATACTAACACATACAAAACAGATATTATTATAAATAGCCCATAATAGAATAGAATAGAAGTTAAAACGGGTATTATTTACATTTACATTTACTGCGGTAGCAAAGCAAATTTGCTTTTAAATATATTTTAAATTGACATACATTATCAGAAAAGAATTTTAATATCGAGCAACCGCTAGTTGAAAAAACTAAGCAACAGTACAAGGACTACAGTAGTTCTGAAAAAATTTACAATTAAAAGAATTAGATTAGATGTCTAGGTCAATCAATCATTACTTCTCAATATTTTAAACTGAAAATTGGAATCATCTGAAACCGCATGAAATTTTAATTGTACGAATAACTCGTTCAACTATTGAAGTCTTAATCACGGAATACGTAGAGTAATGATTTATGTAGTATTCTTTCGTTAACTTTAACTCGATATATACAAATTCATATATGAGAGAAATGTTATATAAGTCAATACAGCCCTATAACTATCATTTATCGAGCTATACAAAGAGATTTATATCTAAGCTAAACTAAAGATTAATAGAAGTAATGCATTCCTTATATCATAAGATAACGATAAAACACATGATTATTCTTAGACTAAGGTCTAATTTAGGTAGTCAAATTGTAGGTAATCAAATTGTAGGTACATATCATGATATGATATCATACAATTATATTCTAGTAAGAATTGTAATAAAGTCACTGATATAAATAACAACATTCTTTATCACGATCATCTATCATTATCATAATCATCTAATGTCATGCAGAGTCAGCATCTAGCTCCTAAGTTCGTATATGCGAGAATCGGTATTATATAACACACACATCAGTCTACATTCATCGTTCTAATATTGATAGAAACTTTCTAGAATCTATAAAGTTGTACTACATATATTCAACTAATTTGAATATACGATAACGGGTACTCATTATACTTCTATGCACACAATCGATGTATCAGTACACTCCAACCACGTGATCAAGATTGTAGTATTCAAATCAAGCTTCCTAGCCTCTATACAAGTATTCTAGAACACAGAGTATTCATCACTAAACGTTTATGAATAATAATAATTTGTAACCATTTTCGATACCTTCAAAATATAAGTCTATGACATATGTTTGTAATACGTCTTTATAACTTTGAAATACAGGGTAGTTACCTCTTGCAATATCTACAGTTACGAGAACCCTGAAGACTTAACTTAGAGAAATAAGTCAGATAAATATTTTACTTTTATTGAAACGATAACTTTGCATACTAATATATGAAAATAATATAATGTATATCGCCTGATAAATAAAATTGAAATTATTCTTATTCTTTTACAATGAAATTTGTTTTGAAAAACACGATGAAGCGTTATGTATATTAATGCAGGAGTTCTGTTAAAGGCATTCGTTATTTAGAGATTCGCTTATAAGTATACTATCTATTTAGCTGATTCAATAAAAATTTCGTTATTTTTAAAAATTCCTAACAAGGGTTCAAGGTTCTTTGTCTGTTTTAGAATATTCAAAGACAATATATGTATAAATTATCGTGAGACTGCTGCTGTATATAAAACGCCATATATAAAATTAGAAATAAAAATTTATCCTGTGTATTGGTGAATACTCAAATATTCACGGAAATATAACAATCGGTACATATGACGATACTAATCAGTCTGACGTGGAATATATATATATTTTATATTATACAAACGGAGAGAAAAGAATAGGTACAATCGGATTATAATCATAACAGGCTCACAATGATTATTATAAACATCTTAACAGAATAAAAAGGGTGATATGAATATAACTTATAGGATTTAATCAAACTAGAAAAATATCGATATATATCCTGCGTTGAGAAAGTAATTATACTATACAAGCATCCAGTATGTAAAGTAAAAGGAATTAGACTCAACTATGATGTACTGAAACTCATCAACGATCATCTTTTATCCCGATGACGTTATAGGGTGACATTATGAAGTCGTACTAATATATGAAAATAATGTACTGTCTGATAAATAAAATTATTCTTTTACAGTGAAGAGTGTTTTGGGGAAAACCTTAATGTAGCTGCTGAGCTCTGCTAGCCAGCTTCACTTATAAGTTCACATCACTTAACTGATTCAATAAAAAATTTCGATATTTAAAAATTCCTAACATGGATAGCTTTATCTGTTTTAGAATATTCAAAGGCAGTATATGACAATAAATTATCGTGAGACTCCTGATCTATACAAAACGCCTTATATAAATTAGAGATAAAAAATTAAACCTATGATATATGGTGAAAATGCAAATATTCAACAATTCTAACCCCAATTCTTCTACTTTTCTAGACGTAATGTAATTTTGAACTGATTTCTAACCTTTTTCGTTATATCTACTACCCTTGTAAATGATTTCTACATATGCCTTCTTACTGTATATAATTTTGCCCCATGTAGATATTCGTCGTATCTATAGTAAACTCATATTTTAACGTTATTTTACAATATATCATCCATTTTCAATGGTTTCGAAATACGCAGATATGTAATAATATACTATATACTCTTGTAGGATATTCATCGTTGAATATAGTAAACTTGTATGATTAATATTAATTTGTAATTATTTTCAGCACCTTCGAAATATATATATCTTTAACATATGTTATATGTTTTGTAATACATCTTTATAACTTTGAAACTCTACGTGATTTTCTCTTACAATATCTATAGTTATGAGAACCTCGAAGACTTAACCTGGAGAAATAAAACAGATAAATATTTTACTTTTATTGAAACTAGTTAACTTATATTCTAACATACATATTCGAAACTAGACAACTTATATTCTAACATATAAATGTACAACAACAAAATAGAAAAGTATACTTGAGGGTAACATTTGTATAGCCATAATCTTTTATTCTATAATACCTTCTTCTTTAAGCTCAGAAATCATTGAAATAATCTCATCATAGTTTTCTAAACTACTGCTACCCCTCTGTTTTAAGGTATACAGTAGACGAAGCCTGTCGACAAATTGATTCCAATACGGCGTTTTGTTTTTTAGAATTTGAAATTGGTAGCTTGAGGTTAGAGCCTGCGAATACATTTTTAGGACAGAACGTAGGGAGCTGAGTAAGTACAAAACAACATACTTTTATACAAGAACGTTTATTGATACGAATAGCTTCGACATTACTTAAAACATAATACATAACTTATATATAATATCTATTAAAATAGTACATTTCGTATACACTAATAATGATACTACATACCCGACTATAAAGTAAACATGCTAAGCAGTTTAAAAGAATAGATAGTAAATATAACTATATCTAATTATTTTGTACTGATATAAAAATCCGCGGATCGACTGATGTTGCGTCTAGTCCTGTTTAATTAAGGGTGACGGTCTAAGCTAATGTCATACAAAACATGCAAAAGTTTGATAAAATACATGACTGCATGCTCATTTTATGTCAGCACTTGATAAAAATAATTGTAGTACATTTGTATATATTCTTTCACTCTGCAGGAAGTCTTTTAAATAGATGAAATATATAATTTTGTATTTAGTAAATTATAAGGTTAGTGCGAGAGATTAACGATCCCTGACCGAAGGGTTAAGGGCTAAGGTTAAGGGTTAAGGTTGAAGCATGAAGGGTTAAGGGTGAAGGGAGAAGGGAGAAGGGAGAAGGGAGAAGGGTGAAGGGAGAAGGGTGAAGGGAGAAGGGTGAAGGGAGAAGGGTGAAGGGAGAAGGGAGAAGGGTGAAGGGAGAAGGGTGAAGGGAGAAGGGTGAAGGGTGAAGGGTGAAGGGAGAAGGGAGAAGGGTGAGGTTTCGTGGTGATAGAGCAGAAGCAGAACATATTTATCGTGATACTCATAAACAGGTTATATCTCCTCTGGAAACTATTGTCGAATCAGTTAGCAGTTTAAAAGAATAGATAGTAAATATAACTATATCTAATTATTTTATAAAATACTATGTTAACTAAGAGATTATATACAGAATATATACGCCTGTATTCGACCTCTAGAGGGTTCATAAGACTAGACTAGATCGCGCGCGATCTAAATCTAACCTAAAATATATTCGTAGACTGTAACCCAACTAATATTATATGTAAGTTTTTCGAATGGTAATGACGATTTTGTAAGTAGCTACAATGGTCTAACCTAATAAATATTTTATGACCTAATCTTAATAGAGATTTTTTTTGTAAGTAGCTACATGCTCTAACCTAATAAATGTTTTATGAACTAATCTTAATAGAGATTCTTGAATCTTTGCAACAACCGGAGTCTAAAATCTATAACCTTAATATAATTTTTGGGGGTCTAACCTAGATTGCTTCATTTAATTTAATTATTTATATTAATATTATATTGATTTATCATGCAATTTTGGGTTTTAAAGTAAAGTAAAGAAGAATTAATGTTTTTTATCGCAGAATTTTGAAATAAACTTCTAAACTTTGTATTCATCGTTTTGTCCCGAGCTATCTCAATTTCAAAATCAAGACTACAGCTATGTTGTTTTTCCTTACGGCGCCAATCTTACAAAACAAATAGTTTCTAAAAACGATTTGATTATAACACCCTCTATTAATCTAATCTGACTACTAAAAACTTCTAACTTTAAATGTTTTAAAGATTACATCTTCAGTTTCTACAATTGAATTTCTGTAATAATTAGATTCAACCACTAATTTTAAAATATGAAGTAAGCTCTATTATATTACAGGTGGTATAATTGTTCATGATTTTACAGTCTATCATCTATACTCTATTCTAGTCTGGTCTGTTATGGTCTGGTCTGGTCTGGTCTGGTCTGGTCTGGTCTGGTCTAGTCTGGTCTGGTCTAGTCTAGTCTTATGAACCCTCTAGAGGTCGAATACAGGCGTATATATTCTGTATATAATCTCTTAGTTAACATAGTATTTTATAAAATAATTAGATATAGTTATATTTACTATCTATTCTTTTAAACTGCTAACTGATTCGACAATAGTTTCCAGAGGAGATATAACCTGTTTATGAGTATCACGATAAATATGTTCTGCTTCTGCTCTATCACGACGAAACCTCACCCTTCTCCCTTCTCCCTTCACCCTTCACCCTTCACCCTTCTCCCTTCACCCTTCTCCCTTCACCCTTCTCCCTTCTCCCTTCACCCTTCTCCCTTCACCCTTCTCCCTTCACCCTTCTCCCTTCTCCCTTCTCCCTCTCCCTTCTCCCTTCTCCCTTCTCCCTTCACCCTTAACCCTTCATGCTTCAACCTTAACCCTTAACCTTAGCCCTTAACCCTTCGGTCAGGGATCGTTAATCTCTCGCACTAACCTTATAATTTACTAAATACAAAATTATATATTTCATCTATTTAAAAGACTTCCTGCAGAGTGAAAGAATATATACAAATGTACTACAATTATTTTTATCAAGTGCTGACATAAAATGAGCATGCAGTCATGTATTTTATCAAACTTTTGCATGTTTTGTATGACATTAGCTTAGACCGTCACCCTTAATTAAACAGGACTAGACGCAACATCAGTCGATCCGCGGATTTTTATATCAGTACAAAATAATTAGATATAGTTATATTTACTATCTATTCTTTTAAACTGCTAACTGATTCGACAATAGTTTCCAGAGGAGATATAACCTGTTTATGAGTATCACGATAAATATGTTCTGCTTCTGCTCTATCACGACGAAACCTCACCCTTCTCCCTTCTCCCTTCACCCTTCACCCTTCACCCTTCTCCCTTCACCCTTCTCCCTTCACCCTTCTCCCTTCTCCCTTCACCCTTCTCCCTTCACCCTTCTCCCTTCACCCTTCTCCCTTCTCCCTTCTCCCTTCTCCCTTCTCCCTTCTCCCTTCTCCCTTCACCCTTAACCCTTCATGCTTCAACCTTAACCCTTAACCTTAGCCCTTAACCCTTCGGTCAGGGATCGTTAATCTCTCGCACTAACCTTATAATTTACTAAATACAAAATTATATATTTCATCTATTTAAAAGACTTCCTGCAGAGTGAAAGAATATATACAAATGTACTACAATTATTTTTATCAAGTGCTGACATAAAATGAGCATGCAGTCATGTATTTTATCAAACTTTTGCATGTTTTGTATGACATTAGCTTAGACCGTCACCCTTAATTAAACAGGACTAGACGCAACATCAGTCGATCCGCGGATTTTTATATCAGTACAAAATAATTAGATATAGTTATATTTACTATCTATTCTTTTAAACTGCTTAGCATGTTTACTTTATAGTCGGGTATGTAGTATCATTATTAGTGTATACGAAATGTACTATTTTAATAGATATTATATATAAGTTATGTATTATGTTTTAAGTAATGTCGAAGCTATTCGTATCAATAAACGTTCTTGTATAAAAGTATGTTGTTTTGTACTTACTCAGCTCCCTACGTTCTGTCCTAAAAATGTATTCGCAGGCTCTAACCTCAAGCTACCAATTTCAAATTCTAAAAAACAAAACGCCGTATTGGAATCAATTTGTCGACAGGCTTCGTCTACTGTATACCTTAAAACAGAGGGGTAGCAGTAGTTTAGAAAACTATGATGAGATTATTTCAATGATTTCTGAGCTTAAAGAAGAAGGTATTATAGAATAAAAGATTATGGCTATACAAATGTTACCCTCAAGTATACTTTTCTATTTTGTTGTTGTACATTTATATGTTAGAATATAAGTTGTCTAGTTTCGAATATGTATGTTAGAATATAAGTTAACTAGTTTCAATAAAAGTAAAATATTTATCTGTTTTATTTCTCCAGGTTAAGTCTTCGAGGTTCTCATAACTATAGATATTGTAAGAGAAAATCACGTAGAGTTTCAAAGTTATAAAGATGTATTACAAAACATATAACATATGTTAAAGATATATATATTTCGAAGGTGCTGAAAATAATTACAAATTAATATTAATCATACAAGTTTACTATATTCAACGATGAATATCCTACAAGAGTATATAGTATATTATTACATATCTGCGTATTTCGAAACCATTGAAAATGGATGATATATTGTAAAATAACGTTAAAATATGAGTTTACTATAGATACGACGAATATCTACATGGGGCAAAATTATATACAGTAAGAAGGCATATGTAGAAATCATTTACAAGGGTAGTAGATATAACGAAAAAGGTTAGAAATCAGTTCAAAATTACATTACGTCTAGAAAAGTAGAAGAATTGGGGTTAGAATTGTTGAATATTTGCATTTTCACCATATATCATAGGTTTAATTTTTTATCTCTAATTTATATAAGGCGTTTTGTATAGATCAGGAGTCTCACGATAATTTATTGTCATATACTGCCTTTGAATATTCTAAAACAGATAAAGCTATCCATGTTAGGAATTTTTAAATATCGAAATTTTTTATTGAATCAGTTAAGTGATGTGAACTTATAAGTGAAGCTGGCTAGCAGAGCTCAGCAGCTACATTAAGGTTTTCCCCAAAACACTCTTCACTGTAAAAGAATAATTTTATTTATCAGACAGTACATTATTTTCATATATTAGTACGACTTCATAATGTCACCCTATAACGTCATCGGGATAAAAGATGATCGTTGATGAGTTTCAGTACATCATAGTTGAGTCTAATTCCTTTTACTTTACATACTGGATGCTTGTATAGTATAATTACTTTCTCAACGCAGGATATATATCGATATTTTTCTAGTTTGATTAAATCCTATAAGTTATATTCATATCACCCTTTTTATTCTGTTAAGATGTTTATAATAATCATTGTGAGCCTGTTATGATTATAATCCGATTGTACCTATTCTTTTCTCTCCGTTTGTATAATATAAAATATATATATATTCCACGTCAGACTGATTAGTATCGTCATATGTACCGATTGTTATATTTCCGTGAATATTTGAGTATTCACCAATACACAGGATAAATTTTTATTTCTAATTTTATATATGGCGTTTTATATACAGCAGCAGTCTCACGATAATTTATACATATATTGTCTTTGAATATTCTAAAACAGACAAAGAACCTTGAACCCTTGTTAGGAATTTTTAAAAATAACGAAATTTTTATTGAATCAGCTAAATAGATAGTATACTTATAAGCGAATCTCTAAATAACGAATGCCTTTAACAGAACTCCTGCATTAATATACATAACGCTTCATCGTGTTTTTCAAAACAAATTTCATTGTAAAAGAATAAGAATAATTTCAATTTTATTTATCAGGCGATATACATTATATTATTTTCATATATTAGTATGCAAAGTTATCGTTTCAATAAAAGTAAAATATTTATCTGACTTATTTCTCTAAGTTAAGTCTTCAGGGTTCTCGTAACTGTAGATATTGCAAGAGGTAACTACCCTGTATTTCAAAGTTATAAAGACGTATTACAAACATATGTCATAGACTTATATTTTGAAGGTATCGAAAATGGTTACAAATTATTATTATTCATAAACGTTTAGTGATGAATACTCTGTGTTCTAGAATACTTGTATAGAGGCTAGGAAGCTTGATTTGAATACTACAATCTTGATCACGTGGTTGGAGTGTACTGATACATCGATTGTGTGCATAGAAGTATAATGAGTACCCGTTATCGTATATTCAAATTAGTTGAATATATGTAGTACAACTTTATAGATTCTAGAAAGTTTCTATCAATATTAGAACGATGAATGTAGACTGATGTGTGTGTTATATAATACCGATTCTCGCATATACGAACTTAGGAGCTAGATGCTGACTCTGCATGACATTAGATGATTATGATAATGATAGATGATCGTGATAAAGAATGTTGTTATTTATATCAGTGACTTTATTACAATTCTTACTAGAATATAATTGTATGATATCATATCATGATATGTACCTACAATTTGATTACCTACAATTTGACTACCTAAATTAGACCTTAGTCTAAGAATAATCATGTGTTTTATCGTTATCTTATGATATAAGGAATGCATTACTTCTATTAATCTTTAGTTTAGCGTAGATATAAATCTCTTTGTATAGCTCGATAAATGATAGTTATAGGGCTGTATTGACTTATATAACATTTCTCTCATATATGAATTTGTATATATCGAGTTAAAGTTAACGAAAGAATACTACATAAATCATTACTCTACGTATTCCGTGATTAAGACTTCAATAGTTGAACGAGTTATTCGTACAATTAAAATTTCATGCGGTTTCAGATGATTCCAATTTTCAGTTTAAAATATTGAGAAGTAATGATTGATTGACCTAGACATCTAATCTAATTCTTTTAATTGTAAATTTTTTCAGAACTACTGTAGTCCTTGTACTGTTGCTTAGTTTTTTCAACTAGCGGTTGCTCGATATTAAAATTCTTTTCTGATAATGTATGTCAATTTAAAATATATTTAAAAGCAAATTTGCTTTGCTACCGCAGTAAATGTAAATGTAAATAATACCCGTTTTAACTTCTATTCTATTCTATTATGGGCTATTTATAATAATATCTGTTTTGTATGTGTTAGTATATCTTCGTTTTCATACTTTGCATCCGTTTACATGATTGCATGCGGTTAAATATATTATTTTATAGTATGTGTACTTACGTGTTTATATGTATGTATTTATATGTATTCATATGGATTACTATGTTTGTATCTGTTTATATGGTTTCATAGTCCTGCTCCTCATGTTTATAGTATGTATGAGTAGTTTGAATATATTTATAGTAGGCAAACGTATGTGTTTATCTGTGATCGTTTAAATGATTTGTATTGATTAATGTCTGTTTATATGCGAATTTATACGCCTTCGTATTCATACTTCATACTGGCTGATAGTAAATGTGGTTGTTCAGACAGTTTTGACTAATAGTATTTGATAGTTCATAACTTAAATAACTCATTGTTAATTCATCGGGGTATTTGATTGTAATCATGGGTGATGCTACCTCGTCTGTGCTTTGTACCGGCAAGTTTGATACATCATCTACGTAGTATGGTTCGTTCGGACCTAAACAAGGAATACTTATTCAGCAACATTCAAAAGGTTTTATTCTTTTAAAACTCCCTTTTTTCAATCTAACGCTTTCAACTATTGTCATTCGGTGTTATTAATGATTCAAATCTCGTAGCAAAACCAGCAGAAGGTCGCAGCAGCTGATGAACAATAATTATAAGCCTTCAATTTTAAAATATATTCTTTCAGTTAATCTAATAACTTTTAAATCTAAAAAGAGAAAAATAGCGGTTAAACGCAAGCCTCGTTATTCGTGTTCAATTTAGAGTGTTTCAGGGATTTATTTGATTATTTAATCTATAATTGCATATGTGATATGTTAATTATATGATATAAATCTGTATATGTATAATTATCCAAATCTAAAATTGCATATGCTATGTTGTATCATTTGAGAAGGATAAATGTTATGACTAATAGATTTATATTTTAGGAATGTCTGTAGTTGAAATGTTATATGCAGATGAGATATAGTAAATGAAATGCTCGATATGAACAGGCACGGTAAAACACGTCTTTGCTAATGATTTTGTTGAGATAATGGATATCATATCTATTAATTTATATGAAAAATGAGATCGGTAAGGTAAAAACATGACGTCTTGATTGTGATGTCAGCTGTCTGTTGTTTTTATTATCACATATTGAAAAGATTAACGTATTTTAAAGTGTGTGAATTTTAAACGTTTATAGTTTTAAATATTAAAAGATTACATCTTCAGACTGTAAACATTGAATTTCATTACGTAATTCAAACATTAATAATAATACTGGGGGTTGAAGTAATCTAATGAGATAAGGATGTAATTGGCCTTCATTCCGAAGAAATATGTAATACTAAACAAGTGACTATATTGAAAGTAATTATATTTGCATTGTTTTGAACTTAATGGTGTTATGATAAGAAATAGTTGACGGCCTTCGGATGAGACAATACATTTTACTCGAGGTTTCTTGTTGGCGTAGAGATAATCCTCATAGATCCAAGTTCTGATAACATAATGTTAATTATGTTACACATTTTAAATGATATGACTAATAGATTTATATTTTAGGAATGTCTGTAGTTCAAAAGTTATATGCATATGAGATATAGAAAATGACATGCTCGATGTGAACAGTCATCCTGATTGAGAATAATATTCTTTACTATAAGATATTGCAAAAGTTAGAGTGTCGACATGTAGTTAAACCTAAAACGGGGGAAAAATAGCGGTTAAATGCGGGCCTTGTTAGTCGTATTCTATTTAGAGTGTTTCAGGAACTTATTCGAATTCATTATCAATATATGTTAATTATTATTATAAAAATATTTATTTTTATTAGTGAAAGTTGTTTATGACGTTAAGATTTAAACAGGTCAAAATGCCATAGAGATAATCCGACAGTTGATTGACAGTAAGCGTTTAGAGGCAGCTTGTATATTTGATTGTATAATGACAACATAAGATTTATTTTGAAATAAATTTATGAGAGAGAGAGAGATGAGATGTCTTTATTATAAAATCGTTATGATCCCTCCCGGACGATTGTATCAATCATAATGTAATATGTAGATTTGATCCGTATACGAGGTAATATTGCACGCTGGACCGTGTATAGGGGGACCTTTTTAATTTCGACCTTTGATAATAACGTTAAGCGTTTTTATTAGAACAAATAAATTTAATTAGGGTAATTAGATTCATGTAATTAATATAAAATGTTTTCAATTTTGTTTAGAGTATACTTATTTAAACATTCTTATGTAAATTGAATGCGTTTATTTAAAAAATTTTCTAGGTTGAGATCTTGGTTGAAATGAAAATGTTATTAAAAATAAATATTAGCTCTTAAGTAAAGAAAATACTAAACTAGTCTGCCGAAAACCAAACACTGCATTGTTTTCAATCATTTAATTCGCGCATGTTAATTAGATTAATTCACGCCTGATTTGAATATTAATTAGATCACGCGTCATTTGCATAAAAAGGAATGAAAATGATTCATAAACGTAGAAGCAGGGTGAGTATTAAGAAATATTTGTTAGATGTGAGCGTAGAAGTATAATCATTTCTAGGATGTCGCAATGTCTTCGTTATAAAATCACTACGATCTCGGACGACTGCATCAATCATAATGTAATATGTAGATTTGATCCGTATACGTGGTAATATCGCACGCTGTACTGTGTATAACGCGAGCGCGGTGAGGTCACGCGCTAGACCGCGAATGACCTTGAAATTGACCAAAAATTCTATCTTGGACCACCATAAGAAATAACATGGGATTTTGGGCTAGAACTGTTGCAGTATATCTACTGAAACAAGCTTGTTGTTACGTCATTCTAATATCTTCTCAATTTTGGGATATAAATTTGTCATTATGTTTTATTAGATAGAAATTTTCAAGAGTTTCTTCAATCTTGTTGATCGGTTCCAAAACCTCAAATTATACTATTCTTTTCGAATTAGTTTATTAAGTTTTTAAGTAGTAGTTTCAACAACTCTTGTATTATTCAAACAATTATTTTAAAAAGTTAATAAAACTATACGTTGTTTTCTTGTAAATTGGAAAATCGCCAAAAAGTTTTATTTTGTTTTTTGATAATTTTAATATTTGTCAAAAATACCTACACCATTCAATATTATTAGAAAATATGCTCTGCAATTGTTGCCTTCCTACTCCTTTAAAGCATTTTCAATGATTTCAAAATAATCAGTAACGGGGGTGTATCAAAAAATGTTAAAAAAGGAATTTTTCTTGTCGGGATATTTCTTCAAGCCCGGTTTGTGAACGTAAAATGTCATTAGGAATATTTTTTCTTAATAAGATTTTTCTATATTTTAACAAATAAGGTCATCTCGATTTAAACACCTATTGTCACTTGTAAACTTTGACATGGCGTATTTCAAGTATTTTTGGAAGCAGAAGTGATTGAACAACAAAGTTTTTTCCTTTAAACAAAGAATATTAAAATGTTTTCCCATATGGATCGAACTTTATGACACACACTGTATAGTTGACCACCTGCAAAATCTGCCGTTTCTCTTCATAATCATCAATTTTCTTAATTTGTAAGAGAATCCTTTAAAATAAGATATTTTGTTAATTTTGTTTGCTGTAAAGATTTGTTTATAAAAATATTATATTTGATAAAAACATTTGCTTCGTATTGTATATTTCTTTATACAGAGATTTGCCGAAAAACATTGATTTTAATGTTTGAGTATCTTAAAAACGAATGTTTTCCTGAATCGTTGTGTAGAAACGTTACTGTTCATAACTCTCAATAAATCAATAATTTTATAAAATCACCAAGCATTAGCTGTTGTTAAATTGGGTCCACTTCACGAATTTTGTCCCAAATCTAAGATTTATGCATTAAAAATAAATTCTTATTACTGTAATAAGTCCTAATTTCGTAATAATTTGCAAGAATTTTTAAATAAGAGTACAGTTTTAATATAATATAATCATTCTTTCCATTTAAAAAGATGTAATTATATTTACTAAGAAATACAGACAGAAACGTGATACCTTAGATAAGGAAATGACGCGTTTTTAAACGGGCTTCAGCAAAACAAATCACGAATATAAACTAAAAATATGCTAGGCAGTGTTGCCGCGAATTCGGAGGCAAAAACATCCTTTGAATGCTTTTATACATGCGGAGGTAAACACAACCGCGTGGCGTATACATGTATATCTCGCAGCGACTCCGCGGCAATCGCTGGAACTAAAATGTATATAAGTATACGTAAATAGGTCCCGTTTGACTCCGGCTGAAAATAGGTGGAAAATGATCCTGGAGGTGTCCTGATGCCGAATAACATGGTTAGCGCGTTCGACTCCTATACCGACGAGTTGCCTCCGGATTTTGAGTCCGACTCGAACGCTATATACAGCGTTCGGAGGTGTATAAGTACTAAAAGCATATATATATATATATATATATATATATATATATATATATATATATATATATATATATATATATATATACACATACATATATATATATATATATATAATATATATATATATATATATATATATTTACGGCCACTTATCAAAGTGAGGACATATCATGAACCATAGTTAATGAGGACCACCCTTATAAATGGTCACAGCTTTGCAAATTTTTTTGTCATCACTTGTTTACTTGTTCTAGTTATGTATCTCGCAAATATACACAGATTTCTTTGAATTTAAAAAAGTTTTATTTGCTGTGTATAATAATACCAAGTGAGGCTACACTATACTACTGACGACGTGAGGACCATATAATTAGATACGATTTAATCGCAAAGTGAGCCCCAATATCAAATTATACACAGGTTTTAAGTATAACATGAGGACCGGCGCTGTTGCCATCATTTGCTTTCATTATCATCAGCAAAAAGGCATGCTATTCTATTATTGGAATTTGTTAGTTGGTCGGTCGTCAGTATAAAACTAATTTGATGTGGCGGAGACGGGTATGCTTCCGTAGCCATTTTAACAAACCCGTTTTTGAAAACATCTCGAGAACGGTTGGTTCTACGAAAAAAAATATAACAGACTTTTTTGTAGAAAAATAAATTATCTATCTTTTTTATTAAAACAATTTTTTAATTGCTTGCAAATTAATGTTTTAAGAGTTATTACACAGCAAAGTTTTCACTTTTTAGTTTTGCTAAATAATTCGCAAACGGCTAACATCTCACTGAAACAGGAAAACATTGCAGTGTAATAACTCTTAAAATATTAATTTAACAAAAAAATTGTTTAAATAAAATAGATAGATAATTAATTTTTCTATAAAAAATGTCTGTTCTGTTTTCTTCGTAAGACTATTTCTCCAGACTATTTGGATTATTTACTGGCTCCCTAACTTAACTATTTCCTGTTGGCTGTTCCATTGCCTTCTAGAATGTTTAAACGAATGCTTGACCGCTTAGATCAATTAAATTTAGACGAAAAATTAGATTTAACTATTGATTAAGATTCTGGTGTTTCTCATCATTTTAATGGTAATTGTGCTAGTAATATTAACAGCCTGCTATTAGTGGGACAGATTAGTGAATTGATAGCTAAGTACCACATACTTTACTTTAAAATCTAAATGTATTACTCCTAATAATTAATTATTATTAATAGTTAGATTAGTTTCACTAATAATTATAGATGTAAATCTGTATAATATGTTAATTATTCTGAAAATGCTAGTAAAATCAGTAAATATTGTCGCCTAATTTAAAATGCTGAGTTTGTTCCATCTCATTTTTAATTAAATTTAAAAATTTGTCTGTAATTTCCTTACGGTACGTGTTAAAAAGAATATATGTATTTATCTTCCTACCTAAACCGATCTTGGCTTGTAGCAAAGAAAAGTGGTTATTCTATATTTAGGGTATTTATTAGGCCAAAAAGAATGCATATAAAATCTATATTTCCGTGTAAAAAGATATAAGATTAATATCGCTCTTGGTATTTTTAATATTTAATTCTAGTTATTTTTTAAATGCTTGTAATGAACCGTATGTGAATCTGCCATTTAAATTTAACCAACCAATAATTATTGTGAATGACTTTTCAGCATTAACTGTGCCGTCTATGAACTCAAATCTTACTAATCCTCCAGCTGACATATAGGTATAAATCATTAGGCCTTGAGGAAACTTAACATTAGGTTTCAAGCAGTATTTATGGAATGCTTCTTGTTTAGCTCTGATTACTCTTTTGCGAGAGTAAAACTAGAACAAAACTGCTTAATGTTAAGTTTCCTCAAGACATAATGATTTGAGGCTGTATGTTATCTAGAGGATTAAGAAGATTTTAGTTCATAAACAGCATAGTTAACGCTGACAAGTATCTGCAAAACGACGAGTAGCATGGGCTAAAACTAAGTTGTCCTGGGCAGAAATGCTGGTCTAAGGTCATATTCATCAACTAGTTAAAGTCTGGTGTATCCGTTAGTTACTCTCGCAAAAGATTGATCAGAGCTAAACACGAAGCATTCCATAAAGACTGCTTGAAACGTACCGTTAATTCTCCTTTTAAGGCGTAATGATTAGTACCAAGAACTTATAAATAAAGGAAATTAGGATATCAAAAAAGGCGAAACACCTTGTGCATATTGGGTTAGATTCAAAAATTCAGTAGTGCAGGTACTCTTCTAAAATTAACTTGCCAATACGAATTTTTCAGCCGACTGCTATCAAGAATATCGATAATATCGCCTGATGGATTTTGCCGAAGAGATGCTAAGATAAAGGATGACTATACCACGATCGCGTCCGGTTCTCAACGAATTTTTCTTAGCTACTTCATGGCAATAGGGGACCATAAAAAGTTACGCCAGAAAGTTCCTTGAGCAAATTTACTGGTGCAAATTGCTGATCCGTGTATGACATATCTCCTTTCTTCGATAACACAGAAAGAAGGCGAAGTACGAAAAAAATTCGAACACTTTTGGTAGGGCTTTAAATAAGCTTTATCTTACCTAACCTCCTTTATCTCGATAACCCTAATGGTTTCCGAGAAAAACGACAAAACCGGTAGGGGGCGTGGTTTATCCTCATTATTTCTTCGAGCTCACCACCTATAGGTGTTGACTTTTAAGGAGTTGTTTAATAACCCACAAGGAAACCGTATGCAAAAATCCATGGACTTACCTCAACTTTCCGCTATTTTTTCTAAATTGATTAGACTAATTATAGCAGTCCAACATAAAGCTTTGTATGCAACTCGTACCTTAATCTATCTATCTGAGAAATCGCCAACATAAAGTTTGACAAAGTGGTAGTATCGATTGGCTTTATGGTAAGGTCATTTCAACCGAGGATATTTTATTTAACTACAATAGAATTGGTATAGGCACAAGTGAAACATGTAGTTGCTAATAATACAACATATACATACACTTGCTGATCTAAAAGAGCTTCTATCAAGGAATTTCTACCGTCACAAATATCATAAATTTAGGATCGAAAAGTTCCAGCAAAGAATTAACAAACGCATCTGACATACGGATGTTGATACGAGGGATGCTCTGTTAATAGTTAGTAGCAGGCCATGGAAGCTCAATTGGCTAGAAACAATTGCAACAATTGAATGTCGCATTAGTTGGCATTCGTTACCCACAATTGTCAAACGTTTCGATTTCTTGTGAAACGTAGTTAATTTTGTAAGGTAAGTAGTTGTGCATTTTTAATTCAGTTAAGATGAGCATTCCGCGAACTGCCTTTAGAGCTATGATTTTCTACGACTATAAAAGACAGTTAGGATACCAGCAAAGCCATGAAAATTTGATAGCAGATTTTGGCGTTGCTGCCCCTCGATTATCCGCTGTTAGTCATTGGTTCCGCGAATTTCGACGAGGGCGAGAACGGCTAGAAGACGAAGCAAGACCTGCAGAAGCTGCCTGTTCAGAAAATGTTGATCGTGTGGCAAGCTTGATTCATTCCAATCGAAATATTACTTATAGGGAGATTCAGTAGGAAGTGAAGATTGAATCCTCGGCGGTGAATACCATTTGGCATAAACATCTTGAAGTAAGAAAGCCAGCAAGCCGTTGGATATCGCATTTGCTCTCAGAAAGTCAAAAACAGGCTCGAATAGACTGGTGTAAATTTATGTTGCAAAAATTTGACGGAGGAGCTTCCAGGCAAGTGGCATACATTGTAACTAGTGACGAATCTTGGGTATACAGTTACGACCCTGAAACTAAACAGCAGTCTAGTGTTTGGGTATTCGAAGATGAAGACTTGCCCACAAAAGTAATTCGTGGCAGAAGCTTCAAGAGAAAATGATTGCTGTTTTTTCCGCCGATGTGGTCCTGTTGCTGTTATTCCACTTAAAGATCGCAGAACTGTTAATTCTGAATGGTACTGCGAAGTGGCTTTACCACAGATGTTTGCAAAATTACAGGCAGGTCGACAAAGGACGGGTTTGCGTAACATCTTAGTCCATCATGACAACGCATCCTCCCACACTGCTGCCAGAACATTGGATTTTTTGAAAGATACGGAAGTTCAATTGGTAACTCATCCGCCGTATAGCCCAGATCTAGCGCCGTGCGACTTTTTTTTGTTTCCAACTGTTAAATAAATGATGCGAAGTAAAAGATTTTCCAACGCAGATGCAGCAGTTACAGAATTTCAAAGAATTTTTGAGGACCTTTCAGAAAATGAATCTTCCGAATGTTTTAAAAAGTGGTTTCAAATAATGCACAAGTGTATTAGTCTGAATGGAGATTATTTTGAAAAACAATAAAGATTGTTTGTTAAAAAATGCAACGGTCTTTTTGCTAATAACAATTTTCAGCGCAACCCTCGCATTGTACCAATATAAAATACTTTTTAATGTTTTTAATGATAGTGTTGCATTATGTCATCAGTCATATTTATAAATTGTTCACAACATAATAATAAAATAATAAATAAGTACCTACTAAATAAACTATATTTAAAAATATATATGTATAAATATATATAAAATTTTGTATTTCTTAATTTTCTCATTGAATTCATAATCAGCAACCCCAAAAACCCTTCAACATGAATTTCGCTCAAGTTGATGTAAAACTTCCCGAGTTATTAAATTGGGAGTGTAAAATGGGGGTTTCAACCCCCCGAGGGGGCGTGTCCCCATTTTAAACAGATTACATTTTATATTGGTCCAGTACTGAAGGCATTACAAAAGATTTCAAGTCGCTATCTTTAGATAGTAAAAACTAAGAACGTAATGCAAAAATTTACTCTACTACTAGGGCAGAGAGAAAGGATTACATAATAAGGTAACCAAAATGGTGTATTACTTTGCAAAATCACATATTAAACACTTTTTGACTCTTTGAGCTTTTCTCTAAAATCAATAGAAACGGCGTAAATCGCATTCTCAATCTCAAATGCCGTTATTTTAGGACCGCCATTTTGGTGTCCGCCACTTTGAATTTTTCAATTTTCTCATTGGATTCATAATCAGCGACTCCAAGAACCCTCCCAACATAAATTTCACTCAATTTGGTACATATAACATTTTATATTGGTCCAGTACTGAAGGCATTACAAAAGATTTCAAGTCTCTATCTTTAGATAGTAAAAAATAAGAACTTAATGCAAAAATTGACTCTACTACTAGGGCAGAGAGAAAGGATTACATAATAAGGTAACCAAAATGGTGTATTACTTTGCAAAATCACATTTTAAACACTTTTTGACTCTTTGAGCTTTTCTCTAAAATTAATAGAAACGGCGTAAATCGCATTCTCAATCTCAAATGCCGTTATTTTAGGACCGCCATTTTGGTGTCCGCCACTTTGAATTTTTCAATTTTCTCATTGGATTCATAATCAGCGACTCCAAGAACCCTCCCAACATAAATTTCACTCAATTTGGTTGCGTTATTAAATTAGGGGTACAAAATGGGGATTTCAACCCCCCGAGGGGGCGTGCCCCCATTTTAAACATATAACATTTTATATTGGTCCAATACTGAAGGCATTACAAAAGATTTCAAGTCTATAAGACTATAAAGTTGGGAACGACCTCATCATCCATCATCACATAGTGAATAATAAATATAATTGATATTCTAAATCTGTTCTAATAAATTATTCTTATTGTTAGTTTTATTAAATATTAATTTAAAAAGAGACGTTTTGATTGTAATATTTGGTACTTATAGTTATCAATTTTTATAAGCCTGCCTTGAGAAGTAAGAATTAAATTCATTGCGAGCTTTTATAATACAATGAAAGTTGAGAACATTTAGTAGTTGTGTAGGAAAGCCCTCATCTGATCGTCACCCGGTGATCAGTTTGAGGTTACAACTTATAACAGAATTCCACTTAATATACTATTTTGGGTTACCTACCGTTATTTATTTGTTCATAATGATTACTATTTCCATTTAAAGATTAAATCTGAAATGAAATTTTTTTTCAATGAATTTAATAAATGACTTATTTAATTATTGGGTGTATTAAATGCAGAAAAATAGTCTGCAGAGTATGTTGCGTCTAACTTTTCTTTCTAAAAGCAATAATACAAACAAACTTGCCAGCCTCGGTGTGGTCATAACCACAACGGTCTCCGTGACCATAACGGCCAACAGCCACAACGGCCAATTTGACCATATCGCCCAACTCGAAACTTGACCATAACGGCCACCATGACCACAACGGCCAACTAGAAACTCCACCCCATCCGCCATTTTGACCACAACGGCCACCGACGCTTATGTATTGGCGTCGCTGGTGACGATGACCACAACGGCCAAAATGACCACAACGGCCAACTAGAGTGAGTGACCACAACGGCCAAAATGACCACAACGGCCAACTATGGAGCGTGACCACAACAGCCAAAATGACCATAACCGCCAACTGTGGCGAGTGACCACAACGGCCAAAATGACCACAACGGCCAACTAGGGTGAGTGATCACAACGGCCAAAATGACCACAACGGCCAACTATGGAGCGTAACCACAACAGCCAAAATGACCATAACGGCCCACTGTGGCGAGTGACCACAACGGCCAACTGTTTTTCATACTGTTACTTTGGTTTAGTTAAAGCTCATTTCTCTCTTTTAACTTAGCCTGTATTTCAATAAGGTACGTCCAGAATTTAACAGCGAGGTCTGATGTCAAAGTAGCGCCGATTTAACGTGACTTACCTATATTGAAAAATGCTTTTTCTATATATGTTACAACTGCAGCCCTATGCAGTTGACATTTTTCTTTCTTATTTTCTCGGCAAGTATCCCAGGCAGATTAAATTCTGAAAATTTGATACAGGTACACTATAACTATTTACAGAATCATGATACTTTAGTTCACAGGGTAGTTTATCTTTAACGACAAAAGAAGTTTTTTTTCTATTACTTGTTTACCTACAGCAATCTTTTCATTTTGGGGACGTTTAAAAAAGTACGAAATAGAACTATAAAACAACACGTTTGACGTTTTATTTATAGATTTCCATTGCATTGAATTTGAAGTACGTAATTAGCTGTTTTTATCAGTTTTAAAATTTAAACTAAATGTAAATCTTCTCCTAAAAAATAAACACGATATCTACGAATCTGCCCAGTACTTAATAAAATCAATCTAGGGAGCAGCATGGGACGTAACCCCAGAAACAAACCGCAATAATCCAAAACAGTATTGCTCCATACGTATCCGAGAAAAAATACAAGAAAACGAGCTCTTAGAAAGTAATGACAGATTACTTACTCGCGTACCGGGCGATAAAACGTAGTTTAATAGGGCCGTCAAAGAGTTTAAGAAATTATTAGATGAGCAGAGAAATCAAGATTTCCAGAACTATTTCCACTGCCTAACATCAACTAAAGCAACTGGCTGCATTATAGAACGTCATAAATATCGTGTTTACGCCTCTCTTACCATTGAAGAAGAAAAATTCATACGGGACTTCCTTCAAGCGCGAAGTAAGGTCATCGAAACTGAAATAAATTCGAAGAAGTCCCCAGGTTTCGACGTAATAACTGGAAAACTCCTAAAGGAACTTTCATATGAGGGATTTCGCATGATAACTGTAATCTATAAAGGGATATTAAGGACGGGATACTTCTCTGGCCAATGGAAGGTGGCCCAAATAGCAATGGTCCCAAAACCGGAGAAACCGCCATCAGATGTGCCCTCATACAGACCTATTAGTCGTTACCCGTCAATGGTTTGTAAAAAATTGTTCGCCATGCGAATGTCACCGCTAATTGGCGAAAATCAGCGAAATCCCAACTAACAGTTTGGATTTCGTCGACAATACGCTACAATCGAACAAGTACTTGCATCAAAAATCAGGTTTGACCTGGAGACCAAAACATTCTGTTCAGCGGTATTCATAGACACAAGCCAAGCATTTGACAGGGCGTGGTATGTATCAATTATTTTTTGACCATGTAAGACGTCTGTCTAGGTGGAACCCTAGATATTTGACCTAATCTTCTTGAGTAGTGAGTTTCCGTTAAGGTGAACTAGAGGGCAAGTAGTTTTTTTAGTAGTATAAGTGGCCTGTGTTGGTTTTTGTATATTTGCTTTAATGCGTCGTGTTCCATCATCTTTCAAAAAGGCTTAGGTGGTTTGTAAGTTTCTGAAAACTATATCTGCATTAGTATGGGAAGCCAGTATTGCCATGTAGTCCAAGAAGGTTGCTATTGTCGTGTTTCTAGTTGAAGATTAGGTATAATGTCGGACCAGTCGCGCGACACCAGATGTTGTGGATAGAAGGGCTGAAGTGGAGTCTGAATATTTCACGAAAAAGTATTTTTTAGTGAGGTATGACGTGAGGATTTGAAAGAAGGTATACGGTAAATGTCACTTGAGGTTGTAGAGTAGATCTACATACGGCCCTGTCAAATGCTTGGCTTGTGTCTATGAATACCGCTGAACAGAATGTTTTGGTCTCCAGGTCAAACCTGATTTTTGATGCAAGTATATGTACTTGTTCGATTGTAGCGTATTGTCGACGAAATCCAAACTGTTAGTTGGGCTTTCGCTGATTTTCGTCAATTAGCGGCGACATTCGCATGGCGAACAATTTTTTACAAACCATTGACGGGTAACGACTAATAGGTCTGTATGAGGCCACATCTGATGGCGGTTTCTCCAGTTTTGGGACCATTGCTATTTGGGGCACCATCCATTGGCCAGAGAAGTATCCCGTCCTTAATATTCCTTTATAGATTACAGTTATCTTGCGAAATCTTCAAATTCAATGCAATGGAAATATATAAATAAAACATCAAACGTGTTGTTTTATAGTTCTATTTCGTACTTTTTTAAACGTCCCCAAAATGAAAAGATTGCTGTAGGTAAACAAGTAATAGAAAAAAAACTTCTTTTGACGTTAAAGATAAACTACCCTGTGAACTAAAGTATCATGATTCTGTAAATAGTTATAGTGTACCTGTATCAAATTTTCAGAATTTAATCTGCCTGGGATACTTGCCGAGAAACTAAGAAAGAAAAATGTCGTCAACTGCATAGGGCAGCAGTTGTATATAGAGAAAGCATTTTTCAATATATCGTTCAGTAACCTGAAATGGGGTATGAGGTATCAGTTGCATGAAATGGGGTAGTAGACTTTTTTTATATTGTATGTGATAGTACCAAGATGCCAAATCCAATTTTTCGACCTCCGCGACCTTCCGGATCACCGCCAAAAAGAGGTAAAACCGCCGAAATTTTGCACTTTTTTTAGGTTTGGCCAATTTTGACCATGAAGGAGCACTTTTTCAAAGAAGACAATTCTATTCATTTCAAAAGTACATTAAGTTTGTTACAATCTAAGACCAAAATGATTACTATAGGGCTAATAGTTTCCGAGATATAGCTCCTCAGAGTTCATCGAAAAAGCGGTAAGACCCCCGAAAATATGCTTTTTTTTAGATTTGGCCAATTTTGACTATGAAGGAACACTTTTCCAAAAAAGATAATTATATTCATTTTGAAAGCACATTAAATTTGCTACAATTTAAGACCAAAATGGTTACTTAAGGTCTAATAGTTTCCGAAATATCGCTCCTCAGAATTAGTCTAAATTTACACCCATGCTATTTTTCAAGTATTAACCTATAGAACTGAGTTCAAAGGTTCAAAATAAGAATAGAATAGAATTGAATAGAATAGAAAACCTTTAGTCTTATTCAAACAAATTCATTTTTTACATTGTAATCTTAAAAATAATCCCTCGTAAATGGTTCATGTTGTCAAGTGGGTATTACCAGAAATATGAAAAGGCGACAGGGAAAACGCGTTTCAATTTTGTCTAAACCCCTTGGAAGGTCCAGGTACAAGATACTCTTCAGCCTCTGTGTCCATGTTCTTTTGTTCTTCTTCAGCCTGGTCAATTCATTTTAAGAGTACATTAAATTTGCTACAATTTAAGACCAAAATGGTTACTAATGGTCTAATAGTTTTCGAGATATCGCACCCCAAAGTTGGTCAAAACTTCAACCCATGCTATTTTTCAAGTATTAACTTATAGAATTGGCATCAAACCTTTAATAATACCTCTCAAATAGTTCAATAATGTATAAATTTAGTATATGAAACATTCGGTTCGGGTTACATTAACATGCAAACGCATTTTGCGACTGGTTGCTGCATCACCCTCCATTCCCTAATACGAAAGTCGTCATGTCTATAAGCAGTGGACTTGTTGGAGTGGAAGAGGTCAACTGTCACATGGCTAGAGATATGGGTAAGGAAGCGATGTTGAAGGTTGTAGGGGAAAACTACGAAAATTTCAAATTCAAAAGGAAGAATAAAGTGGTATCACTTTCTTCTGTGAATACTGTGACTGTTGGCAAGAGACAGGTGACGGTTGACCCCCTAACACTGTGTCACAGCCGGATGAAGAACTGAAGAACTTCACACACGAGCTTTCACCATATCCTCTGTCCCTACTAACACAGTAACATCTACTTTCAGAAGTGCGGAAGAGGTAAAATACCAGATGTCCTCTATTCAACCACCTCGATATCTTCTTACCGTCACCTCAAGCCCTTCACCCATGCCTTTAGTGGATGTGATTCTACGTCATGCTTCTTTGGTCAGGGATAAAACAAGTTGTTATCAATTGTTAACAATGGGGGTGGGTTCTTACAGCTCACGGCCTTTATGATATCGAGGGATGCGGCCCCTTCCCACCTCATGCAAATGATCTCCTGCAACTGCAAGAAAGGATGTGACAATGCATGCTGTTGCAGAAAAGCAGGCTTGAAGTGCTCTATTGTATGTAGCCAATGTAGTGAACAGTCCTGCGAGAATCGGCCAGATATCATCGTTGACATGGATACTGCCAAGCTCGATGACCTACTACATGACGATGAGCTAGATGGACTGCTTGTATATCCTAACAGCCCTCCAGATAAGGAAATTGACCAGGCTGAAGAAGTACAGGAGAACATGGACACAGAGGCTGAAGAGTATCTTGAACCTGGACCTTCCAAGAGGTTTAAACCAAATTGAAAGGCGTTTTCCCTGTCGCCTTTTCATATTTCTGGTAATACCCACTCGACAACATGAGCCATTTACGAGGGATTATTTTTAAGATTCCATTGTAAAAAATGATTTTGTTTGAATAAGACTAAAGATTTTCTATTCTATTCAATTTTATTCTATTCTTATTTTGAACCTTTGAACTCAATTCTATAGGTTAATACTTGAAAAATAGCATGGGTGTAAATTTCAACCAATTCTGAGGAGCGATATTTCGGAAACTATTAGACCTTAAGGAACCATTTTAGTCTTAAATTGTAGCAAATTTAATGTGCTTTCAAAATGAATACAATTGTCTTTTTCGGAAAAGTGTTCCTTCATGGTCAAAATTGGCCAAATCTAAAAAAAGTGCTTTTTTTCTTCGGTTTTACCTCTTTTTGGCGGTGATCCGGAAGGTCGCGGAGGTCGAAAAATTGGATTTGGCATCTCGGTACTATCACATACAATATAAAAAAAGAAATCTACTACCCCATTTCATGCAAGGTAAAATGTACTAGTTTACTGGGCTAATAGGTAAGTCACGTTAAATCGGCGCTACTTTGACATCAGACCTCGCTGTTAAATTCTGGACGTACCTTATTGAAATACAGGCTAAGTTAAAAGAGAGAAATGAGCTTTAACAAAACCAAAATAACAGTATGAAAAAAGTTGGCCGTTGTGGTCGCTCGCCATAGTTGGCCGTTATGGTCATTTTGGCTGTTGTGGTCACACTCCATAGTTGGCCGTTGTGGTCACTCACCCTAGTTGGCCGTTGTGGTCATTTTGGCCGTGTGGCCACTCGCCACAGTTGGCCGTTATGGTCATTTTGGCTGTTGTGGTCACGCTCCATAGTTGGCCGTTGTGGTCACTCACTCTAGTTGGCCGTTGTGGTCATCGTCACCAGCGACGCCAATACATAAGCGTCGGTGGACGTTGTGGTCAAAACGGCGGATGGGGTGGAGTTTCTAGTTGGCCGTTGTGGTCATGGTGGCCGTTATGGTCAAGTTTCGAGTTGGGCGATATGGTCAAATTGGTCGTTGTGGCTGTTGGCCGTTATGGTCACGGAGACCGTTGTGGTTATGACCACAACGGCCAAAATAGCGATTGGCCGTTGTGGCCAGGCCCCGCAGATTCGATCCCCGGCTGAGCTGGTAATGTTTAATAGCGGAGAAAAATTAAAAACATGCCTTCTTCTCGGATAGGAAGTAAAACTGTAGGTCCCGTGTCAATGCGATGTTTGGCACGTTAAAAATCCCTACTTGGGGTGGAATTCCCTGAGGGAGTAAAGTGTTTCCTTGACAACAACAACAAGTAAACAACAAAAAAAAGTAATCGCGGTACATGTTAGGATTTATTATCCTGAAACTATGTGATTTTGGCAATTGTCCGAATGACATGTAACGAAATTTTGAATTTTTGCGATTAAGTCCTTTAGACGTGCAAAAAATAGCGTATATACCACTGGACTAAAAGTGTTTTTTAAGTGTTAATTAATAATTTAAAAAATGCATTTTAGTCCCTGAATATATAATATACATTATGTCCGCTCGGGTGATTATGACATGATTATGACCTATTTTGCGGACTGTTTCTAGAGCGTAAATCGCTAAATTAGAGCACCCCCTTTTACTACTCTTGTTTACGACGTCTCCATAGTAATAAGAATAATTATTTATTTATTTATTTATTTAAATCCAAACAGGCAAATCTGCCTAATTACATGAATTCAGTACAATGTGTTAGGATACATATATACAGATCAATTCAATACATTATTATTATATAATATGTTATAGACACACCAAGGGCTCAACCAGATTAAGATGATTCATTCATTCATTTTATAATAGTCGATCACACTGCATCTAAATTTAACATATGTAATATGAAAAATGTCAATTCTTAAATGCAAATGTACATAATTAAGTAATTTTAACATTTTAATCAACGGTTTACTATGGGTTATTACTTTAAAAGGTATATGAAATAAGCTAGTTGTTCTGACACTTCTTCTGGGTACTTTCAAAGGACACATTGCTAAAAGTTCGTTACAGTCGATGGCATTATTGACAATCTTAAATCCAAAGGACAGCATAGAACACTCGCGTCTGTCATGTAGTGACGGTAAATTGAAATTATTCCGTAAGTCCACTGTTCTTATTGTTCTGTAGTCAGGGTAATCACCAAACTTTTTAAAGTATAGGAAGCGTAGGAATCTATTTTGAATTTTTTTTTTATTATTATAGACCAATTATAGACCATAGCACCTACCTACTTGAAGTTTAGGACTTTTTAAATTATTTTTATTTTAAATTAAACTTAATTTAATCTTAGACCGCACATTTAAAGTACGCATTTCGGGCTTAATTAGTGTTTTAGAGCTCTTTATCGTCTTAGCGCCTTCGGTTTTCGCTTCAGGCGCTAACTGACTGCACGGGCTGTAAGACACTCAATTAAGCCCTTAATATACTATTAAAGACTAGAAAAAGCCTAATCTTGATTAGGCGAAATGTCATTCGAAAAAAAATTATTTTATTCTTAATTAATACAAAAAAATAAAAAGGCTGCAAGTCCTCGAAGATTTATTAATCTCTTTTACAATGTATTTTAGTTTTATTGCCTAATTACAAATAATCAGACGTCGATG
Organism: Agrypnus murinus; assembly: GCA_929113105.1. Classification (NCBI taxonomy): domain Eukaryota; kingdom Metazoa; phylum Arthropoda; class Insecta; order Coleoptera; family Elateridae; genus Agrypnus; species Agrypnus murinus. The sequence continues at coordinate 110,097,207 of OV816027.1, read as the reverse complement.
AAATTAAATCTAAAAATTTCCCTATCGAAATTTTGTAACAGCACAATAATACAACTTTTCTAAACCGATTTCCGCTCGTAAGAAATAAAATCGGCTATTTAGGGTATTTCCGTTCTCTTCTGTAATAGAATTAAAATCAATATTGTATAACTTTCATTTCCATCGTTGCCACTTGTTCGGATCTCACTTTGCGCATCATTCATACAAGCTTCACACAAGAAATTATACGTCTGAAAAATATACATCTGGCGCAGCGACTCCAGGCGTCAACTCCTTGAACTAATCTGTATAATTCTAGCCGTTTTGGCAACATCTGAGGTCCAGCCCATTTTTTCAGTATCGCCAACTTATACCTTCGAAAAGCTCTACACGAAATATTATCGAATTTCAAAGTGAGGTCCGTATATTTGTCCTCACTTTGTTTGTGGACCTCACTTGAAACGTGAACTTTGTTCATACGGACCTCACTTTATACACTGGCCGTAAATATATACATAAATACATATATATATATATATATATATATATATATATATATATATATATATATATATATATATATATATATATATATATATATATATATATTAATGAAGACATAATTGGAATTAAGAAAAATTATTATCTCTGACCAGGATTCGAACCCGGGCTTTCTGCTATCCGGGCAGATGCTCTACCGCTGAGCTATCGGAGATCGATTACTGGTGAAGTAATAATTCTTCATATAAGTTATAATAATGTGTATACACATAAGAGAGTACTAATTATATTTTGCTATGTTAAAGTAGGCTATCGCTGATTAGCGACAATTTAACCCACAATCACAGCTAAATTAGATTTTTGAATTATTACCATAAGGCATATAATATTAATAGTTTAATGATTTAGAAATATCGTGTTTTAGCACCAAGATTAATGTATATTAATGAAGACATAATTAGAAATTATGAAAAAGTATTATCTCTGACCAGGATTCGAACCCGAGCTTTCTGCTATCCGGGCAGATGCTCTACCGCTGAGCTATCGGAGATCGATTACTGGTGAAGTAATAATTCTTCATATAAGTTATAATAATGTGTAAACACATAAGAGAGTACTAATTATATTTTGCTATGTTAAAGTAGGCTATCGCTGATTAGCGACAATTTAACCCACAATCACATGGTAGACATTCGAAAACACTCGATAGTCAAATTAATAAGCAGGTGGGAGGGGCGTTACGGTGCTGAAGCAATGATCTCAAAGCCAAATTTTAAATCTAGCACCATTTTCGCGGAGGATTTGGTAGCGATCGAACTGAATAAAACGGAAGTTTACTTCAACAAACCCATATATGTAGGTATGTGTATATTAGACATATCAAAATTGAAACTTTACGACTTCCATTACTCATACATGAGAAGGCGTTTCGGTGACAAGGCACGCGTTTGTTACACCGACACAGATTCCCTAGTATACGTCGTGGAAACGACTAATCTGTATGAAGTAATCAAACAAGACGCTCATGAACATTTTGACACCAGCGACTACCCCGACGATAACATCTACGGCATCCCGCGAGTTAATAAAAAAGTTTTAGGGTTGATGAAAGATGAGAATGCCGGTAAGGTGATGAGGCATTTCGTCGGCCTTCGATCAAAAATGTACTCTTCTAAAAATTTTAGAGACGAAGGCGAAGAGATGCTGGATCAGCATAAAATGGCGCAGACCGGTAAAAGCGAGATGGAAATTCGACAAGCGCTTGAAAACCGAAGAACTGTTAAGAAGGCGAAGGGTGTTAAGAAACATATAGTAAAAAACATCATCACATTTGATGACTATGTGAGTTGTTTATCAGATGGCAAAGAAACATCTGTACAGCAAAAATTATTCCGCTCAGATAAACACCGAGTTTCTCTCAGACTAAAATAGCGCTCAGTCCTCACGACGATAAGCGCTATATTATACCGGGCTCGCATGACACACTACCGTGGGGGCACTATAGCATACCTCAAAATAGTTGTATGTAATAGTAGTACATATTTAATTTAATTTGATTATATGATAGTGATAAGATTATATATAATGATTTAGAAATATCGTGTTTTAGCACCAAGATTAATGTATATTAATGAAGACATAATTGGAATTATGAAAAATTATTATCTCTGACCAGGATTCGAACCCGGGCTTTCTGCTATCCGGGCAGATGCTCTACCGCTGAGCTATCGGAGATCGATTACTGGTGAAGTAATAATTCTTCATATAAGCTATAATAATGTGTAAACACATAAGAGAGTACTAATTATATTTTGCTATGTTAAAGTAGGCTATCGCTGATTAGCGACAATTTAACCCACAATCACAGCTAAATTAGATTTTTGAATTATTACCATAAGGCATATAATATTAATAGTTTAATGATTTAGAAATATCAGCGATAGCCTACTTTAACATAGCAAAATATAATTAGTACTCTCTTATGTGTTTACACATTATTATAACTTATATGAAGAATTATTACTTCACCAGTAATCGATCTCCGATAGCTCAGCGGTAGAGCATCTGCCCGGATAGCAGAAAGCCCGGGTTCGAATCCTGGTCAGAGATAATAATTTTTCATTTTTAATAATTAGTCATAGGGAAAGACCCCCTTCCTAGTGAGAATTTTGAATCTTGCGTCATCTAAGTCCGGGAATTGCGATTTTAAATTTGGATATATGTCTAAGTATGATGCTAAAGTTTCTAGTCCGCTAGCCAAAAATCTAAAAGAGTCTATGAATCTAAATTTAACCAAATTCTGTTCTATATTCTTGGTGAATGAAATGTATCTTTCTTTATTGATAGGAAGGAGATCTACTCGTCCGTCAAAGTCTGAAGCTAGGTTCTTAATAATAAAATGGCTATCATACCCGCTTAAGTTATGAAAAACTACGGGTACGACATGACTGTCCTTGTAGTTGATGTTACAATTATCATGGGCAGATCCGCGATAAATACCAGTAAGATGACAATGGTCTCGTACTTTGATGGTATCTACAGCAAATGGTTCCAGACATATGTGACAATGCGTAGCGGCACGGAATTCAGCGTCTTGCTTAGGTGATAGGGTGTCCATAGGCAGAGGGCAAAGAAACACTGTTTCAACGTCCTCAGCAAACTGCTGTATCTCCCGAGCGAACCATTCCTGACAGTCCTCACCACGATAAGCCCGGTAAAAGGACAAGGTATCATCATAGGAGCATTTGACATAGTATGCTATGCTATGGGGAATATGATCTTGTACCTTGTCCTTTTCCGTAGTAGGTACAAGCAAGCACTCTAGATCTGCATATATGACGAATGGAGTCGGTTCTTTATTCTTATGATTTTTAAATACTACATTAGCTTGTTTTGTTGTTGGTAACCTAACTTTGCAATCGTTAATTTTAACGCAGTCTATTTCATGCATCGACAATTTTTGCTGGGTACTAAAGTAATGCAAGCATCTATCGCAAAAGAACTTATGATAGTGATTTCGGCTAAGTTGAGAGGACAACAGCCGACTTAGATTTTTGATCCATACATAATGGAAGCGTGGTTTAAAATCTAAGTCGGTTACGTCATCATCTTCATCATAATATACATCCTGGAGAAGCAAGAGGTTGACATGTTTGTCTTGCTTATTTTTAGTTAAATATGTAGAAACTACAATGAACTTTTTCTTACCCTCCTGCTTCTCTAAAATGTATACATTAATCGATAAACTGTTTTGACGTTCAAATCGTGAAATTTGTCCTAACGTCATGGGAAACTATACCCATCAAGTTCAAGACAGTCGAGTAGTGAGGGTATTTTGATATGCGTTGAGAATCTTTATCAACTGGATATAAAGCACTCACCACGAACCATGCGAAGCACGCCTTGTCATCATTCTTCACGTTTACACATGCTTCTTTCCTTTTTATATGTTCCGGCAGTTCGAAGTACGATGAGCCTAGCTGAGGTGTGAACTTATTGATGTTTATTTGAAGATTAATAATTGATTTTAGAGTCCACCCGCTCTCTTTTTGCTAGATAAAACTATGTATACATTAATTTATTTCCATCTTATGAAATTTCTATACTTACTTGAAACTCTTCAAGATCTTTAAGAATATGATCTTGAATATTTATATCGAACCACTGGGTTAAATCACTATCTCGATATACTGGAACATTTTTCGTATTCATGTACTTGGTTTCCTCGATTATCGCATCGCCCTTTTTGGCTTCAAACAATCCGCAAAAAGTCGCATTCACTTTCAATGCTACATCCTTCTTTAACGCGTTCAGTATGCGTCGTTTGAAAATGACTGAGCAGTCAGACATGAATGCCTTCGGCTCAATATGCTTAATGTTTGTGATCACACCAGTTCAAATGCGTGAGTTAAATGATGACTTCATATCTGCCCATTTAACCCGGTTGCATGCTGTTTCTTTTCGAGGCTTATAGCCCTCACCAACAATCTTTAGAGCTTTAGCAATCTCCCGATAGGATTTTACTTGACCCAAGCAGGCTGATAGATGGTTCTTCACACCTATACTTGTTGTTTCCTTTAACACCTTATTAATTTCACGTGCTACCTTTGTACATTGTTTTAAAACACTAGAAATGGCGCAGGCATCACCCTCTAACAGGGGGTCATAAACCTGTTTTCTCAATTCCTCAACAAGACCGCTGGCGTGAGACATTTTTTTTCTTATCGAATTAATGAGCTACAGTTAGCGCTGAAAACCGAAAGAAATTAAGTGTATTACAAAATTTATATTTGAAAGGTAAAATGTAACATAGATTAAAGCAAATTTGAAAAGTTGAAACTGAATACAATTTTACAAAACGTCAGTGAAAGTTTAATTAATGAAAGTTTTAGGCATTGAGATTTAAATATTATAATTATAATGCAATAATAAAAGTGCGTACAACATTGAAAACTAAATTATGGGAATTAAAATGTACGAGATGTGTTCAAGTCAATCCCTTTGATTGTACTTACACCTACTTATTCTAACGGATTATTGAATCTAACCCTGATATATTGAAGTTTTAGACAAAAAGAATTATGTAATAAGCTTAATACATTATTAGAAAAATTAGATCAGAAGCCATTCCGAATATATTTAAGTTTTAAACAAAATAATTATTAATATAAGACCTACCTTAATATTAACAGCGAAGAGATACAATAAAACAGCTCACTTTTCCTAGCCAAGGACAACAGTAACATCACAGTAACACAACAACAGTAAATCACTTTAACTATCAAAGGCGCTAACAACACTAAATCACTGTAATGATCAGCTGTGAACTCCAGATGGTACGGTGCAATCTAAAACAAAGTTCAAAGTCATTAGTTTTCATAATATCATTAAAATCGGAAAAGTAACTTACCAAATTGTATTTCAGAATAAAACAAGAAAAATATATTAACCGATGACTAGAGCTTCAGATAGACGGATGAACTGAACAGATCTAAAAGCACTGTAATAATGTAATAGTGTTGAAGGATACCGTCTGATTTATATTGGTTTTTTTTCATGTCATAACAAGAACTCGCTTCCAGGAAAAGCTAATTTTTTGTTATATATTTAACATTCACTAAAACTTCGACATATAACAATATATTTTAAAATTATGATGCGTTAGTCATCCTGAGCTACTAATTTAAAAAGTATTTTCGTATTATGCTATTCTTTTTTTTTTTGTTATGATAAGAAATTCCAATCATTTTGTTATTGCTTACTTATAGCTAAAACGCGTCTTTGCTAATGATTTTAAACTGGCTTAGAAAACCTATTATTGTATTTAAGATGCATAATACAACTGTTGTTAGAAAATCTAAATTCCTTTCAGTCATTTGTAAGAACGTTTGTTTATTTATGGTTAAAAGCAGTTTTAAAGGATGTCGAAAACATGACTAATTAGTTTGTACGTATTTTCATGCAAAAACATTTAGTTTGAAAGTGAAAGCAAATTTTTATTATTACGTTTCTACATGTTAAATTGTTTTCGCATAATTACTTGATGACGTGTAGATCTATATTTAAATATCAAATAGGAAAGACAACATAAGATTTATTTTGAAATAAATTTACGAGAGAGAGAGATGAGATATGCTAATGATACCGTGAATTAATTTAATTCGAGCATGCATATGAGAAATGAGAGAGGTGAGAAGTTTTAAACAAAATAATTATTAACAACATTTAGAATTGAAATGTTTTTTAAATAAATTTCTTGATATTAATAGTTCTGGGTTATTTTTATTTTAATAAATTGATGTTACTATATTTTAAACGACTATAATGCCATGTATTCTGTAAGCACTGGTTCATATCAATTGTTAAGTATAACAATAATTGTTATGAACCCGATTGCTACGAAATCTTAACAATTCGTGCAATATTTGGTATTCTGTAACTGCACTTGTTATGATCCAATTGAAATGAATCACAACAACTGAAATGCAAACTAATTATGAACTATATTACCGACTGTGCATGCGCGTTCGAGCAGTGACATTTACATTTGACAGTTTCGAATAATTAGACGCGCGAATTTGAAACATGGAGAAGAATACCCGACACACCGAAAAGCAATTTTATGTAATGTTGGAGTTTATGTCCACCAAATATTGCTTACAGAAAGATTGAGCCCGGGAAAAGCGCCTGAATGTTTACAAAAACTGTGGAAAGAGCTTACTAGTATACTAAATTGTCGCAAATGGACCAGCAAGAGCAACAACTGGTGATAACTGCATGAACGTTAAAAAATTAGTGTGTGTGTGTCGCAACAGTGTTTTCTTTCTAAAGTAATAAACAATATTACCTACAGTTTTATAATGTAAATAATAGTAAGAAAGAAATCCTATTATTATCCATACTTAAATTTTGCAAAATTGTGTGAAAGTACCCCAATGAATATAAAAATATAATGCAATTTCTTGGGAATCTGAGGTTACAATCAATTCCTTAGGTCGTAAGTTGAATAAATGATTTGTTTTTATCTAAAACACTGACTTTGAAATATAGGTGCTTAAGTATTACTATGCATTAATAAATTGGGGGTAAAAACTTACCTTTACCGAATTTATAATCTACAGAAAATATTGTCTAGCAACAATTTTTAGAAATACACATATCAAGCGACGGCAGCAAATAATACTTCCAAGATATTAAAATTAAACTGAAAGATAAAAAACACTTCATTTAAAAAAACTACATTTATTTATAATAATTTACAAAATGTATATAATTGCAACACTAGAAACAGAGCTCGAACTTTTAAGGGTGGAACTTGCCATTTTTCTTAGAACCACCTATTCTGTCAACATATCAGCAGAAGTGATTACTGCAACAGACGTTACAATTTACAAGATGTTTTGGAAGGTAATGAAATCATACTTCTACAATCTCCTACGATGAAAGTCATAGTAGAGGATGTTCAAGTAACCAGTTACTTTCTAGGGTGCTAAAAAATCCAAGGGTGCAAACGGTGACACTGAAGCAGTTTCCAAGCGACGAAGAACCATTCCTCGTATTGATGCACTACTCTCTGCTGCAAAGAGGACTACAACTGCATATGCAAGAATACTACTGTCATAAAGAGATTAAAGGGCTGCTGTTATTGATGTTGTAGCCAATTTGCTACAATTTCTAAAGAACAATAATAGGAAATAATGTAGTAACAATTTCGATACTTTATCACATAAAATAAATATTACCTCGTTCTATAAGAAGTGATTTATATGTTGTTTCTTATTTGTTTTCTACAATCAACATTGCTTGATAAATCATTCCTTGCTACCTCGGATGCATCTGACAAAGTTCAGGCAAAGAAAAAGGGTCATTACTATCCCATACTTGCCTTGCGATATACAAATACGATTTCTGTGTAGAATGTTAGGTTAAGTTTTTATACTATACTATTTATTGATTTTTACCGTTCATTTGCTGCTTCCACTTCTTCTACTCTACCCAGGAACACGTTTCCTTCCAAATCCATTATTATTGTAATAAGAATCAACGGCAATCATTACAAAATTGACTTACGTTTAGTAGCAATACTACTAACAACAAAACAGTTCCGCTGATCGCAACCTACGAAGTCGAAATGCACTGAACGTTTTTAGAAAAGGAAAATTATTTCTTCCACAACAATTGCTAGAGCGTTTTATTTTAAAATTACTTATATTTTAAATAATTTCCAAGTATTTTCGTTCATATACGATACGTTTTAAAAGTAAAAACTAACATCAAAATCTCGAAGTGGTGAATTGTTATCCATATCAATTGTTATCCAACAATTGCTATAGATTTCAATAAATTGTTAGGCCATATCAATTACTTGAACAAAATAAATCCTTACAGAATACCGTTTTTGACACATGAATTGTTATGCTTGTTGGATATCAAGTATAACAAGCGTAACAATCTCAACAATTTGCTTACAGAATACACCTGAATGTCTACATTTATATTTAAAATTAATAATAATAATGTATCACGTTTAGATTTATATCTAAAATTAATAATAATAATGAATATCATATCTGATAATATGAAATTACTGACATGTATTCTGTTATGAGTACGTAGTCGCTAATCAACAATTTTTTTTTATAACCCGTTTACAGTGCTTTAATAGATTACCTTCATGGTGTAATGGTTAAGTCCTAGGCTTATAACCAGACGGTCGAACGTTCAAACCCAGCTGGCTCCATTGGTTTTATAAAAAAATATAGCGGGTTGCCTATCTACAGGTGTATAGAAATCTACTATACCGATCATCTGACGTCACGGACTGATGGCAACAGGGTGAATTCATATCTATGGGCGGGAAATCCAAGTTGGGAATGATGAGAGAGAGAGAGAGAGTTAGAGAGAGAGAGAGAGAGAGAGAGAGAGAGAGAGGGAGAGATGAGATATGCAGATGACGCCGCGAGATATAAAAATGATTCGCTAATGACCCCGCGAATTAAATTAATTAGATCCTGATATGCAAATAATACCGTTAATGATATACACATAACACCGCGAATGATATGCAAATGATCCACTAATGACCCCGCGAATGATATGCAAATGAACCTCGAATTTCGCGGATGACCTTGAAATGCAAAACGGACCTCCATAAGAAAATACATGGGATTTTGCGCTCGGACGAACATAGCTATACTACTCACATGCACAAGAAACTGCACATAATGCCAAAGTTTATTAGCGAAATGGATTTTGCTATTATGATAAGATAATTTGAGTTCGGTCAATAGCAATTACACTGTTGTAATTTTCTCGGTTAGCAAAAAATCGAATGTTCGCATTGTTCTAATTACGAGGTAATAAGGCTGTTTAATCGCGTTACCTTTGCGTAAAATTTCGCGTTTTGACATAACAAAATTTGGTTGGTTAAGGTTGTTGCGAAGTTCGTTGATGGTTATCCGAGAAAACAAACTAAACATCAAAATTAAATAAAGAATAAAAGATATTAATCCTGTTATATCCAAGAACAATCTTTTCTTATGGCATCGTTCCAATGGCGAAACGAGAGATGTCGGCATCGTTGTGTTCGAGAACTGCTGAAGACATTTTTCAAGAGCTGTTGCTACGGGTGTTCTTGAGGAACGTTATTGATGTGATTTCCATCAGGAACTGAAGGTGTTGTAGCTTGTAGATTCCAGGAATTACTTTCTGTATCCAAGGAATTCTGCGTAGAAGATACGGCGATTGATATCCCCAAACCGTCGGCCTTCGAAAGCTCTTGTAATTTCTGATTGAACAAACATTGGTTATGATTCAATTTTTTAGGCTTAGCTCTAACAGTAGGATTAGTTTCTGTAATGGAAGTATTAACCTGTGAAACGTGCTTTTCAATAATTGAATGGTCAGGTTTATCAACACAGAAAGTATTAGTGGATGCATGTGCATCTGAAAGAACATTGCATTGATAAATGACGTTTTGAGTATCGTCACTTAATTGGGGGTTATAACACGGATCTTCCGATATTTGATTACAGTTTGTAGTTATGAAATTATGATGAGAAATGATTTCGTTTTTAAATAGGTTAACTAGACCAAAAAACTCAGGTGAATCATTTTGCTGTAACCAGAAATTTTACACACTCTGCAAAGTTACACATTTCTGCCAACGTTTATTGACCTTCGTCAACCCACCATTGTAAAAGTCCTACGATTATCTGGAGAAGTACTGTTCCACTTCCATAATGACATAATCAACGTGATCAAATCGACAACCCCATAGTGGAAAGAAGTCGTTGGGTGCGAGGTCAGGCACATAGGGGGATGGGACAAAATTTCATAGTCCCATCTCTCGGCTTCCACAATGGATGCTTGAGTGAAATGCCCGGGTGCATTATCGACCGAAATACTTTTTCCGATCATTCCACGGCGTTTTTCTTTCATTGCATCTCGTAACTTTCGCAGAAGATTATAGTTATAAGCAATGGTAATAGTCTGACCCTTCAGAACTGGCAGCATGACTTTCGCTTTACTCTTTTGCACCGTAGCCTTTTTTTGGGAAAAGGGGAAGAGGAATGTTTCATTCGTGATTATTTCAATGGTTATTCTTCTGTCCTAGAGGACAAGAGACTCCATTTTCTTCTTGATTTCAAGATCATCCGTGAGTGAAGGTCTCCCAGATCGAGGTTCATCTTTGAAGGACATGTGCCCTGATTGAAAATTCCTTTTCCACAGCTCACACTTCACACTGTGTCATATGATGGACTATCATCACCATACACGCCAATCATCTCTTGATGGATTTGACAGGCGTTGTTACCCTTTAAATGCAAGAACTTAGTAACACTTTGAGTTTCAATTTTGTCCATAACGCGCTTCATTGACATTTACCGCATGTCATATTGAAACAAGTTGACAGAAATAGCTGACATTAATTTGCCACATCAAGTATGTAAGGATCAGTGATGAAGTTGACCAAATTACATCTGCATAGCTCAATTATGTCATAGTGATAACTAAAATATTACGATATCCCTTCGTATATTGATTAATAATAATGGTTGAAAATTAATTTGACAGTAATTTTTAGATTATTATAAATATTTCAAACAAGGTAGTCTCAAAAGCTCATTCATAGTGGTGAAAAGCCATTTGAATGTAATTTATGTTATTATAAATGTAGAATAAACAACCTCTTGAAATACACATTGTCACTCAGAACGAGCAGCCATTTGAGTGTAATTTATGTGTTTATAAAAGATATACGAAAAAAGGTCGCGGGCGATTGGCCGCGCGAAAAAATGTCGTGTAGGAAAATTTGTTTATACTGTAATTCTGTTCCAAATCATTCAACTTTCCTTCACACTTTATGCAGTCTTAGGACTGGCAGGTAATACCTGGCGTGTTTAAAAGTTTTCTTTTGTTGTTTTTTGCTTTTTATATTTGTAATGTAATATCTCGTAATGTATATAAAGTCGGCTTGCACATAACCTTTGTCATTTTTTTGATTTTTTGTTTTTATTTATTTGATTTTTGCTTTTTATATCTGTAGTTGGAAGTTATGAGCAATTTCCCTCAAATATTCCAAATTTGGCCGATTGCCATATTGTTGACAAATGGTTTTTATTCGCTTCGCCGTATCTTTGTATTTTTTAATACCTGGCGCACACAGGGCTGAAACCTGATTCTAGCCGGCCAAAACTCCAAAAACCATTGTTAAAATCAAAGGTATTCTAAGAATTAGTATTTTAGTAGAAAGCTTAGTGAACTCGTAACTACCTACCGTTTACCGTTACGACAAATAATAACCATAAACAAAATCTGACAATTCCACTAAAGTGCAGGTCAGTGTTAACACTTCCGAAGGCACCAATTTGTGTAGATGTAGTTTGTTCGTTAACGTGACTGTTTTTTTTATTGATTTCAATAATTTATAAAAACAGAATTGAAGTGCTAAAAAGTCTTATAAAAAGGTAAGTTGATACCCTTCTAATATAGAAAATGGTGAGTTTTACTTTCCGAATAATAAATGTTTTATTTTGTGGTTTATAACTTAGAAATCTTGCAAGCTCTTGCATTTGTATTTTATATATGTTTTTGCTATAGTACAAAGAATAACATATTTAAAAATCAACATGCATAATGTTGCATAAAATGAAATACAATCGAAATGAAAAGGGATAGTTATAAAAAACGATTAACAATATAATTTTTGCACGTTATTTCATTTAGATATTAAAGCAGCATTTTAAGTTAAGTATACAGTTTGTTTGATTTAAAGTGCCCCGCTTGCTAGCAACTTTACTTTCGGTCAGAAATGGTTTAAACCATATATATTATTACATGGTATAACATTTTCTATGTTCTGGTTCAGAAAAATTTGTATTTACTAAATCGGCCTGAGTGATGACGTCATCGACCCATTTTCTTAAATAATTATGTGATATGCATTTTTTACTGAAATCGGTCGAATATTGTTTTCTGATTTCAACCATAATAAATATTAGCGTTTACTGTCTCCAGCCTTACTTTGTGGAACTCCATAATCATGAAATATAATATAAATACAAAGATTAGTTAAAGTTTCACAAGTTTTATTAATATCTTAACCTGACAATATTGTTTCGACACTTTGTGTCATTATCAAAGGTAGATAAGATTGATAAACAAACACGTTGCTAAGGATAAATACATACAGAAAATAGGTAACTAGATACAATACATAACAAAAACTAAATATCTAACACTTCTAATAAAGGAGAATTACTAAGCTCAGTTTGTTCATTCATTAAAGGTACTGTGCGTTTATGTCTGTATATTTCAAAAGCTTCTAAAATGTCTAATTTGTGTTTGTTGTTGCAAAAATGTAAGAATTTAATGTTGTTTTGAGGTGTCATTTGGTGGTTCTGTTCCAAAATGTGTTTGGCATAATTCGATTTTTCTGGATGTTTAAGTCTATAAGAGCGTCCGTGTTCTTTGTAGCTTATGTCGAAATTTCCAAGTGTTTGTCCAATATAAACCGAGTTACAAAAAGAACAATTCAAACGGTAAATGCCGGATTTCATGATATCTTGTGTTTTGTCTTTAGCATTGAATAAAAATGAAAAGGTGTTGGTGTTAGTTTTATAGGTTATTTTGTAACTGGTGTATTGTATCTACAGTTCTTCCACTAGATCTTTACCCACACGTCATCAATTATGTGTAGCTAGTAAAGACAATTCATATGTTCACATCCTTATTACTTACGTGTATAAAGATAATAAAGAATAAAAGATAAAGTACATTTTTTAAGTGGTAATGCAATGCTTTCTCGAGAGATGGCGCTAAAAGCATTACAAATATTTTAAAACCGAAATAATTTTTATTTGTAATTACAAATTTATTCTATAAAATTTTGGTGTTTAACAGTTCTAAAAATTGAAAGGTTGCACAAAAAGCAATATAAAGTGAGAGAGATAATTTAAAATTTTCGAAAAATTTATTTTTAGTACTGCTTTTTTAAAAAACTAAAAAGTGTGGGAAGGAGTGAGAACTGCATGATTCATTTAATGAAAAAGTATAATTTCATAGATCGTAGAAAATCGTACCAAGGAATTAATGATTCTTTGGTAAATTCTATCCTTTTATTGTAAAAAATCAATTTGTCCATTCCCTTGCACAAGTTAAAAAGAGAGATGATGCATGCACAAAGTATGCAGTGGGATTGTAAAGGAACATTTTCATTTTTATAATCAATTGCTTAAGAAGAATCTGAAAAGGTTATGCTTTTTTTATTTCTATTAAGTACATTTTATTCACTCTTAAAACAGTTTTACTAAATATGTAATTTGAAGATCATCACACATTTTCTGTAATTAGAAAAAGTAAAAAATAAAACTATTTTTTGGAACAACTAGCTTATTAAAAATTGTAGGTTATCCGAAAGTTTACGACTCTTACGACGATATTCGCAATTGCTGATTAACTTTAACTGGGTGTTAATTACTATAGATACGTTTGTTGAAACAATTGTATCCATGGTATTTAACATCCAGTTAACGTTAACCAGCGACTGTAAATACCGTCGTTAATGGTTGTGAACTTCGCTAAAATGTCAAAAATATGAAACTAGTCGTTGATTTTATTAGAAATTCTTGTTTATTAATTCGTACGCATAAGATCTATGACGTGTGGGTAAAGATCGAGTGGAAGAACTGTAGTTACCTATTTTCTGTATGTATTTATCCTTAGCAACGTGTTTGTTTATCAATCTTATCTACCTTTGATAATGACACAAAGTGTCGAAACAATATTGTCAGGTTAAGCTATTAATAAAACTTGTGAAACTTTAACTAATCTTTGTATTTATATTATATTTCATGATAATAAATATTAATACTTTCACATAAGAAAATTTTCAAGAAAAACGTGAAAAATAATTTACAGCTAGTAGGCTGTAATTGGAGAACCAGAATACAAAGCCTAGTAGTTGCAAATCATTTTTCACATTTTCCTTGAAAATTTTCTTATGTAAGAATATGAATATTTATTATGGTTGAAAAGAGAACACGATACTCTATCGATTACAGTAAAAAATATCTATCATGTAATTTAAAAAAAGTTCAATGATACAGGGTGGTTCACAAGATATGCACCAGACTTGACAAGCGCATTTCTTATGGCATTGGTGATATTGATGATCAATGATCATTAATAAAAAATATAGTTAACTGTATAAGTGCAAGTTTTGAAATTTTAAAGCCAGATAAACATGATGGGATCACATTTCACTGTGTATCAAGTGCCCACTTGTGTTACATTGTACTATTACGCGTCAAATTGCTTCACTACGTTGACATAGGGGTTTATGCTGAACTAAAATGCAAAGCAAGATGAATTGCAATTTATAGAAAACTTGAATGAACAAAGTTGTGCATTTAAATTTTACAAACCATCCGTCTGTAATAGTGGCCTACCCTGGCTATATACCAATGGGCCTTCATGGCCTGTAAAAGGGGACTATTATTTATTATTATTATCTGTTTGTAACGGGAGTTTGTTTAGTTTCATCTAAACGTGACTTTACATATCTGATACTGTAAAATTATAAACGTATTTATGGTGATATTAGTAACAATAACTATTATTAGTTTCAACTGAAATCTGAGAGCTAATAGACAAAATAATTTATCAAAGTTTGCTTATGCTATATAAGTCTTGAAAAAATTCAAGGTCTAATAACAGCTTTAAAATAAATCTGATTTATAAGAGAATATCTTATCTAATTTCTAAAAAAACATTTGATTTCCTAATAGGGTTAATTTAATTAGATTAAAGGGGATTTCGTTAGTGGTTGGCTTTGAATTAAATTTAAAAAATATAAAACCAATTGCTTAATATGAAAATTGCCTTACGAATTCTAACCATCCCTCGGGCTGGAACATCATCGCCCTTATAGCATTATCATCATCATAACGCCCTTGGTACTACTTAAACAAGAAAATGAAGAATCTTGGTCACGAAAATCACTATTGCAAAAATGATTTTTAACGCCTAGATAATATCAGATTTAATGTCCGGCGAATTTTACATCATGTACACATTGTAATGACTGGACCTACACCTTTTCTTAATTATCGGTGTTCGCGGTATTATCATTTCAGTGACTGACCTCATAAAATTGTATTGTAAAGTATTTTCCCATGTACTCCTTATAACAGTACGTAAGTATGTACGTACGTAAGACAGGACTGTAGTAATACAGGATTGATTATGTGGGTCTTGTACACTACTTATAAGTTATCTCTTCTAGAAGATAATAAAACACATGTAACTTCTATGAGATATTTATTTATACTCCTTGTTTATTCTTGTTGTCATGGCAATCTCTTGGCATTCAACGGTTCAATGGTTCTGGAGTCGGATCTTTGAACTCTATAGGAACGTTCTTTACAGTTTCATATGCTTTCTTTAACAAATCCATTATAACACAACTAACCCATACCAATACCATCCAGTTTATATAGACCCTTATTGATTAGTGGGGGGAGTTTCAAGGTTAATTGAGGTATCAGGGCGTAACCTCCGTTGGAGGTTACGATCAGGGTTATTGATGTGAGGGGTGGAGGGGTATGGTTCATGGTTACTGTTTGGAGTGGGAGATCTTTACGTTATTCTTAATAATCTCAATCGATCCTAATACATTGCCAGTGTTACCTGTTAAGTTGTTGGTGGTGCTTAGTGCGGTGTACGACGGTATTCTGTATGTTGCTCAACCATCGGAATCTGTTTCTGGGTCCATTGTGTTTTCTCGAGATCCTACGAGATACGCATTGACCAGCAATATTCTTCACGGTGTTAACGTATACATCATATCCCTACGCAACGTTTCTCAACCTTCTTCCTTCAAAATTAAATATAGTTATCCTAATTACTCTATCGAATCAAATTGGCAATCTCTCTGGACTAATCGTGATCCTACCATTTGTCACATTCCCGATCCCCCCTTGAGCTCCTGTATAATAGCAACAACAATAAGAGTTCTATTCGCAGTTATTACTTTACTTTCCCTTATTGTGTACCTAACCATTTATCGGTTTAATTTCAAATTCGCCTGTTGTGAAAGTTAAGTATGAACGACAACGTGATCCAAGGTATGGAGGAGGTGCGGGAACAATTACTACGGCAGTTTCCTCGATTTTTAAAAACCGTTGAGAACGAAGATGTTCTTAATAAACATGTTGAATTACTTGCAGAAGTCACTTTCGTAGTTAGTGGAACACTGATCAATGGAGCATTCTTGGACATTTCGCACACCATAACAACAAATCCGCATTATGTGAGTGAACCGTTAGAAGATTGGTTTCAACTTAATGTAATAGAACCAACTTGTCACGAGCTTGAAAAGTGTCTTAAAGATTTACCTTCTTTGGACGTAGAATTTTCTCACATCTGCATCGTTCGCTTTTTGATAAACTAAATTATACATTATCTAAAATGTTATTATGTATATAATATAATAAAAATTACATAATTTAAGAGTTTTTTTATTAATATTCCTTTAAATAAACAACATATGCTAGAAAAGTTTTGTGTTATTGCACTTATATCCCAATCTATGTAAGTTTTTATGCTGTATCGCGACACTGACATTGTATTTGATATTACTTACAATTTATCTTTTTATTATTATAATAGAAAAAATTATGTTGGGGTGTTTGATTTCGAATAACAAAAGCCACTCATAACATTCTTAGACGAGTATAGTTCCGAGAGCCAGAGTTTGAGGTTATGTATAAGCTGAGGGTGTAGCTAATGGAACAATTGCTTTCCCCACTCTTCTCAAATTCTGGTGGGGTGTTTGAGTTTGATTTCAGTCAAGATTCTGTATTACTCAGTCAAGATTCTGTATTACTCAGTTACACATCGAAATGGGTTGGTTGCATTCTTGGGCACTTGAAACGACTGTTGATGATAGTGCAATCGTGTTTTCTCGTTATAAAACACACAACACTGGTTTGTTAATTGAAAGAAGAAGACTTCCGGATACTATGGAAAAAGTAGTTTTGGTTCGCTAAGAATGTGAGTTTTTCTTTAGGCGAGCGCCATTAGCCGTCGCTTCCCTACTATTATCCACGTCACTTAGAATAGTACCACTATCATCAATATTGCAACGTTCTTTTTAAATAATAACCAAATGCTGTTTAAATCATCTATTAATAAAGAGAAAACATTCACACTTAACACACACTAATTCAATCTTAACTAAGTTACAAAACACAATTATAAACTAACTATTAACTATTATTTATATTCAATCACAATATTTATTTCGTACACACTCAGATATTTATCTATTACCACTTGTGACTACTAACACGTCTGATTGCTCGCGGTTCACTAATTGAATTCCCTTCCGTGTAACCCGGCGTTTATATACCGTACATTCTTCTAGAACATGCACTACATCCTTCTAGAAGGTCTATTGATTTTTCGCGCCGTCTATGACTCACGCTGATAAATTCACACACACACGCATTCTCGAACATTCGACGGCGGAGTTCAAAGGGCTGACCGCGCTCATTACAATATTAATATTTATAACAACTGGTTCATTATGGTATAATTAATTAAAATTAATATTAAGCCTATGTGGCATAGTAACGACTATGCCGTTTGACATATATGTATGAACCTGAACGGAACATTTGGTGTAATAAACCTTACAAACCGAATTGGGCAACGTTCACTGCAACAAAGTGGTTAACGGAAGAAGAATTTGACGATGAAATAAAACTCAGATTTCGTGAAAAACGTTTTCCTTCAGGAGTCACGCCTTACCTGACGAGAGATATGGATTCAAATAATTGTTATGTATTTAATTGTTTACGAGATATTGTTGTAAGCAAATGAATTCAAATAATTGTTATGTATTTAATTGTTTACAAGATATTGTTTAAGCAATCTAATAAACAACTAATAAATTGTTTCATTGTTTTGATCTACAACATTTTTTATAAAACCTGAGCCTTAAAATTAGAGAAGCCTTAGCAGAAAGTCTTAACCTTGAAGCGCTAAAATCTAACCTTAGTTCAATCAAGTTCTCAATCTTAGTTCTTAAAGTCAGAGAAGCCTTGACCTTTAACCGCCAGAAAATTTAGCCTTGAAGGTTGACCTTGGCAGAAAGCAGAAAATAGTGGGGGGAGGTACAGAAACCCCATTCCTTCCCTACTAATGGGGACTCAAAAGGTTCAATAATTTGGTCCTTTAACATTTTATGAATTTGGTTTTTGACTTCTTCACGGTGAATCTGGGGGTATCTATATGACTTAGTGTAAATTGGGGCATCTGTTTTTGTCCTAATATGGTGTTTTGCTAAATTTGTTGCTGAAAGGGTTATGTCTGGGGTGTAAAATACGTCTTTGTATTCATAGCAAAAGTTTGTCAAGACGGTTTCTTCTTCCTCATTACGATGTTCTAATCTTAAATTATTTTTTAAATTTTCGTTTAAAATTTTTCTTACGTTGGAAGGGGATTTTACATTGAAATTATTAATTTGGATTAAATCATCTGAAGAGTTATAATCTTCTAAAATTAAAGGGTCATAAATACTGATAACTTGAGGTTCATTGGAAGTATTGATAAGGCTTATTTGAAAATAATTGTTGTATAATCTGACAATAGCTGAAGATATAATGACGTGGGAGTTAAACTTAAGTTTGGGGGTTAATTTTGTTTCATTAATTCCAACTGCTGGAAGTGTTGTAAAAATTTCGGTTCTAGCTGGTATATGGATCTTGGTTTTAATTTTGAAAAATTACAATGATTTCGTTGTTGCATTTCTTACTTTAATTTGGAAGGGTTATAATAAAAAGGTACGGTTGTTTTTTCGGTTTGGATATGCATCCATTTATAATCGATTGATGCGGATAAGTCCATCAAAAGATCTGAACCTATAAGTCCTACATAGTCGGGATGAAAGTCAAATAAGTAACATGTATGAAGTCCTTCTTCGTCAAAAAGATTAGGTATAGGGATGTCTGCTACGTAGTTATGTTGAGTAGTTCCATGGGAAGTTGTAATTTCGAAATTATATTAATAAATAGATTCTGGAAAGTTTTCTTGCACGAATTTGGGAGAAATGATAGTTTTCGAACTCCCTGTATCGATCAATAATTTTTCATTCGATCCTGGGATGATTACATAGGGTAAGTTTGCTTTGGGGTTTATGTTAAAATGTAATAGGGGTTCCGAGGCTCTTAATGAAAATTTACATTAGAGTCCATGTTTTCGTATTGTTCTTCTGGTTGATTGTAGTATTGATTTTCTTGGACATATTCGTCTTGGGAATGTTCATCTTGAGGATAATTAGAATTTTCATTATAAGTATTATCAAAATATACGAGATCTGGTTCATCATATTCAATATTATTGAAAGCTGTTGATGGTAAATTATCGTCGTGATAATTTATTTCTGCTGGAATTGCATTTGGAAAGTGTCTAAAGCATTGTGAGTTCGTTCTAAATTTATTTTGGTTTCCTAATTGTCTGGTAGTGGGTCTTTTAATTATGCTAACCTCCATAGGTTCTGGAGTATATGTGGGTTGATGGTTCGGTTTGAAAGAACTAAAATTTCTAGATTGATTTGATCTAATGTTACTACTTGAAGCATTATTCGACGTGAAATTTGGGAAATTATTTTGTCTATTAGAAAAATTACTTGGTCTCGAATTATTATTTGAAAAAGTAGGAAAATTACTTGACAAATTATTTGGTCTTGAGAAATTAGGAAAATTATTCGGGTTTCTAAATCTTTCAGTTCTCGGTTGAGTAGTACATAGGTTTTGGGATGGTTTAGGATAGTTATTTTTGGATGTTAAATGTATTTGATTATTTTTTGTTAAATTTTTGTTCATTCTAAAATTTTGGTTTTGTGAATAACGAATATCTAGTTCTTCTTTAATAATTTTTAGAGCTGATTCTAAAGAATTTGGATTTCTAGATCTGACGAATGTTCCTAAATTTTCGTGTAGTCCACAGACAAATGTTCGTAAAGCTAATTTTGAATTTTCTTCTAATTTGTGGGTTTTCATTACTACTGGATCCGGTCCTAATGAAACTTTTGCATTTAGGGTCGCTAAATGCGTCCTAATTTTATTATCAAATTCAATAGAGTTATCTTTTCCTTGTCTAATTCTAATTAAGTCAAATAATAAATTTGTTTCTGATCTTTGATCGCCAAGATTTTCTATTAAAACAGTTTTTATTTCATTCCAGGTATTGTAGTTATATCGTAGTATTGTGTTATAATTTCCTTATTAATAAGGGCATGTCCTTTTAATCTACTTCTAATTGAAGAAATAATTAATTTATTTATGAATTCTTCGGGGTTTGCTGTACAAAATTGTGTGGTAATAATTTCTGTAGCTCTAACAAATTCTGATAAAATGGCTGTGTTGCCATCATAAATGGGAATTTCAATTAAAAGTGTTGGATTGAAAACTGCCATATTATTGTTGTTATTATTTAAGAATAATAAAGGGGGTGTATTTGAATTTGAGCCTGGATTTACTGTGCGTTCAGCACTTCTACAACGTCTCGGAGATTGAGATCGATTTCTAAGCATTTAAAATTAAACAAAAATTGTATAATCTTTACCTTAAAAATTAATTTGTTAAAAGAAAAAGAATAATTAGAATAACACAATTATTTTTAAAATTATTTTTATTGTTAGTAAACAGTTTCGGGATTCCTACCCATACATGGCAAGCATGAAAGGCTTTATAATGTCACTAGCTGACATTACCTATTCGGTCTGGCGTCTACCATGTACGTAATCAATAATTAATTAAAAATGTTAAAACTAAGTTAGTATGGTTTTTAAAAATGATTTTATAAATTCGCTGGTTTCTTCTTGAAACACTTTTCACTTTGAAAGAAAAAAAAACACTTACTTTGTTGCGTAGAATTAAAAGCGTGCGTTGGAAGCCTGGGCGGTCGATGTCTGGGCTGCTGGGATGTCACGCCTTAATTCTCGAAGCCTCTGTGCCAATTTTGAAGGCGGTGAAACTTCAATTATTTTGACGACTACACCTTGTTGGGAACGATGTTTTCCTTTGGATCAAGTGTTAAAACACAAAATCGATATTTATCGTCGATTTTTCAAAATTCGGACGAAATCTGATCCAGTTTTATTATATTTTGTGGCCGAAGGTTTTTTTTAAAACTTTTATTTATTTAATATAATAAAACAAATTTATTTATTTCGTTTGCTACGACGGCGTTGAACTGCCACCACAAAACGAACTTTTTGTTTTAATGGTAATTTACAATTGCAACTGTAAATTTACAATTACAACTGTAAATTTACAATTAAAACTGTAAATTTACAATTATAACTGTAAATTTACAATTGCAACTGTAAATTTACAATTGGAATTGTAAATTTACAATTGTAACTATAAATCAGTATCTGGCCAGACGAGGGCCAGACACAACATCTACAATTTCAGTCGTGTTATAACGGTGGAGTCTGTGACTAGATAGGTACTTAAAGGTGTTCCGACGTGTTCTATATTATTATACTAAAATATAGTACCCATATAATGGAAGAACTGATCAGAAAAAGAAATGAATTGATCAGAACTTATTTTTTGCTTGGTTTAAAACATGGTGAAATTATGGCATGTCTTGAAATCAACGATGGAATTACGATCAGTGTACGACAATTACGAAGAGTTTTGCGACAATTAGGACTCTTTCGAAGAAAATGTTTTTCTGGTATCCCATTGTTGACCCGCTGTTTGGAAACTCAACTTTCTCTCAGTGCGCAGTTACATGGGTATCGTTGGATGCATCTAAAATGTTTACAAAATGGCTTTGTAGTTACTCAAGAAACAGTTAGGGAATTGCTTCGAATACTCGATCCTGAAGGAGTGGCAACGCGTCAAAGAAGAAGATTACAGAGAAGGAGATATTATAATAAGGGGCCTAATTATCTTTGGCATACGGATTGTTACGATAAATTAAAACCATTTGGTGTATGTATTACAGGATGTATAGATGGATATTCTCGATACATAATGTGGCTAAAAGCCGGTCCCAACACTAATGATCCAGCTATCATAGCATACCATTTTCTTCAAACTGTTTCGATGTTGAATGGTTGTCCACAAACATTAAGGTCAGATCTAGGAACAGAAAACGTTTTAATAGAAGGAATTCAGAAAGATTTCAGAAACAACGGCATGAGAATACAGACAAATTTACCACCATTTCTGTATGGTCGAAGCACTGCGAATCAAAGGATTGAATCGTGGTGGTCGATTTTACGTCGACAAAACTCACAATTTTGGATGAATCTCTTCCATGACTTGAAAGATCATGGACACTTTTCAGGCGACTTTCTTGATAAAGCTTTGATTCAATTCTGTTTCTTGGAGTTGATACAGGTAGGTAATTTGTGAATTATGAAATTTAAGTGGTTAATCTTAGAAACATTATGACATGTTCCCTCAATAATTTAATTTAATTATAGGAAGACCTTGATACGATTGTTTTGGAATGGAATCTACACAAAATAACCAAGTCTCGTAATTCTATTTCTCCACATGGTCGTCCTTTTTTACTCTACCAGAACCCACAGCAATTGATTTAATTTGTCTAATCTCATTTAGGTATTTGTGTATAAATTTTTGTCCAGAAAAAGATTAGTCAATACAGATTTTAATATTTGAATTAATGTGTTTGAACACACCTTTTTGTGGTTGATTCCATAAGTATTTTTTGGCTATTTTCATAATTTAATGAAGAGTGCTAGGTGAATTTCTATTGATTAATTTGGAATATAATTATTGTCCAATAAATTTAGATTGGACTGGTAATAAATGTACGAGGTGTGTTTTATTTGTTTACCTTTGTTATGTGTGTTTCAACCAATTTTCCTGTTAATAAATGTTATTAATTCAAAACTGATGGATCTAAAAAAACGGAACCATATTAGTTATGAATGCTTAGTTTCATTTCTTCAACAATTTTAAGTAAACAAAATTTTGTTTCAACTAAATATTTTATTCATTTGACTTCATTTATTCATGGACCTACTAGACCTATAGCTTGCTCTATAACTTAGTGACAAACCGTATCAATGCTGTTTACATAATATCTGTACAGTGTAATTGAAATGAAAGGTTAAACGACTAGAGCATTTTCAGCGCTTGCGGATTGTTGATTGCATTTGAAATGATTATTTTAATTTGCTTTTGCAATATAACGGGTGTTTTTTTAAATTCGGCGTCAGAGCAAGCAATGAGAGTTCGATTGTGAACGCACCTTTGAATGTCGCCACGCCGCAGTGTATCTAAACCTAACCTCACTTTTAAGTTTTGACATTTTGACATTTGAAAAATAGTGGTCTATTCACAACAAACTCATAGTCATAGCTAACTAGGACGCCAAATTTAAAAAAACACCCGTTAGTACGCATATTACATTTTAATTTAATAGCACTGTATAATATAATCACGTGGGCTGTATCCTATAAATTCAGTTTTTTGTTTTAAAATTGAAACTGACATTTCTCAAAAAATGAAATACTCCAAAATATAATTGTGCCGTTTTAAGTTTTCGCTACAAAATTTATTTGCCATCGATTTTTAAATTCTACAAAGAACCTGACGATATTTTTTAAATGGAAGAACTTTTGTCAACACTCTTACATTGAAAAACTAGTTGAGAAGAAAATTAACAATTACCGTATTTGTGATAGGTATAACTAGCACCGGAAAATTAGTTAATAATGCCTGTTCTAAAGGTAAGGTATTTAATGCTGATAACTTGTAAAGCAGACCGAGTAAATGTTTCGTCGAATTTCTTTAAAAAAGTTAATTACAATTTTATTATTGTAGCTCGGGAAGAATTTAGAGATGTTATAAAGTATTGCTGGAAAGCCATACATCAATTTCGAAGACACCGCATGTTCCAAGGATACAATTTCAAATTTTAAGTCAGGCCAACCAAAAAAAAACTGTCCAAAAGCAAAAAAAGTTATATCAGAAAGTTAACAAGTTAAAACAAACAATCAATAGACAATTTATTATACGTTTTGTAAAAAAATCAGGTACATTTTCTTGTAGTCATAAAGCTAGTTTAAAAGATAGCATTGTTTGCAAGAGAGTTGGTTTAAACAACAATAATAAGACAAATGTAGTAGAAATTGTAAATACAATCTGAACCAATGAACCAATCAAGAAAAATGTAGGTATATGTTAAAGAATAAATTAATTTAAATAATTACTTGGATTTCTTTCTAAGCCAAAAGGAAAAAATAATTTAAATTCTTAAAGATGAAACCGTACAGGTAAAATGCATTTAAGATACTTAGCCCCAAAAATACAGATGGCGCACGAATTATTCATCGAACAATGCTTGGAGTTTGCATTCTATATACGTAGTATATTATTATATTATCTATGTATGTTGTTACCATTTTACGCCATCTTTTGAAATGTGTTAAAACTAACTAGCAAAGATATAAACCGATGTGTAGCATTCCTGTATATTTGAAAAGTATTTTAAAATATGTTTATTAAGGAATTTGTTAGGCATAGGGTTACCATACGTCCTCTTTTTACCGGACATGTCCTATTTTTGAAGTGTTATTTTTTGTCCGGTATATATCTCCATATATTGAAAAAATGTCCGGTATTCGCAGTTTCAAGCACATGTAGATGGCGCTGTGAAAATGTGTCATGGTGGCTAACTGAGAGATAAAAAGTGAAAGCAGTATTTGTGTACGTGCATTTTTTCTGTGTTTTTGTCAGCTAGAGATTATTTTCTAAATAAATAAACTTCTAAATTTAAAAAAATTATAAATAAATACTTATTTGTCACCTGCTGATTATCTTCTACATCTGCTAGCTTCCTGGAAAACATATTTAAAAGTATATCCAAATAAGTTTTTTCGTTGACCGTTTGTTAATGTCAATATTAATGAATGATTTTTTCTAAAAAAGGATGTATTAATGGACGTCATTAATACACTCTTTTTTATTAAGGTAGAAAGTCACCCAAACCTTACAACTCAAGAATTACATAATTTAAGTATGATTTGGTAAATTCAATGTTGCTCTTTCAATTGATACCCGAAAAACGGCATTTCACCACGTATGTACCGAGAAAATAATTAACAAGGTTGCAATCAAATACATTGATATATATGGGTTTACACAGTATGCCCAAACACAACTTGAAAGTTTTATATTTAAACAACTCACCATGTACATGAAAAACTAAGTAACAATAGTTTAGAAATTGTATTTTATATTGACGTTGAAAAAACTGCAGTTTACCTCTTAGTTATTGAGATATTTCGATTATAAACGTGTATTCCAACTGTAACCGGAAATTGATGATGGAAGTCCCTGCACATGCAAAACCCTATTATATGATCTGGCAACGTTGCTTCGCGCGGAAATTCAAATTTGATATGTTAGATGAATTGTATGTTGGTATTATTTATATTACTTGAAAATAATGATATACGTAAATAAATTAAATAGATGAAATCAAGTATAATAAATAAAATTGAATGAAATAAAATGAAAATTGTATTAACATTGATTTTTCTCATTACTTATACGTGATCCCAGACGTGGTTCGGCGATGTGGCCGTGGAGTACTGAGTGCGTGCTCTATATTAAAGAGACACTTTGAGTGGACAAATCAGTCTAATTTTTGATTAATAATAAGTGAATAAATATAAAATTCATTAGTAACCGTTTATATGTGTATAAAAAGGATCGAAGTTCTTTACAGCAATATTGAAAAACAGTGATAAACTTACAACGGCCTTTTTATTGTTAGTTCCCGCTCTTGAAGCAAAGCTTTCTCGCAACTTTTTCTCGCTACTTCACTTCCCTATAATATCCCCTGCTTGCTTCAACGTTGTTTTGCTCACAGCAGGCATGTCAAGTGATGTGGGAATCGCGTTGATTTGACTTGCCCCAATACCGGCATCGATCATCCTTGAAGATCAATTTTTAATTAATTAATGTTATACACAAAAAATGATAATGATAATAGGAAATAGTATTAAGAAACTTCTACCTGCTGCAAGTTTTATATTCAAAACATGACGTTTTGTAGAATCATCATTGGGGGAGTATGTTTCTGATGTGTGAACGTATTTGACAACTTGGCAAGGACAGCGAATCGACCAAATTGAAGCTATACCACACACTTGTTCTTTTATGATGTCAACAAAAGATTTTTTGGTCACAATCATATTCATAACACCGCATATATCTATTTAACGTGCAGCAGTCAAAAATTTTTACCAAACTCTAACCTCACTTTGGTTTTACGTCAAATACTGATTGTACATTGCGTTGCCGAATCTTACGCATCAATCTATACTACGTTAGTAAAGCGAACAACGGTGTTATCATTATTAATTTGTTTTCTGATATAAAATGACAATTTTTGTGTGCTAAACAACAAATAAATAATTTGTTAATTTTCTATAATGTTCATATGTGAATTATAATTTGTTGATTTTATTCATATACAGCAGCTAGCTTGACTTTAGATTTGGGTGACTTTCTACCTTAAGTAACTGTTTTGTGAAAAAAGGATGCATTAATGGACCTCATTAATACACTCTTTTTCATTAATAAACCCGTTTGTGATTTTGACGTTTTGATGAAGTTTTACTTTGGGCAACCAGATATACGCACAAGTTTGGATTCGGTATTATTTGAAATTTTCTATCTTAAAATCGAAGAATTTTACGGTCAACGAAAAACTGTTGTAATCAATTCGTTTGTTAATGAGCAACTAATGATCTCAACTATTAAAGGCACTCACTCCCTATCGCTCGTTCGTGCTTTAAACAGTTTCGATCATTAATCGCTTTCATTAACAAACTAATTTATTAAATAACTATTATTTATGCTCACATTAATCTTCGACGTCCATTCAGAGCTCTTTCTTTTCGTTGACAAACTGAAATTTCATCGACAGGCCGCTCATGTGTTAGTTTCGGTAAATTTTGTGAAGGTATTACATTTTTCTTCAATTTATGTAGTTTATTGACATGAGCTAAAAAATAAAGGCAAATAAATGTTAACAAATTTGGAGGTTATGTTAAAACTGTGATGTTTTATTATAGTTATTTAATAAATTAGTTTGTTAATGAAAGCGATTAATGATCGAAACTGTTTAAAGCACGAACGAGCGATAGGGAGTGAGTGCCTTTAATAGTTGAGATCATTAGTTGCTCATTAACAAACGAATTGATTACAACAGTTTTTCGTTGACCGTAAAATTCTTCGATTTTAAGATAGAAAATTTCAAATAATACCGAATCCAAACTTGTGCGTATATCTGGTTGCCCAAAGTAAAACATCATCAAAACGTCAAAATCACAAACGGGTTTATTAATGAAAAAGAGTGTATTAATGAGGTCCATTAATGCATCCTTTTTTCACAAAACAGTTACTTAATAAAAAAGAGTGTATTAATGACGTCCATTAATACATCCTTTTTTAGAAAAAATCATTCATTAATATTGACATTAACAAACGGTCAACGAAAAAACAAATAATTATTATATGTAATTTCACTCAGTTTGCATCTACGTACTTACCTTTAAAAAAGAAGTCTTCGTCTTTAAAATGTTTGCTACAAACACGCATAAACCGAGAAACTTCTTTTCCAATTTTCAGCACTCTAATCCATTCGGCCTTCAATTTTTGGTTGTACGATGGAAATAAATGAAACGATACTGTGCCATCGTAATAAGTACTACATTGTGGAACACAGCAATAAATATTACTCTTTGTAGCACGTTTATTATTCATTATGTAGAATATTTCAATAAAATAAACACTTCCACCATGTGTTTACCTGCAAATTATCTCGCAGTGAGTACTTTCAAAGTTGGCCGCTAGGATCGTTACTATCTGTCAATTTTGCTAAGGTTGTATAGAGGGAGGTTGGGACATCCTAGCCCCACCCATGATGCATTGCAGCAATTGTCATAAGGTGACAACTGTCAGGCAAAATTTCAAATATTTGAAATTGAAGATGCCGACTTGTTGCGTCAAGAATTGCTGTAATTCTGCTGCAAAGGGCTTCCGATTGTTTCGATTTCCCATACGTGAGCGTGAAAGACGAAATTTATTCAATTATAAATTGAAAAAACATCGGCGGCCATATTTGGGGCTATGACCTTGAACATGATGTCCCAACCTCCCTATATACAACCTTAAATTTTGCGACCTGCACTCGGGACAAAACGGTAACTGCTCGAATGCTCGGCTTTCGCCGGTGTCTATGGTTAGTTAGTTCTGTGTTCTGTCCAGTTCTGTCAGAGTTCATGTACATGTCGCTTTAAGCGTAGTCGTGACGTTCTTGGCTTCTTGTCGTTATAACCTTAACATAAGGTAGGTTTTAAAAATTGATAACATAGGATGCTAGACTTTACTTTGACCGCTTTTGTAGATTTTTTACTTTGTGAATAAGAATAATGCCGAAAAGAAAATGCAAATTTTCTCAAAACTTACAAGAACAGTACACAATGTTCAAAGTTACAAAAACTGAATCTGAAGTATATTGTCCTGTGTGCAACACCAGTTTTTCTATTGCCAATAAACGAAAACTTGATTTAGAACAACATCTTGGAACAAACAAGCACCAACAAAAAATTAGAACAATAGAATCAGCTGCAAAAGTGACTTCATTTTTCAAACAAGTGAACACGAAAACCGAAGATCAAGTGAATGCAGCAGAGGGAACTCTAGCTTTCCACACAGTGAAACATCATTTCAGTTTCAAATCTTGTGATTGTTCTACAAAATTAATAAAAAAAATATTACCTGACTCGGAAATCGCAAAAAAACTCTCATGTGCACGTACTAAAGCGGAAGCGATTGTTACGGGGGTGTTGGCACCACATAGTGTTGAGTTTGTTGCAGCTCAAGCAAAAAAATGTAACTTTATTGGCATAAGTACCGATGCAAGTAATCATGGAAACTTAAAAATTTTTCCTTGTCTGAATAGAATACTAGAGTTATATGATGGTCTCCAGTCCTTTTTTCTATCAGACCAATCATCTCCAGTCACTATTCGAAAGTTTTTTGAAAATAAACTTAATGAAGCATACTTTTGGTTTTTACATTCACTAATGTATGTATTTCATGAAAAAATAAAATTAGTTGAAAGGGAGGGTAATTCTGTATTGGAGGTTTTGGAATGTTTAGAAACTGTTAGAAATTCCTTGCAACAGCGTATTGAAGAACAGTTTCTACCCTTAAAAGTTAAACAAATATTTATCAAAAATTCGGAAATGGATACTGAAATTATGATTTTGAAAAAGAACTTTTTCTATGTATATGAAAAGTGTCTGAAATATTTAGAAATCTGGACTGAACCTTTAAATCATTTTAAAACATTATTTTGGATGAGTTTAAAAACCCAAATTGACTGGAAGGACGTTCAAAATTCAATAGATTTTTTTCAAGAAAAAGGTGTGAATATTAATGAGTCCAAGTTATTTAACCAATACTGTAATTTAAAAAAATTTCTTGTTACCGCAACGCAAAGTGAGGACTTCACCAACTTGCTTTCTCATCAGAAATGGAACAGATATTTCGAAGCGTTGCCTGATGAAGAAGCAAGCAGTGAATTTCTGAAAATTTGTCAATTATTCTTTTCAATTCCGGCGCATAATGCGAACGTGGAAAGAGTTTTCTCCACTATGAACATACAGTGGACAGAAGAACGCAATCGATTGAATGTGTCCACAATCAAGGCAATTCTGATAACACATTTTAACTTTAAACAATTTTCTTGCAATGAATTTTTTGATTATTTGTTGTCACAGAGAAACTTGTTAAAAAAAATTGGCAGTTCGCAAAAATATGAAACTTGTGCAGATTAATAGGTACCTACTTACCTATTTAATTCTTACTTTGCGAATATTTTGTTTATGTGCAATTAGGCTTGGGAGGTGCCTACACTGGTTTTATATATATATTTTTATTATTAAGACGAAATAATGTTGGAGAGTTATATTATATGTTTTGTTTTTCTGTATTTTCATTTTATTTTTCATATATTTAACAGAAATTATAAGTTAGTCAATAAACAAATATCTAAACATTAAACATTACGTTGACAAAAGTTTGTTTTTTATTGTCCTCTTTTAGCCCGGCTGAAATATGGTAACCCTAGTAGGCATTAACAGAATTTATAAATTCTTGATGAGCAGTGTCTAACCGTTGAGTAAAGAGTTTTAAAGAGGCGCAATGTAATAGGGAAAGACCGTGCCTGCATCGTCTCCACCCGCACTCCACTTAGCCAACGAACTTGAGTACTGTATAATGCTACCGCAGCGCACAATAATTGAACTATTCATTTAGAACGACTAGATCGGAT
The DNA here is from genome assembly GCA_929113105.1 of Agrypnus murinus. NCBI lineage: Eukaryota > Metazoa > Arthropoda > Insecta > Coleoptera > Elateridae > Agrypnus > Agrypnus murinus. The sequence goes on along the minus strand of OV816027.1, from coordinate 110,066,316 downwards.
CGTCAACATCAAGCAAATCTTTAAATGTCAACTATAATATTCCTAATGTAGCAAAATGAACCAAAAAATGTGCGTTTTGTTTTCAACGTAGAACCAGATCAGACTTATAGGTTTTATAAAGTAAACAATTCTACATACGAAACGGTTATTTACAACAATTTATTACAGTACAGACCTTTTCTATTTCAAAAAACGTCAACAATTGATCATTTTTAAAAATTGTGCTTTTTAACCTTAAAATCGTCATATCTTCAAAAGTAACCGAGCTATCGCATTGAATTTTTTTTAAGTTGAAGAACACACGTGAGCGCATCTAGTGGTATCAATGCCGTTACCGAATATTGTTTACTGATATCCTTAAATAGCAGTTAAAGTTAGCACTTCAAGCAATTGAAGACAAGAGAATGCAGACATTTTTAGAAAAAATATTTGATCTAGGACCTATAGTTTTATAGTTATGAATAGTTTTGTGACGCACTAAACTGACAGCGGGTAATACTTTCGTAAGGCAGGCACGCGACTACCATTCGATAATCAATAATTTACAGGCAAAAGGTAGTTTTTTTAATTAAATGCTGTCCTAACACAAATATTTATTGTTTTATTAAGTCTTAAAACTGCCAATTGATAAGCCAATATGTATAGGTATTTATTGCATACTTGCCATAGTAACCTTTTTTGCTAGTTAAACATTCTAGAACTAATTACTGTTTGTCAAAGTATGTACGTGTTGTATGTGCTGACAAAGCTCGGTAAGTATACGATGGTACATGATGTCCCAAGTAGTACAAATTGCTTTTGTGTATATTGCTTTTGTTTTTATAATGCTATATTGAATTTTTGCATTTTTAGAATATGTAACACTGATTTTAACTTTTATATTGTTTGCCTATTAAACTTTATTTTGATTGCATTTATTATTATACCCTATTTATAATAATACACACTGTATATTAAATAAAGGTATAATTTATTATTATTGTAATACAATTTTGGAAAAGGATAGATAGCTAAACCTTTATCAGAGGCGCAGGCGACTTTCCTTGATAGACCGTGCGATAGACGGACATTTTGTCATTTTTAAAAAGAGATCTGAACGAGTACTTTGTACATGTATTACAACTAATAATCTTAGTTATTAACATATTTTAATTAAACAAGAAGGCCATTCTATTTTATAGAAGGTATGTTAATGTTATCTTATTATCATACTTAAGTATTGTTTAATACTTTTTGGCGTGATGGCTAATTTTGAGTAATTTTGCATTTTAGATTTGACGGCCTGTATGTAAGTCTGTATGTAAGTCAGTAAATCAGAAAATTAGCAATTTAGCAGGTTTGCAAGCTAGCTAACATAATTAAATATTTTACTGCATCAACATACCGACTAAATTATCATCATCAATTATCACTTTTCCAAGCCTACCTCTGGAAATTCGCCTGAGCTCAATAACCGACGGAAGTTCTCATTGGAATCCGTTGCAGAGACTCAACGTTGCTATTATTCGTCAATTGTACGGAAGCTATACGTTTACCAGTTAAGGAAGTCCAGATTCAGGTCAGACTACTCCAGATTTTGTTGTACCACAGATATGCAATCGCTTCCTGTGGCGATTATCGAATATCGATCAATCTTTATCATTCTAATGATTTAAACTTATTTTATAAAACTATACATATATTATCTTACTTTAATTATTTTCAAACTAATATAAATAGAGTTGCAATAACTACAAATGTAAACCTCAAATAGCTATTTTGGGTATTTTGGATAATAAATAAATTAATTATCTATACCTATCAATACGTAACTCTCAATAATGAAATTTATTTTTTACGCAATTATTTTTGGGTATTAAAATCATTAAATTTAATAACGCATTTATGATTATTTCATTTATAAAGTATAATAACTACCCAAATACTAACAATCCTATTTTCTTAGTTTTCAAACAGCGTAAAACTAAGTGGCGCCAAATAAAATTAAAATAAACATTTTTTGTAATTAATGATTTGTGCCTTCAATGAACCCACGACCCAAGCCACCAGACGAAGAGCTGCCGTTAGCTGTAAGCCCGGAAGGGTTACATAAGTGGTGCTGTCAACGTGAAGGCCCGAATTTTCAAATTTCAAATATTCTTCTCTTATTAAGCAATTGCATATCTATACTTAAACTGATTTTTGAATTTATTTTAAGGAACTACTTTAAAAAGTTGCTTTATAATTTTAATTCTTATCATTTCTTAAAGGTTAGCTATCGTGCTATTATTATTCAGATATTATTTGTGTATGTTAATTTGAAAATAAAAATAGTATTTTGATAAATATACAGAGTGTATTAAGGTCTGATATTCTGAATCTTATTGAAATGTTTAATTGTGCTTAGAGAATAATAGTTAGTTGATGATTGATATTTTATACATTTTGAATGTTAGTAAACCGGTACATGGTATTCAGAGGATACATTGATAATTCGATTAATGTTAGGAGTAGCATTATTTAGTAGTCAGCGATTTAAATTTTTTTATGGTTACTCTGATTCTCAATTTTACTGAAGATTTGTTTTGTTTTGAAAATATTTCGGTATGGCTTTATGTGTAATGAAACCGATATTCCTTTTAGTTCACGAACTTAATTATGAATTAAAGATTCGAGGTGTTGAAACTAATAGAGATATTAATGACAAAAGAAAAATTTTATCTAGACTTTTAGAGAAGGAAAAGCATAGGAATGTTAATTTAGTAGATTCAAACTTTGAATTTGATGCCGAAAGAACAGCAATTAATAATAGTTTAGAGAGCTTGAAACTCTTGGTCCAAGAATTTGAAGGTCCTACATCAGATTCTACTTATTTAAGAGTTCGTAATAGATTAATTCACGTTACTGCTAGAGTTCTGCGTATACCCATTACAAATAATAGCGATCCTGTAGTCGTTAGTTATAAGAATGAGTCGTATGCTACTTGTTTAACCTTAGAAGCTGAATTAGATGAACGCGCTACTGATCAATCTCAAGCTTCGGCTAACATTAATTTACCTGCTCCAAGTACCCAAACCACTGTTGTACACGTACGCGATCGTGGTAATAATCCAGAACTTTTTAAATGGGACATAAAGTTTGACGGTGATTTAAATAGGTTAGGGATAAAGACTTTTGTTGAGAGTGTAACAGAACTTTCAGAAGCACGTCATGTTACCAAAGCCCAACTTTATGAATCTTCAGCTGATCTCTTCTCAGGTAAAGCTCGTTTATGGTTACGTCAGGTTAAGGAATCAGAGTTTGTCAAGGATTGGGATTCTTTAGTTAAGCAGTTAGAGCAGGATTTTGGCCCTGATGATCCCGATGACGAATTATGGGAATTTATAAAGGCGCGTGTACAGGAGTCTAACGAAACCGTAGTAATATATGCGGCTGTTATGCAGTCTCTATTCAATCGTCTCGGTCATCAACCGGCAGAAGCTACAAAAATACGATGGATGCGTAAAAACTTAAAACCCGAATACAAAAAAAGTTTAGCATTACAAACTTTCAATACCGTTGATGAACTAGTTAGTTCGGCAAAAAAGGTTGAATCAGTTTATTTCGAATCTTCTACTCGTCGTGTTTCTAAGTCTTATTTAAATACAATGGAATCAGATTTAAACACGGGTAATTCTACTTTTCCTTCTGGACATAATAAAACTCATTATTCTAAAGGTAGTTCTCATTCAACTAGCTCGCGTGCTGCACACACGACTCTTACAAAGAACAGTCCTCCAAGTTTTTCTTCTAAAAGGAATTTTACTAATTCCACTAGTCGAAATTCAAATCAGAATAATAATATAAAAGGTGATAGGGTGCGATCTCAGATAATTTGTTGGAATTGTAAACTCCCCAACCACACTTATAAAAATTGTCGATCCAAAAGAAATCAGTTCTGCTACAGATGTGGAAAAGCAGGTGTCAAAGTTTCTACTTGCGAAAATTGTTCGGGAAACGGTTCCACGAGGTAAAAGGTTCTGGCCAAATTTTACCTCGTTCTAAACATAGTATTTTGGCCAATAAAACCGAAAACTCAACATACCCTACCGTAGAACAAAAAGCAACCATAAAGATAATTCAAGATTATTTCGCCAAACTTCCTATATTAGAAAAATCGTTGCAATCTGCACCAATCTTGGTTCAACAGGAACGCGATAATAGGTCTTATGTGGCAATTAATATTTATGGTGAACGTGTAATTGCTTTGTTAGATTCCGGTGCCAATAATTCTATTTTAGGTTCAAAAGGTCTAAAGCTTTTAGACATTTTTAAATTGAAAATTAAGCAGTCAGTGCACAAATATGTCACTACCGCGGACGGCGTCTGTCAAACAGTCAAAGGCGTTATTGATCTACCTATACATATTGATAATGTATGTGGAATAATTTCGATTCTGGTAGTGCCATCACTTGATCATACATTAATTCTTGGTAGTGATTTTTGTAAGAAATTGTTAAAACGGAGTGAAATAAAAACAACCAGCTTCTACGAGTTATGAAAACGTACTACTTTATTTAGGTAAAAGAACATGCGTAACAGTTTAGAACTTACTAAGTAGTTATTGGTATACAATAATAGGTGACGCTACAATGAGCTTTAGCAGTTTAAGTAATATATTAAACTCATATTTTAACACCCCCACTAGTTTAAAATATTATAAATGCTTACATTCTACACCTAAACTTTTCAAGAACCTGTGATGCTTATTTGAACCTAAAGCTTTTGTAAAAATGTCTGCAGGCATATTATCTGTTTGTAAATATTCAAGACTAATTAACTTATTAGCAATCGTCTCCCTTACAAAATGATGGCGCACATCTATGTGCTTTGTTCTTTTGTGGAACATGGGATTAGACGACAATCTTTGAGCACTTTGACTATCATTATACAGTAATATACAATTCAGCGTGCCTGTCAATTCACCTAACAGATTTCTTAAGTAAATAGCCTCTTTCGAAGCCTCGGCTACAGCCATGTATTCGGCCTCTGTACTGGAGAGTGCCACAGTTTTTTGCTTATTACTTTCCCATGATACAACACAGCCTGAAAGTTTAAAGCAGAAACCTGTGTAGGATTTTCTATCAACAGAATTGCTGCCCCAATCGGCATCTACAAAACCCACTAAATCTACATTATCTTTTTCAAATTTTAAACAATAATTTTTAGTTTTTTGTAGATATCTTAAAATCCTTTTTGCACTTTTCCAGTGCGTTTCTTCATGGCAGTTATTAAATTGACTTAAATAACTAACACTATATGATATGTCAGGTCTTGTCATTACTGCAAGATACATTAAGCTGCCTATTAATTGTTGGTATGGTACCTGAATGTTACAATTTAGACCTTTTGTAAGATTTAAGTTGCTTTCCATGGGTGTATCCACAGTTTTACAGTCGACCATATTAAACTTTAATAACAATTGATTTATGTAATGTTCTTGATCTAAAGTTATAATGCCTTCGTCCTTTTTTATATTTATATTCATACCAAGACATTGTTTGACTTGACCGAGATGCTTTAATTTAAATTTTGAAGCTAACTCCCTTTTTAAAATGTCTGTTTCTGTCTCATTATTAGAAAATATAAAAAAATCATCAACATACAATGCAATGACTGTTATGAGATCATTTTGACAATTTAAAAATACACAAGGTTCATATTTGGATTTTCGATAACCTAAATTTCCTAAAACAATTTCAACCTTATTGTACCAAACTCGTGAAGATTGTTTTAATCCGTATATCGCACGCTTTAATTTTAAAACTTTGTTTTCATGACCAGGGTTTACAAAACCTTCTGGTTGTCTCATATAAACGGTTTCCTCTAATTGACCATTCAAAAAAGCTGTGGTTACATCTAAGTGCACAATGTTTAAATCCAATTTAACAGATAACGCAATTAACAATCTAAGAGTAGAATGCCTCACTACTGGGGAAAAAGTTTCGTCAAAGTCAATTCCATATTTTTGGGTGAAACACTATCACCATCACCTTTTTTTTTATAAACCCACTTGCATGCCACAACACTTCCACTTTTTGGAACGTCCACCAGCTCCCAGGCATCATTTTCCTTAAAAGACTGGATTTCTTCTTCCATTGCTCGTTTCCATGCTGCTTTATCAGATGTAGACGAAGCCTCGGCAAAAGTGACTGGATCAGAATCCATGACTTCGTTGCACATATAGGACACATAGTCTTTAAAAAGCTTTGGTTTAGGTTGTCGCTGTGACCTTCTTACATCACTGGGTATTTCACATCTTGTTTCTGGAGTGTAATCACCATCATTCGAATCAATTACCTCTAAATTTTCTAAACTGATGTCATTTAGTTCATTTTCCCCCACTGAAACTGGTGTTTCTTCCTCGTTAACACTAACGATCACATCAAGTCTTCTTGTAATGTTCTCATTAACCACTACGTCTCTACTAGTGATAATGTTGTTGTCTTCTGGATCATATAACCTATACCCTTTTATATTGTCACTGAAACCCACTAAAACCATTTTCTTCGCCTTTTTATCCCATTTTCGTCGTTTTTCCTTGGGAATGTGTACCATAACCGCACTACCAAAAATTCGCAAATTGCCAACATCAGGTTTTCTTTTGGTCCACGTTTCAAAAGGAGTTTTATTATCAAGCCCGTTGACAACTGATCGGTTTCTGATATAAACTGCAGTGTTCACTGCCTCTGCCCAAAAGCATTTATCTAGATTTGCATCAAAAAGTAAGCACCTTGCTTTTTCTACAATGGTACGATTCATACGCTCAAGCATTCCATTCTGCTCTGGAGTATAAGGGTTTGTTTTTTGATGAATAATCCCCATTTTACTTAAAAATCCTTCAAGCTCTGAACTACAAAACTCTCCTCCATTATCAGTTCGAAAAACTTTGATTTTTGTATTATTTTGGTTTTCCGCATAGTTTTTAAAGTCTTTAAATCGTTCAAACGTTTCATCTTTATTTTTCAAGAAATAAACAAATGTCATTCTACTGAAATCGTCTTCAAGTAAAAGAAAATATCGGGAACCACCTAAGGACTTGACTTCCATTGGCCCACATAAATCTCCATGTACGATTTCTAATAATGCAGAAGCCCTGTTACCTCTATGCTTAAAAGGCAACCTCGTCTGTTTTCCTTCACAGCACACTTCACATACTACATTTCCGTCTAATTTTCCCTTGCATTTCAATCCTTTAACGATACCATCACTCATTAACTTCAAATCTCTGTAGTTGAGATGACCTAATCGCCGGTGCCAAACTTCTCCAGATACTACTGACGCTGCTAGTTCACTATGTTGTGGTTTATCGAAATTGAGTTTATAAACATTTTCTACCAAGTCTGCCGTTGCCACTAACACACCTTTACTGCTGTAAATGTTGCAACCATTCCTGTTAAAAACAACTTTGTTACCATTTTTAATTAATTGACTCACTGATAAAAGATTTGTTGTTAACTCTGGTACATATTGCACATTGTTTATTACTACATCGAATTTCTCTATACCAACTATTGTAGTGATTTCTATGTCACCTGTACAAATCACTGGAATTTTAGTTTTGTTTGCAACCATGATTTCTTTTAATTCAGGTTCTTTTTGTTCATGTTTTAACCAATCCCTTCTGGCAGTTAAGTGAACACTAGCACCTGAATCAATGTACCATTCGGTATTGTTAAATTGGCCACTTAAAAAACCAGCACTAAAACCTATTGATGTTTTTTCGTTAGTCTTCAGTTTTACATTCTTATTATTATTAGGACATTTATTCATAAAATGACCTCGCTGTTTACATTTGTAGCATACAATTTCATTTTTATCTTTGTTGTTGCTTTTGTTTACATGCGTACTGCTGCCATCTTTGTTCTGCTTTTTAAAGTTGACTCTGCTGGTAAATGCACCTGCTAATCTGCTGCTGCGAGCACCATCTACCTCCATATCCAATAATTTCATCTTGATGGAATCTGTTTTTATATTTATTCCAGAATGTTCAATCGCCATAATCATTGGCGCGAATTTCTCAGGTAAACCTGCTAAAAGTAGCGAACCAATCCATTCATCATCTATGTTGAATCCTGTTCTCCGTAATTTCTGGGATGTTTCGATTACCTGGTTTACGTAGGATTCCATGGAATCGCAATTTTCCAATCGCAATGATATCAATGCACGAAGCAAACCAATTTTTCTTGCGAACCCCGTATCATCGTATAACGTTTTTAGCGTCGTCCATACTTCTTGAGCTGTTTTCGCTTCTTTCACATGCACAAACAAAGAAGGATCGATGGTCAACACCATTTTAGCTTTCGCTTTTATTATCAATGCCGGGTCAGTCTCTTTACCGTCGATGCACTTCGACAAACCTTCGAGTACAAAGAAATTTTCTACGGCGAACGACCACTCGTCGTAATTTTCTCTACCCAATAACTTTGGTACACTGCTTAAATAACTCGTTGCCATTTTTAAACAGATCCGACACTAAAACTAACTGTGTTTTTATATCTTTCACTAGTTTTTCGCGCCACGCACTGCTGGGATCATAACCTGTTAAAACGGAGTGAAATAAAAACAACCAGCTTCTACGAGTTATGAAAACGTACTACTTTATTTAGGTAAAAGAACATACAAGCGTCTAGAGGCTGAAGGCAGCGAGTATTGAAACAACGCACACTTTTGTTATGGGACTATTTATTGGCCAATTAGAGAAGAAAGGGGCGTCTACAAAACTTCAAAATATAGCCGCCAAAGACATGACTATTATTTCGCCATAAAAAGTGACTACCGTTTAGGTACATATTTTGCATTACGTATTATTTCGTTAAATATATGGTATTTTCATAGGTATGTAGCAGGACATAATTAAAATGCAGATTTAAATCAAAACAGTGTAATGGTAAAATTAATCTTTTTTGCAAATTATTTAAGAAATACTTCAGCCTCTCAAAAAAAGAAAATAATAAATAATAGGAGTATATTTAATTGATTACAATACAGGGTGTTTCACGTAACTTTCCGAGCCTGACGAACTTTAAATACAACCAGTAATACTGCTTTCATTTATAACTAGATTCATAATATTAATAATTTTTAACTTGTGTTTAATTTGGACATCCTTTACAAATGTCAAAGTCATTAGGAAATTTATCACTGATAATAGAATATAGTAGATATTTGTTTCGAGGACCGTTTAAGAACTGAATTGTATCAAGTATAAAATGAAAATCAAAATTTTATTTAGAAAAGTTTGCTACATATCCACTTGAGTAGAAGCTTAAATAAGAATTAATTTAAAACTAACCAACTCAACCAAGCAAATGTTCAAAGTGTTGTCCATCATGTTCCAAACAGATTCTATTGCGTCTCATAAAGGATAAAGGAACCCTGTTTAAAGTTTCACGTGTTATTTCCCTACAAACTGCACGTATCTTCTCTTTCATGGCCTCCATGTCTTGAAAAGGTGTTTCGTATACTTTACTCTTAAGAACTCTGTGGTTTAAATAGCGCAAGGCGTGGTTCGACGGTCGGCCCTTATTGGCTGAATGTACATCGCATAACATAAGTGTGCGTTGTATCAATACTCGCCTGAAGGCAACTACATCATTCCCGACAAAAGCATGCGCAATTCGCATGGAGCGCTATGTATGTAGATCTGTAGATAATAATTAATTTAATACCTAGTCTTTGATTTAAGTAAGTGATAATAGGCTAGCAACACAAACTTAACCTTACTGTGTATTTAAATTAACAGTTTCTTTTCTATGCGTTTTTGCTTTTTGAAGTGTTAATGAAATTTAGAATATTTATTAACATGAAAAGTGAAGTGAGTGCTGTCAGTACATACACTATTCAATTTTACATTGACTTTTGTTTTCTCTTTTGAAGCCAATAAATCTTCTTCAGGTAAATATAGGTATTTTATTTTATCGTAAATGTGTTTAAATAACTGAGGTGCTTTTTTAAAGAACAACTATGGATCTGGCTTCTACTTCGGCAATTAATAAAACATTGTCTTGTGAAGTTTGCAAGAAAACTTTTACGCAAAATTATAATTTGAGAAAACATTTAAAAAAATATCATCCGCTATTAAATACAAATGATGTTGCACCGAAATTACCAAGAATTAAAAAATCACTTTGCGAAAAGACGTATCAGTTTACATGTACCACCTGCAACAAAAACTTCAATCATCTTAAAAATCTAAAACTACACACAAAAATACATAGCGATGAAACAGGGAATGATGTAGTTGCCTTCAGCCTCTAGACGCTTGTAAAGAACATGCGTAACAGTTTAGAACTTACTAAGTAGTTATTGGTATACAATAATAGGTGACGCTACAATGAGCTTTAGCAGTTTAAGTAATATATTAAACTCATATTTTAACAGAAATTCCAGATAAAAATTGACTTCAAAGATAATACCTGGGAGATAAGTAGTAATGAAAATATAAGTCTGGTTGCGGTTCAGTCAGTCGTTAATCTTGATGAGAAAGATTATATTTTAAGTTTAAATCACCTTTCTGAAACTCAAAAGATCCAAGCCGAAAGTATCTTAGAAAGTTTTAAAACACTTAGCAGCAATGATAGGTTAGGTAGGACTAATAGAGTTGTTTATCATATTGATACAGGGAATGCGCGACCGTTTAAACAACGCCAATATCTTTTGTCACCGTATATGCTAGGATATCTAAATAAGGAGCTTGATAAGATGATTGAATTAGGAGTAGTAGAGCCTTCGATGAGCGAGTGGTCGTCACCTGTATTGCTAGTGAAAAAACCTAACGGAGATTTTCGTTTTTGTTTTGATGGTCGTAAGTTGAATTCGATTACAAAAAAGGATTCTTACCCATTACCACATGTCGATAGAATCTTAAATATGTTACGCAATGCAAAGTATATATCTTCTGTAGATTTGCGTAGTGCATTTTGGCAGATACCATTAGATAAAGAATCCAAAGAAAAAACCGCTTTTGCAATACCCGGTAGGGGCCTCTTTCACTTTAATGTTTTACCTTTTGGTTTAGCCAATGCTGCACAATGTCAACAAAGGCTAATGGAAGCTGTGTTTGGTCCCCTCTTCGAGCCAAATATTTTCGTTTATTTAGATGACATAATTATTGTTTCATCTACGTTTGAGGATCACATTATGCTTCTGCAAGAAGTTTCCACCCGACTAAGGAATGCTAACCTCACCATAAATTTAGATAAGTGTGAGTTTTTTCGGTCGTCACTAAAATACCTTGGTTTCGTCGTTGACTCATCTGGCTTGAGAACTGACTCGGAAAAAGTTTCGGCCATGATAAATTTTCCACAACCAAAGACAACTACCGAAATTAAACGTTTTACGGGAATGAGTAGCTGGTACCGTCGGTTTATACCCCATTTTTCTACACTCATGTCGCCGATTAACGATTTATTAAAAGGTAGGAAAACGGGACAAAAAATTATTTGGACCCAAGAAGCGGATAACGCATTTAAAGTTATAAAAGAGGCTTTAGTGTCAGCTCCGGTTCTAACAGCTCCGAACCTTTCGTTGCTGTTCGTTATTCAATGCGACGCGTCCGAAACGGGTTTAGGTTGCGTCTTGACCCAAGAACAAGATGGCGTTGAAAAAGTCATAGCTTTCGCATCGAGGAGTCTTTCCAAGAGTGAGAGGAATTACAGTGCTACTGAGCGCGAGTGTTTGGCGTGCGTTTTTGCCTGTGAGAAATTCAGACCATACATCGAAGGCGTGAAATTCACAATTATTTCCGATCATGCTTCGTTGAAGTGGCTACATAATATGCGTGATTGTTCTGGAAAGTTAGCGAGATGGAGTATGAAACTAAATCAGTTTGATTTTGATATTTTACACCGTAAAGGAAAGTTTCACGTTGTGCCGGACGCATTGTCACGTAGTCCTGTAGGTAGTCCTCCAGAAAATGACCCCGTTGATGTTTTTGAAATCAATGTCGATAATTGTATTGCGTTAGATATTGATTTGGATAACGTAGATAGTTTTTATGAGCGTATGAGGTCTATAATTCTAGCCAGTCCTGATGATTATCCTCAATGGTTGGTTAAGAGTGGTTATGTTTACAAGTTCGTTTCCTCCAAAATTCCCCTAAATACAAATATCTCGGAGTGGAAGTTGCTAGTACCAAAAGGTCAGCGATTGAAAATTTTGAAAAATTGCCATGATCATCCGACTCCCGCTCACCTTGGAGTTGCGAAAACTTTGGCGCGAGTTTGTTTAGTCTATTACTGGCCAAAAATGACGCGTGATGTCAGTCGTTATGTTAAGTCCTGTAGGATTTGCAATTCACAAAAATCTCCCAATTATGCTAAATTTGGTCTGATCGGAACTGAAAAGAAATGCAGATTCCCGTGGCAAATAATTGCTATTGATTTAATGGGTCCTCTACCTAGAAGTAAGAACGGTTTCGAATATCTCTTAGTCGTTAGCGATTGGTTTACGAAGTACACCCTACTATGTCCTTTACGCAAGGCTATTTCTAAAAATATATGTCGTTTCTTAGAAAATGAAGTGTTCCTGGTATATGGTGTACCGCAACATATAATTTCCGATAACGGCAAACAGTTTATTGCCAAGTCTACGAAACGGTTAATAGATCAGTATGGATCTCGTTTTTGGTATACCCCATATTATCATGCTCAAACGAATTATGTTGAAAGAAATAATCGAACCATTTGTACCGCCATTCGGTGTTATATTGATGACAATCATAAAGAATGGGATCGGGAAATTCCAAAAATCGGTTAAGCTATGCGTTCAGCTATTCATGAGACTACAGGGTATAGCCCAGCATTTTTAAATTTTGGCCGGGTTGTTCCCGCCAATGGTAATTATTATGGAAATATTGGTAATACTGAGTTTAATCTCGCCGACCGCGAAAAATGGGTTCAAAGTTTAGGTCAACTTTCGGAAGTTTACCAAGATGTACAGAATAAAATACACAATGCTCACGTACGTAATGCGCGATATTATAATCTACGAAGACGTGATTTTGAGTTTCACGTAGGAGACAAAGTATGGCGAAAAAATGTAGTTTTGTCTAGTGCAGCTAAGAATTTTTCTCAGAAGTTAGCACCACGATATGTCTTAGGCACCGTGCATAAGAAAAAATCTAAATTAGTATACGTCATAAGGAATGAAAATGGAAGTAATGCTGGTGATTGGCATATACAGGATTTAAAGCCATATCATGGCGAAATGAATTTTTCTGAAGACACTTCAGAATTAGAAACGGTTGAGTCGGGATCTGATTCGGACAATAAATCTGTTGGTTAAATTTAAATATTTAAAGAATGATGAACATTACCAAAAGTTTTGTTGAAGGCTTTTGTTTATCGTTTCGGTATTAAACTTTAGTTATTGTTACTGATTTAATTTTAGTCTTGCGGTTATAGTCTGCGAGTAGAATATTTTGCGTGAGGATACATTACAAAGAGTTTTTGTAATTATTAGGTTGCAGTTATTTGCAGAATAATTGTTGGTATTTGGTATTTTGCTAAGGTTATAGATAGTTTAACATTACTATCTTATAGGAAGTTCATAGGTATTAGTAGCGTTCGGAAATTTTTGATTTCATTAGATATGAGTAACGCAACCTTAGGGCTATATGCTATATATATATATATATGTAATTTCATATATATCTTTGTTTTATGGGATCTGATTACTTATTTGAGATAGGACTTTTGTATTTGTAAAATTTTGTATATACTAGGTAGTTAGTTAGTTAAACTCGGCGCCGAGGCGAGGAAAATTAGATAGAAGTTAAGTAAGTTAGCATAGATATAGCCTAAACTAGGACTATTCTAGTTTAGCATAGTTAGTTAAGGTATACTTTGGTATAATCTAGTTTATAGAAATAACGTTTCTTTTGCTGATAGGGTAGATGATTAATAATTTCAAATACGAAAAATAGTAATATTCTATTCCTATTTTTCTACGGTTGGAAGGGGGTGAGTGTAACACTGATTTTAACTTTTATATTGTTTGCCTATTAAACTTTATTTTGATTGCATTTATTATTATACCCTATTTATAATAATACACACTGTATATTAAATAAAGGTATAATTTATTATTATTGTAATACAATTTTGGAAAAGGATAGATAGCTAAACCTTTATCAGAGGCGCAGGCGACTTTCCTTGATAGACCGTGCGATAGACGGACATTTTGTCATTTTTAAAAAGAGATCTGAACGAGTACTTTGTACATGTATTACAACTAATAATCTTAGTTATTAACATATTTTAATTAAACAAGAAGGCCATTCTATTTTATAGAAGGTATGTTAATATTATCTTATTATCATACTTAAGTATTGTTTAATACTTTTTGGCGTGATGGCTAATTTTGAGTAATTTTGCATTTTAGATTTGTCGGCCTGTATGTAAGTCTGTATGTAAGTCAGTAAATCAGAAAATTAGCAATTTAGCAGGTTTGCAAGCTAGCTAACATAATTAAATATTTTACTGCATCAACATACCGACTAAATTATCATCATCAATTATCACTTTTCCAAGCCTACCTCTGGAAATTCGCCTGAGCTCAATAACCGACGGAAGTTCTCATTGGAATCCGTTGCAGAGACTCAACGTTGCTATTATTCGTCAATTGTACGGAAGCTATACGTTTACCAGTTAAGGAAGTCCAGATTCAGGTCAGACTACTCCAGATTTTGTTGTACCACAGATATGCAATCGCTTCCTGTGGCGATTATCGAATATCGATCAATCTTTATCATTCTAATGATTTAAACTTATTTTATAAAACTATACATATATTATCTTACTTTAATTATTTTCAAACTAATATAAATAGAGTTGCAATAACTACAAATGTAAACCTCAAATAGCTATTTTGGGTATTTTGGATAATAAATAAATTAATTATCTATACCTATCAATACGTAACTCTCAATAATGAAATTTATTTTTTACGCAATTACTTTTGGGTATTAAAATCATTAAATTTAATAACGCATTTATGATTATTTCATTTATAAAGTATAATAACTACCCAAATACTAACAATCCTATTTTCTTAGTTTTCAAACAGCGTAAAACTAAGTGGCGCCAAATAAAATTAAAATAAACATTTTTTTGTAATTAATGATTTGTGCCTTCAATGAACCCACGACCCAAGCCACCAGACGAAGAGCTGCCGTTAGCTGTAAGCCCGGAAGGGTTACAAATACTAAAGGTTTTTTAATACAATACATTACAATGCATTACATGTACATTATGAGTTACTTTTTTGTTTTGCCGATATGTTTTTTGAGACTACTTTTCTCTATACATTTATAATCACATAAATTACACTCAAATGGTTTCTCACCACTATGGGTGAGCATGTGTCTTTTGAGATTACCACTTAATGAACATTTATAATCACACAAATTACACTCAAATGGTTTCTCACCACTATGAGTGAGCATATGTTTTTTGAGACTACTTTTCTCTATACATTTATAATCACATAAATTACACTCAAATGGTTTCTCACCACTATGGGTGAGCATGTGTCTTTTGAGATTACCTCTGAATGAACATTTATAATCACACAAATTACACTCAAATGGTTTCTCACCACTATGAGTGAGCATATGTTTTTTGAGACTACTTTTCTCTATACATTTATAATCACATAAATTGCACTCAAATGGTTTCTCGCCACTATGAGAGCGCATGTGTGTTTTTAGCCTACTCTTCACTGTACATTTATAATTGCATAATTTAGGGGAGGCTGTTGTACCTTGAACCGATTGTACCTTGGTCCAGTTTCAATAACACCCGTTTACAGTGATTTATAAAAGTAGCGGTCTACATAATCTTTGCCTGTGCCCTCCGAGATGGCACTGCAGTCAATTTCTCGTGGCTCCGCCATAACTCGAATGTGAAAAGAAGGCGTGGATGTTTTAACGGTGTTGTAGTAAAGTTTTACACGGATTGCAAAAGTGTTTGTGTCCTAAACTCAACATTTTTCAAGTGGTTCTATGTGTTTGTTTGGTGAGTAGAAGCATGTTTTATCCACTTGTGATATTTGATTCAATTAAATTCTAACCTATTACACATCAGTCTGTACTTTTTGCGACACAATCAAAATTGTACCTTGGACCAATTATATTGATGTACCTACCTTGGTCCGGTCCAAGGAACAATTTAGGTAAATTTTTCAGGCAATTTACTTTTCGTTTCATTATAGGGAATCATGCCTAGAAGTCGACAAGGCGTCAAACGTCCACCTGTTGATGTAGATTGTCTAAAAACAGCTATTGATGATGTTTTGAAGAGAAGACTTTCTGTTGGAAAAGCAGCAAAAAATAATTCAGTTACAAAGACTACTTTGCTTCGACATTTAACCGCCCACAGAGCATCAAATAAAGAAGAATTCTCCTACGTCTCTAATATTAAATGTAAGCAAGTATTCAGTGAACAAGAAGAATTTATGCTAGTAGATTATGTATTAATGGCAGGGAAATTACATTATGGCTTATCAAAGGAAGGCTTGGCAAAATTAGCTTATCAGTTTGGTTCAGCAAACAGAAAAAATATGCCTCCCAAGTGGTCAGATGAAGGAAAAGCCGGAAAAGAATGGGTGCGCGGTTTTTTAGGAAGGCATAAAAAAATATCCCTTCGAAAACCTGAGGCTACCAGCCTGGCCAGGGCCACAAGTTTCAACAAGACAAATGTGTCTGCATTTTTTAATAATTTGAGAAGTTGTTACGATCGTTTTCATTTTACGCCAGATAAAATTTATAACTTAGATGAGATAGGAAACTCAACAGTGCATAATCCTCCAAGAATTTAGCACAGAAAGGGCAGAAGCAGACTGGAAGCTTGACATCGGGCGAACGTGGCGTGAATGTTACAATGATAGCTGTCGTAAACGCAGTTGGGAATCATATCCCTCCAATGTTAATATTCCCCCGTGTGTTTTATAAAGACCACATGCTTAAAGGTGCCCCACCGGGAACAGTTGGATCTGCGAATAAGTCAGGATGGTCAATTGAATCAATATTTTTAGACTACTTGAAACACTTCATTGCTCAAGTGAAACCAACACAAGAGGAGAAAGTATTAATAATTATGGACAATCACGAAACGCATGTTAGCGTACCAGCGATAAATCTTGCCAAAGAAAATGGGGTAATTTTACTAACAATGCCCCCGCATACCTCGCATAAATTGCAGCCTTTAGATCGTACTGTGTTTGGGCCATACAAAACCTACTATGGCGAGGCATGCAGGGATTGGATGACTAACAACCCAGGAAAGACGATCTCAATATATGATGTGGCTGAATTGGTCGGAAAAGCTTATACAAGAGCTTTCACAATATCAAATATTGTGAACGGCTTTTCCGTTAGCGGCATTTATCCCTATAATGAAAACGTGTTTGGGGATGACGAATTTTTAGCTTCCTACGTTACAGATCGACCATTTGGAGAAAATGAAATTGCGTGTGGCGTAAATAATACACAGAACGAAGAACCTGAAGCCGGCCCTAGTGGTACTGGAACAGTTGCCAAATCAACATTTTCTGCGGTAGTAGCTGAGATCATTTCACCTGAAATAGTGAAACCTTTCCCAAATGCACCTCCTCGAAAGCAAGAAAGAAAAATTAGAATGAAAGGGAAAACTAGAGTTCTCACCGATACACCAATTAAGAATGAGATTGAAGAACAAAAATTAAGCAGGGATAAAAAAAGACCTCCAGTAAAAACAAAAACTGAGTTGGCAAAAAGAAAAGTTTTTGTGGAGAGTTCTAGTAGTAGTGAAGACAGCTTGGAAGTGGTTTTGGAAGATTCCAGCAGTGATGAAGAATTTCTTTCAAATTTAAGGAACCGGGCAGAAGTGGAAGAAAAGGAGAATCGAGTGTATGAAAAAGAAATTTTAAAGGGAGACTATGTGTTAGTAAAACTTGCAGGAAAAAGGCATGTAGGTTTTTTTGTGGCAGAAATTGATGAACTCCTTGATGGTGGATATAATGTTACCTATTATAAACGCATTCTGGGAACTACAGCTGCAAGAAATTTCGTGCCCAGTACAGAGACCTCATATATAAATTCAGAAGATGTCATAATGCAACTTCCCCATCCGACCAAAGTTGGAACTTCTAACAGACAAGCTGCTCAGATCTGCTTTGATGTTGATTTTAGCCAATATAAAATGTTGTGAGAAAATAGTTTTCTAAATAAATGGCATTTTTATTCTGTAAACGTTAATGGTCCAAGGTACAATGTGGGGTGGTCCAAGGTACGACATCATATTGTACCTTGGACCAAATGACTTTTATTTTAAATTCCTGTTTATTACCGATTTCTATTAATCCTAAATGAATACGAAACCTGTCATGTGTGGCAAAAACTATGGAGAATGTCGCCATGCAATCAAAATTCACTTGGGTTTTTTTCATTTCCACAAAAGTGAAGTTTTGTAAAATCGGCACAAGGTACAACACTCTCCCCTACACTCAAACGGTTCATCGCCATGAGTGAGCATGTGAATTTTGATATTATGCTTCATTGAACATTTATATTCACACAGATTACACTCTAATGGTTTCTCACCACTGTGAGTAAGCATATGTCTTTTGAGACAACGGTTCTCTGAAAATTTATAATCACATAAATTACACTGAAATGGTTTCTCACCACTAAGAGAGCGCATGTGTGTTTCTAGCCTACTCTTCACTATACATTTATAATCGCATATATTACACTCGAACCACTTTTCCCCTCTATTAGTCAATATGTGTACAGGCAATTGAGTTCTTTCTGAAAATGTAATGTGATGTTTTTTACATTATTTTGTCACTATTAATTTGTAAACAGTGTTACTTACTGATAAATGGTTGCTCTTCACTCTCAATATTTGCTTTAATCTCATTTTTGGTCTTACAGTCTTCCATCTCTTGCAATTTTATTTCGATATTCTGATCTGTTTCCTTGCAATTGCTACATCATCACCGTCCATTATACCAATATTTTATCAAATTACAACCTGAAAAAACAAATATTAGCTTCATAAGATCATAAGTACAAATGTGTTTACCATTTAAATAAAGATTTTCAGGCTTACATATTCATATACTATATGATATCCATTCGCTATGTAAAAAAGATGAGTGCAGTTGGTCATGACCTTTTGGAAGAGTTCACTCTTCTGAGCTATTGTTTGACATCACAAACTGCAAAGTTATGGAAAATAGAAATAAAAGATTTGCGTTAATTTAAATACATGAATAAATTATTAGAATCTGGGTGCTTTCAAGGTGTAAAAACTGGAATAAAAAATCTACGTAAGAATTCAACGCGACGCCCACGAATCTATCGGAATTCAAGATTAGTAGTAAAAATAGGTAGAAAATGAGAGAACTTACTTTTGTCCAGTGGTGTATCACAGGTAGTTTTCCAATTACAGAGCTTAATGCTCAGACTCAATTATTATTATTACTCCAATTATTAAATTAATTATTAAACTACTATTAATAAATAACCTTCTGATAGCAAAAGTGTGCACGACATTAGTTGCTGCTTAAAAGATTTTTCACAACTCCAATTAATATTTATTAATAGTAGTTTAATAAGTAACAATTTGAGTTGTGAAAAACCTTTCAAAACTTTGACAAATTGCAATGTCTATTTTTCCTATTTTTTATTTCAAACTGTCTAAATTTGACAATTTGGTAGCAAGGCTCGTTCACAATCAACTCCGACTGCTAGTCTGCGCCTGCTAGATTCACTCGGTTTAGTTCCTTCATTTTTTGGTTTAGGTATAGACGAATACTGAAAAAATATGGTGCATTTGGCGTACTTTCACTAGATACTAACAAATCCTTTCTGCTTAATTTTAAATTCTGTTATGTAAAGTTCCTTCGAATTCGGATACAATATTAAATATTTAAATGTAAATGGAAATGTAGCATTTAGACTACTTCAATTTCAATTTTAGTTGATTCCTAACAAAATTGGTGCTTGGTGTTGGTTTATTCCAGCAATGGCCGTTTTGCAGAATATTATTATGCACCAAGTATAAAAATACACGTTTGTCAATCTTTGTGCAAAACTGCTTTTTTTAATTTTTCAGTACAACTTTGCCAGTTAAATACTACAATTTGTAAACACTTTTCTGTTATGTTTACATTGTCTGGCAATCTAGAACGCAAATTGATACGAACAAAATCTTTCCATAACTAGTGATTTGACTTAAACAAAGGTGAGTTATAACTTTTTGCGAAAGGGTTACGTACATTAAATAAATCAAATCAATGATTTATTAACATTATAAACATCTCTGTTGCAGCAGAATCATAAAATTGATCATCTTGAACATCTTTGCGTAAAAATGTTAATTATGTAAACTATTAGCCACGCTTCGACTTAATGTTTGTGCAGCCAGACTTACCTAAAACAAAAATACTTCTTAAAGCTCATTCGTTTTACAATATATTTCAACTTACCTTCATCTTTTGTTTAAACCACTCTATGTAGGGTCTACGAAATTTGTTACCATTGTTCAATGTCATTTCTTGTTGAATTTCATGAAGAGTTACATACCTCCAGCAAACTAACTCTTTAGATTGTGTCACAAGTGTTCCAACAGTAGCAAAATTATTTGGTATCAATTTCAACATATTGGGAGGAGAGGGGTGAGGGGGAGAGAGGGAGAGGGTGAGAGGATGAGAGGGAGAGAGGGAAAGAGGGAGAGAGAGAGAGAGAGAGAACCTCTTTTCGAGCGACAATTGAAATATTCTACAGCATTCGAGAGAATGACGCATCGCACCAAGCATGTAAACGAGACGCGGTTTATCTAGTGCCTTCTAGAAATACTTAGTAGGTTCCAGCGGCTTCTGGTACGATTAAATGAGGGTATAAAATCGACTTCGCGGATAAAAGAGGATCAGTCAACAGCGAGTAATTAAACGCGCATCACGAAATAAATAGTGAATGTTTAGATAAATGTTGTATTAGAAATTCATAGTCTGTAAATAGTAGTTTTAGTTTGTTAACAGTTTATAATAGTGTTAGTTTATAGTGTTTTCATTAGTGTATGTAAATAAATATTTCTTTGCGAATAGACGAGTTAAACAGCATTATGTGTTATTATTTTTAAAAAGAACGTTACAGTGTTGTCAGGTGTCGGGAATTTTAAAATAAATAAAATCGCGTAATAAATAATGTGCTGTGAGAATAATTTTTTTAGTGTTAAAAAATAATTCCAAGGAATAATTAAAATGACGATGAAATTGTTAAAAGATCTCAAATTAATCGACTTAAAACACGAACTTGGGGAACGAGATTTGGAGACAACGGGCCTTAAAAGCGTTTTAATACATCGGCTAAGACAATGGCTTTTGGAACAGAAGGAAGACCCTGAAAGCTTCCTCTTCGAAATATCTGGACCCGCAATTGATACTAATTTGTTGTTAAGTAAAATGGAAAAAGTACTGGAAAAGTCCGAAGAGCATTCTAGAAAGTCTGAAGAGAATTCTAGAATGCTTAAAGAAGATTTACTGGAAAACTCTAGATTGCTCAAGGAAGAATTATTGGAAAAGTCTGAAGAAAGTTGTAGAAGGCTTAATGAAGAATTACTAGAAAAGTCCGAAGAAAGTTCTAGAAGGCTTAAAGGAGAATTGTTGGAAAATGTCAAAGCGTTGGAAGATAAAGTTTTTGAAATTTTTTTGAGAATGCCAGTGCGCTAGGGCTGTTGGAAGGTAGATTGGCGGAACAAGATAGGGTAATAAAGATGGTAGAAGAGAAAATAGCCCAAATGCAATTACCACCAACAGCTAATAAAGACTGCATAACCGAAATGTTGGAAGATAGAATGAATCAACTACGGTTTCCCTCAACTTCTGAGTGGCCGTTTAATGAAGTAAAGAAGCAATTTAAAGAAGAGAAGGGTCCTGCCGTAGGGATAAAAGTAAAACCACCCACGTTCGTTGGAAAGATTCCTTGGTCTACCTACTACAAACAATTTGAGGCGGCCGCTGGGGCCAATGGATGGACAGCCAAGGAAAAGGCCGTTTCTTTAACTGTGGCTTTGCGTGAAGACGCGTTGAACGTTCTGCAAACAATCCCAGCAGGACAGGAAAATGATTACCAGTTGTTAGTGTCTAGATTGGAGATGAGATATGGAGACGCTCATCTTCAACAAGTGTATCACGCGCAAGTGAAGAATCGTGTCCAGAAGAATGGAGAAAGCCTTCAGGAGTTTGAAGTCGATGTTGCGCGGCTTGTCCTTTTGGCGTACCCTACGGCACCCGATTCATTTCTGGGACAACTCGCTGTGCAGACCTTCATTGATGGACTAAGAGACGGAGAAACACAACAATCATTGAGGCTGGCACGACCAAGAACAACTAATGATGCTCTTGCTCACGCCTTAGAATTTGAAGCCGCAAAGCAAGCGTCCCGAGGTCATGGGCGTGTTCGGGCCGTTGTGGAAGAGGAACAAGAAGGTTCTAAAGATCACCTAGAAGAGTTAGTACTGAGAGTTCTTGGGAAGGACGAAAGTCATAAGAAGAATCTTCAAGAAGTTCGAGGGCCCCGTTGTTGAAGATGCAGCCGACCCCGATAAGATTTATGCAATCCAAGAGTGGCCAACACCGAGAGATAAACACCAAGTTCGTAGTTTTCTTGGATTATGTACCTACTACAGGCGTTTTGTTCCGGGGTTTGCCAATATAGCGAAGCCACTGACAACGTTAACTGAAGATGGGCGCGAGTACGTTTGGAGCGTAGAATGCGAAACAGCTTTCCAGCAGTTGAAGCGTGCCCTGACAACAGCACCAATATTGAGCTATTCATGGACAGAAGGGAAATTCATACTTTACACAGATGCAAGTAATCTGGCCATTCATTGGGGGTGTACTTTCTCAGATACAGGATGGACAAGAAAAAGTCATCGGCTATTTTAGTAAGGTTTTATCGAAAGCCGAAAGGAATTATTGTGTAACCAGGAAAGAATTATTAGCCGTCGTGAAGTCCGTTGAGCACTTTTATAAATATTCTTATGGAAGGAAGATTTTATTGAGGACGGACCATGGCGCGTTGAAATGGCTCCTGCAATTCCGTAATCCAGAACGCCAGGTCGCAAGGTGGATTGAACGACTACAAGGATATGATTTTGACACGGAACATCGAGCGGGCACCAGCCATCGAAATGCCGATGCTCTTTCAAGAAGACCCTGTCCGACGGACTGCCGTCATTGCTCTCGTCTGGAAGAGAAGGTTTGCCAAGTATTAAGAACTACTATCGTCAACGACAACTGGTTGCCGGAAGAATTGCAACGACAGCAGGAGGCTGATCCCGAATTAAAAATGGTACTGGAATGGAAGCGTGTGGGAGAAAGGCCTGCCTGGAAAGCTGTCAGCCCCTTCAACAGAACCCTAAAAGCATATTGGCCCCAATGGGAGTCCTTGAAGGTGGAAGATGATCTCCTGAAGCGGGTGCTGGAGAGTGAAGATGGCACCACCGTTAGGTCTCAGTTCGTGGTTCCAAGGAGCGGAGTGGCTACAGTATTGCGACATCTCCATGACGGTGCCTTAGGAGGACACTTCGGTGTGAAGAAGACTTTGGAGAATGTTAGAGAGCGTTTTTATTGGGTCAATTGTAAAGAAGATGTGAAAGAGTGGTGCCGAAAATGCGAACATTGTGCCACTGGTACCTATGAGGCAGTACTGTAGTGTTTAGATGATTATGTGGGAATACAGGTTGCTTGTGTGTGGTCTTGAACACTACTTATAAGTTATCTCTTATAGAAGACAATAAAAGACATGTAACTTCTTTGAGATATTTATTTATATTCTTGTTGTTGATTACTGTTGTCATGGCAATCACTTAGAATGCAATGCCTTCTTGAGGTAATATGGATGTAATGGATGATGAATATCATTACATTACATCCCGGGTAAAAAAAAGCTGAACATGTACCAAAAGAAATGAGCCATGAGTCAAAAGGGCATTTAATGCATTCCTCAACAACAAAAAATAGCATACATTAATGTCGTACTTGTATGTATCGCATGTTTAATGTATACTAGCTACAAAAAGATTGAGGTCGTTTGCATCTTTTCAATGGTTCCTTAATGCTAAGACAATAAGACTTATGCTAATAATTAGGTGCTAATAATCAAAGAATTGAAAAGCCTTTGCTGCTGATAGCTAAGGGGCATCAATTGCTTAAGGCAAAAACATGAGTTGCTTATTGCAAGGTGTTGCCGCAAACTTAACCTAATTAAGATAAACTTGATGGTACAGGAATCACTTGTTAGGACGTTCTGTAATTCTTACTAGAAAGAAAGAAATAAAATTTAGGAACGTGAACAAAACCAAGGAACAACATAATAAGAGCTTCGTGAACGATTGATGCTTGCGTTACTATTTATTTGTTGTAACTTTTAAAATTAAAAATAACTATGCTAATTGAATCTAAAAGCGTTAGCCTAAGTAGTAAGTTTGTGGTCAACATTGATAGATGTAGTTATATTCATTTTATCCGTAGGAATGGAAGAAGTGGGGTTGTACTCATAAAACAGAGGCAGCATTCATAGCATTGTCCTAAGATTGTAGGAAGTACTAGGTGAAATTGCCTGTTGGAGAGTATGATTGAATCTTCTTGTATCCTGTTATTTGAGGAGAATGAACACTTGAAGCTTAATCCGATAGCACATATTTGGGAGGTCCAAATGCTATTCAGGATTGATTAGTTGAATGTTATCAATGTATGATATCACGTAATGTCCAGTTGACAAGGCTCACGTGGAAATTTATAAGTCACTACTGTTATTTTTGCACTTGTGTTTATGGTGTAAAACTTGAAAGTTACACATGCACAAGAAACTGCAGATCATGCCAAAGTTTATTAGCGAAATGGATTTTGCTATTATGATAAGATAATTTGAGTTCGGTCAATAGCAATTGCACTGTTGTAATTTTCTCGGTTAGCAAAAAGTCGAATGTTCGCATTGTTCTAATTACGAGGTAATAAGGCTGTTTAATCGCGTGACCTTTGCATAAAATTTTGCGTTTTGACATAACAAAATTTGGTTGGTTAAGGTTGTTGCGAAGTTCGTTGATGGTTATCCGAGAAAACAAACTAAACATCAAAATTAAATAAAGAAAAAAAGATATTAATCCTGTTATATCCAAAAACAATCTCTTCTTATGGCATCGTTCCAATGGCGAAACGAGAGATATCGGCATCGTTGTGTCCGAGAACTGCTGAAGACATTTTTCAGGAGCTGTTGCTACGGGTGTTGCAGCTTTTAGTTCTTGAGGAACGTTATTGATGTGATTTCCATCAGGAACTGGAGGTGTTGTAGCTTGTAGATTCCAGGAATTATTTTCTGTATCCAAGGAATTCTTCGTAGAAGATACGGCGGTTGATATCCCCAAACCGTCGGCCTTCGGAAGCTCTTGTAATTTCTGATTGAACAAACATTGGTTATGATTCAATTTTTTAGGCTTAGCTCTAACAGTAGAATTAGTTTCTGTAATGGAAGTATTAACCTGTGAAACGTGCTTTTCAATAATTGAATGGTCAGGTTTATCAACACAGAAAGTATTAGTGGATGCATGTGCATCTGAAAGAACATTGCATTGATAAATGACGTTTTGAGTATCGTCACTTAATTGGGGGTTATAACACGGATCTTCCAATATTTGATTACAGTTTGTAGTTATGAAATTATGATGAGAAATGATTTCGTTTTTAAATAGGTTAACTAGACCAAAAAATTCAGGTGAATCATTTTGCTGTAACCAGAAATCTGTAATGTCTTTGGGAGAAGAGATAGTATTTGATTTTGGGTTGTATGAAGTAGGTTTATCTAAAGAAGAACCCAAGTAGTAGTTTAATAGTTCGTTGATGAACGTGGTGTATGGTTCGAATGAAAGTTTATTGTTATCAATAACCCTGATAAGATTCGAATGTAGTTGTAAAATGTTATATGGCAAGTTATGAATTAGGACATTAGGATCTTTGAATCTCGTTCTCAATATGTAGGAAGTCAAAGTATCTATCGATTAAGGCTATTGACATATGTACATGCGAACTGTCAAAAATAGGAAATTTAACTAAATTTGCTTTTAACTGCGCCATATTGAAACGTAACCAATATAATATAGTTTACTTATCTTATTTAATTGATAAAAATAGTTATTTATGTATTAAGGGCATAAAGAAGCTTTTATGGCCAGAAGCGTTATTTCTAGCCCGAGGCGTCAGCCGAGGGCTAGGAAAAGGCTGTAGGGCCATAAAAGCAAGTTATGCCCGAAATGCATACACTATTTTATGCACAGATTGTTTTTATCTCAAATTTATTATTGTGTAAAAAATATAATTAAATGAGTACGTAGGTTACATCAAGCCACTGTACGTATACTTATGTGCTTATATACGAAGTACGTTACTATAGTTACTATCTAAAATACTTAATTTCAGCTTATTTTCATTGGTGATAAGTTTACAAATTATATTAAGAACCAATCAAGTTCTACAAATACAGCTCTGACATTTAATTGACGTTTCATTATTGCCCGTCGGATCATAAAGAGGCCCTTGGGGCATAAAGAGACAGTTATGTTTAGATAAATCTATCAATAATAGTCTAATTATAATGCATCTGTGCATAAAGGATATTTATAAACTTCTGAAAGTCGACTGCTTGCGTGAGATAATCAAATAACCGTTTCAAGATTCCAGGAGTGCAGGCTTTGTTTGTCGGCAGACAGAAAACCAGAGCAATGGAATTATTGAAGATCTGGTGTTGATTATCTAAGTTCTTTCTTCTTCTTATCGACGGGCGTCACCGCTGTTTGGATGGTTGTTTATAACACTGAAGTGTGAAAGAAGTGTTAAAACACATGTAACTTTTTGAGATATTTATTTATATTCTTGTTGTTGATTACTGTTGTCATGGCAATCACTTAGCATGCAATGCCTTCTTGAGGTAATATGGATGTAATGATGAATATCATTATAGTACAATGTGAGTATTCCTCTGGAAAGAATAGCTATAGACATTGCCGGACCATCTCCCGAGACCGACGATGGGAATAAATACATCTTAGTGGCAATCACAAAAAAGTGCAAACTACGCAAATATTTTTGACAAATAATTAATTAATGATTAGCTGATTTAAACTTATTGCTAGTAAAAGCAAAAAACATTTACATTACGAACTACTATTATACTCCATGCTAGTAGTAATATGCTACTTCTTACTTTCATGAACCAAACATATCTGGATTTTTGAATTTATAATAATAATTATCAGGAAAATTAGACTTAAACTTCGGAAAAATTCCCAACAAGCCAGATTTTTTTATGCAGCTTTATTTGTCCTTTTATTTTGTGCCTTTTTATTTGTATGCCTATCGCGTTTGCAAACTTTTTATAGGAGTTGGGGGACGTGGGAGAAATTTAATATTTTCCAATTATCTCGAAAACCTTGGTGGCTATTATAAAAATTGTTGCTCGTAAAATGTGCTACAAAAAAGGTCCTATAATCCTTCTTCGTGTAACTAACCGTTTTGGAGAAGAATTAATGACATTTTCTGATTATTGTACTTCTGTAAAAAATCTGACCCTATTTACACCACCGCGCACCGTGGAGGTAGAGTAATAGGCGCATTCTTTTATGTGGTATCGCAGTAGTTTTAATCTGGTTGTCATTTGGAATGTTATTCTAGTTCCTGCGCAAGTTGTAAGCCATTTTCGACTTCCTCGTAATTTTCCTTCATCTCCTCATCTTCTGCCTCGAAAGACTTAGGGTCAATATCTTCATAAGCATCGATGTTGTTGCTTTCACGAATGTCAGGTGAAACATGTTCAGAATGTTCAGGAAACACTGATAATATCAGTGACTGCATACTGCAGAACAGTGGAGACTAATCTTCTTACAACCGCAGCTTATGTTACAGACTTTTGTACAGTTACAGAACATACTTCTGGAGCAGGTGGCCAAAGGGTTTTGATTGGCTGTTAGTGATCAATGATCATCATCCATCCCCACTCTGCATTGAGTTCAGTGTCTAACAATTTTTGAATCTGTAGATAAACTCTACATGAATGATGTTGGGCAGCACTGGATGTAGAGGGGGGGGGTGATAAATTAGTAGCTTTATTAGGGGTTGTCGATTGTATGAATGAATTGTATCTGAAAGAATCAATACATGTCGGAATTCACGGAGCCTTATACATGATCAAAAGGACCCGTATTCCATTATTGATAATTGATTTTCCAGACATTGTGGTATTTTGGAAAATTGTGGGCAATCTCGTAAATCCTTTTGATTTTGCAACAACTTTACGACTTTTCTTTCCTATCTAAAATAAAATATGATCTTTAATGTTCTCAAAAGAATCACAACTTGTCGATGAATATATTGTTGATTGGACTTTTTCTTTTCCTGGTCTCAGAAAATAAATGTCTTTATCAACTGAAGTTCGAGCAATTGATAGTGTTAATAAAAATGACTTATGCACACACAGAAATTAAGGAAGGTATAAAGTCCTTTGTGTTTACGCATCGGCCAACTGTTATTGAAGGTCCGACTCCAGTCCGAATCTTTTGTGGCATTCATTTTAGAAAATGTACCGAACGTCTTCGATATTATATTCCTAGTTAGTAAAGTAAATAGTACTTTCATTATCACTTTTCACGTTTTACTTTTCTTATTACGCCTTTTTCTCAGGATAATAACGTCGATATATAACGTAATAGTCAAGTGTAAATTTGTATCAGTACTTTCAGACTCTTATATCACTGAAAGGGTTAGTTATATAAAGAAAGATCACAAAACCTTTTTGTAGCACATTTTACGAGCAACATTTTTCATACTAGAACATTTTCCGAAAACCTTATAGTTTTCGAGATAATTGGAAAACATTGAACTCCCACCCCATAAAAATTTTGCAAACGCGATATTCATCAGGACTTTAACTTGTTTTTTCAGTCTTATTTTCCTGGTCTATTTGAAATATTTCAAAAATAACGCTAAAACTTTTCATAAAATATGTTTAATGCTTAACTTCTACAACCTTAATAGACCTTTAGATCGAAACAACAAAAACATCTTGTAGGGGCGGCCACTTTGACTTTGTATCTGGGCGGAAAGCACCCCAGGAACGGCCCTGATGGAAAGAAAAATGTTTTAATAAATCGGCTAAAAGCATGGTTTCTAGAACATAACGAGGACCCCGAAAGTTTCCTCTTCGAAATACCTGAACCCGTAATTGATACTAATTTGTTATTAAGTAAAATGGAAGTCACTCCCCGGAGGTCACCATCCATGCCGTAACATCAAAGAATAGTACCGGCAGTTTGCTTGTAAATGGGAAGAATGCTAGCCGAATTGTTCTATTACTTATTGATACGGGGGCGACAAAATCCATTATACGCCCAGACGTTCTACGAACAAGTATGAAGGTGTTACCGACAAGTACTCAACTCCGTACAGCAACAGGTGAAGTAATACCAACACGCGGATTGGTGAAGATGAAGATTGGCATCGGAAGTGAAGAGCGTGATCATGAGGTGCTGGTAGCAGATATCACAGACGAGTTCATCTTGGGAATGGACCTCCTTAGAAAACTTGGTTTTACATTGGACTTGAGGGAGGGTGTTTTGAAGGTGGGTAACAAAGAACTTCCTTTGCACCCATGAGAAGACCCCGTCGTAAGGGGGTCTTGCTGACAGAAGATGTGATATTGCCGGGTCGGAGCGAGATAAATGTCGAGGCAGGTTTGGATGGAGATCTTCGGGAAGGATGTATGCGAATGATGGAAAGACAGTACCGGTGAGGCTTATGAACGTTAATGTGGAACCGGTGACATTGAAAAAGAGTACCTTTGTGGGACAGTGTGTGCCAGTATTCCAAGTAGCCAGGTGTATGACTAATGTTCCAAAACAATTGCCCAAAGACCATGGTGGAAAATTAGTGGGTATGGTTACTAGTTCGTGCGAAGACCTTAATACAACTGAAGTGAAAGAGGTATAGGGTTTGGTTTACCGATACCAAGATATCTTCGCTGTTGACGATAGCCAGAAGGGACGATATAGTGCGACATAAAATCAATACAGGGAACTCTTGGGCAGTCCGACAGCAGCCGAGACGTCTACCTTTAGCAAGACGGGCAAAAGTCGAGAAAATTATTACCGATATGGAAGAACAAGGGGTCATCGAGCCATCCAAGAAAGACAGCTATCCCTTGCCACGTATCGATGATACATTAGATACACTGTCTGGTTCGTAGTTTTCTTGGATTATGTACCTACTACAGGCGTTTTGTTCCGGGTTTGCCAATATAGCGAAGCCACTGACAAGGTTAACGGAAGATTGACGCGAGTATGTTTGGAGCGGGGATTGCAAAACAGCTTTCCAACATTTGAAGCGTACCCTGACAACAGCACTAATATTGAGCTACCCACGGACAGAAGGGAAATTCATACACGACACAGATGCAAGTAATCTGGCCATTGGGGGTGTATTTTCGCAGATACAGGATGGACAAGAAAAGGTCTCGGCTATTTTAGCAAGGTTTTGTCGAAAGCCGAAAGAAATTATTGTGTGACCAGAAAAGAATTATTGGCTGTCGTGAAGTCCGTTAAGTGCTTTTACAAATACTTGTACGGACGGAAGTTTTTATTGAGGACGGACCATGCCGCGTTGAAATGGTTCCTACAATTCCGTAATCCTGAAGGCCAGGTCGCAAGGTAAATCGAACGATTACAAGGATACGATTTTGACACGGAACATCGAGCAGGTACCAGCCATCGAAATGCCGATGCTCTTTTAAGAAGACCCTGTCCATCGGACTGCCGTCATTGCTCTCGTATGGAAGAGAAGGTTTGCCAAGTATTAAGAACTACCATCGTCAACGACAATTGGATGCCGGAAGAATTGCAACGACAGCAGGAGGCTGATCCCGAATTAAACATAGTACTGGAATGGAAGCGTGTCGAAGAACGGCCTGCCTGGGAGGCCATCAGCCTTTTCAACAGAACCGTAAAAGCATATTGGGCCTAATGGGAGTCCTTGAAGGTGGAAAACGATCTCCTGAAGCGAATGCTGGAGAGTGAAGATGGCAATACCATTAGGTCTCAGTTCGTGGTTCCAAGCAGCCGATTGGCTACAGTTTTGCGACATCTCTATGACGGTGCCTCAGTAGGACACTTCGGTGTGAAAGAGACTTTGGAAAAAGTTAGAAAGCGTTTTTATTGGGTCAATTGTAAAGAAGACGTGAAACAATGGTGCCGGAAATGCGAACTATGTGCCGCTGGTAACGGACCCTTAGAGAAACGAAGAGCATCTATGAGGCAGTGCAATGTGGGTAGTCCTCTGGAAAGAATAGCTATAGACATTGTCGGACCATTTTCCGAGACCGACGATGCGAATAAATACATCTTAGTGGCAATGGACTATTTTCTTCCAGTCCAAGGGTGGACTGGTAGAACGCATGCATCGGACAATGGGCAAATATTTGGCGACGGCACCCGCCGGCACCCTCCCGTCGTCTTTCATACGGTGAGAAGTACCTAGTCCAGCAATAGGACTATTCCCCCAACATAACTCAGTTGAAAGAGGGAATCCTCCAGTCCTATTTCATACCTTCACAAGTTCCTCCCGAGACAGGGGTTGGGGCCACTGCTCGATCGAATCCAACCTCAAATGTGGCGGGACAGCATATGTCAGACCCCCGTACTGTCACCTCCGAAACGCTACCTGGTGGCATGCAGTTTCTCGTGGGTTAACGAGCGAACTCCCTAACCGAGATAAACCTCACTTGAATCTCCTCCATTCGTCTGGGCCAGATAGCGGGATACTTAGCTCCATAAAAGACCCTACGTCAGGTAAGATTCAATCCACCCACACCGGACCCCCTTGTTAGCACAGCTCCCTCCGCTACGTTTTAGGGTCATCGTCGTGAAACACTCCGGTGAAACGTAAACGCAACACCTCGGCATAACTCTACCACACATTTAATTCTGATTGCATCATCCGTTGCCCAGACAAGCCTGGGATGGGGTAGACAACGACCAGTTCTAAGGGTAAACGCCGTGTGGTCTGCCCTCAAGCTAGTCTCGAATCCTAGTGCTTCCCGACATCTCTAACGACTGCCCTACCTCTATCTTCGGGCTAGTCTCGGATACTAGTGAAGTCCGACATCTCCAACAACTGCTTGACCGTTCACCCTGTCTTTGCATAGCAAGAGGAATCGCAGTAGCGTTTAGAAATAAATTTGGACGAATGGATGAACTTCGAGAACAGAATCCCTCTGTTGGCAAAGTCCTACACTTGCCGGATCATGGACGCTCTATTTACTACCTAGTAACGAAACAGACTTACTACCAGAAACCCAGCTACGCGGACCTGTGGAGGGCGTTATGGGATTTGAGGACCGAGTTGGTTACCAGGGGCATTAACAAATTGGCAGTTCCCAAACTCGGCTGTGGGCGGGACCAATTGGATTGGAGAATCGTTCGAAACATGCTGGAAGTCATCTTTAGAGGTACGGACGTGAAAATTTTGGTCTGTAGCTTCGACCCACCGCCCGCGTCAAGGCCAACAAGGAG
Source organism: Agrypnus murinus (assembly GCA_929113105.1). Classification (NCBI taxonomy): domain Eukaryota; kingdom Metazoa; phylum Arthropoda; class Insecta; order Coleoptera; family Elateridae; genus Agrypnus; species Agrypnus murinus. The sequence goes on along the minus strand of OV816027.1, from coordinate 110,033,698 downwards.
TGTAGACTGTTATTTCTACCGAAATGGATCGTGTAGTCGAGGTAACAACTGTCGGTATCGAAATGATCCTTTCTATAGGAACCACAGAACTGTCTGGGACAGAACAAACTTGAAGAGGGGAAGGGGCAGTGTAACAAATAGGGGAATGTATATACGAAGGCGGCAGAACATTCACGAACGAAGCGTCATATACTATGCCCGAGAACATACTATACTGGGGCCGCCGAATTGATATAGTACAAAAAAAATCAAGGCAGCACAGATTGTTCTGATTGGTTTTATGTGAAAGTGACATTTACAATAAAACATTTTTGCATATGAATTGTTAATTCATTATAAATAATGTCACTTCGAGAGATGCTAGTATAAATAATAACCATACATTTTATATAATAAAAATGTTATTAAAAGTTCGTGAGTAAGACAGTTTGACAGTAAACGAATTGATATCTTTTTGGTACAAGTAAACATTCCTTTCAATTTGAGCGGTATATTTGAATGCTACCAATAGAAAGGTTTTGTTAAAAAGAGGGGGTAGTTGTAGGCGGTTTTAATTACTATATCTGTTCAGCGTCCCGAGTATAGAAGATTCGACTTATTCGGCTTATATGACGAATCAGGCGGTTATAATAAACGGGTGTGTTCGAGCGTTTGCTAGAACGTTTACATGAAAGTTATAAAAGTTCGTCCCGGATAGAAGAGAATTCAATTAATGTTTAACGGGCGTATCGAAGTGTGCTCTGTGTAATTAGTAATCAAATATATTAGTGAATAAATAAATGTTTAATAATTGTTATAATAATACATAAATAGTTCTTATATAATTCACTTTAAGTTTGTAAATATCTAGCATTTAAGTTCGTCAAACAGTTTATAAGTATAGTGATAAATAATTAGTCAAGATTAAATTGGCGTATGTAAATAATATCTCTCGTGTGAATAGACGATTTAAACAGCATTTATGTTTTGTCAAGTCTGGTACATACCTTGTGAACAATCCCGTATATTATTAAATGACATAAAATTCTCTGTTTTGGTTCAGAAAATTTTGTGTTTACTAGATCGACGTGAGAGTGATGACGACATCAAACTTTTTTAAATTACATGATAGGTAGTTTTTACTGAAATCGATAAGAGTATTATGTTCTCGTTTTAACTATAATAAATATTAATACTCTTACATAATATAATTTTCAAGAAAAACATGAAAAATGATTTACAAATAGTAGGCTTTATATTCTGGTTCACCAATTAATAAACAGTAATTATCTAGCAAGCTTAGGTAAATAACGAAACTTTAGTTATTCTGATGGTCTTTAATCTTCAGTTAAGGAAAGTGTAGAACAAAACAGTACAAAAATGAATAATCTATAGAAATTAATAAGTTGAAAAAGTTGTTTTAGAATTTCACTAACTGGACAATTAAAAAATAGTATTATTCTTGAGATTGAAAATAAAAAGTAATTTTCTCACTCATTTCAACTAACATGTATTGATTAATTAAGTTAGAAATTCAATACACATAAAACCACAATTAATTGAAGTATTATAGTAAATAAGGTTAAACATGGTGTCCATTTCTTTCAATACATAATTCGCATCTTCGAACAGCACTAGTAATAAAACTAGAGTAGAACTGGTTTGTTCTACATGTTGCCTAATTGAAGATTAAAGACCATCAAAAAACTAAAGGTTTACTATTTGATCTAAGCTTGCGACATAATTACGTTTTATTAATAGAAATAACCAGAATACAAAGCCTACTAGCTATAAATTATTTTTCGTTTTTCTTGAAAATCTTCTTATGTAAGAGTATGAATATTTATAATGTTTGAAAATAAAATACAATACTCGATTGACTTCAGTAAAAAATACATATCATACAATTTAAAAAAAATAGGGCGTCGACGCGACGTCATCACTCTCACGCCAATTTATAGTATATTTCGTAACTTAACCACAGTAACCGTAAGCTCGGTTTCGTGTTTCAAAATATACCAATTCCTGAAAAAAGTTAATTTATGGAACACGGTTCCTGAAAAAATGGTTTCTTTTCGCTAACCACAAGTAACCACTGCAACCGCAGTGAAATCGCGGTTGTTTGCGGTGACTTGCGGTTAGTTTACCACCACTCTAAAAGAATACTACGGTTTTCTGATTTCTTTAACATTTTGCATAAATCCTTTTAGGACAAATTCTTCAACTTACCTTATGCAAAAAAATATCGTGTACAACACGTTAGAGAGTCTCTTTTTGCTTGATAAACCCGGGCTTCGCCCTCCTTAATCAAAACTGTAAATTCATGAAAAAAGTATTACTTTCATAACTCGTTGTACAATATACTATTCCGTAAGCATTTATTAATTCATATACATAAAAGAGATCCATTTTCCAGGGGATTTAAAGTTGGTATTTTCTACCGGCTATCGGCAAGTAAATTTTAAAATTGGCGCCTTTATTTTGTGTTCGACCTTCAGGGTCTCTAGTATGATTATGGTATCATTAACCTCACCAAAGTTTGTTTTTGGTGGTGTTTCTTGCAAACAATTCATTTGCCGTTATTTTAACCATCGTCTTCATCACTACTACTGTCACAGATAATAAACAGATACGCAGCCTCTTGAAAATAAATACACTTACTTTTTTGGTTAGTTAGTGCAACTGAACTAGGCGGGGTGACTGAGCTCTGGGCAACTACATTTGTCCATACAAATAATGAAGTAATATTCATTATTGTTTGGTCGAATGCAACGTTATTATATAGCATGCGTAAGCTTACAGCCGGCAGGCCGATGCACGTGGTGACTGATACGTCGTAAATTATTCGTGTTAAATTCATAAAAAGGAAGAAATTTTAACAATGTTATTTGTCTCACAGCGGAGCAGTTCTTAGTGTGTTTGGTTTTGATATATTGACTGGATTTGCAGTATTTGTGCGGAGTCGATTAATAAATACGTATTTCTTCTTAATTTGTTTTCGTTTAAAAAGTTTCTGCTTAGCTTCGATTAGAATATTGTTTAGTTCATTAGCAAATATTAGATTGCTTAAATATTTCATATAGCACTTTCTTTAAGTACCTATCAACTTTTTAGATGGGCATTCACTTGGGATTTCTCGCAATTAAGTTTTCTTTATATTTTTATTCAGATTATTAAGCTTAAATAATTTAGGTTTATCTGTGACTCTACTAAGCAACTCTATGGCTATAGCACAGATAAATCTAACAGATGCACAGCCAAATGGGGTAAAATGCGCTTGCTTTTTAGTTGCAGTATTTTTCGACAGAGTGCGCTACATATAGAATTCAAACGAAATTTAAAGAAAGAAATAGGTTTTGCACGAGTGAATATTTGAATTCCATCGTATTAACCAACGTAAGAGAAGAAAAAAGTTTGAGACAATTTCTTTAAATATGCAATATGGAATAAAGTGGAACCTATGTAATAAATAAATTCATTATAACCTTTCTAATTAATTTTTTTGTTAAATATTTTGAAAAATTGATATTAATTAACACCAAAATTAAATTATTATAATTTTATATACGTAGTTATTACAGTTGATGACAAAGATTGATTTCTTATTACCAGTTAACTCCAAACTTAATTAAGATGATTTTAAGTATATATAAGTTGTTTTCATCAAGTTAACTACAAAGTATTTATTATGGTTAATAAATGCAAAAATATTGTTGCAATTCACATAAAACATAAAATTATTCAAATTTACCATTGTCATATTGTGATGATATTTTTCAGTGTGGATGTGATTTTAAAACTGAATAAAAACTATAAAGTTATGCTCATAACTCTTGATACAACAAAATAAAACCAATAAGATATGTTTGAGTTGTGTTTTATTAAAAATATATAATTTTTGTGAAACCGTACGCGAAGTAAACACAATATAGGCCGCGAAATCCAATTTCCAAGTAACTTACAATTAGTACCATAGTTCAGGTAAATAACGTTTTGAAAAGAAAAAAATTTGGGAAATGCTGAAAATTGATATATACGCTTAAAATGTGGTGCTGAGAAACGTATCACAACTCCTCATGCGTGGGTGATCAAGGTCCTTTGATGCATGCATAATTCTATCTAAAGCACTAGGTATACATACACATGAATGGACCTTGGTGGGTGATGAGCCGGCTGCGCCATCTTGGAAAAATGGCGGACAAAATTGCTTTTTCGCTAATATTTCAGAAAGTATTAATTTAATGGGCATCAATGATCCGAATGAAAATGTAGCTGACAAGATTCCCCACAATTTAATTTTTTATCGAACCTCGTACCTTCAATAGTTTCTGAGGTAGAATTTTTTTCAGCAACTGTCATTTCTTGACATTCTGAAAAGTGCCGTTTTTTGCGCGTTTTTCGTAAATATTTCAAATTTGGCTACTCCTACGTACAAAATGGATTTTATAAACGTTAACGAGAATTAAATTTCCTACAAAAAAGTTGGTTATTGAATGTCGCGCAGCTATTTTCGGATATATGAGTTTGTAACAGTATATTAAGTGTCAAGAACAGTAAGGACAGTTTACCGATCGACGACAATGTTTGGCGACTGAGCGAAGCGAAGTCGCCAAAATTAGAGGAGATCGGTAAACTCCTTACTGTTTGAGATGCTTATACTATTTTTTGTACGACCATTATGAATACAAAGGTATTAACTAAGGAAATATCCCCGAAAAAAATAGATTTAAGATAATTTATTTTTGCCCTGTATATCCACCAAACGTTAAGTAGGTTTTGTCGTTACCATGGATACGTTTGTAATTACTATTATTTTTGAATGTCACGATATTTGTCAAACTCGTGAGAATGAGTGAATCTGAAAACGAATATAATTGGGATATTGAAGAGGCCTGAGCAAATTTAAATAAACTACATACATTTTTTTAAGTAGTCCAATTATTTAGAAAATAAATAATTTCTCGCAAAAGAGACATCTAAAGATCATGCATTTATTTTATAAATTACATATAATTTACTTACCGTTCTGTTTTTGACAGAACTGAACGGTAAGTAATTACTTACCGACGCGTTTTTGCTTAGCAACCAGTAAATATAACCTACTGTTCTAAAACCAAGTATGGTAAACAATCCGAAATACCATGGTCGTACAAAAAGAAAATTGTTATCACGAATGTTATGAGAATTACATATTTTGACCACTAGTAAATAATAAACGGTTAGTCCGACATGGCTAATTCCATGCCAAATCACATAATTTAAAAACATATCTCAGATTTTGTTCAATTTTTTTTCCTTGCATTGATACATACGAAATTATATTAAATTAATTTTTTCAGATTTTTTGGATGAAAATGGCCGAAGTAGAAATTTTTTGAAAAATTTCGATTTTGATGCAAATTCTGCTACCAGAACATCATCTTACCAAAATTGTCATAACTCTTGTTTTATTTCTTGAGTTATCTGGCTCATCCAGGTGTCAGATTCAAGCTAGTTTCTGGATCTTTCAGAGAGGCTGATACTTTTTTACTCTGCAAAGTCGTTGCATGTTTCTTGATATAATCTGAAAGATCCAAGAACTAGCTTTAATCTAACAATGGTTCTGTATTATGATCCTCTATCCAAAAGGGAATTGATGAAATGGCGGCGACCCGACGAACCTCGTCCCAAAGAGGCGACAGTCGTTCTATCGACAAAGAAGCTATGGCAACAATATTCTGGGATTGTGACGGCATTTTACATCGGCATGTTCATTCATATATTCAGTCGTTAATTTATCTTGCCAAAAAACACTCGAGCTTTTCTTTTAAGGATAAATTTCTTTTAACTCAAAATTTTTCCATCAGTAATTTTGCTCGAAAAACTGACATTTGGCAAAATCGCTCGACCTTCAGTTTTTCTCGTAAAATTACTGATTTGCAAAATTATTTCGTTACAAAAAGAAATTTATCCGATAAAAAAAAGCTCTTGTGTTTTTACTGTTGAAAAATAAATTATATTTTACCAAGTTAATTTTTTCTATATCAGGCCGAGAATTTATAGCGCTTACCTCGTACTTTTTGGAAAACAGTCCCTACAATAATGGGTATTTTTTGAAATTTGATATGAAAAAGGCCTTTAGCGGGACTCTTTTGCAATTTTCTCAGGTTTTATGAGGTATACTTATAAAATACCTCAAAACAAAGTTGAAGCCTACAAAATGTATTATATTATTCTTTGGTGTGCAATAAATGTCGACCGATAATGTATGTTCGAAGAAAAGTGCGTTTCTATGACACTTATGCACTCATTTTCATGGTTAATTATATTTTCCACAAAATATATACTTCCACAATTTTTACGGACGTTTCAGAGCTCATTCTACATGATTATTACCTTTCGAATAGGCCATTAACCATACTTTTAAGATGGATAGTATTCGAGTTACACGATGGCGAATATACCTGTGGTCCTTGACGAGTCCTCCTTCAATTAACAATGACGGTTAGTCTCTCTGGAATGCGTTCTCACAGATTTCGGCGATGTACGGTGGTATAGTCGACGCTATATTCCTCAGCTACAGTAAACCTTCAGTGTGAAACTTCATGAAGACAATTCTGATAGCGACGAAAATGATAACGCCGATTCTATTGAAATTCTAAATTTCAGCAAATTTTCTAGAGAAAATCATTTGTAATAATTTTTTTATAAATATTGTGTACAGTAATTTGTAAAAAATGTTTCATGTTCTATTGATTTCATAATGGTCTAGGACAGCAAGGTTAATACAATGCTATTTTATTCTTTTTTTTCAGTGTGAATCGGTAAATGCATAGGATAAAATAATAAAAAATAGCATCATATTAGCTCTGCTATCCTAGATCATTATGAAACCAATAGTCCATTTATATTAATAGTAATATTTCATTTATAGCTTTCATGTTTCTTATTGTTATTATTTATTATTACGTCACTAATTCAAAATTTTCACATAATTAACTGAGTAAACGAAAATATACATTTTTTACAAAATAATATCTCTGGAAATATTGCTTGCATGACATTCAATAACCAACTGTTTTATAGGAAACTTAATCTTTTTAGCTTTTATATAATGCATTTTGTACGTAGGAGCAGACAAATTAGAAATATTTAAAAAACGCGCAAAGAAACAGCACTTTTTCGGAATGTCGAAAAATGACAGTTGCTGAAGAAATTCTATTTCAGAAACTCTGGGACGTACGAGGATTAATAAAAAAGAAAATTATGGGGAATTTTGTCAGCTACATTTTCATTCTGAACGTTGATGCCCGTAAAATTAATTATTTCTGAAATATTAGAGAAAAAGCAATTTTGTCCGCCATTTTACCAAGATGGCGCAGCCGGCTCTTCACCTACGCATGGGGAGTTTTGATGGTTTTTAGCACCACTTTTTAAGCCTATATACCAATTTTTAGCTTTTCCCCAATTTTTCCCTTTATATTGCTGAAAATGATTTAATTTACCTGGGCTACCGTATATCCAATTATTGATTATCGCAATTGACAATTAAATTAATTAATTGTGACTATTTTTTATTTTGCATGATTACAACTAATTAATTGTTAGTCGATCTGGCAATTAAAAATTAATTAATTGTTAGTTGCTCCGACAATTCACAATTAATTAATTGTTAGTTAAAATTATTAATTGTAATTGTCATTGCAATTAACAATTGATATTCATTATGATGACAATTAACCTGATATTTATTAAAAAGATGGCAGATTGCTATATAATAATGCATCCCTTAAATAATCAGATGTTTTTTATTTGTAACTACAGCTGGGACATACGTTTTCTTATTAAAAGCTTTTTACGATTTATATTTTTATAGAGATTGTGCAGATAATACATTTTTAATAGTTTACAAAGTTTATTTGTGCACCCAATATTACAATACATGCATAAAGATATTTCAATTGCTCTTTTTATTTATAATAGGGTTTGTTTAAAATACTAGAAGGATCTTCATAGTTATTTTCGACGAACAAAAAGTTCGTCTCTGAATTCGTGAAGTCGGTCTGTCTGTCTGTCGCCTTTTTCCCTGTTGACTTTTTTGAATTTTTCTTGGAAAATATCTTTTTTGGAATCTTATAGTACATTGGATTCTAAGAAAGTTTTGGTTGAAACATTCTTTTGTATCTCTTCGGGAAAGTGGTCAAAATGACCACCGAAAATTTCGGTAAATTTTTGAAAAATTTTGTATTTTTTAAAAATTTACGAAAAAATAAACATTTTTAGCAACAAAAAAAATTTTGTTCGTCATGGCAATGCTAGCTCTGCGCATTCTCAACTGGTTTTATTTAAATTTAAAAACTTTCATAAAATTGCAGTCTGCAATTAAGAGATTAATTGCGATTAAATATAATTGCAACTGAAATATCATAATTAAATCTTCAATCAACTGCTTGATTAAAAATTTAATTGATTGATGCCCAACTCTGATCTCCAGTCGTTTTTAAGATTTTTTACGAAACTAATTGTTTTATGTAATTTCCATATAAACGCTGTAACCTATTCGCAGCCGCCTTTCTATTAACAATGAATTAAATTGTTGATTTTTTAAAAGCAATAGAATTTGTAATTACATATTTTTTAAGCTTGCACAAAAAATATTGTGTATATCTTGTCCGCGAAAATATTTAAGCTTAATAATCTGAATAAAAATATAAAGAAAACTTAATTGCAAGAAATCCCAAGTGAATGCCCATCTAAAAAGTTGATAGGTACTTAAAGAAAGTGCTATATGAAATATTTACGCAATCTAATATTTGCTAATGAACTAAACAATATTCTAATCGAAGCTAAGCAGAAACTTTTTAAACTAAAACAAATTAAGAAGAAATACATATTTATTAATCGACTCCGCACAAATACTGCAAATCCAGTCAATATATCAAAACCAAACACACTAAGAACTGCTACGCTGTGAGACAAATAACATTGTTAAAATTTCTTCCTTTTTATGAATTTAACACGAATAATTTACCACGTATCAGTCACCACGTGCATCGGCCTGCCGGCTGTAAGCTTACACATGCTATATAATAACGTTGCATTCGACCAAACAATTAATGAATATTACTTCATTATTTGTATGGACAAATGTGTTGCCCAGAGCTCAGTCACGCCGCCTAGTTCAGTTGCACGAACTAACCAAAAAAGTAAGCATATTTATTTTCAAGAGGCTGCGTATCTGTTTATTATCTGTGCTACTGCTATCATCAGATAGTATGTTTTCCATAAAAAACAATATATTATTCATTTTATTAACTTTAGAGCCCTTAAATGTTATTTGCTGATGTCAAGGTGCAGCGTTCAAATTTGACACCACACTACAAGGTTAAGCTGTTTCAAAACTATGTAAGTTTTTCAGCAACCATTATTTGTTACCAAAGACTAACCAGAACCAAAAATGCGGTTACTTTCGGTTAAGTTTTGGAATATACTATTTTAGTAAATACAAAATTTTCTAAACCAGAACATCTTCATATGAATTCTATTCCAGCGCTACTTCTACTAAGTTCAATCCAGTGTAGGATAGAATAGTAAGATTTCAATGTAACTAATATAATGTCGGAGACTAGAAGAGAGATTACTGTGAGAGTATGAATTGCATACATCTCTAAATGTACTATTCGTTTCATAATGATCTACGGCAACAAGGCTAAAATGATGCTATTTTTTATTATTTTATCCTATGCATTTAATTCACACTGAAAAAAAAAGAATAAACCAGTATCATATTAGCCTTGCTGTTCTAGATCAGAATGCAATCAATAGTATACCAAATGCTCTCGGAACATGTGCATTTTAAGATGGGTGTATATTGTACATTATAAGCACATAAATTACACTCAAATGGTTGCTCGTTATGAATGAGAGTGACAATGTTATTTCAAGGTAGTTGTTTATTCTACATTTATAATAACCAGAGACGAGAATTAAAAGCTGATAAAGAAATAAATGTAAAATAATGCAATGGGTGTCCAAAGCAGCGATGTATTTATAAATGGAATAAACACGTAAATAATAATTTAAATGTGAAATTTTATACACCCCTAATGTTGTTTTGTAAATCAAGTGGCAAATATCAAGAAATGAATCATTTAGATAGTCGTCCAAACAATTTTATATGTTGATGTTCATTTAATTTATAAAGAAACCGGATGACTTCCCAGGTGTTTCACTGCCGCACATGTTTGTTTTGAATTTCTCATTATCAACTACACCATACAATAAAATTAAGACAGTGTCGTAGAGCTTTTATATAACATCTTCTTCATGTATGAATCGATCACAAAATGGAGTAATATTGACTGATAAAATATTGTGATGATTGTGAGTTGAATTATTTTTTATATAACACTTTTATTTCATCTAAATCACATAAAGAAACATTACTAGACAAGATTATTGGTACGCCGATGGTCTGAAATATTGCACAGGCTTATCAGCAAATCTTTCTCGTCTCTGATAATAACAAAAATTACTTAAAAAATGGCTTTTTACCACTATGAATCAGCATGTGACTTTTGAGACTACTTTTCACTGTACATTTATAATCACATATATTACACTCAAATGGGTTCTCGCCACTATGAGAGCGCATGTGTGTTTTAAGCCTACTCTTCACTGTACATTTATAATCGCATAATTTACACTCAAATGGTTTCTCGCCACTATGGGTGAGCATGTGTCTTTTGAGATTACTTTTCACTGTACATTTATAATCACACAAATTACACTCAAATGGTTTCTCACCACTATGAGTAAGCATATGTGTTTTGAGACTACCCTTCTCTGAAAATTTATAATCACATAAATTACACTGAAATGGTTTCTCACCACTATGAATGAGCGTATGTTTTTCGAGACTACTTTTCTGTGTATACTTATAATCACATATATTACACTCAAATGGTTTCTCGCCACTATGAGTAAACATATGATTTTTGAGATGACCCTTCTCTGAAAATTTATAATCACATAAATTACACTGAAATGGTTTCTCACCACTATGGGTGAGCATGTGTCTTTTGAGATTACTTTTCGCTGTACATTTATAAACGCACAAATTACACTCAAATGGTTTCTCACCACTATGAGAGCGCATGTGTATTTCTAGCCTACTCTTCACTATACATTTATAATCGCATATATTACATTCGAACCACTTTTCCCCTCTATTAGTCAGTATGTGTACAGGTAATCGAGTTCTTTCTGAAAATGTAATGTGATGTTTTTTACATTATTTTGCCACTATTAATTTGTAAACTACTAGTGTTACTTACTAATAAATGTTTGCTCTTCACTCTCAATATATGCTTTAATCTCATTTTCTGTCTTGTAGTCTTCCATCTGTTGCAATTTTATTTTTATATTCTGATCTGTTTCCGTTTTTATTGCAGTTGCTACATCATCGCCGTCCATTATACCAATATTTTATCAAATTACAACCTGAAAAAACAAATATTAGCTCCATAAGATCATAAGCGCAGATGTGTCTACCATATAAATAAAGATTTCCAGGCTTATATATTCATATACTATATGATATTATCCATTCGCTGTGTAAAAAGACGAGTGCAGTTGGTCATGACTTTTTGGAAGAGTTCACTCTGATGATGTGGTTGACGTCACATGTAAAGTTATCGAAAAATGAAATAAAAGATTTGTGTAAATTTAAATACGTAAATAAATTAGTAGGATCTGGGTGCTTTCAGGGTGTAAAAACTGGAATAGAAAGTCTACGTAAGAATTCAACGTGACGCCCACGTATCTATCGGAATCCAATTTTAGTGGTAAATGAGAGAACTACCTTTGTCGTTTGTCCAGTGGCGTACGACAATGTCACCAACAAATCAGCGTCGCCAACCTGGACGAAAACGAAAATAGTACAGGGACATTAAAAATTATAGTACTCTCAAGCAGTTTTCCAACTGTTAGAAATGCCTAACGTAAATGAACTAAAAGCTAAAAAGTAAAAATAGTATTTGATAACTAAAGAGCACTCTTTGCAAAGTTTCTATGCTTACTCATTTATTTCGGGAGGTTTTTTGCAGTCAAAACAATAAACATATTATTTTTAATAAAAAATGGACGCGAACGCGAAACTTGCAGCAGTTAGTTATCTGCAGTTTTCGTAACCTAATGCTGATCATGAAAGTATTTAATTACCCCTAAATTATCTATGTATACTTGTACCTGGAGTTGTTTTATTAAGTTTTAATTTTTAAAACTAATTTATTAGGTTTATTTAATCTAAAAGCTACATGTTAGATCACAGATAGAATTATCAATTTTTAAAATAGAAGTTATAGAAGGACAAATTTCATGCAGACGTAACCTCAATTATTACATAAAAAGTTTGAAAATATAAAAAGGATATCAATCATTTAGATTGTTTCCATAATAATACATGTTTTATGCAATCTAAGTTACATGTTAGGATGGTTTTTCCATTTGACTGGAAGATTTTATTTCCTTGATTAAACCTGAGTTCAACGATGGGCAACGTAGGAAAAATTCTTTCTGTTTCCCATGCGACTGATTCAGTTTCGGGATTATATTTCACTAAAAATATGTAAATTAGAAATGACTACATATTGTAATGACTACATTAGCACATTAAACTTACAAGCTCCTGAATACTAATAAAGAGCATTAATCCTAATGAAAGTTTCGGCTTTGCTGATATGTTTCGATTTTTCCAAATATTGATTTTAAAATAACATTTGAGACCGTTGTTTGAACACAAGCACTGGGAGGACTGCATGCTGGACAAGTTTGACTACAATTTAATTTCATTCATGCTGTTATTTGTATGCAGTCTTGCAAAGCATCGTTGGGTCTATTAAATCGTAAAAAACAAATTTTAATTTGAATTTTTCTTCTATTGTAATATGTTCATATGTAAATTTATATGTATCAGTTACCTAGTGTAGTTATGTATTCATTATTTGTGTAAGATTGAGCTACAGATTTTGTGTATCCATGTAATTAAGTTTAATAAGATTTTTTTCATCGTCAATCGTGGTTGTTATTTTCTCAGTTATGATAAATGTTAGATTATAAGTGTCTTATGTTGTTTTCATCGTTATTCTTCCAGCTACAATTCAATCTTTTTAGATTTAAGATTAGTGTTAATTATGAACATCTGTTTCTGTGAAGTGTCGTCATAAATGTAGCGTGTAGATATTGTTTTTAAAAATTTGACATAGTCGTCAATTGTTTTGGCAGAATGTATAAAAAGACCGGGAAAAATTAACAAATTCAGTCGATAGAACGCTTTGGTTGAATCCACGATCGACTCTAGACCAAAATCTGTAAATTAAATTGAGGTTAAGTCATAACCATATGTTTGTTTGTCAACAAATGAAAATTCAACAAAGTGTAATAAGTAGTTACCTGAATATTTTAAACCAAAAGAGATTTATTCTCGTTCTTCAACAATTGTATGAAATTGTGAACGATTTATTTATTAAATTAAATCAAGAAGATTTTTTTATTTCCATTATTGTTTTGGATAATCGACTTGTCTTCAAAATCACCTGTCTGAATTAAATGCAGTATTACCAATTGTAATAAGGTTGAAGTGGATCACGACGTATTTTATATACGAGGTTGGTCAAAATAAAAGGATTTGATTAAATTTTTCTAATAACAACATTATAAAGACAATCGTAATAAATTCAGAATTTATTTTTCTCATTTTTAAAGTTTTTCAATAATAAAATTCTACCAAATGAAACAAAGCTTTTTTAACCGGAACAAAAACAAACAATAGAAGTTTAAAATATCAAAATATTTATACTTACGTTACGATAATGCTCAAAATTGCCTCAGCTTGAGATCTTATTCTTTACAAATTTACTTTCAGGTCGAATAGGTATTAGTTCTACAGTTGTCTAATTATCAAAAGGATAGATAAAGGTTTCAAAACACAGAAAAATACTATAGTTGAGCGCCATCTGATTATGGAATTTGATAACGATTATTAAAATAGTCTGAAATCATTAACCAGAAAATGAAGTCAGATCCAATACATTTTGTTCAAATAGTTAATTATATTCAATAGTATCAAAGTTAGGCTGGAAAAACTGAAATATAAATAAAGACTTTCATAATTATATGGGTCAATATTATTTGAATTAGTTAAATTTAAAATATGTTTATTCATTAACCAAAAAAATGTTTAAAAAAAGTAACAACTTGTCAAAAATTTGTAGAAATAATTTTCAATACCCTAAGTAAGACCTCTTAACTAAAATGACATTTATATACGATAAAAAATATTCAATCAACATATAACTAAAAACATAATCTTTACAAAGTTCAACAAAAAAGAATTCATATTTTTACGATACTTGTTTTAATTTGGTAATTCACAAACAAAATCGGCGCAATAATTACTTTTGCACACACACACACAAAAAACACAAATACTGCTGGACGATAGAAACTGGACTAAGTTCATGTAATTCTGCAATTGTACTATCTTGAACTTACGATAAATCTAAAATCCACAATACTGTATTAAAATGAAATTTTCAATATTAGGATTCACCAAAATTGCTAATACAACCATGTAACTTGGATAACGTTGGTTATTAAATTATTAGCTAAAACAATCCACTTCTTTTCATTATTATTCTTAATATGATCCATTTATTATTTGAATCTGGACTGAATTTATTAATCACTAGAATTTTAATAAAGTTTTTAACTTAATTTCGATCATTGTTCGCAGATTAATCTTCACTTCTACTGGAATTTCTTTATTAATCTAAAATTCGATCACTTAAAACAAAATCTGTACTTATTAATTATTATTATCGATATGCGGTACAAGAAATAACTTTATCGATAAACTGTACGAGAATAGACGGTACTTTTTGATAAGAAAATGATTTCCCACAACTATAAAACACTGGACTCCGGAAAACTGTATCTGGCAATACTTTGCACTAACCACAAATTCTGAATTAACGGCACGGGTCCCGAGCCCTGCCACTTTCTACTATTACTGAAAACTGAAAATCAACTGTACTATAATGAACGCTAACGAAATCTGTCTTTTACTAGACTGTTGACTTCACTATCTTAAGACTGAATATCCACTGAACTATTCAACTCAGGGTTATTTTACTGTAGACGGAATGTTTTATAGAAGGGTGCACTTCCACATGAACCAATGAAAGAATCGCATGATTTCGTTTAGGCGAATCAGAATTAATGTTTTTCACAGAAAGGGAATCCAGAACGCAATACTTTTTATAACGAAAATTGCAGACGGGATGTATTTTAGAACGCAAATGTGTTTATTTAAAAAAATATCATTTAACACATACAAGCAATCATTCATCAAAACAAAATAGGTTTTTATATTTTCGTAGGATAAAAACTGAAACGTATATGAGAAAGTTTGAAATCATGATTTCACACTGACCAAAATGGTCAACCTTTTAAATTTTAGGAACGGAATCATTTGGCAATGCAAACACGTGTACCAGCCATACCCTTTATTTTATGACAGAAACTATATTTTTTGATTGTTGATTTATTATACAAGACGACTCCACTAATCTGGGAGGATTTTGAAAGATGACCTTTAATATATTTTTATGGGGTTTATTTATACAGTATGCCGATGTAACGCAGATTTGCAGGACCGCATTTAAGATTTTTAGTAACTATGCACACAAAATTTCATTATTTCAAAGCTAGTAAAAACATACCGTTACACACAAATAAACAATCTAAATTTGTTTATAAGAATTTAATTGTCATAAGATAAATTTATTTTAACAATTGTAAATCTTCGACGAATAAAAAGTTCGTCTCCGAATTCGTGAAGTCTGTCTGTCTGTCTGTCGGTCTGTCGCCTTTTTCCATGTTGACTTTTTTGAAACATCTTTTTGTATCTCTTCGGGAAAGTGGTCAAAATGACCACCGAAAATGTCGGTAAATTTTCGAAAAATGAAAAATTTTTTATTTTTTTTAATTTTAGCATTTTTAGCAACAAAAAAATTCGAAAAGTTTTAGGACTTAGAATTTTAGTTTTTATGACAACTAATGTGTTACGTCAACATTAGTTTTCAAAAATAAATTAGTTTATTAAGTATACAGTTGTTTTTGTTCGTCATGGCAATGCTAGCTCTGCGCATTCTCACTAGTTTTAATTGATAACATTGATTGATGTCAGTTTGCTCAAATGGAGAACTGTTACAACCCTATGTCAGGTTGATAACGAATAATCTACACATTTGAGCAAGCTCAAGGAAGATTTTTCTATACTTTTTACTGTTCTGTTTAAATAATTTTTCTCTTACTTTTTGAACTAGATTTTTTTTTAATTTTCATTAATAAAAATAAAGACTGTGTTTTCAGTTTATCTATGTGTTTATTTGATGTATATGCAAGCATCCATTTCTTTTTCTTTTCACATATAGAATTTAGTTTGCTGTTGTCCAGTTGCAGAAGTCCAAGTGTCTTGGTAGTAAGTTCTTTTATTCCAGGTATAAGAATCAATAAGATTTTATTATTTCATTTATTTCATGCTCTATCGAATTAAACCTGAGTCAGATTGGGAAAAAGAAAGAATATTGGGGTTATATTTTTTTTATTTTATTAAATTTCATTGCATATTAAATAACACTGTATATGTTAATGGCAACCAACGTAAAATTATATTTTTTTATTTATTAAATTTCACCTCATATTTTAATGGCTTGCCCAGAACGTGGGGAAAATTAAAAATCACTCCAATATAACTATATGGTAAGTTGACAACTATTCAATGCGACCATGAGCCCTTAGTCAGTATCTTCAAGAATTATATTAACAAAGTTTCCAGCAGATTACAAAGAATGATACTACGTCTAATGAAGTACGAGTTAGAAGTAAAATACATCCCTGGTAAAACTCATATCATATCATATTGCTGATATGTTATCGCGAGCCTCTTTGAAAGTTAAAGACGGTCGAGAAATGAAGTATGTCATACACTCTTTAGTAGCAAACTTGCCAATGTCCGAAGATCTAAAAAAGGATTTTCAAGATAAAACTTCGAAAGACTCGATTTTGAGTAAAGTTAAAATTTACGTTAATAATGGATAGCCAGATAAAAGAAAGCTTTCTGCAGAATTGAAACGTTATTGGTTAATTCGTGATGAGTTGAGCAAGCATGATAACCTTGTGTTCTTTGGTGATCGTATTGTTGTACCTCAAGAGTTACGAAGATATATACTCAGTGTTTTGCATGCGTGCGAGTGGTGTCAGTGCATCACTCGTGTTTCAAAGGCCGTGAGTTCGAATCCCACTTGGGGCGGCGGGATTTTTCTAATTGGAAAATTCCGCCTACTCAACTATGGATGTGTGTATTCGTGTAGCATGTTAGATGGGGGACAGATGACCCTAGATGTTGGTTCCCCGGTAGTGTAGGCGTGAAATAAAAAAAGATTACCGCTAAATTATTTATACCTTTTTTTTATTAAGTTCCTAGAATGATTTTATTGTTTGCTATTAACGATAAAAAATAAAAATGATTTTTATTATAAAGAAGCTTTATATTTATTTTTGCATGATTTTATTATGTGTAATTTAATATTAGATATACAGAAGAAATATAGTACTATTACCAACAAATTTCCCTACGTACAATAAAATAATCAAACTAAATACTTACTAATTCCTCAGCTCCGCTAGCTCATTTGGGCGGGGTTTCAACATACCAAAAATGCAGTGGACGGCGAAAAGAATAATAATAAATTAAAGATAAAACAAAATAATTCATTTATTAATGGACGACAAGTGATTTGAAGATCTTTTACATAAAATAAAGTAAATGCGGATATTATGTTACAGATAAGATTCCCAAATCACTAAACAAATCTTAATCTAGAATAAATTAATTATAACTAAAAGTATAATTAAGAACCCCTAGCTACCTAGATTCTACCTATCTAATGAGTACTGCTGAATATGAATGGTTCAAAATTAAATTAAATATCGCTTAACTAATTGATTGCGTATTGATTAACTATCGTACAAATGTTTGTCTAGATATTGATGCAAATACGATTAAATATAAAGAAACGAAGATTAAAATAAGCGCACTCAACTACGTTAGAAAAATATTAAAGAATAGATAATAACTACTTATCTTGACGAACATGTAGAAGCGGCTCCAAGGGTCGGTACCTCTGTACCAGCAGCTATTCTCGTTAGTTGATTCTTAAATCTCTACCAAAACCATAAGAGTTTATCCCGACCAATTTCTCCAGATCCAGTCTGAAGAACAATAATGTTTCTTTCCCTGGGTCTTAATTTTTCCCGTTGAAACGACAGGACGGCAAAAAAAGGTTAAATAAAACCCAAAGTAAAAACCGCCTAAAATATAATAATTAACAAGAATTAGATTGACGTTATTAAATAGTTAAATTATTATTAGTATAATTAGAAAAATTCCATTTATCTTCTAATACGAAGATGGTGTATTCTTAATGTTTAAACTGAGCGACAAACCCCCGAAACGGGTGCGATTTATTCTAACCCAACTCCCATGGAATAATTCAATCTATTTGCATTAGCTCCTACTTATCCAATTTTGACTCAAATTGCCATTAATCACCCCGTGATTAATAAAAACAGGAACTAAAATTAACGCAAACCGCTCACGTTAAAACGATCGAAACAGTTCTTTCTTCCTGACTTCCCAATCTCCAAAAAGTTTTACAACGCGTATCGCTAACCACAGGCCCCGATAACATACAGAAAGAATATTAAATGTTTAAAATACCACATTTCTTATCTTTACCTTAAGACTTTATTTTTCTATTTCACAAAAATTATCTCTAAAAATACTAAATGCGTTATTCTATTAATAACAAATTAATAAATGAGAAATTAAAACGTAACAGTACATTTGGCGTACTATTTACACTTAGAGATCTATTTTGTAACGTCTAATGACGTTGTTATCTAATGACAGTCGTTAATAAGTGTCTTTTCCAATTCTGTAACTGTTGTATGTATACGTAAGTGGTTGTAGAGACATTACCTATTTAGGGATATTAGAAAGTAACTAAATAAAAAAGAGGTCAAAATAATAATAATAATGTAATAATATGTATTAATCAATAAGACTATATACAGGAGACCAAACTGCAGAAGTGGAGGAAACACAAAATCCGCCGTAGGCGGTCCCTCAGAAAGCCAGTGGCTAGCATTAGCGACATCAAGCTAGGACTGTCAGGTGTCCCGATTTACGCGGGACAGTCCCGATTTTGCTTAATTTGTCCCGCGTCACACCTAGGCGGAAAGCAAAAATCACGATTTTCAAAGATAGTGAACATTATGACATAATTCACATCACAATAATGCCTATCGGTAGTTTCATCTCAATTTATAGCCTAAGCTGTGTTATTATGATTTGACAAACTGCATAACAAAATATCCGAAAAATATAGTTGCGGAAAAACTAAAGCTACAAAAATTGTCCAAAATGTTCTTCGCCTAAAGAGCAGTAAAAATGTTTTGGCTGATCTAGAAAAATCATCAATTTTTCTCCATAAGTACGGATGCTTCCAATAAAGGTATTTTTTAAAAACTTTCCACTTTCAGTGGTTAATTATAATATGATTGTTATTTTTAGAAAGTATAAAAACGTTTCCACTAATAGTTAAATATTTTTTTAATCAGAGTTTAATATTTTCCGACTTACTACAGTATAAACAATTAATTGGGGGTCTGTACTCCGCAGTTTTTTACTTTCTTACTTTTCTGAATACGGTCAGTACATATGCTATGGGAGTTCCAGCGCGAAACCCGGAATGGGGATCACTAGGCGTCAGCGCAGTTTGAAAGTTGTAATAAGAAGTAGTGTCAGCTAAATGTTTTCTAAAAGCTGAAGATTGATTGATCACTAAGTGATCACTAAGTTTATGTAATAAAAAACTCGAAAACAGTCGTCAGACAGCGTAATGATCGAACGCGTTGCATCAGCACCAATGCGGTGGTCATAAGTCGTGAAAATGAGGTCAATATAGAGAAGTAATTTGAAAAAGCTGAAATTTGATACAGTGTTAATTTATTGAATATAGTTTCTTAAAAAAAACAGTCAGACTTCATTTTTATAGAACCGAGCTAGTCAGCAGTCGTTACTTATAGCGACTTCTAGTGATCAATCAATTTTCATCTTTTAGAAAACACTTATAGTATATTCCGTAACTTAACCACAGTAACCGTAAGCTCGGTTTCGTGTTTCAAAATATACCAATTCCTGAAAAAAGTTAATTTATGGAACACGGTTCCTGAAAAAATGGTTTCTTTTCGCTAACCACAAGTAACCACTGCAACGAAATCGCGGTTGTTTGCGGTTAGTTTACCACCACTCTAAAAGAATACTACAGTTTTCTGATTTCATTAACATTTTGCATAAATCCTTTTAGGACAAATTTCTCAACTTACCATATGCAAAAAAATATCGTGTAACAACACGTTAGAGAGTCTCTTTTTTCCACTCATTTGCTTGATGAACCCAGGCTTCGCCCTCCTTAATCAAAACTGTAAATTCATGAAAAAAGTATTACTTTCATAACTCGTTGTACAATATACTATTTCGTAAGCATTTATTAATTTATACACTGTGATTCAGTACTCAATGATCGGACTTTGAGGATAAGCTTCTCTGGTTATTAGAAACATAAAACCTTAGTAACTTTTTTTGATTAAATGAACTTGAAAATTTCTAAAATTTTGCCCGACGTTTTCAGAAAAGTACGTATAATTGATGCAGGTCAGTGTAGTTAAGTCGAATAGAAATAAATGCAAGATCTTTAGAAATTGACACCATCAGTAAAAACGTGACATCTGTTTAAACAAGCACAAAAATGCAAACGACGCACATTCCATTTTTTAGATGTTAAAACAAAACAATCTATTAATCCGGGTGATTCCCCTTTATTCTAATAGTAAACGCAGAGAGAAATGACATCATTTTAATACTGACCCATTATTAAAACCTTATTATTCTTTTTGATGGTTTAATTCGACGATCATGAATGATTGATGGATTTGTTTACATAGTCAACTACAAGTACTGTTAAGTTTTATTACTAAAAGCTGCAGTGTAAGGGGTTTGCAATTTGTTATCATTTGAGAAACCAAATATGTTAGTATCGGGTATATCCTCGATCTTGACCTCAAAAGATGTGTTTATTCACAAACCTGCAGTATTGTATTACACATAGGGGTTAATGTGCCTATTAAAAGAATTTGAAATTGTCTTAGTATCAGAAACAACACAAAACAAAAATACCATTTTTGAAACAATATCCATCGAGAGGTCGTTCTCAACATGCTTTGTTTATTTAATTCTGTTTATCTGTTGTTATTCTTCGAAACACTTGGCCAAAATAAAGACGTTTTATTACATTATTACGCTATCCTTGCACATTCCAGCAGTATTGAATATCTGCTTGAACTTTTAAAATATGTGTCATGTGCATTCATACTATTAAATTTGAAAACATTAGGCTGAACTTTGATGCCGTTTTTCTCCAAAAGTATAGAAATTCGAGAAAAATGGTATATAGAAATTTTTTTCCTTTAATGGTTATCTAACCACTGGCAAAGTTTGAATACGTCTTAATGGGACACGGTGTACACATAAAAGAGATCCATTTTCCAGGGGATTTAAAGTTGGTATTTTTTACCGGCTGTCGGCAAGTAAATTTTAAAATTGGCGCCTTTATTTTGTGTTCAACCTTCAGGGTCTCTAGTAGGATTATGGCATCATTAACCTCACAAAAGTTTGTTTTTGGTGGTGTTTATTGCAAACAATTCAGTTGTCGTTATTTTAACTAACTGTATAAAAGGTTGCATACTTACGCCTTCTTTGACCATCTTCTTCATCACTGCTATCATCAGATAGTATGTTTTTCATAAAAAACAATATATTATTCATTTTATTAACTTTAGAGCCCTTAAATGTTATTTTCTGATGTCAAGGTGCAGCGTTCAAATTTGACACTACAAACACTACAAGGTTAAGCTGTTTCAAAACTATGTAAGTTTTTCAGCAACCATTTGTTACCAAAGACTAACCAGAACCAAAAATGCGGTTACTTTCGATTATATATGAAATATACTATTAGATGACACTACTTCTTGTAACTTTCAAATTGCGCTGACGCGGAGTGTCCCCATATCACAGTTTCTTTTGTGTAGGATATTTATTTACACACTAAATATAAGCTAATATTAAAATATTAGCTTTTACAAAACTCTTACACAGTTTTGGTCGCCAGCTCTCGGGCTATAAGTGAAAATACTTCCGACGTCCATGGGTCAAGTTGTTGTAAACTATGACGTAAAATTCGTCGGATATTAAATCTGGAGTTCTTACTAAAATATTTAGTAAATTGATTAATGTAGTCAAAACATCATTACCTTAGGTATCATTCGTTCGGGGGGTCCCCGGATTGAATCACGGATATTATAACCTAATAAACAAGTAAATGAAGAATCTTGGTCAACGCGTGATCAACACCTGTTGACCACAAGTAAGATAAGATCATATTGCAAGCAACATTCTGATGTTGTTATCTAGGTTGTTAAAAATCCATGCGTAATACATTTTGCATTTTTGCCCTCGTGATTTGTGTGAGACCCAAATACTTCAACTGAATGTTGCACTATCCTCGAGATTTGTGACGACTCATTTCTTGTATTAATGGTAAATACCTACCTCTCTAAAACTTCGCATGTAATTAATAAAATTGATATTAATGTGACAAGGATTTAATAGCTGCGTTCGGTTTTACATTCCAGGAATACTTTTAACGTCAATTTGTTCATTTATTAGAATTGGAGCAAACAGCGCATGAACTAATACGTTCGTTTATAATAGTGAAGAGCATAGAGTGTATACTCTTTTAACTCCAGCAGAGATGGTGGCGTAAAGAGAGCAAATGAGGTCACAGTGACTCTAAAATACACAACTTTATTTATTTACGTTTTGTATAAATTACAATTCGTCACCTTGCTCTGCATTTTAGTTCAGCATAAAACCCCTATGTCAACAAAGCAAAGCAATTTAATGCTTTGTAATATAACGTAACACAAGTGGGCGCTTGATACACAGTGAAATGTGACCTCATCATGTTCGTCTGGCTTTAAAATTCCAAAGGTTGCACTTACCCCCTTATTCTGTAACTTTCGATATATATCGTTATATAACGATATATATCGAATTTCGATAATAAGTGTACTTCCAAACGAAAATCGTTATTTTGTTATTCTGTAACCTGCTTCGTTGCGGTCCATTCAAGTATAACGAATGATTTATGTTTTTATCTCCTGTAGTACGTTTATCGGTTTGTGACTATGATCATGTTATTTATTGTAGGCCTATTGTAGGTTATGTTCCTGTTTACTACACGTTGTTTGCGCGCCAGGTTTCAAATTTACGTTGGCCTTCGTTCTTGTATTTGTGTAGTTTATTCAATTTGTATTGTGTTTTAATTGTTCTTATTGTTATTAATATTGTGATTGTTATTATTGTTTTCTAATAAAAATATATTTAAAACTCTTTTTTTTAATATTTACCTAGGTAGTAGGTACGTTTCAAGTTTTTACAAAAAGATCAGAAGCAATAATAATTTACGTTTAATCCCTTAATCCTTACTTTATCGGATTTTAAAAACGCTTACGGTAAAATCTAAATACAATAGAAACCCGTATGCTTAAAGGTACCTAATCACCAATGAAAATTACAAGAATCTGTCGGTGTTATGGTGAAAGAACTGCAAAAAGTAAACAGAAAAACTTTTTTAAATTATGTTTGTTAAACTTTACGCAAAAAACAGAAGTTGCAAGTGCAAGACCGTAATTTGTAAATCATTCCTATTAAAATTTCAGTTATCATTTTTTCTTTGTCGGTAGCTATTTTAAAACCGTTTAAAAAAAATATAAAATAAAAATATTCTAGCAAATAGAAAACTACATGTACAACAATACTGAATGAAAATTACAAGAATTTTAGTTTTCTGAAAAAACTGCATAATGGGTTTTACACATAAACCGATTAAAGTTTTATTTATACATAAACTAGTCATTTTTCTCAAATTTAATTTAAAATCTGATTTCTAATTGAACCGTGTCTAAATTCATACAAATTATACCATTCAGTTCCCGCGTAACGATACCTCAGAAGCTTTCGTTAAAATATCGATTGCATGATAACGATTTTCGTAAGAATTTGTCTTACAGAATACCAAAATAACGAGTTTCGATATTATAACGAACTTCGATATTTTAATCTCGTCAACAAAGTCTTACAGAATAAGGGGGTTATACAGTTAACTTTATTTTTTATTATTGATCATCAATGTCATGTGCGTTATAGTTTTATACGTACTTTTCTAAAAACGTCGGTCAAAATTATTAAAAATTTAAACTTTCTTTAATCAAAAAAAGCTTTATTAAGATTTTTTTTCTTCCAAATGCTATCGGAAATGCGTGGTCAAGTCTGGTGCATACCTTGTGAACCACCCTGTATATTATTAAATGACATAAAATTCTGTTCTGGTTTTGAAGAAAATTTTGTATTTACTAAATTGGCGTGAGAGTGATGACCAGTTTTTACTGAAATCGATAAGAGTATTGTGTTCTCGTTTTAACTACAATAAATATTAATACTCTTACATAATACAAGTTTTAAGAAAAACATGAAAAATGATTTACAAATAGGAGGGTTTATATTCTGTTTCGCCAATTACTAAACCATAATTAATATCTAACAAGCTTAGGTAAATAACGAAACTTTAGTTATTATAATGGTCTTTTAATCTTCAATTAGGGAAAATGTAGAACCAAACAGTACAAACATGAATAATCAATAGAAATTAATAAGTTGAAAAACTTGTTTTAGAATTTCACTAACTGGACAATTAAGAAACAGTATTATTCTTAAGATTGAAAATAAAAAGTAATTTTCTCACTCATTTCAACTAACATGTATTGATTAATTAAGTTAGAAATTCAATACACATAAAACCACAATTAATTGAAATGTTTTAGTAAATAAGGTTAAATATGGTGTCCATTTCTTTCAATACATAATTCGCATCGTCGAACAGCACTAGTAATAGGACTAGAGTAGAACTGCTTTGTTCTACATGTTCCCTAATTAAAGATTAAAGACCATCAAAACTCAAGGTTATTTGGCTATTTGATCTAAGCTTGCTAGACAATTATGCTTTATTAATTGAAGTAACCAGAATACAAAGCCTACTACCTATAAATTATATTTCGTTTTTCTTGAAAATTGTCTTATGTAAGAGTATGAATATTTATAATGGTTGAAAAGAGAATACAATACTCGATTGATTTCAGTAAAAAATACACATCATATAATTTAAAAAAATAGGGCGAAGACGTCATCACTCTCACGCCGATTTAGTAAATACAAAATTTTCTGAATCAGAACGTCTTCATATGAATTTCTATTCCAGCGCTACGAGGGTAGATTGAAAAGTTTCCGGAATGGGCAAGAAAACGCAGTAATTGAACAGGTTTTTGTTTTTATTTTTCAACATAATATCCTTGCAGGGCGATACACTTTTCCCAGCGGTGCTCCAACTTTTTTAAGCCTTCAGAAAAATATGATTTCGGGAACTCTGCAAAATAAGCTTTAGTGGCGGCGATGACCTCCTCATTTGACGTAAAGCGCTTGCCTCCGAGCCAAGTCTTCATGTTTGTGAACAAAAAGAAGTCGCACGGGGCCAGGTCTGGAGAGTACGGGGGATGCGGCACCACCTCGTAGCCCAATTCAACCAATTTAGCATTGGCGATTCGGGATGAATGGGCCGGCGCGTTGTCGTGATGGAAGAGCACTTTTTTTCGCTGCAAATGAGGCCGTTTCTCCTTCAAAATGCCGTTGAATTGATCCAATAAATCGCTGTAGTATTGTCCCGTGATAGTTCTTCCCTTCTGCAAAAAGTCGATGTGTATCACACCTTGCGAATCCCAAAAAACGGTGGCCATGACCTTTCCAGCAGATGGGACAGTCTTTGCCTTCTTCGGAGCAGATTCGCCTGGAGAAATCCACTGTTTCGACTGCTGCTTGGTTTCTGGTGTGTAGTGGTGGATCCATGTTTCGTCCACGGTCACGAATCGGCGAAAAAAACCCGTTGGATTACGATTTAACAAGGCCAAACACTCTTTCGAAGTGGTCACACGATTTCGCTTGTTGTCCATAGTCAGCAAACGCGGCACCCATCGCGCCGAGAGCTTCCTCATGCCCAAATGTTCGTGCACGATATTTTGCACACGTTCATATGAGATGCCCGTGGTCTCTACTATTTCGCGCAACTTCACTCGTCGATCGGCTAACACGAGATCATGGACTTTATCGACCATTTCTTCATTTGTGGCCGTTTTTGGACGTCCACTGCGTGGTTCATCCTTGGTGCTCGTACGGCCACGTTTGAACTCGCTCACCCAGAAACTAATAGTCGAAAATGAAGGTGTGGATGTGCCATGAACTTTCTGCAAAATATCTCGTATCTCCGTCGCCGTTTTCCCGTCCATCCAGAAATGTTTGATGACTGCACGAAATTCGTTTTTATCCATTTTTGCAAAAGTGCCTGAATTGCTTCACAAGATATCCTAGTAAACATAAACGGAACGACGCACGTGTCTGAAAATTTGACAGCTTTCCTAAAATAGGTTAGCCTTGACAACCATCATAACAATTTCACGATACGCGCGCCATCTCTTGCCCATTCCGGAAACTTTTCAATCTACCCTCGTACTTCTACTGTTCAAGTTCAATCCAGTGTAGGATAGAATAGTAAGATTTCAATGTAACTAATATAATGTCGGAGACTAGAAGAGAGATTACTGTGAGAGTATGAATTGCATACATTTGTAAATGTACTATTCGTTTCATAATGAACCAGGATAGCAAGGCTAATATGATGCTATTTTTTATTATTTTATCCTGTGCATTTAATTTACACTGAAAAAAGAATAAAACAGCATCATATTAGCCTTGCTGTTAATAAATGAGAGTGACAATGTTATTTCAAGAGAGTTGTTTATTCTACATTTATAATAACATAAATTACATTAAAATGGCTTTTTGACACTATGAATCAGCATGTCTCTTTTGAGACTACCTTGTTTCGAATACTTCTAATAATATAAAAATTACTGTCAAATGGATTTTCAACCTTTATTAATCAATATACGAGGGGATATCATAATATTTTAGTTATGACGTAATTGAGCTATCCAGATATAATTTCGTCAACTCCATCACTGATCCTTACATACTTTATGTGGCAAATGTCAGCTATTTCTGTCAACTGGTTTGAATTTAACAGCCGCTAAATGTCAGTGAAGCGCGCTATGGACAAATTTGAAGCTCAAAGCGTTATTAAGTTCCTTCATTTGAAGGGTAACAACGGCCGTCAAATTCATAAAGCGATGTTTGCCGAGTATGGTGATGATAGTCCATCATATGACACAGTTGTGAGGTGGAAAAGGAATTTTCAGTCTGGGTACATATTCCTCAAAGATAAACCTCGATCTGAGAGACCTTCAATCACGGATGATCTTGAAATCAGAGTGAAAGTGGAGGTTCTTGTCCTTCAGGACAGAATAATCATTGAAATTATTATAAATGATACTGGTCTTAGTTATTAGAAGTGTATGGAAAACCATTCATGAGCAACTGCACATGTCTAAAGTGTCTACCGGATGGGTTGCACAAGCATACTCGAAGTGAAATTTCACAGCGGAACTGTTTTTCAAGTGTTCAGACTGTTCTGGAACAGGGTGAAGATTTCTTAGCACGTCTCATATAACAATGGATGATAGCTGGGTCTGCCTGTACAATGCAAAAAAGTGCAGCA
Organism: Agrypnus murinus; assembly: GCA_929113105.1. Classification (NCBI taxonomy): domain Eukaryota; kingdom Metazoa; phylum Arthropoda; class Insecta; order Coleoptera; family Elateridae; genus Agrypnus; species Agrypnus murinus. The sequence continues at coordinate 110,005,772 of OV816027.1, read as the reverse complement.
AAAGTTTTGCTGTCGGTTTTTTGGGATTGTCGTGATGTAATCTTAACCGATTACCTTCCAAAGGGTCACACCAGCGGTTATTACTGTAATCTTCTGCGAAAGTTACGAGATGCCGTGCAAGAAAAACGTAGTGGAATGATCAGGAAAAACATCAGTCCTTTGACCGACAATGCACCCGCGCATTCCGAGAGATGGGGTTATGAAATTTCGTCCCATCCCCCCTATTTTCCTGATCTCGCACCCAGCGACTTCTTTCTCTTCCCCGAAATAAAGAAACCATTGCAGGGTCGGCGATTTGATGACGTTGATGATGTCATTATGGAAGTGGGACAGTGGTTCTCCAGGCAATCGTAGGACTTTTACTATGTTGGGTTAAGGAAGGTCAAGAAACGTTGGCAGAAATGTGTAACTTTGGTTACACGAGGTTGATGAGAGAATCTACGTGGAAAAGATTTATAGCGTTTCAATTTATTATACGCACTAATTTTGCCCTGGCACCAGTTTTGAAATAATGCAAATTACCATAAACAACGAGCATATAAAGGGTAAGTTCGGCATTGTAACATTTTTTGCTCCAAAAGCTCTATTGTCATAGTTACAATTATTTGCAATAATGGATACTATGGAAACCGAGCTTTTAAAATTAAATAGATCTGAATGCCGAACTTACCCAAAAAAAAACAATTATAAATCGAGCACGTGCGCGTCAATAAACAAAACAACCTTACCTCAACTCAAGATATATAAAACACTGGTAGGTCAACTCCCCTATGCTTGCCATGATAAATTTTTCACCCAAAATTGAAACGAGATCGTTAGTTCGAAAGTCGCCGATAGATGCCGCAACAGTGAAACGTGAGCACGGCCTACTAGATTCATATAAGCTTCGCTTATATACGGCCGTCTCATTTCCAGTTTTTTCATTGTTGAAAATTATTACAGATTCGTACCACGGCCTACTAGATTCATATAAGCTTCGCTTATATACGGCCGTCTCATTTCCAGTTTTTTCATTGTTGAAATTAGGATCCAAAAATTACAGATCGGTACGTTAAGTGGCGCCCACTGACGGTAATTTTGCAACAAAGATGGTTTGTAGTCAGACTGCAGTCGTTAATTTTTAGGTTATACTTCATGCCAATAATTGTCATTTCCAATTGTATAATATTAATTTATTGGCATTTGTAGATAAATATTTGGATATAACGTACGTAGATATGACAAAAATATGTTACAGTGGGGATTACGAAATCACAATATCCTACATGTAAGAAAATTATACTGAGTTTATGTAATATTTACTAACGCCCCAATTCTTAGACTAGAAACACCTTAATAACTACACGATAGCCACAGTATTTAAGTAAGTGCAGTTTTATTTTTCGTAAATTACAAATGTTCCTTTAGGTTTTGTAGCACTTGAATTACCACAGCAGATGATGTAGACATCTAATGTTAATGCACGATCTATGAACTGAAGCTATGATTAAAAGTATGAGAAGTATTCATGGAATGAAGAAATCTCACAGTGACACTCATTACTAAAAATGAACATTTTTTAGACATGAAAACTGATAAAATCTACTGAGACTTAGACCAATAGTTTCAGTAAAAGAAATATAAAACTGACAAAATTTGTCTGATAAGGCATTACCTTTATACGGAATTTGGTTTATGTGATATAAATCAAATGCGAAAGTATTTAGAAATTTTGTAGGGAGGTTAGGAATCTAGGATAACGATAATTAATTAACGATTTTGGTATCATGTCTTGAATGAGGAAGTGTTCCAGGAAGAAGATGGAGTCGGGAACTTTTCTGAACTAACTAAATGCATAATAATCTATACAAAGGTATAAAATCAAGTCAATACTATCAAACTTTTACACATATTCGCATGGAGTGTCGCTATACGGGTCTCAAACGCAACTGGACAATAGCAAAAAATGAAAAAAAAGTATATAGGCTTCTAAGTTATGGTGCTATAGAAAGATGCTAAAGGAAACATGGATTGACCGAATATCGAACAACGAGATACTAGAAAAAGTACAAGAAGAAAAAAGATTAGTGAAGCAGATAGAATAATATACAAGAAGAAAGATAGTTAATGAAGAAGACCATGAGAAGCAAAGATAGATTAATAAGACACTTTAAGACATTCGGGTATTATCTAAAAATAGTAATAGAAAGCATGATCGAAGGAAAGAACACCCTAGTAAACCTAGACTACAATTTATACTTCAAATAAAAGAAGACTTAGGCTGCTCCAGCTATAGAGAATTGACTTTAGATAAAAGACTGACAGCATACCGGAAAAATACCATAAAAATAGGTGTATTTGTAAAGTGGTTGTTAAAGTATGTTTTTTAGTTTTAATGTAACTTTTTTTAATAGTTTATCAATTTTATTTGGGGACTGACAGCCTTTTTTATAAAAATAAAGACATCGAAAGAATAATAAATTAAAATAATAAATAAAATTTTAATGTAACGTTTTGTAATGTAATATAATGTACCTATTATTTTTTATTGCATAATTTAATAATATTTGATCGTTGCTAATAAATTTCTTGTTAATAATTACTGTTAATATTCGAGTAAAAATTCTTTAATCGGAGGCAGTTTGACACAATTGACATAAAATATAACCTAAAAATTAACGACTGAGCTCTGACTTCAAATATCTTTGTTGTAAAGTTACCGCCAGTGGGCGCCATTTAACGTACGAATCTGTAATAATTTTCAACAATGAAAAAACTGGAAATGAGACGGCCGTATATAAGCGAAGCTTATATGAATCTAGTAGGCCGTGATTCGTACGTTAAGTTGCACCATCTAACGGTAATTTTACAACAAAGATATTTAAAGTCAGAGCTCAGTCGTTAATTTTTAGGTTATACTTTGTCAATTGTGACAAACTGCCTCCGATTAAAGAACGTTTATTCGAATATTAACAGTAATTAATAATAAGAAATGTCTTAACAACGATCAAATATTATTAGATTATGCATTAAAAAACAGTAGGTACATTACGTATATTACATTACAAAACGTTACATTAAAATTGTATTTATTATTTTATTTTATTATTCTTTCGACGTCTTTATTTTTATAAAAAAATGCTGCCAGCCCTCAAATAAAATTGGCAAGCAATTTAAAAAAGTTACACATTATCTACATTAAAACTAAAAAATATACTTTAACAACCACTTTACAAATACACCTATTTTTATACTCTCTGTCGCCTCTCTAAGTAGTTAATCTTGTGGACTGGTTTATCTCGGCACTGTATATCTCCATTCTTTTCGGTATGCTGCCATACTATCAGTTTTTTTTCTCTATAGTCAATTCTGTATAGCTGGAGCAGCCTAAGTTTTCTTTTACTTGGAGTATATATTGCAGTCTAGGTCTAGCTAGGGTGTTCTTTCCTTCGATCATGCTTTCTATTATCATTTTTAGATAACACCCGAATGCCATAAAGTATGTCCTATTAATCTATCTCTGCTTCTCGTGGTCTCCTTCATTAACTTTCTTCTTGTACTTTTTATAGTATTTCATTGTTCGATATTCTGTCAATCCATCTCGCCATTGACATATTTCTATAGTATCACAACTCAAAAGCTTGTCTTTGCTATTGTCCAAGTTTCAGACCTATATAGCGCGACACTCCATACGAATGTGTGTAAAAGTTTTATAGTATTAACTTGATGCTATACCCTTTAGATCATGCATTCGGTTAGTTCAGAGAGGTTTCAGACTCCATCTTCTACCTGGAACACTTCCTCCACCTTCTTACCACAAAATCTGTTAACGCATGATACAAAAATCATTATTTAATTATTGGTATCCTAAATTCTTAAACCGCCCTTCAAAATTTCTAAATACTTTTTCCGACATCGTTTTTAATTTATATCCTATAAACCAAATCTTATATAAAGGTAATGCCTTATGAGTCAAATCTTGTCAGTGCCATATTTATTTTACTGAAACGATTGGTCTTAAAACTCAAGTAGATTTCATCAGCTTTTATATCTAGAAAATATTTTCAGTAATGACTGCCACAGTGAGATTTCATCATTCCATGAATACCTACTTCTAATCATAGCTTCAGTTCGTAGATCGTGCATTCACATTATGTGTTTACATCATATGCTGTGATAATTCAAGTGCTACAAAACCCAAATGAGAATGTGGAATTTGCGAAATATGAAATTGTACTTACTTATACTGTAGCTGTCATATAGTTATTAAGTGTTTCTAATTTAAGAATTGGGGCATCAGTAAACATTGCGTTAACTCAGTATAATTTTCTAAATTTTATTATACTATGTAGGATATTTTGGTTTCCTAGTTCCTACTGTAATATATTTTTGGCATACGAGGGTAGATTGAAAAGTTTCCGGAATGGGCAAGAAAACGCAGTAATTGAACAGGTTTTTGTTTTTATTTTTCAACATAATATCCTTGCAGGGCGATACACTTTTCCCAGCGGTGCTCCAACTTTTTTAAGCCTTCAGAAAAATATGATTTCGGGAACTCTGCAAAATAAGCTTTAGTGGCGGCGATGACCTCCTCATTTGACGTAAAGCGCTTGCCTCCGAGCCAAGTCTTCATGTTTGTGAACAAAAAGAAGTCGCACGGGGCCAGGTCTGGAGAGTACGGGGGATGCGGCACCACCTCGTAGCCCAATTCAACCAATTTAGCATTGGCGATTCGGGATGAATGGGCCGGCGCGTTGTCGTGATGGAAGAGCACTTTTTTTCGCTGCAAATGAGGCCGTTTCTCCTTCAAAATGCCGTTGAATTGATCCAATAAATCGCTGTAGTATTGTCCCGTGATAGTTCTTCCCTTCTGCAAAAAGTCGATGTGTATCACACCTTGCGAATCCCAAAAAACGGTGGCCATGACCTTTCCAGCAGATGGGACAGTCTTTGCCTTCTTCGGAGCAGATTCGCCTGGAGAAATCCACTGTTTCGACTGCTGCTTGGTTTCTGGTGTGTAGTGGTGGATCCATGTTTCGTCCACGGTCACGAATCGGCGAAAAAAATCCGTTGGATTACGATTTAACAAGGCCAAACACTCTTTCGAAGTGGTCACACGATTTCGCTTGTTGTCCATAGTCAGCAAACGCGGCACCCATCGCGCCGAGAGCTTCCTCATGCCCAAATGTTCGTGCACGATATTTTGCACACGTTCATATGAGATGCCCGTGGTCTCTACTATTTCGCGCAACTTCACTCGTCGATCGGCTAACACGAGATCATGGACTTTATCGACCATTTCTTCATTTGTGGCCGTTTTTGGACGTCCACTGCGTGGTTCATCCTTGGTGCTCGTACGGCCACGTTTGAACTCGCTCACCCAGAAACTAATAGTCGAAAATGAAGGTGTGGATGTGCCATGAACTTTCTGCAAAATATCTCGTATCTCCGTCGCCGTTTTCCCGTCCATCCAGAAATGTTTGATGACTGCACGAAATTCGTTTTTATCCATTTTTGCAAAAGTGCCTGAATTGCTTCACAAGATATCCTAGTAAACATAAACGGAACGACGCACGTGTCTGAAAATTTGACAGCTTTCCTAAAATAGGTTAGCCTTGACAACCATCATAACAATTTCACGATACGCGCGCCATCTCTTGCCCATTCCGGAAACTTTTCAATCTACCCTCGTATTTATGCACATTATATCAAAATATGTAGTACAAATGCCAATAAATTAATAAATACTGACATGACGTATAACCTAAAAATTAATGACTGCAGTCTGACTACAAACCATTTTGATTGCAAAATTACCGTCAGTGGCCGCCACTTAACGTACCGATCTGTAATTTTTGGATCCTAATTTCAACAATGAAAAAACTGGAAATGAGACGGCCGTATATAAGCGAAGCTTATATGAATCTAGTAGGCCGTGACGTGAGTGTCAAACCAAACCACATCTGATATGGGTCTTAGTTATTAGAAGTGTATGGAAAACCATTCATGAGCAACTGCACATGTCTAAAGTGTCTACCGGATGGGTTGCACAAGCATACTCGAAGTGAAATTTCACAACGGAACTGTTTTTCAAGTGTTCAAGCTGACTGTTCTGGAACAGGGTGTATCATGTGATAAATTTTACCAGTAAATAGTTTGATGTTTAAGTGTTCTATTAAAATTGCTCTTTTTAGGGATTCCACCTTTCTGTATGTGGCTAATGGTAATGGAGTGAGGGCCGTTATGTATTTCTCAATCACAATATAAGGTATTTAGAAAATCAGTTGTCAAAATGTAATTTTTAAATTTATCATAAAATGAAATCGCTTTAATCTAAACCTCTTATATTTTCCAGGGTTATTGCATTGTATGGGTCTTGTATGGATTCTCATGGAAGTGACTGAGGTCCTTAAAATAATTTCAAAATTTGGTTACCAGAAAGAATTTTGTTTCCAAAATATGAATATGTCTGTATTACAGGGTCAAACCAATCTTTACGTACATTACATTTATGTTTAGATTTTATTGTAATAGTGATCGATGTCGACTTACTTTCCTTGCCAGGCCACAATTGGTCTGGTATATCATTGACTTCGTTGTTATCATTAATGGCCTTGTTATTTGTTATTTTATAAATGTTTGTAATTAAATTTTAAAAATATAAATATTTCATGGATAGTTTTGCTGTAATTGATCTTGTTTGTTACAGAGTTAGATGCACAATAATATAATTGTTATCAAGTCAAAAACTGCTTTTCAGTACAAAAGTCTGTGTTCTGCTGTTGTATTTAATATTTTTGTCCCTTTCACATGTGGACCATGTTTATATTGCTATTTAGCTTCTTGTTGCTATAAAAATTATGCTGAGATGTGTGCTTTATTGCTATTAATTACCAGTAACAGTTTTACTTAACCTGCTTAATGCATATAATTAACAACATGTTTAAGCATTAAGTATATATAATTCGACTTGACCTACTCTTTTTTAATACTTGAAATCTTTAGAGCGTCTAATAGGTTTGAATTTCGCATATAGATTTTTTTATAGTGGCACACAAGGTCTTTACTTGTTAATAAAACTCTTGTTGCATCAATCCATGCTTGCAGTTTATCTGCTTTCCGTAAAATATTACAAAATAATTGATGAATTTAATTACAATTCTCAAAAGAATGTTTGCATAGGTCAATTTGTATTCTTATTATTTAAGTTAAATGAAAATAAAAAAGATGTTACCTTAGTTTGCTGTAAAAAATAAAATTTCAATTTAGTTTTATTACCAAAGATGTTTTAAATAAAGAAGAGTCACAATTTAGCATTTTAATAGTGCCAAAGAATCTTGTACCTTTATCATCATGAAAAAGTTTATTTAATTTGTATTACGAAAAATACGCCAAAAGCAAATATTCATTATTGCAGGTTATGTTGCTGTAGAATGACAATCATGCTTGCGCACGTCGCGCCATCTATCAGAAATTTAGCTCGCGTTAAAATTGGTTGACGAAATGACGGCGAGTTGACATACCATATGTTATATATATATATATATATATATATATATATATATATATATATATATAATATTTTGAATGCAAATTCATAGAGAAAAATTTATCGACTCTGCTGGGACTCGAACCCAGGACCCTCCACTGTCTAGGTGGTATCTCTACCAACTGAGCTACAGAGCACGACTATCAGCAAAGCGAGAAATCTTCCATATGAATTAGATAGTAGGCAAACATACAAAGTAACTAGATATTTTTTGAATACTATTAATGAAGATCAGCAATTCGCATGACAACAACATCAATATTCAAAGCATCTAGATTATAATGAATCATTCCGAAAGGAAATTAATTTATATAAATTTTTAGATGAAGTTAATTTTTATTAAGTTGCATAATGATTTTATTCGGAATCATATGGTAATATGTGCATTCCTAACCGCCTCAGAGGGTGGGAAATTAACCATTCCTAACTTACTTTTAATTCCCTCTCTTGGTCAGGAATGTAATCATTCCCTACCTGTTATCCCTCTCTTGGTCAGGAATGTGATCATTCCCGACCTGTTGTAAGTTCGTAGTTTGCTCGGTAGAGGGCGGGTGCATTATTAGGTCAAGTTTGTCACTTCAGTTGTCAGTTGTAAATAATTATTATTTGTTAAAAAATATGATGATTCCGAATAAAATAGTATACAAACCTCGGCGGGACGTTTCCTCCTGTCTCGAGCATTAGCTCACCTCGGGCCTGGGCCCTCGGTGAGCTATCTTAGCTCTCGACAGGAATGAAACACTTCCCGCCTCGGTATGTAATCTACTATTACATTAAATAATATTTTGAATGCAAATTCATAGAGAAAAATTTATCGACTCTGCTGGGACTCGAACCCAGGACCCTCCACTGTCTAGGTGGTATCTCTACCAACTGAGCTACAGAGCACGACTATCAGCAAAGCGAGAAATCTTCCATATGAATTAGATAGTAGGCAAACATACAAAGTAACTAGATATTTTTTGAATACTATTAATGAATGATTCATTATAATCTAGATGCTTTGAATATTGATGTTGTTGTCATGCGAATTGCTGATCTTCATTAATAGTATTCAAAAAATATCTAGTTACTTTGTATGTTTGCCTACTATCTAATTCATATGGAAGATTTCTCGCTTTGCTGATAGTCGTGCTCTGTAGCTCAGTTGGTAGAGATACCACCTAGACAGTGGAGGGTCCTGGGTTCGAGTCCCAGCAGAGTCGATAAATTTTTCTCTATGAATTTGCATTCAAAATATTATTTAATGTAAAATCATTATGCAACTTAATAAAAATTAACTTCATATATATATATATATATATATATATATATATATATATATATATATATATATATATATATATATCTTTCCTCAACTTTATGAAATAACACGTGCTCCGAGCTGTTTTTATTGTACAATAAATATTTGACAAATTGTATCGCTGTATTACATTATATTTCTGGTTTTTCTTAATCAGTTTTTTAAATAAGCACAAAACGACGTCAGAAACTTCTAAACAAACGATCATAACCTAAAATCAGCTGATGCACTAGCCACAGCACCAGGTCGAAGAACTCGTGCTAAAGAACTTGCACTTGAGTGTACATTTCGTGCATCAGCTGTTGCTAAATCGAACACTCGGCGCTGATTTATTGTGAACCGAAAACCATAAATCGAACGACTGCACTGCATCAGTTTTCGTACTGCATCGGTGTGTATAAGGCTACGATTACATTGGCTGCGTGATCGAACAGATTTTTGTCGTACGTGCAATGTGGTTACATTAGCTGCGTGTTCGTCAGTTCTTCGGTAAAATTCAAAATAGACGCAGTTGATGAGTACATGCTATTAGAAAATCCATTATTATCCTTTTTGGCATTACATCAACCCAAGATGTATTGGGTTACTGATATTTTTGCAACACGAGAAGAACTCGGAGAATTTAAACCATTTTCCGAGTAGTAAATTCTTCAGCAAGATTTTACAGATATATCATAATGAAACCAGAAACATTCAGTTATATTATGGAAAGAATTAAGCACAAATTACAAAAGCAATCAAATTTTCGCAAATATTTGGAGTCTTTGAAAAAATGACTTTCTTCAATTGGCCCTCACAAAAGTTTTCTTTCAAAAACGAATTGGATTACATTTCTTTCGAATCACTCCCACGACTACACACGAAAAACAAAACATTTTGCTTCCAATCTTTAGTCGTACGTGTAGTCGTGCGAACTCGTACGACCAGTATGCATGCTATGTAACCGATTATACTTCACTCAGTATTTTACAGTATGTACTGCGGTGATCTAAAATAAAATATGTCCACCGTTCCATATATAAAAATATAAATTATATACGGTGAATTGAAATGAGAATACACCACAGATATTCTTTATTCCTCTCAAGTAGCTCAGGTTTGCTCAGTAAAGCATAAACTATTTGAATTGCGAGACTCTTATTTACTTTTATGCCTGGAAAGGAAGAAAAAATTATTTTGTAAGCACTAAAACTCCTGCAAGCTGGACAGCTGCTACTAGAATCTGAATTCAAAAGAAAAGAACGCTGTATGCTTGTATTAACATCAATTAAACACATATGTAAAATTGAAAACACATAAACTTAATTTAACAAACAAAATAAGAATTCGAAAGGAAAGTCAATGTCAAACAAAATGTTATTCAAAATGATACAATTGATAATTGAGAAATAAATTCTCAGGTTTGCTCAAACGTTAGAGATAGTTGTAATGCCTGACATAGAGCAGTACGGTCATTCGTTTGAACAGACCAACACAAATAAAATTTATTTATAAATAAAAAATTTTATCAAATAAAAATAAATTTCTATTAAAAGAAATTTAATTGTTTTATTCATTTGAAATTGAATAGATTCTCAAAGAATCTGATAAATTAAACCAAATAGATTTTTATTATTGAGGATGAACTTCACAAGTTAATTATTACTCATTAATTTAACAGGAATCATTTATTATAACCAACCTTGTATATTACGATATAATTTCCCTTTTTAAAAATTAATCCTTCTATTGGTAACACTACGACGAAACCAAACAGCTGACTTCTTGTTTTAATATTATCGATACGTTGATCGATGAACAAAAATAAATTCGATCAGAATTTATTTGAAAAAATCACTTTCACTTTTAATTATTATTGCACAATAACTAAATCTTCTTTAAATTCTTGAAATTTGTTCAGGTAACACTTTTAGTTCAATTTTAGACTTTATTTATACAATGACATTTACGTCAAAACATATGATTGAAGTATAACCTCAAATTAATTACAGATTTTATATCCGTAGCCGAGCATAGATTCTGCCTTCTACGTTTTATCGACTGACTTTGTTACAATTTGCCCCAGCTTATATAGCTTCTGCCAGAACAAACGAAATCTATGACATTTTTTTAAAACAGCCGAACATCGAGGAAGCTTGTGACGTCATTAATCCGGAACAGCTGTTTTTAATCATCACTAATCCTAATTCTGTTATTATAGGATTGTAGCCCTTAATACAAAGATGAAAAAAGTATTGTACATCTATGGTCCAAAAATGTATCGTAACGAAGGTATTCGAGAAAAACGTTTGACAATGTACAAAGCTCATTACGATCTAATTACATATAAAATTTAACAAATCAAGGTTCATCCTTTACAAAATAGCTACAGGAATACATGATATAAGTAATACAATTATTTTCTCCATAGAAACATCTTTACAATTTAATACAAACGTATCTTTTTTACAGTACGAACTGCAATAGATAAACCAATCGATGCATATACAAATTCCAGCTTGAATATTAAGTCAATGTTAATCAATTTATGTACAAAATGTCCAGTATGCAGTACTCTAAGCACTCACATCAAAACAATGGTGAAGGAAAACAGGACAAAAGTCTATAAGAGTCAGTTAACACGAAACGAGAGGATTTTATACCTTCATTAATTGAAATGACCAGAAATCTTATAAACAAATTCAAAAATTAATTGTGTTATATAAGTTGTGACGGTGCTTTAGGAATGCTTTAGTGAATCTGTACTTTATTTCTTTTTCTTTTGGAAATTAAAGACTTCGATAGTGAATGTATGTATCTAATAATTCTCTTTTACAAAAAATAACAACATAAAACAACTGAATATATGAAACCTATGTAACTATGACGCAACATTCTCCCTCCTGTAATTGCCTTCAATTACTTTATTATGTAGTTTCGCCTGTCTCTTGTTTGTCTTCTTGTCTTCTGACTTCTAAGATGCATAATTTTGTTAATGGCCGTCGATAGGTGCCTTTGGATGTTTTTACGTCTACCACTCGTACTACGTTATCTGTTTTGCTAGGATATATGTCACTCACTATACCTTTTAGCCACGTGTTTCTTGGGGTATCTGGGTCAACTACAATAACAACATCGCCTATTTTAATGGGGTTTTGATTTTTACACCACTTTTGTCTTTTGATTAAGTTGGGTAGGTATTCCTTTAACCATCGTTTCCAAAACAGTTCTGCTAAACGTTGAGCAGCTTTCCATTTATTTAAAAGGTGTAGATCTTGATCGGTTGTCTTTATATCGGAAAATTCCAAATACTTTGGCCCCATTAAGAAGTGGTTAGGTGTTAACGCTTCGGCATCTTCGGAATCAAGAGGAACATGAGTCAATGGTCTACTATTAATTATCATTTCAACTTCTGTTAATAAAGTTCTTAATACATATTCTTGTGGATACCTTTCTTTGAGAATTTCATATAAACTTTTCTTTATACTTTGTATTAATCTTTCCCACGAGCCACCCATGTGGGGGGATAAAGGGGAACAAAATACCCATTTGCTATTTCGCATAGTCATATTTCGAATAATTTCGTTTTGGTCGAAATCCTGCAGTTTATTGTGAATTTCTCTTTCTGCTCCTTTTAGATTACTACCATTATCTGAGTACAATACACGAGGAAAGCTTCTTCTGCATCCAAATTGTCGATACACGTGAAGAAAACTGTTGGTTGTTAAGTCCTGTGCAACTTCGATGTGTATAGCTCGCGTAGTCATACAGGAAAATAAAACTCCATATCGTTTTTCTTTAGATCTTTTTACTGTTACTTCTATTGGTCCGAAATAATCTAATCCAGTTTTCTCAAAAGCCCTGATTGTTGGTTCTATTCTGCAAGACGGTAATTGTCCCATAATCGGTGGCTTTGGTACAGCCCTATTGTTTTTACAATTCTGACAGTTTTTCCAGATTAATTTTACAGCTTGTCTCAAACCAAAAATCCAAAATTCCTGTTTTAAATTATTTATAACAGTTTCTTTGCCATGGTGGTATACTTTTTCATGTTCGAAATTTATTCTAAGTTTAACGTATGGATGTTTTGCATTTAAAATAATAGGTCTTTTCATGGCTTCATCAAGTAATAATGAATTCTCCAATCTTCCACCCAGTCGAAGTAGTCCTTTTTTATCTGTAAAGCAACATAATTTATAAAGTTTATTATGTTTAGGTAATTCTTTGCCAGATTTTATTAAGTTAATTTCTTCTTTGAAACATTCTTGTTGAATTCTTTTGAATAACAGTACTTGGGATTCTTCTATTTCTTCTGGGGAAAGTTCCAAACATGTTTTTGTTGTGGCTCTACAGTTTTGATAAATCTTAACATCCATGCAGTACTTCTTACTAATCGGAACCATTTTGAGAATCAACTAGGATCAGGTGTTGCATTATTTAAAGAATTTGTTTCGGAAGATACAACATTAATATATTCTCTCTTTATTTCTAATTCTTTTGTACATTTCTGTACGTCTGTATTCTGAAATTGATGATCTTTCCACAATTTCTCTGGTTTATATAGAAATTCTGCTCCTTTTAACCATCTATTTCCATTTATTGTTTCACTGTGTTTTATTTTAGTGACGTCGTCAGCTACATTTTCCAAAGTCGAAATGTATCTCCAGTCTTCAGGATTGGTTAATTCTTGTATTTCCCCTACTCGCTGACCAACAAATACTTTGAAGTTGCTAGAATCAGATTTTATCCAGTAAAGGACAATCTTCGAGTCACACCAAAAAACTGTTTTCTTTATTTTTAAATTCAACTCCTTTTTAATAAAATGAAACATTCTAGCGCCCATTAAAGCTGCTTGTAATTCAAGTCTGGGTATGGAAATGCATTTTAAAGGGGTAACCCGAGTTTTGGCAAATAAAAATGATACCTGAATATTACAGTTCTTTTCAATTCTCAAATAAATTACTGCTGCCATCGCCTTCTGTGATGCATCTGTAAAAATATGCAAATCTATTTCATTTTATAAGAAATCATTTATTAAGAAATCGTTTACATGAAGAAGAATATGATGATGATGAAATCTCCGATATTATATCTAATTATAATTTAACCAAAAAAGCTAAAGGTGTTAAAAAATCTGTTGTTCACACAAAAATTACCTTCGAAGACTACGTAGAATGTCTTGAAAACTATGTAGAAAAACGTGTACATCAAAATATAATCCGATCCGATAAGCATAATGTCCATTCAATTACGCAGCAAAAGATTGCTCTTAGTCCGTATGATGATAAACGTTACCTCATACCTGGCTCCTATGATACCCTGCCTTTGGGTCATTATTCGATATTAGAACAAATGAATGTAGACTGATGTATGTCCTCACCGAAAATCTTATATGTAATATAAAATTCTGTAAGGTTAGATATTAATGTAATCTGTGTATGTTTGTTGTATATTGTATGTATGTTCTTAATATGTAATATATTCATTATGATATCTGACTTCTATGTTAATGTTATATGTTTCAATTTGAGATAATAGATTGAATATCTTCTTTTCATGTAACATATTATAAAAGCATTGTGCTCCGTAATTATTGTTTCCTAATAAGTAGTTTAGCGTAAGATAATGTTAATCATATCATCCAGTATTTTAATTATAATTAAGTATATTTATTTCATACTGTCCGGTAAAAGGGTATTTACCGGACTCATTTGAGTCCGGTAAAAAATTTTACCGGACTGAAAATCCAATTTGAGTCCGGTAAAAAATTTTACCGGACTGAAAATCTAATTTGAGTCCGGTAAAAAATTTTACCGGACTGAAAATTTTAAATGCATTTTTTTTAAAAATGAACAATGTGAGGCAGTATGAAATAAAACGCCTTACGTCATACTTCCGGTAAACCATTACAGTAGCTCGTTTCAACATTCGAGACTCGGCTCCTTCGTCGCCTCGTCCCGAAACGTTTTCAACTCGCTACTGTAAACTTGGGTTTACCGGACTTATAACGTAATATACTATTACTTACTATTGTATATTTACTATATTTGTTTAGTTTGATGTTTCTACATTAATGAATGTCTATAATATTTTTCCTGTGTGATATTAGTAAAAGTTCTTACTCAGGGTTGATAATTAGTATTTCTTAATAGGTAGATTAGTTTAAACAAATGATGATCTTCTACTATGACAGTTTAATTATGGTTAGTTGAGTATATATTTAGCTTGAAATGTATAATAGCTAAATAAAATAAAAGTGTATAAACCATATTTGTGTGTTTTATTTACAGCTCTTTATTAAATAATATAGGTATAGTCATATGAGTATTACATGCCGAGTGAGAATAGATAGCGAGCTCTGTCGTGTAGTTGATGCCGTCAGCACATGATTAGTATTTATTAACCTAGTAATTATATAATATTTTTCTTAAGCTTGAGATCCGAAAGCCCTTCACGAAGGGCAGCTACTGACATAGATATAACGGTTAGTCGAGCTTGCAAACCTCGCAGTTGTGTCAAGGACTGTCGGTTTCTTTAAATTTCATGATCTCATCGGCTAGAAATGCTTAAACACGATCTTGATCACGTGGGTAGTTAGAGGTGAGCGTAGAAGTATAATAATTTTCACTTGCAATGGGGCCCTGTTACTGGGGTGAAGCCCTAGAATGCCGTGATGTCATTATAAAATCCTTATGATCTCAGACGACTGCATCAATCACTGCGTAATATGTAGAGTTAATGCGTATACGTTGCGCTGGCGCGCGTTGAGACTGGTCGCGGATGACCTTGAAATTAGTAGTAAGTAAAAGATGGTTCAAGACTAGATCTCCCCATGTTATTCTTATGGGAGTTTCGTTTTTAAGACAGGACAATTTTGTGAGGTTATGTGTGTCAAACTTACAATTTAGTGAGGTTATGTGTGTCAAACTTGTCGTCCTTCCCGCTAGATGTCAGCATGGGTGTGGGGTTGAGTGTTTTGGCGGGAAAAAGGTAAATGTGATGCTTGTCCGTGATTGGTCGGACTGAATTTCCGGTAAAATAGGTTGCAGCATGTGTCGCTAGATGTCGCTGTGGTTGTGTGTTTAGGCGGCAAAAAGAGTAAAAGTGATGCTTCGTCGTGATTGGTCAAGCCGGGGGCGTTGTCGTCAAAAAGGGATTGTTGCGTCACACCTGGCGCAAGATGTCGGCGTGCGCGTGAGCGCGGCCGGGTGGGCCGGGTTAATTAGAAAAATTCGTCGCGGCGTTACGTGGCCGGGTATTCCAGTGGACCAGTGCCCCAGTGGGCCGGTGAGCCAGTGGGCCGTTGAAAAATTTAGCGGTTGCCTCGTTGCTGCTGATTAATAATAAGGTGGTGGGTAAACATTTTATTAAAGGGGGGCCTGAAAAAAAATAATACACAATCATAGCTAGATGTAAATACAATATTAACAACATAAGCGTACTGTAGATTTTTCTTTAATACAAATAATGAATAAATAGTGACCTATAAATACAATAATAATATTTAAAGAGGAATGCTTCTTTTTTCCTTCGTTCTCATGATATATTCTGCTGGACGATGTTATCAGTTAATTGTAGCATAGTTTGATGTCAGGCTAAAAAATAAAAAAACATTACATTCGGTATAAAATATCAATCTCAAATTACCTGCATTTGTTTTTTTTCCTTTTTACAAAAATAATGATTAATAGAAGAATGCGTCTTTCTGCTGGATGATGTAATTATTGCATTATAACGAAATACGAAAACAGGAACATGTGCATCTCATATAATAAAACATTCATTTCATGAATGATGTCATCACTTAATTATTGTTTTGTTTTGATGTTAGGCTAAAAATAAAAAAACATTACATTTTATATCGCTAATTAAAATATCAATCTCAAATTACCTGCATTTGTTTTTTCGTATTTTACACGTTATAACGAAATATTGTTTTAAGAAAGCAAACAACATATCATATGTACTAATTACATTCCTTCGCTTGTCTAATTTTTACACTATTAAACTGAAGCGGTTGAGTTTTGTTTTTAATGTTATTTTTATTGATTAAAAGACGCTTCAAACCGCATTAGATGCATAGTGTTCAACGCGCGGATTAAAACTGAATTTTAAAATGTTTTGCGTTTTCCCTCTTTAAAATGTGTACTGAAAAATATTTTTCTTAAAGATCACAGGAGTAATTTATTATGTCATGTCATAATAAATTACTGCTTTTTAAGTGCAAACATTAGCAGAGACAATAAATTTAAAAGACACATGTGCGTCATTGGGGCATCTGGATTCGTTTTCTTTATAAATTAAATGAAACATCAGCATATAAAATTGTTTGAACGACTAACTAAATGTTTTTTCTTTTCTTGATATTTTCCCCGTTTGATTTATAAAAACAACAGGAGTGTACAAAATCTCACATAAAAATATTATTTACATGTGTTTTATTCTATTTATAAATTAATCATTGCTTTGTACATCCTTTGTAATATTTTCATTTATTTCTTTAGTTTGTACTTTAGTTTGTAAAAATTGTTGTATGAAGTATTTTGTTTGAAGTGTCGGCAGTTGACCTTGTTAGGGGATGTTTTTAAAGAGCGCGCAATTTATGAGTTATTGCTTGAAGTTATTTTATGAGGGTGTTTTGCGTTTTCGATTTACGTCAACAATTAAAATTAATTGCACCTTGCACTCGTATAAAAAGCTCGCTCTAAAACGTCTCTGTTTTATTTGCAACAAGCCGTTGGTGAAATTAACATACTCGTTTGAAAACCCGTTCGATTCAGTGATTTCAGTTTGTGAAATTAAAGTGCTTACCAATTACTTCATTAACGCACGGTGTTAACTATTTTTAATTGAAATATTGAATTGCATTTTATTCTTGTTACCATAATGGATATTACCAGTTTACACAATCAGGTTACATTGGTGAAAGATGATTTAGCACGTGCAGCAACACCTGCTGATTTTCGAAGATTATCAACCCTGATTGATGAAACTACGGAATTAACAATTCAACAGATAAGGAATCACTCAAATGCGGGGGGAATAGCTGATAAACGGAAACTAGAAACGATTTTGAACAGGTGTAAATACTTGGATGCGAGGATAAAACAAACCCTTATTAAAACAGGTGAAGGAGTTAGTGGAGAGGGTGAGGAAAGCAGCGTAACGTATTATGACGTAAGTTTTTCATGTTTTTTATTGAATATTCTCATTTTGATTGTTTATATTTTGCATGTTTTAGCTGGAATCAGCTTTCAAAGGGCGTATTAAGACCGGTATAGTGATCAATAACAATATCTTAGATCCAAAAGAGTTTCTCGAGGAAGCACAACCCATTTTTGTGGATAAAATTGAAGCATCCCTCCAAAAGCGAATACCTAACATGAAAGCCAATGTCGTTCTTTGTGCCGATTATAAAATGAAGCTAGATGATACAGTACAGGCCAAATATTTTAACACGTCCAACTTCATTATATCGAGATCCAGCGACCTTATTTCTATATTCAGGGACATGGAGATTTCTTTATTATCACAGGTGCGTATATAAAGTTTTTAAAAACTCACTTTTAATTAGTTTTTTCCTTTTTTACAGATGGAGACGTTCCAGGAAGTAGGCTCAGGTGGCAGTTTTAGTCGTATTAATTCTTTAGCTATAAATATTAACAAATATTCGCCTTTAAGAGCTTCTAAATTTATCGAGTTGCCTACTGTAATTAAAAGCAAGCACGCCATTATAAATGTAAAAAATACGGATAACGAATGCTTCTATTACGCTCTAGTTTCCGCTCTTTACCCCTCCAATAGAAATAAAGAATTACCATCCTCGTATCCGCAAAATTTCAAACAACTATTTAATATTAAGGGTATTAAATCTCCGGTGAAAATTACGGACATTTCCAAATTTGAACGTCAAAATCCTAACATTTCCGTTAACGTGTACGGATTGCGGGGTAGTAAAGTGATGGGGCCTCTTTATCATACAAAAGCTAAAAAACAACACCATATTAATTTGTTGTACGTGAGAAAGAAGAAAGCATCTCACTACTGCTGGATAAAGAATATGTCCCGTTTATGTAGGTCGGCCATCACCAAGCATGCAAACCGTACTTTTATATGCGACAGGTGCTTAAGGCACTTCAGCAGTGTCCAATCGTTGAACAATCACCTGGATGATTGCGAAAAGTTCGATGCAGTTCGCATAGAATTTGGTAAACCGGGCGAAAATACGTTGTCTTTTAAAAATTTAAATTTTAATTTACGTCACCCCTTTGTTGTGTACGCCGATTTTGAATGTTTAACAGTGCCGTGTAATCAAATTGATGATGATGATGCCGATGTTACGCATTTCAAAAGCTGTACTATACCATATCAAAAACATATACCTTTCGCTGTCGCATACCAGGTCGTTTGTTCGTTCGATCCCTCCTTATCACATTATAAAAGTTATGTAGGAACAATTCCTCAAAAATGGTTAGTTAACGAGTTGATAAAAGAAACCGCAATAATAGAGGAAAAGATAAAAATTAACATTCCAATGCTGCCGCTTACATTGGAGGAACAGCAGGGGTATGATAATACCACACTGTGCCCCCATTGTTTGCAAGAATTCAATGAGGATTTGGTTGTCAAAGTTAAAAATCATGATCATTTCACCGAGAAATTACTATCGGCCCTTTGTCAAAATTGTAACCTGCAATACAAATGCGGCAATTACATCCCCATACTGTTTCATAACATGTCAGGCTATGATATACATTTCATAATTAATAAATTAAATTTCAACCGCGAACCGGTAAATATCCTCCCCGTGACAAGGGAAAATTACATTTCAGTGTCGAAAAAATGTGCTAAGCTGACATGGAGGTTTGTAGACAGTTTTCGGTTCTTAGCTAGAAGCTTGGATGTTTTAGCTAATAATTTAGCCCCGGAAATGTTTAATTTTGTCCGCGAAGCCTTTCCAAATCCCGAACAATTTAATTTAGTACGACGTAAAGGTATATTTTGTTACGATTACATGAATAGTTGGGGGAAACTCAATGAAACGGAATTACCGCCGAAAGAATCGTTTTATAATGCTCTTCGCGAAGAACATATCAGCTGCGAAGATTACGAGCACGTTCAGAATGTATGGAAAACATTTAACATAAAATCGTTGGCGCAATAGAGTGAACTTTATTTAAAGTGTGACGTAAAAATTTTAGCTGATGTTTTTGAACAGTTTCGCGATTTATGTATGAAAATATACGATTTAGACAGTGTACATTTTTATACGGGGCCCGGGTTAGCGTGGTCAGCTGCTTTAAAGTGTACACGTGTAAAATTAGATTTGTTGACCGACATAGATATGGTGTTGTTTTTTGAAAAAGCGATAAGAGGCGGGATTACCCAATGTTCGCATAGATACGCAAAAGCAAACAATAAATATATGAAAGAAAATTATAACGAGAAGGAGCCTTCAAGTTGTTTGCTTTATCTAGACGCCAATAACCTTTACGGTTACGCGATGTCCGAAAGTTTACCGTACGGGAATTTTGAATGGTTGGCGGAAAATCGGGTTCGCGAGATAGAAAATATATTAGAAAATTTTAAATGCGACGAAAAACCGGATTGGGAAATGTATACCGATCGAGCGTGCATGCTCGCTCTAAACATGGCGGTTGACGAGGAAGAAGCCCCTACCTCATTAATTTTGGAAGTAGATCTTAACGTGCCCCGGAAAATTCAAGACAAAACGTCAGCGTTCCCCTTTTGCCCGGAGCATCGGCGACCTCCTACGGCTTCAAATAATTCTCCCCCAAAATTAATGTTGACTATGTTTCCAAAATTTAAATACGTTTTACACGTTCGAAACCTGTTTCAATGTTTATTGTACGGTCTGCAATTAACCAAGGTTCATAGAGTTTTAAAATTCTCTCAACGGAAATGGCTCAAACCCTACATAGACTTGAACACGAATTTAAGGGCTAAGGCAAAAAATGAATTCGAAAAGGACTTCTTTAAGCTCATGAACAACGCGGTTTTTGGTAAGACGATGCAAAATATCCGGAAACATCGAAAGATCAAATTAGAGTACTCTTTTAGAAGCGCCCAAAAGTATATCGCGTTACCGGAGTTCCGTTCCTGTACGATATTTAAAGAAAATCTGGTCGCCGTCGAACTAAACAAAACCGTGGTTAAATATAACCAACCGGTTTATTTGGGGATGGTGATTTTAGACTTGTCTAAATTATTAATGTACTCTTTTCATTATCAGTTTATGTTAGAGCAACCCTGCCCCGCTATCTTGCTTTATACGGACACGGACGGAATGGTGTATGCTTGTGCAAAAAGTAAAGACGGACTAGATATTTATGACGTTATACGAGAGGAAAGCGCGAAAGGATCGGAGGGTATATTCGATACGTCCGATTACACAGCTCCACAAAAAAAAATTGCCGGCACCCGAGCCGAGAATAGGTGTCCTATATGTTTTCGGGGTCGCTGATCACGAATCTGCACTCAGAATTGCCGTATCGCATCAAAATTTTGAATAAATCGCAAAAAATCGCTAAAGATCGCGAAAAATCATGTTGGTATAGAACATAAGCTTGTAAATCTCAAACTTATCGAAATTAAATCTGTAAATCTTCAACCCATAAACCCTGAACCGATTAATCCCAAACCTGTAGACCTGAAACACATTAATCTCAAAACTCACCTTTAATGCTATGCTCATAAACGTACATATCTGTAACATAAACTAGTTACACCTCAATCCATAGGGTTATGTAAAAAAACTATTACTTTTATTTTGCAATTTTGAGCTTATTTATCTCCAAACCTATCCATGAAAAGCCTTACTTCACAATTTATAAACTTCAAATTACAGAAGTAACAAACAAACTTGTGCAAAAAATCCAATCACATGAGGCAAACTTGTTGAAAAATAGAAGCCACCCCTCGAAGCTGCCGAATGGAAGCCCACCAGACACAAATGTATAAAGTATATAAAGTATATGAAGCATATAGAGAGTAAGCGCGGCGCGAGTATAAGCGTATATCAAAGGTATATACAGTACTGGTTCAAAGCCTGATCGGTAGATGGAGTATCGTCTTGCGCGAAATAAAAAAGTCGCTGCAAGTTATTATAAGAGGAGGAACAATTTTGAATAAAACACGGCCTGCTCTTGCAGTGTTCACCCCAAAATAGCGCGCAGACTCAGCTCAAGAAGCCAAAGACTGCCAAGCCAAAGAGAAAGCAGCACTGAGACACTCATTTTTGTACAATCGGCCCTTTTGAGGGCCATACAAAGAAACCAATAATACCCAGCCATCCGACCTTCATCAGACTAACTTTGAAGATTTAAACATAAAAATTCATTCTTTAGTAAATGTAAATTTATATGTATTTTTTTATTAAAACAACTTGGTTATCTATTTTCTCATTTCCATTAGATATTCAACAAGTACAAAACTAAAAAATACAAAAAAATACAAAATTAGTTTCTGTGTGTTCTATTTTTATGAAAAAAAATTCAATTAAAAGTAGATATTAAAAAATGTCTAGTTGTAAAATAAGTCCCAATTCTTTTTGTTTTGTTTGTGGAATGTATATTTTCAAAAATGGTAAAGCTTTAACAGACACTTTGAAAAGGAAGTACCATTGTCACTATGGCATATCTGCTGAAAATACAAACAATGCTTGGACACCAAATAGGGTATGCTCTTCTTGCGCTGCTTCTCTTCACAAAGGTAAACGACAACGTTTTTCTACTCCCACGATTTGGCACGAACCTGGAAACCACGATGCAGATTGCTATTTCTGTTTAACAGAAACAAACAGGTACAATAACATTCAAAAAAACTATATACAATATCCTAATGTATCATCAGTAACACCTGCAGTTAAATTGAACGTTTCTGTTAATGAAGGTTCATCAGGTGATGTAGATTTCAACGATTCAGTTGGTCAAACATGCGAACAGGATGAACGTAATGATCCTGATGAATCTGATGATTCTGATGAATCTGATGATTCTGATGAACCTGACCATTCTGATAAAAATACGACAACAAATTCCTGTTTTACTCAACATGAGCTAAGCGATTTAGTGCGAGACATAGGGTTGTCTAAGGAAGACTCTGAAATACTAGCTTCTAGGTTGAAAGAGAAACATTTTTTGGCTCCGAAAACCAAGATATCATTTTATCGTAATAGAGATAAAGATTTTAGAAAATTCTTTTCTACTGAAAATGCTCTGGTTTACTGCAATAACATTGAAGGATTGATAAATGCTTTTCACAGTACCATTCCTTACGTAGCAGCTGACTGGAGATTGTTTCTTGATTCTTCTTGTAAAAGTTTTAAAGCAGTACTCTTACATAACGGTAATGTTTATGCTCCTATCCCGATAGCACATTCGGTTGTTTTAAAGGAACAGTATGAAAACTTGAAGTTTATTTTACAAAAATTAGAGTATGAGAATCACAAATGGCAAGTATGTGGTGATTTAAAAATCATAACAATACTTTTGGGTTAACAGAGTGGTTTTACTAAATTTTCTTGTTTTTTGTGTGAATGGAATAGCAGAGCTCGTGACAAACATTATAGGCAAGCAGTTTGGCCATCTCGATCAGCATTGGTACCTGGTTCAAAAAATATAATACACGATAGTTTAGTTGAACCGTCGAAGATCTTACTGCCACCATTACATATCAAATTAGGACTGATGAAACAATTTGTTAAAGCACTCAAAAGCCGTGAAAGTAATGCATTTACATATCTTGCTGTGAAATTTCCAAAACTTTCTGGATCAAAAATAAAAGAAGGTGTCTTTGATGGGCCGCAGATTAGATCCCTACTAAAAGACCAACAGTTTCAAAAACACATGTCTGCTGAAGAAAATGCTGCATGGGAAAGCTTTAGAGCAGTAGTTACAAAGTTTCTAGGAAATGTAAAAGATCCAAACTTTAAAGAAATTGTAGGAGATTTAGTTAAGAACTATGAAAAGATTGGAGCCTTAATGAATTTAAAATTACACTTCCTACATTCTCATCTCGATTTTTTTCCCGAGAATCTTGGAGCCGTAAGCGAAGAACAGGGTGAGAGGTTCCACCAAGATATGAAAACCATGGAGCGGCGTTACCAGGGAGTATGGAACGAACGTATGATGTCCGATTACTGCTGGAGCTTGGATCGTGATACTATAAATGAACATAAAAGAAAAGGTGTTAGAAGATCATTTGAAAAGAAGATAACTCGATTTTACAAAAAAGAATAATAAAAATATATACTTATATAACCTGGCGTAGGTGCCCCCGAAAGGGTTAGTCCTAAAAGAAATGGTACCTCCACGTGGTTTAGGATGGGTAACGCTAGATCCATTTCACAGATACATATGTGGCGTCACAGGGTGGGCTCTCCAAAAAACACTAACGAGGTCACGCCTGACGTCAGCAAGATTAGAAATTCAAACAATCCGGCCTACGCGGCCATCTAATCTATTGCTTCTATGCTAAAATGAAAAATAAAAAAGAAAAAAAAATAAATCGCCAAAAAACAGACTAAAGTCCCGAAAAAATTGCGAAAAATCGTGAAAAATCGTGGCCAGACAGACAGGCAGGTGAATAGACATGCGAGTAGGCGAACTGTCAGGCTGGTCAGCAGGCGGGCTTTTTTTATCGATTTTTATCGCTTTTTTGCGATTTTTTTGCGATTTTTTGCGATTTATTCAAAATTTTGATGCGATACAGCAATTCTGAGTGCAGATTCGTGATCAGCGACCCCAAAAACATATAGGACACCTATTCTCGTCTCGGGTGCCGGCGTTTTTTTTTGTGGAGCTGTGTTATCCTTCAGACAACCCCTATGGAATACAGAAAGTAAATAAGAAAGTTCCCGGGAAATTCAAAGACGAATTAAACGGAAAACTTTTATTGGAATTTGTCGGTTTGAAATCGAAAATGTATTCCATGCGGAAGGAGGAGGGTAAGGAGGTTTGTAAGGCCAAAGGCGTAGGACAGCAGGCTCTAAAAAATAGATTAAGTTTCGAAATTATTTCAAAAGTTTATTTGATTCGGAAATTACATATGCCGTTAATAGAAGCATTCGTTCTGATAAACATAATCTTTATACATATTTTATTAGAAAAAAAGCTCTAGATTCCTGCGATGATAAACGTTTTATACTTAAAAATAAAATTGATACCCTTCCATGGGGTCATTTTAAAATAAATGAAGAAGAGGAGGAGGAGGATATTTTATAATTTTTTATTGTAAATAAAATCTTAGTATATATATATTTAGATAAGTAGACTATTATTTATACATATCTTTTCTAATTATTATTATATTGTAAGTATTTATTGTAAATAAAATCTTAGTATATATAGATAAGTAGACTATTATTTGTGCATATATTTTCTAATTATTTTTATTATTATTATTATATTGTAAATAAAGTATATACATAAACAGACTATTTTTTTTTATAATAAATCACTTTTCTTGATCCAGCTGTTGTGTGTGTTATCGAAACCCAACCATTTCACATATAATTGATCATTTTTTGTTCGTAATACACGTTCAATTAAAAAGCTTTTTGGGTGTTTAGTCTTCATCAATTCCGGTTCATAGAAGCAACCCTTGATTGGGGCACCTCTCACATCTTCTAACAGATAGGTTATCGGTCTAGTTGATTGCACCCTGCTTATGCGAAATAATTCAGTGCTGAACTGGGGGTGATAACCTTTCGAAAAAACCCCTCTGTACTTAGAAATACGAACCATATCGTTTACTTTAAATTTAGGTTTTGGGGGCGCCCCGTCATCATCGTTCGAACGAGTTAAAGGCGTGCGAAATGTCACATTGACGGGAGATAGGCCAATTGACCTATGCACGGTGCTGTTGTACTTATCGACAACATCTTGCAGTATATCCAACCATTTATAATTCCCGTTGAAACTGAACTCCTTGTAGAGATTAGATTTAAGTGTCCTAATCACCCTTTCTGCAAAAAATGCTTTCTTAGTGGACAACTTTGAATAGTGGTTGATGGAATGTTCCGACATTAATTTCTTGAAATGAGTGTTAAAATATTCACCTCCGCGGTCAGTGACCAAGTTATTCGGTTTTCGCAAGTTTTCATCCAATATGCTTCGCATAGCATCGGCTACTTCCTTCCCGCTTTTAGATTGTAGAGGCTTCACCCACACATATTTAGAAAAAGCGTCTATTACCACCAGAACGTATTTATATCCCTTGTTGTAATGGGCATAAGAGTTAAAGACTGCTATATCGCTTTCCCAGAGGTCATCGAACCCTAGAACGATTGCTGAACGTCTGGGGAAATTTATTCTAGCCTGCCTGTGGATCTCGTTAACGATTGCTCTCTTTACATCGCTCATATTAGTACTAGTATTTTAAATATTTTACGTTTTTTGTTTTTCATGGTCACTTTCTAACGCATCCACGCGTTCAGACAATTTCGCAATGGTTTTGTTGAAATTTTCGGCAAGGGGGTTGACAAGTGAAACATAAAACGTCTCGAAACGCTGCCTTTCTGCTTTCATTAAATCGATCGATTCCTGCTGAGTGAGTAATTGCCCCTGTTTTTTAGCTTCGATAATTGGCTGTAATTGATTTATCCCGTTATTGATTTGCACTAACAACGGGTCTATTTTATCGGTGTAGAATTTTTCTCTACGCTCCCAGGTTTTTACTTCTTCAGTTAATCGTTTTAACGGCACTGCATCGTTTTCTTCCAAAGGATAGCCTATATTCGAAAGTCGTCGTTGTTCGATGTCAAACCCGCCGCTGCTTGTTAATGGAAACAAAGGACGTTGTTGCTGTTGTTGTTTACCTCCCGAAGAAGAACTTTGATGAACCACCCGTCCAAATTTATCCACGGGCATCGTGAAAATGAATTAATTTTTACTCATGTTCAAGCTATATAGCCATCTTCTCGCAATTCCTCAACAATACTCGCAATTTCATTTTGAACATTGGAATTTCCGGCATTCTGGGAAGCAATGAGCAATCTTAAACGTTGAACGAGCTCTGAGGGCGTATCCCAATACACATATTCGATGGGATTATCATTGACACGCTTTATACTGGAAAGTACACCTTTGCCCGTTGTTTCTCTCATTTCTTCTTCTAATGATTCAATGATCGGTTTAATGATCTCCGTATATTTATAGCCAACATAACGTTTCGATAGCGGTATTTTATCGACATTGGTGGCGGAAAGTATACGTATGTAATTTCTAACGTCTTGCCTTGTATAGTTAGCGGGTCGTTTTAGAACTAAAAGTTCATACAACCCACGCGTTCCATCATACCTAACTCCTTTGACTTTAAAATATTTCTCTCTATTTCCAACGTCGAGGAAGGAATCTCCAAAATTCCATTTATCCAAATTAACGTCATACTTAACACCGTACGGGGAGTTATCTATGCTTCGATCGTTTCGCAGCATAAGAGAAAGATATTTCCTAGGTAGCGGGTGATATTGTTCTAAAAAGTCTCGCGTTGACACATTTTCCCATACCGGATATATATCCTCGTTACCGGACTCTGCCCTTTTATCCACCCCTCCTGCTTCGTCACCTTCTTCTTTTTCTTCCACTTTTTCTTCTTCGTCTTCCGTCCCTTCTTCACCCTTCATCTTGAACGATGTGCGTATTTTTTTACGCAATTTTGATCTAGGGTAAAACGATGTGTGCATTTTTGTAAGCAATTTTGGTCTAGGAGAGGAAGTACTTGGAGTAGCCGCTACTGTGCTAAAAACGGGTGTGGACCAGGCCAACGGCATTTTCATCGGAGCGCTTGTTTTTCCTTTTTTGTTAATGGTTTTCAGGGAGCGAGCAATATCTTCTATAGGATCCAGAAAGGGTTTGTGCGTTTTAGCAAAAGCGATTTCTTTAAGTTGCGCGCCCGATTGTAAGGCTTTAAATTTCCTTCGTATATCATTAGCAACTCGAATTAATGCTCTTTTACGAAGTTTATCGAAGTTTAAGGTTACAATATCGATCGCTACTTTAGTTCGACTAGATGAGTTGGCTAAATTACTTCGAATTTATAGCGGTTAGGGTCTAATAAAACCGTCGAAATTTATTCTGTAACGTCCGTTGTTGACGTCACAATCCTTGTTGATCATTAGAAATCCGTAGCGACTGTCTTTCCAGCACCGAGTGCACATGTCCCGAAATTTATTAAAAGGCATATCGATGCTCGCATGATCCTCGTAAACGTGACGCATGTTTAAGTCTTCCTGTTTAAAAATCAATAACATGTTCGCGTTATCGCGTAGCAGATGTTTAGGAATTTTCGTGTAAGACTGACAGAGATAGAAACTGTCTATACCGTGATGTCGCCCCATGCTGAAGAAATGACGCATCGGATTCTGATTGTCCATGCTGACGTCGTCAAACACGAAAATCGAGTTAGGGCGCGCTTCATCGGGCATCATGACGGACTCGTTTTCGCTAAAAGTAAAATACCCCATGCCTTTTACACGCTTCAGCGCTTCTTTCAAAAACGTATACTTCGGTTGATGAAGAGACCGGGAATAAATATAAATATTGGCGAACTTCAACCCTTTGGAGCTCCACCAACATGGAGAGCATCGCATTTGATTTGCCGGAACCGGAGGGCCCCACTATCAAGCACCTGATGGAGGATGGGAACAAACTGCTATGCTTAGCACCATCAACTTTTGCCCCAGAGTCCATGAGCAGCTCCTTTTCCAAATCGCGTACGGTTAACCTTTCACGTTGTTGCACGATTTTCATTCTTTTTTCCGCTATATCCGGCAAGTAATAAAAAATGGAGATTATGCTATAAATAAGCTTGTACGCATGATACGAAGTTATTCGTTCAAATGATCGTGCACGAAGGCGGAGGTGTCTTAAACAAGCTTATAGATAAACTACCCGTCGAACTACACCTTCCGGGGTATCAATTCTGCGGTCCCGGTACACGATTGGGACAAAGGTTAGCACGCGGAGATCCCGGCGTAAATCCCTTGGACGCCGCTTGTAAGGAACACGATATCGCTTATTCGAGTCATCAGGACGTGAAATCGAGACATCTTGCGGACGCAGTTCTCGAACAAGAAGCCTGGAAACGGGTTAAAGCAAAGGATTCCAGTGTTTCGGAGAAAGCAAACGCTTGGCTCGTGACCAACGTCATGAAAGCTAAAAGAAAACTTGGAATGGGGCTTGGAAGAAGAGGCGGCGGCGGCGGTAATAAACAATCTAAAGTCGCTTTCGGTAGGATCGTGAAAACCGGACTTAACGCCGTAAAAGGTGCTCAAGCGGAAACTATCGCGAAAGCTGCGAAAATAGCTGTGGGTGCGGCGAGAAGAGCCGTTAAAGAAGCAGGAGGTAGAAGATGTGTGAGACAACCTCGAGTAATTCCTATTCCAGGTGGGGCGGTAAAACAAGGTGGTCTACTTCCCTTATTGCCGGCCATTTTTGGTGGACTCGCTGCGCTTGGCTCGCTGGCCGGGGACGTATCTCAGGTGGTTAAAGCCGTGAAAGACGTAAAATCCGCTAAAGATCAATTGGCGGAAATGAAGGACCATAATAGGAGGATGGAGGGTATAGCGATCGGAAAAGGCGGAAGTATGATTATAAAACACCGGTCGTCGAGTAAATCGGGCCTCGGTTTGTACTTGAGCAAGAAACCTAAAAGCGGCGGCAGAGGGCTCTATTTACGAAAAAAGCCGACAAAAAACTAATAAATTTGCCTCGACGTCCTCTCACCAACATTGACATCTACAAATATGCCGCAGGTATACCCCATTTTCGAGGCGTATTTATGCGCGATGGATTACCTTCGCGACCTTGGAAGAACGAAAGTGGAATAGTCAATTTGGATTCGACAATGGGGAAAGGAACGCATTGGGTGGCATACAGGAAACGCAACAACTTGATTGAATATTTCGACGGATTTGGAAATTTAAAGCCGCCGCGAGAACTTGTGTACTATTTCGGCAAAAATGCCGGAAACATGACCTATAACACGGAACGATATCAAAATTACAATTCCTACAACTGCGGACATCTGTGTTTGCAATTTCTGAGGAGATAAAAAGAGGGTATGTGGCGCGTCCTCGTTTAATCATGTCCGAGACGTTCACTTTAACGGGTACAGGCAGTTACCTGAGTACTAACTATTATCCGCCGGTTGCCTTAAATGCCGACTACGAGTACACGTTAGGACTAATAGGTTACTGGACCTACAACGCTCTCCGAAACATCTTTCCAGACAATAATAAGATCTATTGGCGCAAACAGGGCGATAAAAAAAACAGACAGCTACTCATAGCGGAGGGGGCATATGAAATAAATTCGTTGAATGAGTACATATCGAAAAAATTGGCGCTAACCAATAATGAAACTCTCAAGCAGGAAGAACTATTTTCTCTGCAACCGAATACGAACACTTTAAAGTGTGAAATCAAAAGTAAATATGTCATTGATTTTCGCCCCGACGACTCTATCGGACGCATTCTCGGCTTCTCCCCCAAAGTTTTAGAAGCGAACGTATTACATGAATCGGATTTACCCGTTAAAATATCTCCGGCCAGTAGTATACGAATAAATTGTAATATAACTGGAGGCGCACATTATAACGACACCCCGGTACATACAATATACGAATTCGCGCTGGACGTGGAGCCGGGGGAAAAGTGAACGAAAAATCTACAAACGTAATATATCTCCCAGTAGTAGTTGCGGACCAAATAGATAATATCACATTATCACTCACGAATCAAAACGGAGAACGATTAAATTTCGGACACGAAGACACTACTATACGATTGGAACTTAAAAAGAAAGAACGAGAGAAAAAATGGGGTTAGACTTCACTACTAGTACTACCGGTAATAATAATATGGTAATGAGGAAAACGGAGATGGATGAAGACATAATATCCCATTATAAAAGAGCGGCTCGCGCTCTACGCGTCACTAATCGTTCGAACGTTAAACGATTAAAACCTCAAGACGTCCACTTTTTGAAATCTCTCGGATTTACAGTTCTGAAAGAAAGTGATGAGCAGTGAAAAATTAAACATATTCGACGACATCCGACTCGATGAGGATATTATCGAACAGAAATGGATCGCCCATACGCCCCCGACTCGAGCGGAAAACTTCAAATCTAGCGATGAAGTCACCATAACGGTGGAACAACGAGATTCGCTCGTCAGCATTTATGAGAGTCTGTAATCTAGTCAACAACGCTATTTCCCATCTGTTCGTAGAGGTCAAATTAAGCCTGAACGATACCATGATCGAGTCTATACGAAGACCGGGAATTACCTCCACCATGAGGGGTCTTGCAGCTTACAACAAGGACACCATTAAATCGCTCGAGATCGCCGGATGGGGTGCCGATCCCTTTACTCTTCCCATTTCCATCGAGAGTACGGACAAGAAGTTCTCATGCCTTATACCCTTATCATTGTGGTTTGGAATAGCCGAGGACTACAATAAGTTAATCGTATGGTCCAAAATGCAGTTAAGTTTGGTTCGTGCTCGTACAGACTCAAATTGTATTAAAAGCGCAGAAAGCGACGGGAACATTAGCCTCAGCAAAATAGAATGGCGAGTGCCCCACTTCAGGTTGAGCGACGCCGCCAAGTTACGACTCCTAAACAAAATCGACAAGGGCAAATTCATCACGATCCCTTTCCGAAAAAGAACCCTTAACATCATACCCGGGTTACGCAGCGGACGCGAGGATGTTATAGAATTGGGATCCGTGAAAGCCTTCGAGAGACCTCATCATGTAATCGTGGGATTTCAAGTGAACAAGGAAAATATTGCTAAAGAAAACGCGAACACCTTCAATCACGCCAACATAAAAAATATCACGGTCTATATTGATTCGGTGGCTCACCCCAATAGACGCATGAACTTGGACTTTAATAAAAACTTATTTACGGAGGCGTACAGAAATTACTGCGACTTTCAGTCATCCTACTACGGAAACAACCCCCATTTTCCCCACCCTCTCATGAGTTACAGCGAATTTCTTAAATCCCCGCTCTACGTCATCGATCTATCGAAACAGGACGAGAGTGTAAAGGCGGGGACGGTTAGTATTAAAATTGAGATCAAAGCGAGCACAGCGTTCGCTAACAACACGTACGCGTACGTTCTATTACTTCACGACACCATAGTATCGTATGAACCAGTTACGAGCACCGTTACCACCCTGTAAACGATGATAATAATAGATTTGCAGGGCTTCGAAGCACCCCATTTTGTTCCGAAAGAAATGGCCATTACTGACGGAGAACGAACAGCTCATTATGTCTTTAAACCGCCGTGTCCATTTCATGAATTGACACTTTCGCAACAGACCACCGTCAACTGGCTCACCAGATATCATCACGGATTGCGATGGTCCTTCGGTAATACGGATTTGCGAGAAATCGATAAAATCTTAAGTGCGGTCACGTCGCGAGACAACACCATATATTACAAGGGTAAAATTAAATCCTATTACCTGCGAAATCACACGACGTTGCCGGTGATGATCGGATGTCCGAAGAAGAGTTCCTTGAAAAGATGGCTCTTCTACGTCACTGGAAACCACCATGTTTTTCACATATTCTCAATTATTGTCGGTGTGCTATTAATAATGTAAATCAAATATATTACGCACTGTCTCAAAATGACAAATTAATCAAACAAACAGAATAATTTCTTTTTTATTATTATTAACTATAATTATTGTATTATTTATGTGTATTTAACCATGTAAGAAATAAAAGATGATGATGTAATAAAATAATGTTTTATTTTTTATTTTTACATACAATTATCTACAAAGTAAAGTAAGTAAACAGTCTAAAAATTATTAATACAACCATCAGTAGTATGACAAGGGCAAATACAATATTTGAAATTAACAAAACTTTAATAGTTGCATCCACCACACCTCCTCCTCCTACCGGTGACGAGGAATTTGTTCTATTCCACAACAGGGGTGTCCATTCTGATTCTTGCCAGCTTTCATTTTGATACAGATAACGTAATTTGATCCAAATAAAACGTTCTCGATGACGCTGATGAAAGGCCCCCAGTGCATAGGAAAATGCGAAGGTACTATTTACATATTCTGTTTGCATTCTATTCCACGCCTCCGGTATTGGAAATGATGATGATGGTAATGATGAGGTATATATGACACCCCCCCCCCCTATATTTTAGAGGTTTATTTTTAATAACTTTGTAACTGCTTACATGACACAAAATAGTGTAGTATGGAAGTTGTAGAGAATCGTATTGCCGACAGAAGTTGTGCTGACAAATTCTTTACTCAGACGTATGGTTAAGGAGATAAATAACTTACCAGTAGGAAAAACGTTATACGCGCTTACTGCCTCGTTTTCGACTTACCTCCATTCGACCGCTGCCTTCCACTATACCAAAGAACGGAATCAAGAAAGTGAATGCACTAAATTGTTCGTTTTTAGATTGCCTACAAGAAAAGTCAGAGCAATTTTGCTCGTACGATCAAAAATACAATAGTTATTTCACCCCAAAGATTTGCAACCCCTAAATTTTTACGGTTATTTGTTTATAACTTTTTTATTACAAACATCTCACAAAGAAGTGTATTGAGGAAGTTGTAGATAATCAAATTTCCGGCAAAAACGTTATAAATTACTTTTTTCCTCAGACCTACGGTTAACGAGATAAATTGAAAAAACACTTTTACCTCTTTTTCCAAGATGGCGGACACTTCGCAGCCTCCGATTAATACGAAAACTTGAATGTAGACTCACCAAACACCCCCCCTACATACTAAACAAAAAGAATTGCTGTTATCAAGTCCCTGTCGCCTGGACTATACAGGCACGTGGCTCCTACGTCAAAGTGATCTTGCTGAGGAGAATAAAATCAAAAGGGCCTTTTTGAAAATTTGTGAACAAAATGCTGAGATATTTAAACTGGATGATAAGGATATTACGTACATAAAATATGAGCAAATTATTGCAATATTACTCCAACCAAAACTTGTCTTGGGGGTATTCAAATGTTTCAGTTTTCCGGAAAAATTAGATGTATTTCAAAGTGCCCAGACTGAGTATAACTTTTTTTCAATGTTTGTTTGTCAAAGAATATGTTATTACTTATTTACTTTTCAATAAAACATTATTTCTTGCTTAGTTATTTTATTATTATCATTTCTGTCAAATAACCGTCATTTCCGTGTTGCGAGGAAACAGAAACTAGTAAAAAAAACATTACTTCCAAAAAAATTAGCATTACCAGAGATTAACTAATATTGTAATGAGAAAGCAGTCATACTATAAAATCTATACTAATTTATTGACATTTCTACATCGTTTCAAAAAGTAAGTCGATATTGACAACAATTGGAGGAATCACCCAAGTGTAACCTTAGTCGAAAAAGCTAGTAATTTCAATGTACTATACTTAACTTTCTTTGTAAATCTGTTCTTGATGATAATCAAAATAATACGATATCTTCTCGTATCTTTTGAGAGCCCTTTACATAAAAATTAATGATTACATAAATTAAAAGTCAACTGGTTTTTTCAACACTATGAATGACCTGATTGGCCTCTTGCGTTGATTGTTCCATATTCATAATTACATAAATTACACTGAAAAAGCGTCACCACTATGAGGAAGCATATATCTTTCGAGACTACTTTTCTCTGTGCATTTATAATCACATAAATGGTTTCTCGCCACTATGAGTGAGAAAGTGAATTTCTAGCCTACCCTTCACTGAACATATATAATCACACAAATTAGACTCAAATGGTTTCTCGCCACTATGAGACCACAGGAGTGTTTGTAGCCTACTTTTCACTGCACATTTATAATCGCAAAATTTACACTCAAATGGTTTATCGCCACTGAGCTAGCATGAGCAATTTGAGATTACTCTTCACTGTATATTTATAATCTTACAAATTACACACCAATGGTTTCTCACTATTATGAGTTAGCATATGTCTTTTGACATTACTTTTCTGTGTACATTTATAATAACATAAATTACACTCAAATAGTTTCTCACAACTATGAGTGAGCATATGTCTTTTGAGACTACTTTTCACTGTACATTTATAATCACAGAAATTACACTCAAATGGTTTTTCGCCACTATGAGCGCTCATGTGTCTTTTTAGCCTACTCTTCACTGCACATTTATAATCACATAAATTACACTCAAATGGTTTCTCGCCACTATGAGAGCGCATGTGTGCTTTTAGCCTACTCTTCCCTGAACATTTATAATCACATAAATTACAGTCAAATGGTTTCTCGCCACTATGAGAGCGCATGTGTTTTTTTAGCTTACTCTTCACTGCACATTTATAATCGCATAATTTACAGTCAAATGGTTTCTCGCCACTATGACAGCGCATGTGTGTTTTTAGCCTACTCTTCACTGCACATTTATAATCACATAAATTACACTCAAATGGTTTATCATCACTATGAGTAAACATGTGCATTTTGAGATAAAGCTTCTCTGAACATTTATAATCACACAAATTACATTCAAATGGTTTCTCACCACTATGAGTGAGCATATGTCTTTTGAGATTACTTTTCACTGTACATTTATAATCACAGAAATTACACTCAAATGGTTTTTCGCCACTATGAGAGCTCATGTGTCTTTTTAGGCTACTCTTCACTGCACATTTATAATCACATAAATTACACTCAAATGGTTTTTCGCCACTATGAGAGCTCATGTGTCTTTTTAGCCTACTCTTCACTGCACATTTATAATCACATAAATTACACTCAAATGGTTTCTCGCCACTATGAGAGCTCATGTGTTTTTTTAGACTACTCTTCGCTGCACTTTTATAATCGCATAATTTACACTCAAATGGTTTCTCACCACTATGAGTGAGCATATGTCTTTTGAGACTATTTTTCAATGTACATTTATAATCACAGAAATTACACTCAAATGGTTTCTCGCCACTATGAGCGCTCATGTGTGTTTTTAGACTACTCTTCGCTGCACTTTTATAATCGCATAATTTACACTCAAATGGTTTCTCACCACTATGAGTGAGCATATGTCTTTTGAGACTACTTTTCACTGTACATTTATAATCACATAAATTACACTCAAATGGTTTCTCGCCACTATGAGAGCTCATGTGTTTTTTTAGACTACTCTTCGCTGCACTTTTATAATCGCATAATTTACACTCAAATGGTTTCTCACCACTATGAGTGAGCATATGTCTTTTGAGACTATTTTTCAATGTACATTTATAATCACAGAAATTACACTCAAATGGTTTCTCGCCACTATGAGCGCTCATGTGTGTTTTTAGACTACTCTTCACTGCACATTTATAATCACATAAATTACACTCTAATGGTTTCACACCACTATGAGTAAACATATGTTTTTTGAGACTACCCTTCTCTGAAAATTTATAATCACATAAATTACACTCAAATGGTTTCTCACCACTATGAGAGCGCATGTGTGCTTTTAGCTTACTCTTCACTGCACATTTATAATTGCATAATTTACACTCAAATGGTTTCTCACCACTATGAGTGAGCATATGTCTTTTGAGACTACTTTTCACTGTACATTTATAATCACACAAATTACACTCAAATGGTTTTTCGCCACTATGAGAGTGCTTGTGTGTTTTTAACCTACTCCTCACTGCACATTTATAATCACATAAATTACACTCAAATGGTTTCTCATCAGTATGAGTGAGCATATGGAGTCGGAGATTACCCTTCACTAAACATTTATAATCACATAAATAACACTCAAAGGATTTCTCACCACTGTGAGTAAGCATATGCGGTTTTAGCCTATCCTTCACTGCACATTTATAATCACATAAATTACACTCAAATGGTTTATCGCCACTATGAGTAAACATGTGCAGTTTGAGATTACGCTTCTTTGAACATTTATAATCACACAAATTACACTTAAATGGTTTCTCACCACTATGAGAGCGCATATGTGTCTCTAGCCTACTCTTCACTGTACATTTATAATCGCATATATTACACTCTAACCACTTTTCCCCTCTATTAGTCAGTATGTGTATAGGTAATCGAGTTTTTTCTGAAAATGTAATGTGATGTTTTTTACATTATTTTGTCACTATTAATTTGTAAACTACTAGTGTTACTTACTAATAAATGGTTGCTCTTCACTCTCAATATTTGCTTTAATCTCATTTTCGGTCTTACAGTCTTCGATCTGTTGCAATCTTATTTCGATATTCTGATCTGTTTCCGTTTTTATTGCAGTCGCTACATCATCGCCGTCCATTATACCAATATTTTATTAAATTACAACCTGAAAAAATAAATTAGCTTCACAAAATCTGAAGAGCAAATGTGTTTACCATTTAAATAAAGATTTCCAGGCTTATATATTCATATACTATATGATATCCATTCGCTGTGTAAAAAGACGAGTGCAGTTGGTCATGACCTTTTGGAAGAGTTCACTCTGATGGTGTGTTTGACGTCACATACTGTAAAGTTATCGAAAAATGAAATAAAAGATTTGTGTAAATGTAAATAGGTAAATAAATTAGTAGGATCTGGGTGCTTTCAGGGTGTAAAAACTGGAATAGAAAGTCTACGTAAGAATTCAACGCGACGCCCACGTATCTATCGGAATCTTTAGTAGTAAATGAGAGAGGTGCTTTCCATTGGGCTGATTTACTGATCTGGTGTTACCCTAGAGTCATCTTGTTCACTTATTTGTTGTTCCATTGGCCCTGGTTCATGATGATCAAAGCTGATCTGTATTACCTCCCCCCTTGCCCTTCAAGCACGCAGTAGGTGCTTTCCATTGGGAAAATCTACTGATCCAGTTCTATATGATCAGATCATCTTAAGATCAGTTAATGACAGAAAAATAATAATTTGCCAATGGAACAACTTTAGATCACAATTTTGACAGATTATAAAAACCTAACCTCTGTAGCATCAAACAAGTAACTTTTTCATTGCTATTATAATAGTGAAATTTTGTTGCAGTTATGAATAACGTAAATAAATGAGGGAAAAATTACATTGGGCATTGTTATATTAAAGGTTTTTTACAGGAAAATATAATGTTTCTAACAGTCTCATCAGATGATAGCAGCAGCAGTAACGAATCTAGTGATAGCGATTTTGAAGATAAATTATTAGAAAAACCCCAACCTATCCCAAAAATCGAAGGTTATATTGTGTTAGTTGTGAAGGAATATAGCGATATAACTTTTCAAAGTCATTTTAGAATGACAAGGACTACGGCTGAAATATTAATTGGTTAGTATTACAGCATCTGTAGAACGGTAAATGTTAACCATTTTTATTATTATTCAGGTCGTTTAGCATCAACTAATTTTATACCTACTGGTGAGCATGGAGGAAGAGAAAAAATTTCCGTTGAAGAATCATTTCTTCTTACTTTGTGGTATTTAGTGAATAATGAAACATTCAGACAAATTTCTGATAGATTCAATGTTTCTCTAAGTTCGGCTCACAGAGTACTATTAAGGGTTTTAAATTTTATTTTGTCCTTAAGGACGCAATATATTCGATGGCCCACTGGCGAACGAGTTGCAACCACTATTAGTGCGTTTCAGAAACGGAAAGCCATAAATAATGTTCTGGGAGCAATCGATGGATGTCATGTACGAATTGAAAGACCAAAACATCATCAAGATGCTTATGTGAACCGAAAGGGGTACCACAGTATTCTTATTCAAGGCGTAGTCATGGCAGATAAGCAATTTAGTGACGTTTATTGTGGAGAGCCTGGTTCCATTCATGATGCTCAATTGCTGCGAAAATCTTCACTATACAGGAAGGCACAAGAAAACCCAGATTGTTTTGGAAATAAATTTTTAGTTGGTGATTCAGCCTATCCTTCTCTTGCTTGGTTAGTGCCACCATTTAAAGATAATGGAAGGTTGACACCAAACCACAGATTATTTAATTATAGACATTCCTCTACAAGAATTGTGGTGGAACATAGTTTTGGATTGTTGAAAGGACGGTTCAGAATTTTGAAACATATAGTCAATGAAAATATAAATACTGCGGTAAAAATTGTAATGGCGTGTTGCGTATTGCACAACGTTTGTATAAAGCATAATGACCAATCATATATTGAAGTGCATGATATTTCTGCTGATATAAATAATGATGCAGAACCTTGGACAGAATACACTGAAGGGACAAACAGGAGAGAATTAGTATTTGAAGAAATGTTTAAGGATGTTTAGGTTGTTTTTTTTCTCTGATTATTGATAACAACTCAGTTTCAGATATTTTTAGATATTTTAACTACCAGTTTAACACTTGTTAGTAACTTCTCTGGTATGCATTTTCTTTTTATTTTGTTATTTTGATTATTATAAATTACTCTTTTGAGTAAAATAGATAACTGCTCTTACTCTTGAGTTTGACTCCTAATATTCGTTTTTTTTCTCTGCACTAGTTTAATTTTGGTTATAGCTAATTAATCAAATGTGTATATTGTATATGTGTATATATTCAGCATATGTATATTTTTTTATTACGGTTATATATTATGATTTAGATAATCTGCCATTACTTTAAATATATCTGTATAAACTCTTAAATAATAAAAATTGTTTAATGACCTTTAATATGTAATAAATTTTTTAATTAAAAAATTTATTTTTGAACTCTTAAATATAGTTTGTGTTTATATAATTGTAACTATATAAAAATTATCGTTAAATACTCAAATGTTAATTTTGCTGTGCTGCTCTTAATTCTCTCTTCATTATTATATTCTTATTATTATGATATAAGTGATACTTATATATTTAAGTTTTCATTTAACATTTTTTTACCTACCTAGTTAGGCTTATGTTTAATCTCTTGAGTTTGACTCCTAGTATTTGTTTTTTTTTCTCTTCGCTGGTTTAAATTTGGTTATAGCTAATTAATCAAATGTATCAGCATATGTATATTTTTTTATTATGGTTAAGTATTAAGATTTAGATAATCTGCCATTACTTTAAATATATCTGTATAAACTCTTAAATATAGTTTGTGTTTATATAATTGTAACTATATAAAAATTATCGTTAAATACTCAAATGTTAATTTTGCTGTGCTTCTCTTAATTCTCTCTTCATTATTATATTCTTATTATTATGATATAAGTGATACTTATATATTTAAGTTTTCATTTAACATTTTTTACCTACCTATTTAGGCTTATGTTTAATCAACCTTCATAAATGTAAACTTTTGTTTCTATGTTATGCTAACATTATCTATTCATGCAATGTTATTCATTCAAAAATAATTGTAATCACCAATAAAAAATATATATCAAATATAGAATTTATTTATTAAAAAAACGGGTTGAGTAACAAGTTATTAAAACGAAATATATAAAAATAAGTAAAATAATATGGAACTCATAGTAACGTAGTACTTTTCAGTACACTAATAACGAAATTTAGAGCTTCTATAATAATAATAATAATATTTCTAATAAAAATAATAATAATTCTATGCATTTAGGAATTCCTGATGATCACCAATGGTCTATAAAAAGAGGACAAAATGATTTATTTTGATAATGAGATCAACTTATCCATATTACCTTAAAGTGTTTTGCTGCACTCTTAAACTCCCTAACTGGACCATGGGGAATTTTGTTGAAAATTCAAGTTGTATATAGTTAAATGCCCTATACCATCACTTATTACTTTCTATTAGTTTTTCCAAAAGTGCTATTTTTTTTCATCAAGTTGAAGTTTTTGCTTTTGCAATTCCATTTTCTGCAGAAATCTTTCATGCCTTCTCTCTTCTTTCAGTCTTAAAAATGTCATTGTATCATTGCCCCTTTTTCTTTTTCTAATAGGAGTTTCTGTGGAGGATTCACTACGGCTATTACTATTTGGATTTGGCGAGGTTAAGGTAGGCTTGGTGGTATCATTCTCCCCATCATTCCAATCTGGTTCCTCAATATCCTCTAAATTGCTCGATTCCAGGCTATGCTTGCAGGAGTTACTTGGTTTTTCACCAAGTAAATTGTCTATCTTGTCAAAAAATAGAAACCTTGATTTTGTTGTACCGGTTTTTGTTTTGTTGTCTTTTGCAGATTTGTAACTCCTTAGTAGGTTCCTCCATTTATTGTGACATATTACATTCGTTACACTGTAACCTGCGCTGCTTAAATCATTAGCTACATTTTGCCATACGTGTTTACGTTTTGTTGCATGAGCCAAATCGTCCATGTGACTTTCCATGCTGTCGATAAGACATATTGTTTCATCAAAACCCCATATATGTTTACTTTCTGAATCTAAAAAGACAAAATCCACATTGTTGTATACTTTTCTAATCAATTTTTATACCTTCTGGTTCTAAACTAGGTCCATTTAAATCAAATGCATCTACATTGGAACTAAATTCCAGATTGTCCTCTAGATTTTGGTTATCTGCATTATATGTGTAATCGTGATCTGGAATCAAAAATTTTTCTTGGTACCTTTGTAAAATTATATGAGGTCATCAAATCAACTACTCAAAATCCACTGGCTTTTTATGTATTATTAATTTTAAGAATTATAAAATCAAGAGAGAAACAGTTTATTAACAAGCTTAACCCATGTTAACTGAGTGAATAGGAGCTGACGAAGTACACCTAGCCCATATAGTATACAAGATACTTACCTATGCTTGTGGTAGGGTTATTTTCATTCTTAGTCACACTAGAACGACCAGCACCTTCATTTTCTTCTTCATTTACAGTTAGGTGATTTACCTTTGCGTGAAACAAAAGTGACTGTGCAAATCTCACATCTGAAAATAACATTGATTTATTAATTTAACTTGCTTAAAGCATAAAACTGTATAATTTATCAAGCTACTGCTCAACTGGATTAATAGTAAATAGGTTTTGTATAAGGAAACACAAAGAGAAGTAAATCCTATAATCAAACTCATTCCTAAAATTTTCGTAATGGGTATTGCATTCTTTTACAAGATATTAAATGCCTGAACGTTATTATTTTAATGGATACTTACCATTCTGAGCTCTGTTCAAATCTTCCTCATTTACAAAAAGCCGATAATGGCAATTAGTTTCGGCTTCAAACAAATCTAATGGTAAACTCATTCTGGTATTGCAATTGGAAATCTTTAATTACAACAGTTCTAAATAGTACAAAAAAACAATCTGAATTAATATAATTTCTTTGTTGAGTTTATTAACTAACTACCTAAGCACCTACCAACCATAATAATATGTTTCGAATGAAATTGAGAAATCTTTCGGATTGTTAGAGGTTATTATTTCAAAAACCACAATCAGCTGATATTATTTCCCTCCACAGATCACTATACACACTTCTAACTAATTGCCATTATCGGCTTTTTGTAAATGAGGAAGATTTGAACAGAGCTCAGAATGGTAAGTATCCATTAAAATAATAACGTTCAGGCATTTAATATCTTGTAAAAGAATGCAATACCCATTACGGAAATTTTTAGGAATGAGTTTGATTATAGGATTTACTTCTCTTTGTGTTTCCTTATACAAAACCTATTTACTATTAAGTACATCCAGTTGAGCAGTAGCTTGATAATTATACAGTTTTATGCTTTAAGCAAGTTAAATTAATAAATCAATGTTATTTTCAGATGTGAGATTTGCACAGTCACTTTTGTTTCACGCAAAGGTAAATCACCTAACTGTAAATGTAGAAGAAAATGAAGGTGCTGGTCGTTCTAGTGTGACTAAGAATGAAAATAACCCTACCACAAGCACAGGTATCTTGTATACTATATGGGCTAGGTGTACTTCGTCAGCTCCTATTCACTCGGTTAACATGGGTTAAGCTTGTTAATAAACTGTTTCTCTCTTGATTTTATAATTCTTAAAATTAATAATACATAAAAAGCCGGTGGATTTTGAGTAGTTGATTTGATGACCTTGTATAATTTTACAAAGGTACCAAGAAAATTTTTTGATTCCAGATCACGATTACACATATAATGCAGATAACCAAAATCTAGAGGACAATCTGGAATTTAGTTCCAATGTAGATGCATTTGATTTAAATTGACCTAGTTTAGAATCAGAAGGTATAAAAATTGGTTAGAAAAGTATACAACAATGTGAGATTTTGTCTTTTTTAGATTCAGAAAGTAAACATAATGGGGTTTTGATGAAACAATATGTCTTATCGACAGCATGGAAAGTCACATGGACGATTTGGCTCATGCAACAAAACGTAAACACGTATGGCAAAATGTAGCTAATGATTTAAGCAGCGCAGGTTACAGTGTAACGAATGTAATATGTCACAATAAATGGAGGAACCTACTAAGGAGTTACAAATCTGCAAAAGACAACAAAACAAAAACCGGTACAACAAAATCAAGGTTTCTATTTTTTGACAAGATAGACAATTTACTTGGTGAAAAACCAAGTAACTCATGCAAGCATAGCCTGGAATCGAGCAATTTAGAGGATATTGAGGAACCAGATTGGAATGATGGGGAGAATGATACCACCAAGCCTACCTTAACCTCGCCAAATCCAAATAGTAATAGCCGTAGTGAATCCTCCACAGAAACTCCTATTAGAAAAAGAAAAAGGGGCAATGATACAATGACATTTTTAAGACTGAAAGAAGAGAGAAGGCATGAAAGATTTCTGCAGAAAATGGAATTGCAAAAGCAAAAACTTCAACTTGATGAAAAAAAATAGCACTTTTGGAAAAACTAATAGAAAGTAATAAGTGATGGTATAGGGCATATTAACTATATATAACTTGAATTTTCAACAAAATTCCCCATGGTCCAGTTAGGGAGTTTAAGAGTGCAGCAAAACACTTTAAGGTAATATGGATGTTTATTTCATTATCAAAATAAATCATTTTGTCCTCTTTTTATAGACCATTGGTGATCATCACGAATTCCTAAATGCATAGAATTATTATTATTAGAAATATTATTATTATTATTATAGAAGCTATAAATTTCTTTATTAGTGTACTGAAAAGTACTACTTTACTATGAGTTCCATATTATTTTACTTATTTTTATATATTTCGTTTTAATAACTTGTTACTCAACCCATTTTTTTAATAAATAAATTCTATATTTGATATATATTTTTTATTGGTGATTACAATTATTTTTGAATGAATAACATTGCATGAATAGATAATGTTAAAATTTATAGAATTATGATCATTGTTACCACCCTCGTGTGGTTTTACTTGTGGTTGCGGTTATGTTACCTTATTTAACCTTTACTTACAGCCTCAAACTGTAGTTTATGCAACACACACTTCCTTCGAAGACTAGGTTCTTGCACTCAAAGTACTAAGAAAAAAGCAGAAAGATTTTAAACAATAAGTTTATTACATTTAAGAAACAAAACAAAAAAACCTGAATAAACAGTAAAATTACGAATGAATGAAACAATAAACAAATGAATGAAACAATAAACAAATGAATGAGTGAATAGAACTAAAACAAATGATAAATATACTTACTTACTATTACGTTACACATTATTGCCAGGTGCTGTTCAGGCTTCAATGGACAACTACTCTGCTAAGATCAAACAACA
Organism: Agrypnus murinus; assembly: GCA_929113105.1. Lineage (NCBI taxonomy): Eukaryota > Metazoa > Arthropoda > Insecta > Coleoptera > Elateridae > Agrypnus > Agrypnus murinus. The sequence continues at coordinate 109,961,335 of OV816027.1, read as the reverse complement.
AAAAGCTTCTAATATTAAAATAAAATATCTTTTTACATCAATTTAAAAGTTACATTCCATGTTGAAATTAACAACACATAATCAATGAAAGTGATTTCCAATATATTTTCACAAGTATTCAAAAAGTTTCATAGTATTTATTAAATTATAGCCTGACAATATTGTTTCGACAGCTAAGCTGTCGTTATCAAAGGTAATATAAATATAAACAAACACAGTCAAACTCAAGAGTAAGAGCAGTTATCTATTTTACTCAAAAGAGTAATTTATAATAATCTAAATAACAAAATAAAAAGAAAATGGATAACAGAGAAGTTACTAATAAGTGTTAAACTGGTAGTTAAAATATCTAAAAATATCTGAAACTGAGTTGTTATCAATAATCAGAGAAAAAAAACAACCTAAACATCCTTAAACATTTCTTCAAATACTAATTCTCTCCTGTTTGTTCCTTCAGTGTATTCCGTCCAAGGTTCTGCATCATTATTTATATCAGCAGAAATATCATGCACTTCAATATATGATTGGTCATTATGCTGTATACAAACGTTGTGCAATACGCAACACGCCATTACAATTTTTACCGCAGTATTTATATTTTCATTGACTATGTTTCAAAATTCTGAACCGTCCTTTCAACAATCCAAAACTATGTTCCACCACAATTCTTGTAGAGGAATGTTTATAATTAAATAATCTGTGGTTTGGTGTCAACCTTCCATTATCTTTAAATGGTGGCACTAACCAAGCAAGAGAAGGATAGGCTGAATCACCAACTAAAAATTTATTTCCAAAACAATCTGGGTTTTCTTGTGCTTTCCTGTATAGGAAGATTTTCGCAGCAATCGAGCATCATGAATGGAACCAGGCTCTCCACAATAAACGTCACTAAATTGCTTATCTGCCATGACTACGCCTTGAATAAGAATACTGTGGTACCCCTTTCGGTTCACATAAGCATCTTGATGATGTTTTGGTCTTTCAATTCGTACATGACATCCATCGATTGCTCCCAGAACATTATTTATGGCTTTCCGTTTCTGAAACACACTAACAGTGGTTGCAACTCTTTCGCCAGTGGGCCATCGAATATATTGCGTCCTTAAGGACAAAATAAAATTTAAAACCCTTAATAGTACTCTGTGAGCCGAACTTAGAGAAACATTGAATCTATCAGAAATTTGTCTGAATGTTTCATTATTCACTAAATGCCACAAAGTAAGAAGAAATGATTCTTCAACGGAAATTTTTTCTCTTCCTCCATGCTCACCAGTAGGTATAAAATTAGTTGATGCGAAACGACCTGAATAATAATAAAAATGGTTAACATTTACCGTTCTACAGATGCTGTAATACTAACCAATTAATATTTCAGCCGTAGTCCTTGTCATTCTAAAATGACTTTGAAAAGTTATATCGCTATATTCCTTCACAACTAGCACAATATAACCTTCGATTTTTGGGATAGGTTGGGGTTTTTCTAATAATTTATCTTCAAAATCGCTATCATTAGATTCCTTACTGCTGCTGCTATCATTTGATGAGACTGTTAGAAACATTATATTTTCCTGTAAAAAACCTTTAATGTAACAATGCCCAATGTAATTTTTCCCTCATTTATTTACGTTATTCATAACTGCAACAAAATTTCACTATTATAATAGCAATGAAAAAGTTACTTGTTTGATGCTACAAAGGTTAGGTTTTTATAATCTGTCAAAATTGTGATCTAAAGTTGTTCCATTGGCAAATTATTATTTTTCTGTCATTAACTGATCTTAATATGATCTGATCATATAGAACTGGATCAGTAGATTTTCCCAATGGAAAGCACCTCTGAGAGAACTTTTACCTTTGTCCAGTGGCGTATGACAATCTCACCAACAAGTCAGCGTCGCCAACCTGGACGAAAACGAAAATAGTACAGGGACATTAAAAATTATAGTACTCTCAAGCAGTTTTCCAACTGTTAAAAATGCCTAACGTAAATGAATTAAAAACTAAAAAGTAAAAACGAAAATTAATAGTATTTGATAACTAACGAGCAATCTTTCCAAATTTACTATGCTTACTCATTTATTTCGGGAGTTTTTATGTAGTCAAAACAATAAACATAATGGGCCTTATTCTCATGCCACTATTAAAGGTGTATTTAACTAAAGTTATGATTAAGATCAACAAGAAAAGAGATAGCTTTATCTAATTCTAATAGGTGGGAAAAGGTTAGAACTGGTCGCCATGGTAATTAAATATGCTATTATATCTTAACAGTGAGATGTGACTATGGCCCACTATTTTTATTAAAAAAGGGGCGCAAACGCGAAACTTGTGGCAGTTAGTTATCTGCAGTTTTCGTTACCTAATGCTGATCATGAAAGTGTTTAATTACCGTTAAATTATCTAATATATACATCTTTTATTAAGTTCCTAGAAGAAATTTATTGTTTGTTATTATCAGCATTAAAAGAATATAAATGATAATGAAGAAGTTTTTCATTTATTTTTGAATGATTATGTTATTATGTGAAATTTAATATTAGACAAATACTGAAAAAATATGCTACATTTGGCTTACTTTCACTAGATACTAACAAAGCCTTTCTACTTAATTTGGTTGTAAATCTGGTTAAAATTATTGCATAAATTTATCAGGAAATTCATCTGTTAGAGATCTTCCTGTCGTAACTTTGGTCGGTCTTATAAATTCTGTTATGTGAAGTTCCTTCAAATTCGGATGTAATTTGAAATAAATAAATAAATACTTCAATTTCAATTTTAATTAATTCCTAACAAAATTAGTGGTTGGTGTTGGTTTTTTCAGCAAAGTCCGTTGTGCAAAATACTAATTCATCGTTTGCAGGTTTAAACACCAAATTATAAAAATACACGTTTGTCAATCTTTGTACAAAACTGCTTTTTTTTCATTTTTCAGTACAACTTTGCCAGTTAAATACAACAATTTGTAAACACTTGTAAACTCAAATTGATGCGAACAGTTATATTTCACTACACTTTTGGTAAGATCAAGGATAATCAAACTTTTTATAAGGTTCGAAAGTGTGTCATTGAATGCACATGCTGCACGTATTGCTGGCAAGATTATACTAGAAGGTTGGATAATCTGCTGAATCAAAGGTTGCCCCGTGCTTGAGATGTTTCATAGTTAATGCTGATATGAATAAAAATAGAAACTATCACTAAAATGTACAATATTCGTCGAAGCTATATATAAGAGAGAACTGGATTTAATGATATATAATTCAGCAGTGTTTTCATCAAATAAGGCCTTTTTAGTTCTTTATTTGAAAAATTGGTCGACATTTACGACTTGCCTTGCCACTCACAGTATTTCACATATAAATAAATTAAATAACATTATAAACGTTATACACAATTTCTAAATCTGATAATAATAATACACATTGAGTATATGCTTGTTAAGGAAGTTGTGGTTGTAGAAAGAAATGATGAAAATGTAAAAGAAATTAGTGCAGTTGATAGATTTTCATGCACACAATTATTTTCTGAAGAATCTTTAATGCTTAGGAAGTTTGTTTATGCATAGGTTGCATTTGAAAATAACACGCGATCATATGCAAAATGGTAAATTGTTAATACATTTATTATAATAACTTCATAAAGAATGATAAGAAAAAATTGACACTAAAACATTTCACGTAAAAACGTTGTAAGATTGTGCCGTTAAAGTTTCAAAGTTAGAAAAATACTTTTGGCAAAAAAAGATTAATACGAAGAATTTGTCTATTGAACGCTTGATATAGCGTTCAATAGCGTTCGCAAAGTAACAACGTTGTATTGCGACAAACGAGCGGGAAACTTAAATGCTTTGTATAGCTACATGCAGCACCACTGGCCGTTCGTAATTTACATCTCGAAAACAAAATCAGTTGTATTAAATAAAAAGATAGATACATAAATCGGAAATTTTCTACTGCTACTTTTTAAATGATCTGAATAAATAGTGTTTCAACCATCGTTTTATATACATATATTTGCAAAGATAACCTCAAAACTTGAGTCAACATCACTTATTGTATTAATTTGTTTTCACCAGAACAACAAACGAAATACTGGTGCCAACTTAAGGCAACGTTGTCACTTTTTCACTACTCTAGAAGCGTATAATTTATTTATATTCTAGAGAGATTTCTTTATTTTTTAGTCTTTACATAGTAATATTATTTTATTTTTACTAATAAAAAAGTAAATTTGAATGAAATTTCTGGTTAGAATAATTGTTATTTTCGTCATATTTTCACGTTCTTCAGTTTGGACTAGACAGTCAAAAGTTAATCTCTGAGTTTAAAAAGACTATTAATTAATTAAAAACATACATAAATAATAACTAAACTGCTTTTACATGCGTTCTAATAAAGCTAGTAACGTTTGAGCCATTATTTAAAGCAAAATTATGTAATTATTTCTATTTGTCAAAATAGCAAAGTTACATAACTTTTGGCTTAGACTGTCCCAAAGACAACTTTTTAACTCCCTCTTTAATTTCTCTCCCCAAGTCTTTAACTCCCTTAAAGACAAATAAATGCGTTTATCAAAAACGGTAGTGGGAGAATGGAACTATGCGGTAACGCCCGGTAGATAACAAAAGACGAATGTTTAACACAAGTTATCAAGTATTATGAAGAAGGGTGGTCTAATAAGATTACGGATATTAATCTTAAACAATATTTTAACATTCGAGCTGATATTACTAGTAAAGATGGTTTGTTATTCATACATGATAAAAATAGTTGTACTCAGTACACTTAAGAATACTTTATTAAATATTTTACATGAACCTCAATTTTGGGTTAGAATAAACAAAGAATCGTGCTCGCACACTTTTATACTGGCCAAACATGGCCAAAACATTGAAAATATGCTTCGTAGTTGTACAATATGTGAACGTTACTCTAACAGTAATGCCAAACAACCATTATTGACTCAATACACCTCAGTTACCATTTGAAATACTTTTTGCTGATATACTTACCTTTAATAATGATTATTATTTAGTTGTGGTTGACACATATTCGAAATGGTTAGAGTTAGAAAAACTACAAGGCAAAACTGCAGAGGCAGTTATTACTGTTTTGAAAAGAATTTTTACTACTCATGGTATTCCTAAACTTTTCTATGCTGATAATAATCCCTTCAACAGTATTCCATTTAGAAATTTTGCTGATGAGTGGAATTTTGAACTCAAAACTTCTAGTTCCAAATATCCTCAAAGTAATGGGCCAACAGAAAGAGGGGTAGGAATAGCTAAAACAATGCTCAAAAAGGCAAGCGATAGAAACACTGATATTCATTTAGTATTATTGGAATATCGCAATACAGTTGTTTCCAATCTAAATATGCCTCCAGCTGAAATATTACTTAGTCGTAAAGTACGTACAAAAATACCGATTGTAAAAAGCCAGTTAACACCTACTATTAAAGATAGGAATCTCATTTATAATAAGTTAGTATTAAGTAAATACAAGAGCAAGTACTATTATGATAGAAATGTGAGGGATAGGAACGGATATAGTGTGAGAGAGAAAGTAGTGGTTCAGCAAAAGTTGAATGATTGTTGGAAACCTGGAATAGTTATTAAAAAATGTACAGAACCTAGATCTTATTTGATAAAGAGAGGTGATGGAAGGGTAGTAAGGAGAAATGAGTTATTCTTGAAAAAGTCTAATCATAAAGAAGATTTGTCAAAAGCTAATGTTGAACCAGACATGGTTACAATACTATCACTCCAGAAACTAGCCCTTGTATACGAACTAGATCAGGGAGAGTTGTTGTAAAACCAAACAAATATAAGGATTATATTTAACTTGTTAAAAAAGGGAGAGATGTTGCGGAGTAGTGTATGGAGACACCACAAAGGATGACACGCGAGATGAACAGCAGATGGTGCGCAGACAGATGCGACAGAAGTTAGTTGTAAGATGTTGACATGTTGTAGCACATGTGTACCTCGATGTACCTATTATAAAATAAAGTGTAATTAATAATCTCATTGGCCTCTAATTTATTAAATAATGAACATTAATAAGGTCAACTTGTAACACACACAACAACCAATTCCGATAAATGGAAAATGTTTCTTAGAATTAAGATTTGACGAAAAATTGTTACGCAATGTTGAATTTCATGTAGTAGAAGGTAAAGGCACTTGCATTTTAGGTTTAAGTACTTGTATTGATTTAGAAATTACACTGTACAACACAAAGAAAATCTCCAGGTTTTCATATGGTTTTTCTACAGCTTTTTGGTAAGAAGATCACGATTCTGCTATTGGTTTTTTCGGGTCAGGTCAAATACTGCTGTTTCGATGTCATTCACAAGAATCACAAGAAAAATGAATTTTTCCACCCGACCATCTCAGACTTTTGTGAAATTTAGTAGAATGCTAGAGGACATCAAGTAGCTTACGTATGTAAAATTATAGCCCTCAGTGATACACGGTATTCATACAGCAGGGTTGGAAATATGATAAGAAATGTAAAATTTACGCTTACAAAGTGAACAAAAACAATTCATAACGTTGCTTTAAATCATAGTAGAACTTTTAGCTTAGGCTTGCTTTAAAGCTAAAAGAGCATAGTTTTCATAGAAATTTGGTTTATAAAAAAAATATTAAATTTTTCATTCCAAGTTCACATGATGTGACTTTTAACCTTGAATATCTAAGAAAGTGTCCCGTCGTTTTAGAAATACAGCATGTTATACAGCTAGGTGTAGACTCTCTTTGGTGTAAGTTTCATTTTAGGAAGCCTTTGAGAATAGGAGTAATAAAATTGTTAAATATGGTAGTTACACACTTTTAACACAAAACATGAATCTGGAAGTTCGGACAAGAGTATTATATCAGTTATTTAGTATATACTTGTACATAAACCTTCAAATCGTATCTACTAAGACAAGTATGGGTATGATGTTGTACTTGTACCTTGCAGATACAGGTAGCTGTACAGGGTATTGGTAAATGTAAAAGTTTGCCTACCCTTCTCGTGCATTTAATTGTTTTAATTTGAAAACAAATTGGAATATAGCTAAAATTATTTTAAAGTTCAATTTTGTTGTACAGTGTTATTAAGGTTCATTCAAATACAACAAGTCATGCAATTAATTTTTTAAGTAAGCAACCCAGCAAACACAGCAACATATTATTTACGTAACTGAGAGTAACAATGCCTACATTATTATGTAGCAGCTAAGTAAAATTCAAGTCATCTGGAGAGCGTTATGTCCTCCTCATTATGCATTGGCAAATTCTATCTAAGCTATGTCACTGTTAATAGATATGTAAAATACAACCTGTATTACAAACATACACAAAGCGCCGTATAATTTACGAGTAGGTATTGCGACACCTGGCCAGACTCCCACTCTTCCTACTTTTGGCCACGCCTGCTGCTCTCTGATTGGCTATCCCCTCTCCTCTAGCTCATCCCCTTGCTTCTGATTGGTCGACGCCATCTTGGATGACACGCCTACTATTCTCTGATTGGCTGAAGGCGGCCATTTTGAAAACGCCTACTATTCTCTGATTGGATGACGGCCATTTTGGAACTTTTGGTCGCCGCCATCTTGGATTTCCCCGCCTACTGCTCTCTGATTGGACGTGCGCCATTTTGGAACTTTGGGCGCCATTTTGACCACGCCTGCCCGCCATTACGGGAATCTGTATTACCGGCAATCTGTGTGCTACCAATAGAGGGCGTAATGCTACAATTAGTGTGTATTGCTAAGAGAGGGCGTCATGAAGGGATCTGTATTATCGATGCGTTGTGTACTACTACTACTACTAGGTGGCGTGTCATGAAGAAGAAGAAGAAATCTGTATTACTACTACAGAGAGGCAACCATTTTATATCACAGCATCTTGCATGCGCGCGCTAAATTTGAATCTATTTTAAAATTTGTCATTTTTGCATATGTCATTTATGCATTTAAAATTTGTCATTTTTGCATATGTCATTTTTGCATATGTCATTTATGCATTTAAAATTTGTCATTTTTGCATATGTCATTTTTGCATCTGTCATTTAAATCTGTCATTTTAAATCTGTCATTCTTAAAGCACCCATCTTACCAGATTTGAATTTTAGCGCTAACTATGGGAGTGGATCCTTCTTTCACTAAGTTGAAACTCTTTCTCTCTCTCTCTCTCTCTCTCTCTCATAGTATGACTACTTACCGGATTTGTAGCTTAGGATGTTCGCCGTCGGAAAGCTTCGGCTTTATTCGTGTACTCTGTCGCTGATGACAACGATCTACCTTTTTATATAGTCAACCCCTTCACCCTGTGCTAGTAAATGAAACAACAACAACATTGTTTATACATATTATTTATTTTGATATTTAATGGACAATTGTAACATATGATTTGACAAATTATTCATTACACAGTATGAGTTGAGATCATCGCGTAACACTTGCAAATTGTGCAAATATTTTTGCAGCCTATTTCTAAGATAGTTTATTTCCGCCATGGTGTTCTTAATACGACGGTGCAAACGTTGTTGTCGTTGACGTCTCCGACTGCTGCTGTTGCTGATATGATTGCAGTCGTGTACGTACGGCATCGATAAACTTTTGCGGATAATGTTTTATTATTTCTAATAAAATGAACGAGTTCAATCCACCACCAATTGCTGCTGCTGTGTTGTCTATTAAACTGGTAGCTGAGTAGTATCCGCATAACAGCTCGGACGTGAATAAAATTGAATCGGATGTCGGGAGCGATTTATAGGCATCTTCATGGCGTCTCAGTTGACCTTCTGCTACGTTCTCTATGTTTGCGTGATAGAAACGTGAAAAGTCGAGGTGACGTAACGTTCGAGCATGATGATTGATCAACGGTGCTAAATGCAGTATAGACTGAAACTCGTAATCTTTTAAGGTTATAGTTCGCTGTGTATCATGTATGGCCACCCTGTTGCCGAAAAACTCGTTGTGAATAATCTCGATGTATAAATTGTCACATAGATGGAATTTCAAATGTTTATCGCAATGTAGTACACTGTTGTCCTTGTTGCAACAGCAGCAACCATGAAAGAAATTTTTAAACAGTGCCTCGACTCGTATATCATACAGCTCGAACCAGTCCCGTTCCGACAACACCAATTCACCATACTCACATACGTTATTCACGCACTCGAGCTTCACTACCACGGCAAATTCTCCCTGGTCGTCGTCGTCGTCGGGCGGAATAAGTCCTACTTGGATGTTGTGTATATGATCGTAGTTTTCTTTTTCCCCTGGAGGTCTCGTAACATACAACGGATACTGGACAGCCCCGAGCAGCTGAACACGTACTTCACGTTTAGCTGCTGCTACCGGTGTATCTATGATGGTAAAGTTTGCTGATGCTGCTACAGCGTCATCAGCGTAGTATAGAGGCTGCTGCTGCGACAGGAACGCTAAACAATAATAATACAATAATCGATTAATATAAGCATAAACACACACACACAAAAGTCTTAAACATCTTACCTGTTTCTTCGACTTCGTTGTTCCACGCTTGACCGTCGTCGTTGTAGGTACTTGCTGTTGATGATGATGATGCATGATCTGCAACATCCGAACCTTCTTCATCTAAAGAAGTAACAAAATAGACACAAATTAGCATACAAACTTGAAGTTTTATAAACAACAATAACTTACCTATTTCCAGAGGTTCGCTCTCACAGTTATCATAACAATAATTAGGACTGCTAGCCATCATCGTAATTGCTGTTGCTGCTGCTGCTGCTCTTGCACACGTACTGTCTACTGCTACACGCTAACAACGGTCGGCTTTATATAGTCACCTATACTTACCTAGATCCAGCGCATGCTCAGTAACACGCATACGGTAAACAGGCAGGCATCGCTGGCAGACAAGTTTCATCCTGTCGCTGACACGTCATCATCATCACAGGCAGGTGTTCGTAGGTAATTACCTCATTCTCTCTCTCTCTCAGTTATAGCTATCACTTTTCATGTCATGGTACAGCTGGGTGAGAATAGTAATAATACACACATATAAAACATTAATCTTTTTTATTCTATGACAATCTTTCTCAAAACATTATTAAACAACAAAACAATAATACTTAAATAACTAAACAACTATCTGTTCTCGGATAACCATGATAGAACATCTTTTATTCTACGACGACAATGTTTCTTAAAATTATTAAACAACTAGACAATAATCAAAATAACTAAACAATTATTATTATTAGGTTGAAATCTGCTCGGATAACCATGAAGACATACTCGTTTTTTCATGAAACATCCTATTGAATGCTTTGTACGCTTTGTTATGCCTAATATTCTTTTTCAACAATGTCTTGATCTACTACTACTACTACATAATTGAAAAGAACAAAATCGCGTTTATCAGATCTATTTCATGAGTATGTTCCCCTGAGTATCCTCTTGTGATTTACATTCAATCACCCTTAAGTTTCACCATCTTTTTTAATAGTTACTGTACATAAGGTATAACTCTTGTCAGCTTCACTTATTATTATTATAACTACACTATACTGACAAAAGATGATTGAACAATTTACAACAACAACTAATTACCTAATTATTACATTCTTAAATAATTTCGAATATAGTATACACAAAGTATAAACCTAGACATCATCATCATCATCATCACTTATAATAATAATTACATCAAGCCGAAGGTCGATCTCTTGTGATTAACATAACCCCCGACTACTGCTACTACAGTTGAACTGTACATGTACTTATTACTATACAAATATTTTGCTACTTAAGAGTTAGATATGATACTACCTATACAAAAATTTACAAAACTTAAAAATACAACTATACTACTACTATACACATATCTATTACTACAACGATTGAACTGTATAATAATTATATACGTTATGATAATATTTTACTACTTAAGATCTAAATATAATACTACCTATACAAATTTTACAAAACTTAAAAATACAACTATACTACTATACACTTACATATATACAAGAGGGGCTTTAATGTTTATACACGTGGTCGCTTGTTGTTGTTGTAGCCGAACGGAACGGAATCAAAATCTTCTATACGGCGTCTCTTCGCGAACGTTATCTTATAGACTTTTGATTCCGCTCGCGTTACAAGCTGATGGTCAGCCGTACGCCGGATGTTGTTGGACTCTACAATAATCTTTTCGTCCATACCTTCCAGCAGTCTAAGCATGGACTCAAAGTTTATTTTTTGAGTCGCGGCGTGGTTTAGGGTGATGCCCTTGACCTTGACGACCACGTGTATCTGTCCCGTGGTCGGTGAATAAACTTTGTAGGCGTAGTTCTTCGGCCCGCCTGACACAAACTCTATAATATACGATCCGGGACCGTACTCTTCGAGCTCGTCTGTGAGGTCGCCCAGGAAGCTTCCTGTTGGTAGCTCGAAGTCGCCCGGCTTCGAAACGTATATTACGGAATCTGAAACAACGAAAAAAAAAATTAACTCTAATATAAACGGTGTTGATGTTTGATAGTACTGAATGACTTACCTGTGTCATAGTATAATACTCTCTCTCCTAGCTGATCCAAATAGGAATACAGCTTAAGACGGGCCTGTGCAGTGACAAATGCCGCGATGACCACGTTAACTGACGACAGAGGATCTGCTGCTTCCTCTTTATGCTGCCAGTTAACCGCAATCACCTCGTCATTTATTTCCTGCACATGATTAACTTCTACGCCTGGGCTGGACAACAGGTCGAAAAACTCCTTGGACTCGCTGATTATGGCTGTTTTCGCCTGGTTCTCACGCTGACCAAATTTCCCTAGAATACAAAAAAAATATTAAGTAAAGAAAACTACATAAGGTTATTATAACTTACCCCAGAAGGAATTCAGCATCAGTTTGGCCAACGATCTCAAACCAGGGTTCTTGACGATCTTCAACGAATCCAAGGAAACTCCCTCGTTCTCGAAGTAGTCATCAACGTACTGTTTCCGGGCTCCATCGATACCATCCTCGCCGTTGTTGTTGGCAGTTATTGAAGATGGCCAACCGCTGGCTTCCTGCTTCATCTTCAGGAACTTGTCGATGAAACCCGAAAACAGTCCCCCGGTCTTGGACGCTTTGTTGTACTGGGTTACATCGTACGACCAGATCTCTTGTATGTCCTGCACGATGTAACCCTTTCGTATGGCCATTACCAGTTCGTCCAAGACCCAGGTTCCGTTGATGACTCGGTCCTCTACGCCGTGCTGACATTCGGCCTGGTTCAATTCTTCGGCGCAAGTGCGACATAGAGGGAACAGCAGCTTTTGGTGCATCTTGACGGGTAAGACCGGATGGTATAGATCTTGTGGCGGTAACATTGTGCATTTTACCACGCCGTTGATGTTTTCCAGGCCCCCTTTATCCCTGATTAGATTTTCACAAGCCGCCTTGCCTACGTAAACTTTTGGATGGCCAACTGGGAATTTGGCGTACTTGCATACCCAAGGATAAAGGGAGCATACATCTACATACCGGATCTTTTCCCCGTCTTTTGCAACTCTCTTTAATTTTGCTGCCCCTGTACGGCCGCCGTAAAATGCCTCTCTCGGGTTTAAGGGCGTGTTTACTAACAAGGGATGTTTCTCAACCTGCTGTCTGAATTCGGGTGTTAACAGCCTTCGGAAGCGACATTCCCACTGTTCAACAACCTCGTATCCTAGCGACTTTAACTTCTCTGTTGTGGCTCGGGTCTTCTCGAGTCTCATATCCATGGTGTCGCTAGGATCGTCGTGTAGAGGCTCGTTGCGACGGGTAGTGAAGCAGGTGGGACATCCATGGAAGTAACACCCGTGAAATTGAAATATGGTATTACCATACAGCCCGTCAACCTTTAACCCGCCCACGATAGCTTCTCTCTGCCTGCCGGCGTGTTGAATCTCAACACCTCTTTGATGTTCTTCCAGCAACAGCCATTGGAGAGCTACCTTAGACTGGTTATCTGCGCGTCTATAACCACCCTTTGGTATCAGTCCAATGGTGCTTTCTTTGAGGAATTTCCTCCGGAACATGAGATTACAGGCAGAGGCGATGGTGATGGCTTCCGTGAACGGGTCAACGTCGCATTCCTCAATAAAGAGATTCCTAAAGTGGATACAGGCTCTCTTCAAAATATCGACGTCTGTTCGACAATATTCGACCAGGTCACGTTGCATGTCGAACTCCGTGATCCCGTCCCTGTTCGCCTCGTACCACTTTAGGAACGCTTTACGAGCCTGGGGTTTCATGGTGTCGGGGCTGTAAAATTTGATGTCCGGAAGAGGACCCACGTAATGGGCATTCGCCTCGGTGTTAAAGAGGTGCGGGAAGTATCCTTTGGGAGCCGGTAGATCGAACGCTTTAGGCAAGTCAGCCAGAGCCATGGGGAAAAAGTTGAGCGAGTCGATAATCTTTAGATTATCTAGTTGCAGCAGCAGAATTTTTGAACCGCGCATAATGAGGTCCGGTTTCAAAGAGGTGTTGTTGGTTATCAAGTAATTTAGAATAAACTGTGTGTCGAAAGCCTGCCCGTTATGGGCAACTGCTACAACTTTTTTGAATTTTTTACGCATCTCCAACAGGTGCGCGAGAAAACCATCTATACATTTTCCTCGCAAGATCTGTTCTCGCAAACCACATCTTACACAGATGGTAGCAGTTGATGATGAGTCATTGTTGTTGTAACACTCAGAACAGACTTGCTGGAAAACGCATAGATTCGGTTCATGGAGGTTAACGCCGGGCGCAATTTCTTTCTCTTGCCGGGTCTCCAGGTCGAAGAACACAAACAAGGTGTCTTGCTTTGTGTTCCTAGGCCCGGCCGGTTGTATGTGACAGAAATGGTTTTCGGGTTTATGACTCTGACAGATCTTACAATAGATCTCCCCGCACACATGGGCCTGCTTCCGGGTCTTGATGTTGATGGTTTTGAAACATCCCTCGCATTTTTTAACTTCCAGGCACATGTTGCCCTCCTGATGGATGTTAAAGCAGGCTTGACTTTTAAAGTCTCGCCTGCAGTCCGGACACCTAATCAGCTGCGCTGTTCTTTCGCAGGGCGGAGAGCTACCACAGCCTACGCAGGACTTTTCACACCTGTGATGGTTTTTATGATCGTAGGGTACATGACAGTGCTCACAGAAATAACCGCAGGCAAAGGCTGAGGTCAACGATGTTATGACGTTATAATGATGCTCGTGATACAACAGCTTGATGTTCTTTGTTGCGGCATCATTATCAACGACCCCCTCAAAGATAAGTGAACGACCTCTCGAGCCGTGGCTATACACTACTATCTTGTAGTTGGGGGCCAGGAACTGCTGGAACAACCTTAATTCATTGACCCCGGCTCCCTCCGGTGGAATGAAAGCTACTCCAGCAGCTCGCATCATTTCCTCGGCCTTTATCTTTTGCACTGTCTGATTATCACGGGTCTTCTTGTAATCAGCACTGTTATCTGCGTGAGCCCTGCCTACGACCAAAGCCCTGGGTAGGCATAGATTGTCACTGGTGGTGTTGTTAATCGTGACAATCCCTCTGCGACGGCTACACTCTTCGGCAAAGGTGCTGTACGTGCCGTTACGACAGCGACCTTGTCCAGCAGGTGGTGTTACAATAGTAGCTATTAGTCTGAAGGTGTCCGAACTCAGGGCTTCAGGATCGCTCTGTAAAATCGATTCTAAAATGCCCCAGACATCATTGAAGGTGATTTCATCAGAGCGCCTGAGGCTCATGTAGCCGGGAAGTTTTTGTTTGAAACTATCAAACTCAAATGTGGCCCCTACTTTATCATTTGGTCGTGCTCGGCTTAGCACATCCCTTAGAATTTGGTTGATGGCCGATTTAAAATGCTCCAAATGATCTTCATCGACTGGCGTAACGGCTACTTTAAACACCAGTCGATGTTTCAGAGTGCCAAATTTCTTGATGGTGGACACGTTTTCATCGATAATTTCGTAGAGAGAAGACATTTTGTACAGGAGTAACAGCAACAATAGCAAAAAAAAATATCGCACTTGCACACTTAACAAAGGCTAAAACAACAAAGATTATATGTTGTTAATTTAAATAAACATTGACTAATTACTATTATTAAAGTTTAAATGCACTGTAAGCTGTTAAATATTATAAATTAATTATAAAGATCAATTTTAATGCAAATTAATAAAATCTTTTAGCCATTCTTAAACTTTTAATAGCAAGCTAATTTAAACAAATATAGAGTTTAAAATTGTTACTAAATCCCTTTGACAGATTATTATTATAAACAACAACAAAATAAGCTAAAATTGTTTGAAATATAACAGCAACAGGTAAGAAATCATATAGCGACAAATGGACAGATAAATCTTTTACCATTCACGAACTGCTTCTCTTAACCCCTAATTAAAAATAAAAAGCTTAGATGCTACGTGATGGTAAAAAAAAAATTGACGCAAAATAAACAATAACCTCTGAATGCAATGCAGGCTATTAAATATTACAAATTATTTGCTTTGACAAAAGTTAAAGAAAGATCAGTTTCAACGCAAATTAATAAAACCTTTTAATCGATATTACACTTTTTAACAACAATCTAATTTAAACAAATATAGAGTTTAAATTGTTACTAAATCCCTTTGATAGATTATTATTATAAAAAAAAATAAATAAGGAACGGCTAAAAACAACAAAGATTATATGCTGTTAATTTAAATAAACATTGATCTAAAAAGCATAACCTCAAATTATGATTTAAATAACTATGTTACAACCCCTAGATAAACAACTAATAACGATCACACTTCGCATAAAACAATTACTACTTTAATCGATAATCAAACTAGGGAAATTAAAAAAAATATATAAAACTATTCCTGCAACTTAAATAATTATTTTAAACCGATTATGTTACAGTGTCGTGAAAAATCATGCGAGAACGAGATTGCCGATTATTATAAAAAACAATAATAATAATAAATCCTACCTTTTTGTTCGATTAAAGCTGTAGATTTCACATAGACTCTGTAGCAACAATTGGTAATAACAATCAAGAATGGCACAAATCACTTCCAACAAAAACGTAATAATTAACAGTACGCATAAAAAACATACATGTGTTGCTGTCTCGAATAACCCCAAACAAGTGCTTGTCTACTTCCGTGGTTGGCTTTATAGGTTCGAATTATTGCGCAATATTATGCAATAAGCTAAAAATAAAACTCGAGTCAATTTGCCCGCTTAACAAAGGAACAAAGCGTTCTCTCCGGTGAACACCTGCGGGTCATAAATCAGTTTGAAATGTTTTTTTCTGCACCAGAGTTGACATACCTTCTAGATTTTATCTATTAGAATAAAAAAACGATGTATCATTCTAACCCTCTGGGGATATAATTCATTCAACTGTCATACCGTTTTTATTGAACGCAGGTGTGACGAATAAGTTATGACCCTGTCTGTATTAAATAAAGGTTACATTCGATATCGCCTTTTTGTACTTTAGTGTCTTTCTCGGTTCTATTTGTGTTTAGATATCTGATAAATTTCAACGTATTGTGCGAACAGAGAATGCAATGGTACTATTATATTATTTTTATTAGGCAATAGACAGATTGTTGTCAAAATTCGATATGATTCCCTTTTAAGGATGTGTTTATAACTTTCACTTCAGAAATGAACGAGGCAAGCAGTTTAGGTTTGATTTAATTGTGTGCCTTTTTATTTAAAGAAAATTCTATAAAATTTAAAGTGTGTTCTTTTAAATGCTCTAAGAGGCAGAAAGGTCTTTTTACCTGGAAATAACTTTAGAAATCAGACCCGTCAACGTGCGAGATTTACAGGTACTTAATAATACAAAGAGTGATGAAATGTTTGATTATTTTGCTATTACAGTATATCAATATTATAATCTATTGAAACTTTTCTGTTAAATGTGATTATGATAAATCAAAAAAACATTTCTTTAAATAGGTATATTTTTAATAAAAAATGTCTAAAGTATGACAAAATAGTTTTAATGCTCTAACACAGTCAACCTTTATTTAGAAGATCGGTCACATAGATAAGTGCTACCTGCATGGACAACGCAGGTGTTCTTTTATTCGTTAACGAGTTTCTTTGCTCAGGGTCTGTGTGTGTGTGTGTGTGTAATAAATTAAATGGTTACCAATAGTTACATCTAAAAGTTTAATTTAAAATTTTAATGTTATAGTAAATTATAAAAACAACACCGAGGGTAATAAATTTAAATTTTTATCTAATCGTGTTACATGACAGTGCAGGTGTCGATCCCTTTTTTAACAATACCCTTTTTCTTCCTAAGGGTAATAAATTAAGATTTTATCTACTCGTGACAGTGCAGGTGTCTACCTTTTTAATGATATCCTTTTGCTCCGACGGTAATAAATTTAGATTTATCTACTCGTGTTACTTTGACAGTGCAGGTGTCGATCCCTTTTTAACAATACCCTAAAGAACACCTGCGCTGTAAATGTAGGTAGCACTTATCTATGTGACCGATCTTCGAGGGTAATAAATTTAGATTTTTATCTGGTCTCAAGTAATTAATTGACAGTGTAGGTTTTTTTTAACAATACCCTTTTTGTTCTGGTAATAAATTAAGATCTTATCTAAAATCATGTTCATTCGCGCAGGTTCGAAGTTTATAAAAGCTCAGTCAAACCCCCCTTCCGTTTAGTTTGGTCTTGACATCGGTTACGGTGATAGTAATATTGTTATTGTTTGCTTGAACTAGGTATGTTAAAATAATCATTTATTATTCTTGTGAGTGTTAAGTTTTTGTCTATTTTTTTTTACATAGAAAAAATGGATTTGCTAATACAACAATTGAACAAATCTCCCGTTAGCCAGAAGCCAATCAAGAAGTTATGTGATTACAAAATAAAAGAAATTGCAGAGATACTACAATTCAAAAGAGTCGTTTGCCGTGATAAGCGTCAAAGTGTGATTATTGTTGCTGAAAAGCATGTTACATTTCTACCAAAGCGAATCAGCGATAAGTTAACAGATCAAAGGGTTACCGAGCTTAACCAGCAGATTGAAGCTAAAACGATTTCTCTAGGTTTGATGTACATGGGGAAAACAAACTGTTATGATGACTGCCTGTTTGTGGAGTTAAATAAGGTACGAGTAAACATCAAGTTTATACAATAAACCCCTTTTTAACGTTCTATTGTTGTCGTTGTTACAGCCCCTGGAACCGCAAATAGAAAACAGAGGTCAGTCCTGAAGTCCTCAAGCACCAGCATTCTATCAACATTTTTTTTTATTATAAATTAAATGTAGCCTTAACACTATATTAATAAACATAATTTTTTTAATTCCTATATGGCTTTATTATTTCTTCTAGAAAAGGTAGTGGTGGAAACGTTTCAGCTTAGTGAAAGGATGCAATCCCAGAGTTAGCGCTAAAATTCAAATCTGGTAAGATGGTTGCTTTAAGAATGATAGATTTAAATGACATATGCAAAAAATGACAGATTTAAATGACAGACGCATAAATGACCTATGCAAAAATGACAGAATTAAAATGACAGATGCAAAATGACAGATTAAAATTGACAGATTTAAAATGACAGAGGCAAAAATGACATATGCAAAAATGACATATGCAAAAATGACAAATTTTAAATGCATAAATGACATATGCAAAAATGACAAATTTTAAAATAGATTCAAATTTAGCGCGCGCATGCAAGATGCTGTGATATAAAATGGTTGCCTCTCTGTAGTAGTAATACAGATTTCTTCTTCTTCTTCATGACACGCCACCTAGTAGTAGTACACAACGCATCGATAATACAGATCCCTTCATGACGCCCTCTCTTAGCAATACACACTAATTGTAGCATTACGCCCTCTATTGGTAGCACACAGATTGCCGGTAATACAGATTCCCGTAATGGCGGGCAGGCGTGGTCAAAATGGCGCCCAAAGTTCCAAAATGGCGCACGTCCAATCAGAGAGCAGTAGGCGGGGAAATCCAAGATGGCGGCGACCAAAAGTTCCAAAATGGCCGTCATCCAATCAGAGAATAGTAGGCGTTTTCAAAATGGCCGCCTTCAGCCAATCAGAGAATAGTAGGCGTGTCATCCAAGATGGCGTCGACCAATCAGAAGCAAGGGGATGAGCTAGAGGAGAGGGGATAGCCAATCAGAGAGCAGCAGGCGTGGCCAAAAGTAGGAAGAGTGGGAGTCTGGCCAGGTGTCGCAATACCTACTTTTACGTTTATTTAATTATGAGTATGGTCTATCACCACGTTTATATAAAATCGATACATTGCGGTTCCACGCAAATTTCTAGGCGGCGATGCACTTTTTTTTGATGCTCACTCGAACGCGCTCCAAACGCACGTTCAAATAAGTCCGAAAAAGTGGGGTCACGGCCAGAACTTACCTGCAATCCCTTTGCAACAGGATCTTTAAGCAACAATTTTCAAATTTTCCACTTTGTGTAGGATAACATTTCTTTAAAATAGTAATAGATTCCTGTAATAGTAAAATTAGGGGAAAAAGAAAAAGTCAGAACAGCATTTTTATCTATTGTGTTTATTAAAAAAAGGAAAAGATATAGTTAGTAATTAATAACTTATTATAGAAAAAAAATCATTATTGTATTATTGTGATAACCCCCTTGTTTATCACGTTTTATTGGTCTTATTGATTGTAGATGTTTGTTTAAATAATACACAATATTTTAATCTTTCACAAACACATAATATAAATTTTGATAATTTCTATATTCCTTTACACCTTCCCTGCGCAAAAGAAAAAAAAGAATTTTTTATGGAATTGTTTTTTTTTCTAAAATTTTAAAATAATATTACACTATTTTCTACGTATAATATAACTTAACTCTATTTTTATGTACTATAACTAATTTATTATTGATACTTATGACTACGTTAGGATGTTGGTCTTCTATAACATCATATGGACCTTTAAAAATTACTTCCCTTTTATCATTAGAAGTGTTTCTTAACAATACTTTATCACCTACTTTAAAATTAACATAATTACTATTGATATCATATCTTTGCTTTCTTTTAACTTTTGATGCGATCAAATTGTTTCTCGCTTCATTACAAGAAACTTGTAGTAGATACCTTAGCTCGTGCGGATAGTTATCGATAGTATACAAAGGATCTACGGTTTTGCATATATTAGTTGGTAAACTACTCAGTTTTCCAAACACTAACTCATAAGGAGTGTAGTGAGTTTCGGTATGCACCGTATTATTGTAAGTAAACGACCAGTAAGGAACCCAAGAGCTCCAACTGTCGGGATGTTTTGATGCATAAATTCTCAGGTAAGCGCCTAAATTCTTGTGAGAATTCTCAAGTGCCCCGAGAGTCTCGTGATGATATGCAGTAGAATGTAAGTGATTAATTTGCAAAAGTTTGCAAGTTTCTTGAAAAGTAGAAGCTAAAAATTCTGTTCCCTGATCTGAAACTACTTCGTTCGGGATTCCATATCGGAGCATGAAATTTTCGACAAATGATCTTGCAACAGAGACCGCTTCTTTATTAGGAATGGGGTAACACTCTACAAATTTGCTCAATTCACATTGTAACGTTAAGATGTAACGATTATTGCTTTGATCTAATTCTAAAGGTCCGACTAAATCGAGATAAACCTTTTGAAATACTGATGTAGCTGTTGTTGTGATTTCCAAAGGTTGTTTTACACTTGGTGAATATTTACACGTTTGACACTCCGTACATTGTTTAACAAAGTGTTCAATGTCTTTACGTAACATTGACCAAAAATAATAACGTTTAATATTATTGTACATACGGTTAATACCAGCATGTCCTCCTGTCGGTAACATGTGGAAATCGTTTAGTATTAATTGTTGCGTTTCTCTATCGGTTATACGTTGTGTATCTTTAACAATACATATTCTTATACCGGTACTTTTGATTTTATTGTGGGCCCTACGTAATTCTTCTAGTAATTGTGAATTACCTTTGTTTTTCATTACTAATAATTCCGGAATTTTGAACTTTTCACATATACTTTTCAGGTCTCTCAACGACGCTCCGAAGGCTGACGCTGATCGAGTATCCTGTACTAAATAAATTATATTTATAATTCTATCAAACCATATATTTCCTAATTTATAGAAATTAGAGTCGCGACTTGTGGTTGATAATTGATTCAGTTCGGTTTTACTTAGATTTCGTAGTTCAATACACTCTAGAGGAGGTTTTCAGATCATCTGAAAGTATGGAAATACGCGATAAAGCATCGGCGGCTACGTTCTCCTTCCCAGGAACGTACTGAATCTCAAAACTATATTCTTCTAGTATTAATCTAAACTTAGTTAACCTACTGGACGGGTTTTTTACACTAAATAAGTACACTAAAGGTCTATGGTCGGTGAAAATAGTGAATTTTCTTCCGAACAAATACGGCCTAAATTTCTTAACTGCCCAGACAATAGCTAGTAGCTCTTTTTCAATTGTGCAGTAATTTTTCCCTGCATTATTAAGACTTGACTTGCATAGGAGACAGGTTTATCATTTGCATTTGATAAAACTGCACCCACGGCAAATCGTGAGGCATCGGTTCTTAAGATAAACTGATGATTCTCCGAAAAGTCAGGATATTGTAGAATGGGTGGGCTAACTAATGCTGCTTTTAAATTTTTCAAACGCTGACTGGCAACTGTCAGTCCATTAAAATTACTCCTTTTTTAATTAAGTGATTTAATGGTGTGGCTATTTCTGAAAAATTTGGAATAAATTTGCGATAATAATTTGCAAAAGCGACAAACCGTTTTGTTTCTTTGCCATCTTTTGGTATTGGATATTCCTTCTTCACTTTTAGCTTTTCCGGATCAGGTGATATACCTTCTGCGGAAATGACATGACCGAGATACAATAATTGCTTTTTTAAAAATTCACATTTAATCGGATTTAATTTTAAATTTACCTTTTTTAATCTACTTAGAATGCGTATAAAATTTTGATTATGGTTAGCAGATTATTACCAAAGATAATTAAGTCGTCCAAATATACAAAACATCTATCATAATTTAATCCAGAGAAGGCAATCGTCATTGCTCTCGAAAATGCATTAGGACTAACTTTAAGCCCCATTGGTAACCTTGTCATCTGAAATTATCCTTTATCTGTGGTGAAAGCTGTGCATGGCCTAGAACTTGGATCAAGATCTAGCTGAAAATAGCCTTGGTAGAGGTCTAAATGGCTGAAATACATTGCACCAGATAAAGCGTCTAAAATTTCGTCGATACACGGGAGAGAAAATTTGTCATTCTCGATACGTTGATTTAAGTGCCTGTCATCTACAACTACCCTCCATTTCTTATTTCCTTTACTATCAGCTTGTTTCGGTACTATTAAAAGAGGTGCTGACCATTCAGAATGTGAGGGCTCAATTATATCATCGGCAAGCATCTTATCAATCTGCTTGTTTACCTCAACCTTTTGAGAATGCGGTAATTGATACGGCTTGATGTATGCCGGAGATACGCCTTTTCGCAAATAAATTTTTTGCTGGTAAACGTTAGTTACAGTTAAGGGGTCATTTTCTAAATAAAATACTTCCGAAAATTTTGCACATATTTTTTCTATGGAATTCCTCTCTTCCCTATTTAAAGATTGCAAATTAACTAGATCTAAAACCTTGTCAACTCGTTCCACGGATGGTGGTATATTGTCTAATTTATATGAAAAAAATTTGAAAGTTTTTCTGTTTTCGGTCTATAATTCCTAATACTAACTTCCTTATCATTAACATTTAGTATCCTAAGGGGTATAGAATTACTGTTAGGCTTAACTACTACACTAGCAGTAAAGACTCCTTCGCAAACTTCTTCGGGTAAAACAACACATTCTTCCTTTATATCAACAGAAAAATATCGAATTATTTCACACCTGGGTGGAATTGTGGTGTAGCAGTCACCTTTTGATTGAAGAGGTCCTACAATGTTTTCTCCGATATTCCAGAAAGAAAAACAAAATTTCTCATAGTCTATGATGGCCGAAAATTTCTCGAAGAAATCAGACCCTATAATCCCATGAAATTCTTTACTGAACTTGTTTACTACTACAAACTTATGGTCAGGTTGGGTATGACCTAACTTAAATTCTAACTTGGTACTTCCTAATGAAAATACTGATCCAACAATTCCGGATAGTTTTATTCTTTCCTTATTATTTACATATTGTGTCTGAGATAATTCAGAAGAAAAAATAACACTCACAGATGCTCCAGTATCTATCTAACTCCTTCTTGCCATATTTTACTCTTACATAATTTATCCCATTCATTCCTAAATTTAAACTGTTATCTACTGTATTGTCATTGTGAGAAACCTCGAAAAAACCTATCATTCCTAGTGGTATAACCTTCTGTGTTTCTACTTGATTCATTATTATTATTACTACTTCTGTTTTCAACAAAATAGCTTCTTTGGGAATGATTATTTCTATTTTTACAAACTCTTGTAGGACCAAACTGACCTCGTTTAGAAAAAGCATGATTTTGGTTTTTATTGACTACCTGTGGCTGTTGATTAAATGAACGTCTTTCATTATTACCGTAACTATTGTTAGATTTGAAATTATGTCTAAAATGTTGCTACCTACGTACCACCTGTCCTCGATCTTTTGCAAAGAAAATATTTTGATTTTGTGAACCTTGTACTAAATTTTCTTCGTCCTTTGCTCCGGTAATTGCCTCATTTAATTTAGAATAATTTCTTGCCTTGATAATGGTTCTAAGATTAGAATCCCGTAATCCATTGGCAAATGAAGCTATAGCAAGCTTTTCGTTAGTTTGAGCTAAGATTTTTATTGACTCCTCGTTACTTCCCGCTTGCGCCAAAGTTAAATTTTGCATGAGTTCCTCGATATTTTTTCCAAACTTATTGTGACGTATTGCGCAGAAATGTACTGCTATATTAATAAGAGGATACTTCTTCTCTTCCGGTTTGACAATGTATGAATGCAGACGTACTTGGTAAATGTTCCAAAGTTTTATGTGGTGCACGTGCACAAGTTATACTAATAAATGTATTAATGAATGAGTTGTATGTGTTTATTTTAATGAGCAACAATGATATTACATGGCGACGAGGATAAAAAGTATCGAAAATAGGAAAACGTAGCGATTCGGGAGATAAAAACATCCATATACGTGCGGACAAGTGATAGAATCATGGCGACCGGAATTATCGGACATGTGGATGAATTTGACCATTTAAGAGATGATTGGGTGGTATACAGTGAAAGATTGGAACAGTATCTTTGCGCGAATAGCATTACTGATCCAAAAATAAAAGTCGCGACGTTAATTAGTGCAATCGGGGCAAGTTGTTATAAACTGTTACGTGATTTGTGCTATCCAAGTGCACCGAAAGATAAATCGTATGAACAATTATCTGAGCTGTTAAAAAAGCAATTCAATGCACATACATCGGTATGGCGCGAAAGAATAAAATTTCTCGAGGCAAAACAAGAGCACGGAGAATCTGTGGGAGAATGGTATGCCAGGTTAAAAAGTTTAGCTGTCAACTGCAACTTCGGCAACAATTTGAATGAAGTCTTGAAGAATCAATTCGTAACAAGGTTACAAAAAGGGCCGGTATTGGACAGGCTTTGTGAAGAAGGAATAGAGAAAACTCTGGAGGAAATAATCAAGTTAGCCGTACAAAAAGAAGCCGGATTGATGGCAACGGAGCGACAGGTCCACATCATGAATTCAAAATTCCCGCCGAAGGGGAGGAGCAATCACGAATGGAACAGAAGAGACGCGCAGGCTCCAAAAAGGTTATCTGGCGGGCCGCACATAGATGGATCGACATCGTTGAAACAACAAAATGGTCGGCGTTCAAACCCGCGTTCGTGTGATGTAAATTCGAGTAAGGGTTGTGTGCATTGTGCTAAGGTCCATAATGAGAACTGTAAGTACAAAAATTATTATTGCAATAGATGTAACAAGAAAGGTCATTTAGCTAGGGCGTGCCAAAGCACCAGACAATTTAATAATTATATACAAGCAGAGGATCACAACACAGAAGTTCTGAATGAACAAGGAGAAATTTTTAGTTTATTTTCAGAGGGAGAAAATCCGTTTATAGCGAAAATAAGCATAGATAATAAAGTTTTTAACACTAATATAGATAGCGGAGCGAGTGTTAGTGCATGCAGTGAGATGGCATACAAGAAATATTTTAAAAGATATTTTCTAAGAGAGGACGGTGTTATTTTGAAAGGGTATGATGGACAGAAATTGAACATTTTAGGGTATTTTGAGTGTGTTGTATTATTTAGCAGTCGAAAGGAGAAAATCAGATTTTACGTAGTGCGAGATGGAGGTCCAATGATCGTAGGAAGGGACTTTCTCACAAAATTTAAAATGCATTTAAAAACCGTAAATAACATTTCAATAAATAGAAATGTAAATGACTTAATTAATAAATATAAAGACGTTTTAGTGACAAATTAGGACTGTTTAAATATGCTACTATTTCATTACAGTTGAAACCGAATGCCAAGCCAGTATTCTGCAAGCCTCGCAACGTTCCCTTTGCATTTCGTAAGAAGTTGGAAGAAGAGTTGGAGCGTTTAGAAGCAGAAGGTATTATTATGCCAGTCCACACCAGTGAATGGGGTACACCGCTGGTAGCAGTGCCGAAAAATGATGGAAATCTACGTCTTTGTGGTGATTTCAAATCAACGTTGAATAAGCACCTAGAACAAGTTATCTTTCCAATACCGCTAGTGGAAGATTTATTTGCCAAGTTATATAAGGTTGAGAAATTTTCGAAAATAGATTTATCACAAGCTTATGCACAATTTCCATTGGACGAAAGGTCTCAACAGATGTGCGTTTTAAGTACACACAAGGGTCTATTTAAATGTACTCGCATGCCATTTGGTATATCTCCGGGATCGGCAATCTGTCAAAGGAACATTGAGCAGATTTTCCAAGGTATGGAGAATACCTGTGTTTTTTTAGATGACATATTGATCACAGCGGAAAATGATGAAGAGCATTTTAAAACATTGGAACACGTATTCAACAGATTAAGAGAATCTGGGCTTACAGTGCGGAGAGATAAATGCACATTCTTTCAAGATCAATTAGAGTACTTAGGCCACGTGATAAATAAAGAAGGTATTCGAAAGGCAGATGATAAAATTAAGGCGATAATGAAAGCGCCAAGGCCAACAAAAGTGACTGAGGTAAGATCGTTTATTGGTCTTGTAAACTATTATAGTAAATTTATAGATAAATTGTCAACGTTATTAAAACCTATATATAATTTGCTAAAGAAAGATAAAATTTTTAGATGGACAGAAGAGTGTGAAGAAGCATTCAGAACCATAAAGAGTAAAATAGGTGAGGACATACTACTGGTTCATTATAATCCAAACCTACCTTTAGTACTAACAACCGATGCGTCAAATAGTGGAATAGCAGGCACTCTGAGTCACGTTTTGGAAAGCGGTATTGAAAAGCCCATAGCCTGCGTATCAAGAACGTTGATGCCATGTGAAGAGAACTATAGTGTGGTTCAAAAAGAAGGACTTGCAATATACTATGCGGTCAAGAAATTTGAGAAGTACCTAGTAGGAAGGAGGTTTACGTTAAGAACAGATCAGAAAAGCTTAACAGCCATATTCGGGGAACATAAACAATTACCCGTAATGTATGCAAACCGTTTGCAACGATGGGCAGTGTACCTGTCAGGATTTAATTACGAGATCCAATATATTAAAGGTACAATGAATCAGATGAGTGATTACTTATCTAGAGCACCCTTGAAAGTTCAGGTGGTGGATGAAGAGTACACGGGAAAAGGAGAGTGCATAAACTTCGTCAAGAGTACAGAAGATTGGCCCGTTGATTGCGATAAGATAAGAGAAGAAAGCAAAAGAGATCCAGAATTAAACCAGATCATGGAATATGTTAGAACAAATGAGTGGCCGAGCAAAGTCTTAAAAAATATAAAACCATATTTTTTGAAACGTGAAGAACTTTGCATTAATGATAATTTGTTAATGTGAGGCCACAGGGTAATTATTCCTAAGAAGTTTAGAAGAGAACTATTAGGTCAAGTTCACAGCTCACATTTAGGGGCAACTAAATGCAAAAGCATATCATAGATGCATATAGCAAGTTTCCAGAAGTTTATGAACTTAAAACAATATCAGCCGAAGAAACAGAAGCAAAACTACGAGAGTGTTTTGCAAGATTTGGAATACCAAGAACACTGGTATCCGATAACGGAACTCAACTTGTGTCGAAGCAATTGAAAATCTTTTACCAACAAAATGGTATACAACATGTTACAATCCCAGTAGGGCATTCACAAAGTAATGGTCAAGCCGAAAACGCGATGAAGACGTTCAAATCAAAATTGAAAGCAGCATTGCAAGATTCTGCGAATAAAAATGAGAAATTATCAACATTAATTTCTAGATTTTTAATAGCGTATAGGAATTCTGAACATAGTTCAACAAAAGAAAAACCAACAAAACTTATGTTTGGGCGTCCACTGAGAACCAGATTTGACTTACTGAGAACAAATACTCAACAAAGAAAAGAGAACCAAGCTAGTGAAAACATCAGGGCTAGTCGAGAACGTCAAGCAAAATATTATGGAGAATGTAAGGTGCGAAGTTTTGAACTAGACGATACGGTGGTGGTAAAGGACTACCGAGTGGTGAACCAAAAGCGCTGAGTACCAGCAACAATAATTAAGAAAATAGGACGAGCCAAGATAAGACTATGGAAGCGATATGCAAACCAGATACTGAGAAGACCTACGAACACGAGGGTTGATGCAGAATACTGTGAAGAAAGGGAAAATACAAGTAAGACACCTAGCTATGACCCTAGTAACAATTTAAGCAATGACCTAGCACACAATGCAAACCCGAAACCAGTAAGGTTGACAACTTCTGTACCGTGAGTGAGAATGAAAGTGTAGTGTATAAGGACAATAACAATGAGAGTGTTGTTGACAGTAATGTTTGTGAACAGTCAAATATTAATGATAAGTCTGTTGACAGAATCCAAGAGGAAACGGGCGATCAGAAGAAGCCAGATCAACCTCAACCAGAAGCAGAAGCAAACCAAGGTCAGCTACGAAGGGGGGAAAGAGTACGGAAGAGGCCGTCTCGATTGGACGATTATGTAGTGTAACCAGGTCGCACAACAAATTAAATACGACATACATTTAATATAAATTATTGTAATGATATACCAATTAGTAACTTAACAATTTTTTATATGTATACAGATAAATGTACAAGTCAGTATTGTAATGAAGTTAAAATGGGGGTGTGACGTATTACGCAGAAATGTACTGCTATATTAATAAGAGGATACTTCTTCTCTTCCGGTTTGACAATGTATGAATGCAGACGTACTTGGTAAATGTTCCAAAGTTTTATGTGGTGCACGTGCACAAGTTATACTAATAAATGTATTAATGAATGAGTTGTATGTGTTTATTTTAATGAGCAACAATGATATTACACTTATCAATCGATTTTTGATTTTGCTTTACAGTGTGCAAAGATAAGGAGACACTTGCAGCTGACTTTTTAGTAAGTAAATGAATTTTCATATCTTTAATTAAATCTTGTTGCTGTTTTTAACTCAAATTTATCCATTGTCTTTATAATATTAGTAACTATCTCAGGTGAATTTATTTTTACAGCCTGCCCTAACCTATCCAACAAAGTACTACTAACCTCTTTTATCAATTTTTCTGCCGCATCAACATATTTTTTCGCTTCCGCTATAATAACAGTGTCAGTATTACCGAGTTCGTTGAATTGTTGTCTAGCTGTGGTAAATTCGGTTTCTATTCTATGCAACTTATCTAGCTTTTTCTTAATTAAATCCACATTTGAGCGACGTTCTCGGCTATCTTTATTAATGTTCCTGAAAAATACCTTTAATTCTTCATACACAAACCTAAGTGGTTCTATCGCCTTCATTAATGTAAACTTAAAAACATGTTAATCAAATAAATGCTACAGTTACATAAATTCTATACGAGTACATAAAATATAAACTTGAAATAATACTAAAAATGATACCTACAATTATTTAAACTCTAACAAGTATTTACTTACACTAGTGTTTTATTTCTTATATAATGTCTTGACTACGCCGTAATTCCTTCTTTATTTTACGTTCCAATCTTTTTTGTACTAGACACACTAAAAATATAAACAATGCAATAACCATCATACCAAACGAAACCACGCCTAGTATTTCTGAAACAGAATAGCCCTCTTTAGATACATTTGCACCATTGTTTCCGGCTTGAGCTATTACAACTTCTTCCTTTGACTGGCTTGATCCCATTTTTATTTTTCTATTGCATTTGTAATTTTATTCTGGTTTGCAACCATTAACCATTTTTACCAATCTTTCCACTTTCGTTTTCTTTCTTCTTAATTCGCTTCCCAATTGTTAAAGTTCTTAATTGGCAGGGTCGCCATGTGATAAACACCTTGTTTATCACGTTTTATTGGTCTTATTGATTGTCGATGTTTGTTTAAATAATACACAACTTGTATTCCATAATTAATTGGTTTTATTTATAACATAGAAATTCGATACGTTTTTACATGTGTACTCTTCGAAACTCTGTCGTCGTCTCTTTTATTAATTTAAGTCATTAAACTGTTACAACTATTATACTGTAACGAATAATAAATCCACTTATGACGTCATCAAACATTCCAGATGTATGAGTCATCAACTTTACGACTCATCAATCAACACGTGCAAGTATGAGTCATCGACACGCCCCATTGACGTCACCGACAGCTGCGTGTATGACTCATCAACACGTCATCGAATATTCTAGATATGAATGAGTCATATTATGAATATAAATTGAGTTCGTTGGTAGAAGGAGTTAGTGTTATATGGAATATTTAACCGTCGTGTTGAAATGTACTCTGAATAAATAAATTGTGAATAATTAGTTAATACATAAATAGTTTTTATATAAATAAGTCCTCAAATAAATCTGTAAATATAAATGTAAATTTCTAATAGTTTGTTAAATAGTTTATAGTTATAGTGTTTTTAATTAAGTGCCTTGTAAATAATCTTCTCTTTATTAATAGACGAATTTAAACAGCATTTTTGATTATTATTTTAAAAAGAACGTTACAATACAATCATTGCATTTTTACTTAACATAGTTATTGCTAAAAGGAATTTGATGAGCTTTACGCAATTGAATTTATTGAACTTTATTACCTAAATATTTTAATCTTTCACAAACACATAATATAAATTTTGATAATTTCTATATTCCTTTACATTATTACGTAGCACGCAATATAACAAAATAGAAAAAAAATAAACAACATTAATCTAAATGCCAACTGATCAAGGTTCTTCCTGGTTTTTTAACAAATTAATGCCATTTGGTTTCGGTATTTAATTTCTCGATTCCTAGTAAATGATATGACGCTTACATTGCCGAATCTCTCTTTTTATGGTATTAATTTACAGTGGCCTAACATATTTTGCCTTGAAACGTTTTAATAACCAATAAATACGTAGGAATAGAGAGAAGATTTGAATTATTAAACATGCAGGTAATACAATTAAATTTCATTGTAATAGACATAATAGCATCCCTGATGCCAACTTTTGATATGTTTGTTATAAAAAACACGTTATTCTGATTTCGTTTCATCACTTACCGCCATTTTAAGATACGTTTCACTTTACAATAAAATATCAATTCACTGGAAATTACATTTGTTACGGTTGTTTATTTTGTTTATCTCACTTCCGAAATGTTTCCGTTACAGAAATAAAACTGGTTATTGTATTTTAATATTTATATCCAACATACATAAAACAAACAAAATGAGCGACCACGATTTAACACGTCTGCACAATTAGGTGTTACACGCGCTACTAATGTTTGCAAACCCGCAGCTCGCAAACAAAGTAGTCGTTAAATAGTTATATATTTAACTAGTAAAAAGTGTGATGTAAAATACAAATCACATTGTTAATGTTGCACATATCATCACCACAACAACAATTACATCACCAAATTTACATGTGGGGTATGTAAATATATTTATATAGCTCATTTTACTGGATTCTTATATAGCAGACAAGTAAATGTCACAGTTTTGTTTACTAGGAAAATTCTAATATAATGATTTAATTCAGGACCACTCAGGAATAGCATAGGTAGAATAGGAAAACCCTATCATATTGATCTAAAAGAAAATGATGTACCCTTTGTTAACCCAATTCGGAAAGTACCATTTGCGTTACAAAAACTATTTAAAGATCGTTTAGATCACCTTGTTAATTTAAATATAATAGAGAAAGTAACTGGTACTACTAAATGGTTAAATTGTTAAACTGTTGACGAAATATCATCTAATTTAAATGATTCTGTTATATTTACAAGACTTGATGCGACTAGTGGTTTTTGGAAAATTCCACTAGATCAAGAATCAACCAAACTTTGTACGTTTGGAACCTCTCTTAGAAATTATAAACTTTTAAGAATGCCTTTTGGTATCAAAATTTACTTTATGAAGTAAAAAAAGGTCATATCTCGCGTTTATTCAAACATTTTGGTAAATGACAACTATCATTCTTAGTTCAAGCTTTTGCTCACATAACGCGCTGTAGGCGGATTGAGTTAAAAAAGCGGGAAGTTTCAACGAGTTTGATTTGACTGTTAATACATTTAACGCAGTTGCGTTATTGTTACATATATTTTTGTGATTGTCGATGTGAAGTAACAGATCATTGTTTATATCCCTTCCTATATATTAACTTTCCTAATCTTTGGCTATTATTTAATAAATTCCCGAAGTACATGTTGTTTTTCTTTACTTAAGAGCATGTGACGGTTAATTTTTTGAATAAACTATTTCACTCTTAATTAGTCATGATTAATTTCTTAAAACAAATATATATTTTCAATATTTTAATATAGAAATACTTTTCTTTTTCTTAAAAACAGCAAGAACAACTGATATTTTTAAAGATATTTAGCAGCTTTATATTCCCCATTTTAATTTCAACTACCTTAAATTATTCCTGGGCATTTAAAATTAAAAATTTAAACTTAAAATATTTTGAAAGTTCACGCATGTCTGGCAACACTGTAATCAGAGAACTGCGATGCGAACAAATAATGTTTTTATTTACGCTTTCAAATTTTAGTTTTAAAGAAATTAATTCCCGTTTGGAGACCGTAGCGCCATCTTTATGTGTTTATAGTTAATGAAGCTTCCTATTATTAACACTGGCGGCGGTAACGGGTCCTAAAGTGACATACACACAGGCCACTTGGGTATCCAAGAATTAGTAAACAAATGTGAATTATGTATCAGATATGCCAATTCAAATTTAGAAAAAAAACATGGCAAAAATTAGGTGTTGACATTTTTTAATTAAATTGTCAAGATTATTTGATAGTAGGGGACTACTACTCCAAATATCAGGAGATAACTAATTTAAGTAATAATTTAACATCTTTGAATGTTATCAACAAACTAAAATCTATATTCACACGTCACGGTATCCCAAAAATACTGATATCTGACAGTGGAATGCAATTTAATAGTAAAAAGTTTACAGAATTCGCGCAAAAATGGAATTTCGAAATTGTAAACGCCTCTCCACATCATCAACAGAGTAGTGGGCTCGCTGAACGCACAATTCAAACAATGGAAACTGTCAAGAAAACGTTGAAGATGTTAACTTAGCACTTTTGGCCTATCGAAACACTCCTATTTGTAATAACATATATTTGCCTTTCCAAATATTAATGTCTAGGTACTTATGAGATAATTTAATGTTTGATGATAAAAATTAAAACCCAAACTTATTAATCATCAAAGATTTAATCATGCAATAAAGCAACGACAGCAGAGTAGTGAAAAATACTATAATAAGAGATAACTTTAAGAGCCTGTACACATGAAGACGTTTGAAGTTGCCAAAAACACCCGAGCGAACACATGCAAGCGCTTAACGCGGCATTTTATGTATCAATGTATCATGACTCATTATTACAGATTAATTACGTCAGTATCACAATGGAAATCAAAGAAGTAGGTAACTTGTCTTATAATCTTGTATCACCGTTATAAACAGTATAAGAAAGACAGAAAATACTGGGTGCATCCTATTTTTTAAGGGATAAATTAATTGACGGCATGTTCATAACCTTTCATCTAAAAGTTAAGGAATATGAACTGAAATTTTTCAATTATTTTAGAACGTCTATTAAATCTTTTGACGATTTGTTGAAATTAATTACACCGAGTACAAACGCTATGGGGATACAATTTCAGAAGAAGAAAAACTAGTAATAGACATTACATAGAATTTTTATTCAGATAATAATACATTTATAACGATTTATAACAGCACAAGTATATAAATGGGAATAATACTTTACAGGTGTGACCCCGGATAAGTGATTTACATGTACTGTTTTTTGTTTTATTAAAATTTAAACAAACACAAACTTACTTAAAAATCAACGGTCCAACTAAAAATTGATAAACAGATTTAATACTACCTAATATTAACAGTCTACATCATTTTAATTCTCAATGTTTGTCTTGTCAGACACAATTTATTTTTTAGTTACCAATTACTTTTTAATGGTTTTCTTTCTTTCATAAAAATCCATGTATTAGAACTATTGTGAAAAATGTTCTTTTATCCCTTTTAAGCTAAAATTCTTTACAAAAATGCAATTTCGCTACTAGTCTCAACACTGTAGAATGCAAGTTCCATGTGTACGGTCCACTGTTATTTCATGTAGTACCTCGAAATGCGCGTTAGTATGGGGAATCTCGAAACGTGCCTTGTTACGCGCATCACATAAAAGCGCGCGTTAGCATGTGCAGGCGTCTATTGCAATCCTATGTAGTCGCTAACGCGAGTTTGAAAACGCTTCATGTGTGCAGAGTCTAATGCACAAGAAAGAATTTGGCGCAAAGAGCATTCAAAAGCGTTCTGGGAAAAAGGGGAAATAGTAAGTAAAATAAGAGATAGGACCTATAAAATTGTAAAGGAGGATGGAAGATGTATTATCAGAAATCAATTTTATCTTAAACATCGTAAAAGCACTTTAAACAACAAACATAATCCATTCTCTTATTCAAAAGTTATAGCTGATGACATATTTGAAAAAACTCAAGATTTAAATGAACAATCACAAATAGTAGACGATATAGTTAATGATGTGTGTGTGTGTGATCACATTTTTAATGGCTGCGGATACTAAGTCCATTCGCCAGTTTTGACGTTTTGCACATGAATGTTTTTTTATTACATTCCATTTATTTAAATTATACAATTCCTAAGCATGTTCTATAAAAATATATTTTATATTTACTTACAGTTTTTTTTTTTTTTTTGTTAGGATTAGACAAGGACACTTGGCGCTCAGGGGTCTATCAGAGCGATTTAAACATACAAGGTGGACCTCGGATCGGCGTAGGTTCACATAAGGTATAGTACAAAGGTATTTATATAATTAAGCTTCTACAATTTTATATATTTCAGTATTTCTTGAGCTTATTAATACAGATAAATTGTATGGCATATAACTTTTGTATTTTTTACTATAAATAAATTTATTTAATTCATTTACTTGATCTTTTATTAAAATACATCCCAAAATCTTATGTTCTGCAGTTCCTTCTTCTCCGCACTCACAAAGGGAGGATTCTTGTAAATTTATTTTATATAGATGCGATGGTACTAATGAGTGATTAAATCGAGTGATCTACATATTTTTGCAATATTGATTTTATTGAATCCGCTTTCCTCAAACCATACTTTCGATGGAATTTCAGGCTGAATGTTTTTGTAAAATAATCCTTTAACAGAGTTTCGATAAGATTCTTTCCAATTTTCATATGCCATAGACTTTGCAAATATATACATATCTTCTAATGTACATTTATATGTCGTATCAATTCCTATATCTAAAGCTCTTTTAGAAAGAGTGTCAACTGCTTCATTTTCTAATATACCGCAGTGAGATTTAACCCAAGCAAAATTTACTTGTTTTTTCCTTGTTTTCAAGGTATATATTACCTTATGTATTTCATATATTATATAACTTTCAGTTGGTGTACATTTAGGATTACTAATTTTTTCGAGTGCACTTTGACTATCAGAAATAATGACAACTTTTGTATTTTCTAATTCTTGAATATACTTCAAAGCTTCTAGTATAGCTATAAGTTCGGCTGAATAAATCGAAAATTTACTGTTTAATTTATACTGACCCGAATGTTTACTATCTGGATCCCAATATGCAGCAGCTACTTGTATTTTGTTTTTCGATCCATCGGTATATATTTGTCGATGATCTGGAAATATATTTTGTACGTCATATTTAAACATTGGATTTCTAAGCTTATTTGGAAATTCCGAATAATTTCTAAAAAAATGTGTTCTAGAAGAGAAACCAACAACCTTGTCTTCTAGGTTTGGTTTAAATGCATTTATTTCATCTGCAACTGAGAGATAATGTGAATATGTCTGTATCATGAGCATGGTCGATTTCTTTTGCCAATATTTTTTGGTTAGGTCATATATAAATAATTCATGAATCTTTTTTATCAAATCACTACTTTTCTCGTGCATTTTAAAGAGAAATTTGCATGACAGATATTCTCTTCTATGGATCAATGGCAATTCTAAAGTCTCTACGTATAAGTTGCTATTTGGGGTGCTTTTCAGGGCTCCTATAGCTAGTCTAAGACACTTTGTTGCTACGACATCCAATTTATCTAGATGGATTTTTGATGCTTGAGAATAAAAAATACAACCATAATCAAGAACTGATCTAATATATGAGCGATATAATAATAGTGATGTACTGGGGTCAGATCCCCAATCCGTATGACTTACGGCTCTGAGTATATTTATACCCTTTTCTGTTCTATTAACTATATATTGGATATGATCTTTCCAGAGCAGTTTTCTATCAAGTATGACACCTAAATATTTAATTTTATCTTCAACTTTATAATCGACATTGTTAATTCTTAAGGTAGTAGGTAGGTTTCTTTTTTTTGAAAATATACATAACTGGGTTTTTTGGAAAGATATATTTAACCCCTTGGAATTGCACCATTCTTCCAACGATGTATATACTTCCGTTAATTCTGGGTTATTAACTGATGGATTTGGAACGTTATCTTGATACACACAAACGTCGTCTGCAAATTCTAAGATTTTAATATGTTTTTTACCCCTAGTTACTTTATGCAAATCATGTGTATATATTATGTATAACAAAGGACTTAGTATTCCTCCCTGCGGCAATCCGACATTGGATATTCTAGGCTCTAATAATTTATTTTTCACTCTAATGTATACATTTCTATTTGTGTATAATTTATAAATTTTTATTGCAAATTTTGAAGGTATACCTATATTTACCATTTGATCACACAGAATATCCAACTTGACGTTATCATATGCACCTTCAATATCTACAAACAGAGCATTTACAGATTTTTCATTTGAAAATGATAAATTTATATCAGTAACCAAGTGACCAATATTTTCAATTGTGGAAAATCCTTTTCTAAACCCAAATTGGGTGGGAGGCATTTTTTTATTTTTATCTAGCCAATACTCTAACCTAGTTTTAATTATTCTCTCAAAAGTTTTTAATACACAAGATGATAATGAAATTCCCCTATATGAGTCTGGGGATTCTGGTGGTTTCTTAGGTTTAAGAATGGGAACAACAATATATTCTTTCCAACTGTTTGGGACCTGTTCACTTTTCCAAATTTGATTAAATAATTTCAGCAAGTATTGCTTTGCATTTTCCGGTAGTTTGTAGAGCATTATATAATGAATGTTATCTAATCCCGGGGCAGAGTTTATATTGGATTTTAAACTATTTTCCAATTCATTCATTGAAAATTCCTTTAATAGAGGATGTGCACAATTTTTTATTTCTTCTTCTAACCCATCAATTTCTTTTTCGACTTGTACCCACGGGGGAGTTATTTTATTATGAAACAAATTTGCCCAATCACTTAATATTACCTTGTTACATGGTTCTGAGTTCCCATAAGCATTTTTTATTTTTCTAACTTCATTCCATATTTGTTTAACAGGAGTATTTTTGTTTAATTTGTTACAGAATTTCCTCCACGATTCTTTCTTGCATTGCTTTATAGTTCTTTTAACATTTGCAGCTGCTCTCTTATAATTTATAAAATTTTCTAAATTTGAAGTATTTTTATATCGCAGGAAAGCATCGTTTTGAAGTTTTATTGCTTCTGTACATTTATTATTCCACCAAGGTTTGTTAAATTTCGGATTGGTAGCTTTTTTCTTTTCAGGAATTGATTCTTTATTTGCTTCGTTTATTAATGATAATAAAAATTCATATTTTATTTCATTGTTTTCATTATTTTCTATACCTCTTTCTATTATGTTTGAAAAAAGTGACCAATCCGCTTTACCTACGTTAAACTTACAACTAAAATTATTGTATTCTTTGTCATTATTAATATTAATCTTAGTTATTATAGGGTAATGATCAGATGTTCCTAATGAATATTTTTGCTTTTCCCATTCACAAAGTACAGATATATACGGTGTGCAAATCGTCAAATCCACTGCTGACTTGTTACGATCCTGAGGAGTGAAAATTCTAGTTTCTGATCCGTCATTTAAATATATTAAATTTTTTTCCTCTATAGCATCTAATAGATCTTTCCCCGCAATTGAAAGATATGTCCGTAAAATTAAAAAATCAACTAGTTCTGCTATTAAACCACACAGAAAAATAAGAATTTTATCTTGAAAATGACAATTTGTAACTATCAAACAGTGATGTGCAATTTAAAAACTAAGGTTGCAGTTGAAGGAATCAGTTGTTTTAATTTAGTTAGTAGTTTAGATGCTGATTTAAATTTAGAATAATTGTACAAATATTGCCCATTATTCATGATTCGCAGGCGCCTTTAAAGTAGAATTTTGATATATTTTAAGTTTTGAATTTTTTATGTAAAGGTATGGTACACACATACATATAAGATTGCAGTAGCAATTTGTACAAACAAGGTATGGCTGGGCACAAGACTCAATTCTAGGCACTGTCGCCGTTATTATGTCTGCTAGAGTGCTCCATTAAAAAATATAGATTAACCTTTAACATATTTAAAAGTTTGTTGCTGAAATCCATAAGTCCATCTGTGCTATCGAAACAATATTGTCAGGTTATAATTTAAATGTATCCAATTTTAAGACCAGATAGGGTTTTTTAAAAAATTAAGAAACTACTATTGTCACAAACGGAAATTACTTCGCATTAAATAATTCATATATTATTCCGTTAGTGCAAATGTTACGCCAAGGTTACGTTCCCGTCTGCAGCAACGCCACGACTTGGAGCCATCTGCGCGGATAGCTGTGCATTCTTCGAAGAAGCGCTCTCGCTTCGCCCACAACTGCATTAGTTCGCATGCAACATATCCGCTTACTTCCTCCGCATATGCGGGTCAACCTACACGGTTTGCAAACAGGTGCACATTCCTTAAGAATTTACGCACATCCTACAGATTGGTGCCAGGCACCAGCAGCTCGAATGCAAACTACCCACAAGCCTGCAACCAGGAAGCATGAACTTCCTTAGTTTCATACTATGAACTTCAACCCACTGATTCCCACTACGATGCTAATTTCTTCCGCGTTCAGCAGTATATAACCAGCTTGCTTGAGCTATTCAAATCAGTCAGTGAGTTGGCTCCAACACTACATCTACAAGCAAGCCGGTGAGTACTCTTTAAATTATCTAATGCTTAGTGCCTAGTTATGGGTGGGCTGCGCTAAACGCCCACTCTCTGCTTCAACGTTTCTCCCCTGGTATGGGACCTCTTCAAGAATTCTAGGGGTTAACATGTTATTAATTAAATTATTATAAAGTTTTTTTACTTACAATATATGAAGTGGTTTCCATGTATTTATTACATACTTGATTAACCTTATGGACTGTCATAACCTATGATGAATTGTAACTAATTTATTCTATTGTTTTTCTTAAATTTTGTACAATTTTACCTCTATTTTGTTTTTTGAATCCTTTTTATAATTCCTTTTTTCTATTTACACTTTAAAATTTTTTCTTTTAACGTAAAACATGCACAACTAAAATCAATTTACAAAATGGGAGAGAAACATTTTATTTTAGGAACCAGGTATGTTAATCCCACTTCTTTGTGTTTACCTGTTTGATAAGAAGTTATTTAATGTATTTGTGATAGGGTTTTTTTCTAATATTTTAGGTGAACTAAATGTTATGTAATATAATATGTTTATTTTTGTTTTATAATAATTGTAGTATTGTAAAAACTTGTAATTAGTTAATTATTTTATCTAGTGGTGCATTATGTAAATCTGTTTTCTGTTATATTTAATAGATTGTTGTAATAATGTAAAAAAGTGTGATGAGTAATATTCGTCCTTATAATTTAATAAATACTGTGAAACTTTTTATTAATCTTTATTTATTTCATAATTATGAAGTTCCACAAAGTAAGGCTAGCAACAATAAACAAAAAAAATCATTTATAATAGGCATAACAGCAGCTAAACTTTATTAGGTATGTACATAGGAACGAAGAAACCAATGAAACAATAGTATTTAGGTAATTAATTCCTTCTTAAGAGCGCGCTTGATAACGCCATACAACAAATTCGATTGCGCCTTAAAAGAAAATTAATTAGACAACACATCTTACACTATTTAGGTCCTCGTTTCAAACAGAAGAGACGACTCAAAAATTGGAATTCCCTTATATTTATACAACGCGATACAAAGTGACAAGGTCGCTAGTAAATTACTGTGTTATTATAAACAACAGTAAACATATTTGGTTTCATTAATTTAGAATTATTCATTTTTGTCGCAGGGGTTCTTGTTAAAAATAAAACTAAAACTAAATTGTAAAAGTCAACACTCTTGTATTAGCTCATCAAATCCAGTTGACAGCATTAATTATTTATTATGTTTAAATTTAGTTGAAATATACTGTTCAGAAGTACGACTATAAAGGTATCAATTACACTAAATGATTGCCATTACAAACCCGTACTTAATAACGGGTATATAAAAGTGAACTATTTTATATGCATTTTAAATATGAATACATGCAGAAAAAAATTTTGGACACCTCGTCTTATCATTTTGTTTTTCTCCTCTCTAATAATGATATTAGTTAATTATATTATCTATTTACTTTCATTGGAGGAAATGCGTATCCATATAAGATTTAAATTAATTATATCGTTGAAATCGTCGTCTGCGAAACCCTCAGTTTTAATAGAGAATTAGTTGTCTTCTCATAATAAAAAGTTGTAAATAAACATTAATAATAAAATCAGCTACTTACTTATACTCGTAGTAATTAATAATTATTAACAAACAACTATTAGCAATTAACAATTATTAAAAAATATATAAAATAATCTTCGATTGTTACTTGCTCTACGTAGTGTAAAACAATACACAAACGCTGTTTTTATCATCCATCTATCTCTTACAAATAATATTTGTGTACAAATGTTAAAAGTACTTTCCGTTTAGAAATTAAATATTCCATAACTATTTACTTTCAAGATCTTATAATCCCTTGAATAATACCACAATTTTGTACCTGCTACATTTATTTGACACGACCGGAATTGTGCCTGAAAGTGAATACTGGGCCCTTATTAAAGAAATACATGCTACTTTTACTTTTTGTTCAAAACTGGAAGAATTTTTTTTTAATGACCTAAGATTCTGAGAGGAATAACAGTGGTCCATTCAAAGAAAAGAGCGGCGTAGTCGAATTAGAAGGTGATCACTTTTTAGGGTACAATAACTAAAACTGCAAATTATGACGCGAGTAATTATGTTAGAGGCCTGGGCATAATCTCATTGAAAAGACCGGACTTTCTAATATATGACCACCATAATAACTAAAAATCGATATTTTGACACAATGAGCCCCTTTTTTCGTCTACGGTCACATATTATAGAACCATCGAAGCCCTAAAACTTTGCATCCTTGTTATTTCATAACTTACTATGGAACGAGGAATAATATAATTAGTTATACCATAGTTATGCCGTGTTCAATCTAGAAAAAAAATGCCCAGACTTTCCTATAATCACTTAATCCCGTCCTTCTTACTGACCAGGACCACCGGTGATGCCCATGGACTGCTGTATGGCTCGATGACCCCTTGTTCTTCCATATCGGTAATAATCTTCTCGGCTTCTGCTCGCCTTGCTAGAGGTAGACGCCTCGGCTGCTGACGGACAGGCATAGAGTTGCCTGTATTGATTTTATGTTTTACTATATCTGTTCGTCCCTTCTGGCTATCGTCAAGAGCGCAGATATCTTGGTATCGGTGAACCAAACCCTGTACCTCTTTCACTTCCGTTCCATTAAGGTCTTCGCACGAACTAACAACCATACCCACTAATTTTTCACCATGGTCTTTGGGCACTGGTTTTGGAACATCAGCCATACACCTGGCTACTCGGAATACTGGCAAACACTGTCCCACAAGGGTACTCTTCTTCAATGTCACCGGATCCACATTAACGTTCATAATTCTCACCGGTACTATCTTTCCAACCTTGATCAGCGCTTTTCCCACCAGTATGCCACTTGGATCTTCTTATCACAGACAGGCTCCATCATTCGCACACATCCTACCCGAAGATCTCCATCCAAACCTGCCTCGACAACCATCACGCTTTGACCCGGCAATATCACATCTTCTATCAGCAAAACCCTTACAACAGGATCTTCTCGTGGGTGCAACGGAAGTTCTTCGTTACCGACCTTCAAAACACCCTCCTTCAAATCCAACGTAAAACCAAAACTCAGGAGGTCCATTCCCAAGATGAAGTCATCAGTGATATCGGCCACCAGCAGCTCATGATCACGTTCTTCACTTCCAATGCCAATCTTCATCTTCACCACTCCGCGTG
Source organism: Agrypnus murinus (assembly GCA_929113105.1). Classification (NCBI taxonomy): domain Eukaryota; kingdom Metazoa; phylum Arthropoda; class Insecta; order Coleoptera; family Elateridae; genus Agrypnus; species Agrypnus murinus. The sequence continues at coordinate 109,919,281 of OV816027.1, read as the reverse complement.
TTGGTATCACTTCACCTGTTGCTGTACGGAGTTGAGTAGTTGTCGGTAACAACTTAATACTTGATCGTAGAACATCGGGGCGTACGATGGATTTTGTCGTCCCCGTATCAATATGTAGTGGAACAGTTCGGTTAGCAATCTTCCCATCTACAAACAAACTGCCGTTACTATTCTTTGATGTTACGGCATGGATGGTGATCTCCGGGGCATCTCCACTCAAGGTTAACGTTCGCCCTCTCTTGCCAACCTCCTTTAACTTTTCCGACGGTTGTACTTTTCTTATTTTGGGACAACGGCGTTGTACATGTGCTTGTTCGCCGCAGTTCCAGCAACGCAGCCCTCGAACTTCTTGAGGATTCTTCTTGCGGTTCTCTTCCTTCCGAAGAACTCTCATAGGTAACTCCTCTAGGCGATCTTTCGAACCTTCTTCTTCGGCAACGGTTCGAACTCGCCCGTGGCCTCGGGACGCTTGCTTTGCGGCTTCAAATTCTAGAGCATGGGCAAGCGCATCATCAGTCGTTCTTGATCGTGCCAGCCTTAATGACTGCTGTGTTTCTCCGTCTCTTAACCCATCAATGAAGGTCTGCACAGCGAGTTGTCCCAGAAATGAATCGGGTGCCGTAGGGTACGCCAATCGGACAAGCCGCGCAACATCGGCTTTAAACTCCTGAAGGCTTTCTTCATTCTTCTGGACACGATTCTTCACTTGTGCGTGATACACTTGTTGAAGATGCGCGTCTCTATATCTCATCTCCAATCGAGACACTAATAACTGGTAATCATTTTCCTGTCCTGCTGGGATTGTTTGCAGGACGTTCAACGCGTCTCCACGCAAAGCCACAGTTAAAGAAACGGCCTTTTCCTTACCTGTCCATCCGTTGGCCTCAGCGGCCGCCTCAAATTGTTTGTAGTAGGTGGACCAAGGTATCTTTCTATCGAACGTGGGTGGTTTTACTTTTATCCCTACGGCAGGAACCTTATCTTCTTTAAATTGTTTCTTTCCTTCATTAAACGGCCACTCAGACGTTGAGGGAAACCGTAGTTGACTCATTCTATCTTCCAACATTTTAGTTACGCTATCTTTCTCAGCTGTTTGTGGTAATTGCATTTGGGCCATTTTCTCTTCTACCATCTTTATTACCCTATCCTGTTTCGCCAATTTAATTTCTAATAGTCCTAACGCGCTGGAGTTTTCCAACAATTCTTCGAAAACTTTATCTTCCAACGCTGGATCATTCCATGCCAAATCAACACAGCTCACAACCTGACCATCTCAGATTTTCGTGAGATTTTGTAGGATGGTAGAGGACATAAAGTAACTTACGTTTGTAAACTTATAGCGCTCAGTGATACACAGTAATCATATAGCAGGGCTGCAAATATGGTAAAAAATGTAAAATTTACCTTACAAGGTGAACAAAAATAATTCATAACTCGGCTTCTAATTACTCTAGAACTTTCATCTTAGGCTTGTTTTAAAGCTAATAGAGCACAGTTTTTATAAAAAAAATGTTTTAATATAAAATATTGAATTTTTAATTCCAAGGTCACATGATGCGACCTTTGACCTTGAATATCTAAGAAAGTGTACCTTAAATTTTTTTAGGAATACAGTATGTTATACAGTCAGATGTAGTCTATCTTTGGTGTAAGTCTCATCCAGGGAAGCCTTTGGGAACAGGAGTAAAAAAATTTTTTAAATATGGTAGTTACACACTTCTTACACAAAACATACATCTGGAAGTTGAGTCAAGAGTATTGTATCAGGCATTTAGTATATATCTGTGCAGAAACCTGCAAATCGTATCTACTGAGACAAGTATAGGTAGGATGTTGTACCTGTACCTGCAGATGCAGGTAGTTATACAGGGTGTCCCAGACAAAAATAACACATTTTTAACACCGAAAACTGACCCAACAAAATAAATTATCCGATTTTCGCGATTAAGTTTTATTTTATATTATTGTTTCAGCTTTGTTTTCCCCCATTTCTACAGAGTGTTATAAAATAACTGCCTATTTTCAAAAGTAAATTCTTCTACTTTACAAAGGTCTATAAATTCTTACCTTGCTCTTTATGATTAGAGAAGTCATTAAAATTTATAAGAAACGGTATATGTATATTAAATTGAAAAAAAGTAAAAACGCAACTAAATCTTTTGTCAAACTAAATATTTTAATATAAGTTACCTTTTTTTAGGTTAGGTTAGGTTAAAGGTTAGTTAAATAGTTAGATTATAGGTACAACGCCGTACATACAAAAGTACGTATGTATATAATTACATATGTGCTTAAGCACATAAGCAATAAGCATATTGCTTATGTGCTAACACATAAGCACATAAGTACACAAGTACGTAAGCACATAAGTACATAAACTGAAGAAAATTAGCGCAAAGTAGTGAAAATCACATAATTCCATCTTAAATATTTTGTTTAGTCAGTGTTAAAATGTGTCACTCTTGGCTGGGACACCCTGTATAGCTACCTGTATCTGCAGGTACAGCTACAACATCGTACCTATATTTGTCTTAGTAGATAAAAATGCAGGTATCTGCACAGATATATACTAAATTCCTGTTCCCATAGGCTTCCCAAAATGAAACTTACACCAAAGGGAGACTGCATACAGTGCGCGTCTAAAGTCCGTTCCCCCCTACTAATTTTTGAACCACCTGGTATATCGCAACGAAATTTGGAGGGCTTAAACAGGAGATAAGAACCTAATTTTTTATGGAAAAACTACAGCTAAAAGTTTCAAAATGGCGGCTGAGCGCCCTCTTGAATTACTTTTTTAAATAGAACACACTGTATATTATTCCGTTTTCGAAATCTGCTCATAATTCTTAACATTTTTCTCTAATACACTTTACTTCTAAATTTAATTGATTTCGAAATATTAACGTTTGAAAAGTGACATTCCGGTTTAAAATGAAGTATGGATTTTGCGAGGGATTTTGGTCACTTCCGGTAAAACATTTTTCTAACTAAATTTTATTTAGCTAACAGTTAAGTTTGACAGTAAACAAGATGTAAGATACCCCAACAACGATTTTTGTTTTCAATGCAAACTTGATTGATAGCAGAATTCGTGTCTTTGTTGGATTTGAAATTAATTAAAATGTCGCTTTTCAAACGTTAATATTTGAAAATCAATTAAATTTAGAAGTAAAGTGTATTAGAGAAAAATGTTAAGAATTATGAGCAGATTTCGAAAACGGAATAATATACAGGGTGTTCTATTTAAAAAAGTAATTCAAGAGAGCGCTCAGCCGCCATTTTGAAACTTTTAGTGGTCATTTTTCCATAAAAAATTAGGTCCTTATCTCCTGTTTAAGCCCTCCAAACTTCGTTGCGATATACCAGGTCGTACAAAAATTAGTAGGGGGGGAACGGACTTTAGACGCGCACTGTACTATAGCTGTACAACATATTGTATTCCTAAAAAAAATGGAAGGTACACTTTCTTAGATATTCAAGGTTAAAGGTCACATCATGTGATCTTGAAACGAAAAATTTAATATTTTATTATAAAACAATTTTTTATGAAAACTATACTCTTTTAGCTTTAAAACAAGCCTAAGATGAAAGCTCTACTATAATTAGAAGTAAAGTTATGAATAGTTTTTGTTCACCTTGCATGCGTAAATTTTACATTTTTTACCATGTTTGCAACCCTGCTGTATGAATACCGTGTATCACTGAGGACTATAACTTTACATACGTAAGTTACTTTATGTCCTCTACCATCCTACGAAATTTCACGATAATATGAGATGGTCGGGTTGGAAAATTAAGTTTTTGTGATGATTTGACATGGAATGACCCCGCTTTGACATTTTCCAGCAATTCTTCTTTAAGTATTCTGAAATTTCCCAGTAATTCTTCCTTTAGCATTCTAACATTTTCTTCGGACTTCCTAGAATTTTCCAAAACTTTTTCTTCCAGTGCTTTAGTATTTTCCATTAGCTTTCTAGAATTCTCTTCGGACTTTCTAGAACTTTCCAGTAACTCTTCTTTTAGCATTCTAGCGGTTTCTTCAGACTTTCTAGAACTTTCTTCGGCTTTTCTAGAACTTTCTTCCATTTTACTTAACAACAAATTAGTATCAATTGCGGGTCCGGGTATTTCGAAGAGGAAACTTTCGGGGTCCTCGTTATGTTCTAGAAGCCATTTTTTTAGCCGATTCATTAGAGCCTCTTTCTTTCCAATAATATCCAAGTCTCTCTCGTCCAATTCCCGTTTTAAATCTATCACTAAGAGATCTTTTAACAATTTCATCCCCATTTCAATTGTTCGTTGAAATTATTTTTAACACTAAAAATTTATTCTCACAGCACTTTATTTATTACGCGATTTTATTTATTTTAAAACTCCACACCTGAAACACCACTGTAACGTAACGTTTTAAAATAATAACAAAAATGATGTTTAAATCGTCTATTTATAAGAGAAATATTAATTTACATACACTTAATTAAAAACACTATAACTATAAACTATTTAACAAACTATTTAAATGCTAGGTATTTACAAATTTATATGAGGACGATTTATATAAAAACTAACTATTTATGTATTACAATAATTATTAACATTTATTTATTCAGAGTACATTTCACTATGCCGGTCAAACATTAACTGCCTCCTTCTACTCGCGATCTCAATTTATATCTTTCATACGATGACTACATACATCTAGAATGTTCGATGACGTGTTGATGACTCATACATCTAGAATGTTTGATGACGTCATATGTAGGTTTACTATTCGTTACAATATTTTGATTGGAACAAACTACGCAGGGCAACAAGCTCTGCTTCCAAAATACTTGAAATACGCCATGTCAAAGTTGACAGGTGGTCTATCTAGTAGGAATCTGTTAAATTCGAAATTTTCTAAATCAACGAAAAATGACCTTATTTATTAAAATATGGTAAATATTTTATTAAGAAAAAATGTCTCTAACGACATATTACGTTCACATATTTAGTTTTAACAAGATACCCCAACATAAGGAAAATTTTGTTTTTTAACATTTTTACACTCCGCTAACTGACTATTTTGAAAAATGTCAAAAGTGAATGTTTATTTTGCGAAAAAAGAAGTTTGGTCCACGACGCGCCAGCAGAGTTAGTCATCTCTTCGAACAAGATAAATTCACTTTTAACACGTATATCATACATTATTTTTTCTACAAACCCTATTAAAGGGGTTAAAAAATGATAAAAATACAAAATTGTAATGCAAAGATCGGATGTCTTATAATTACGAACGAACGTCCATCAGAACAACGATTGCTGTTATTACCACAACAACAATTGTTGTTATGGTAATTTATTTATTGAATTTACTTTTTACACTCGTGTCTAAAGTGTTACTTTAGATCTCGCTTTAGACACTAGTGGCATAAAATGACACTTTCAACTCACGTCAACACAAAAAAACGTAAAAAGTTCTACTTTTAATATGGTTTGTAACTCTTTAAAGGAGTGATAAAGCAACAATTGCATAGCAGATTTTGCTAATAATATCAAAATATGAAATGGAACTTTCTGGACGATTTTCCAATTTAGAAGAAAATAACGGATAATTTTAATCCTTTTTTATTAAGTCAGTTTAAATAATACTAGATAATAACTTCCGGTATGAACAATACATATAAACTCGCATAAATAAAAGTATGTAAGTACTAAAATTAATCTATCCCCATAGCGAAATACTAACTACTGCAACAAAGACCTTGCATTGTTATTCACTTATTTTATCTAATTTTTTATGCTGTAGCTAAATTTTTCGGATTCACGAAGACACATGACACTTCACGTAAAATTCAGATAGTGCAAAAGTCATGCTTACGTTTGATATTTAGTATAGGTACATAAATAAATACGAACAAAAAGTGTGTAACAATATACCACAGAAATTAAAGAAACTTACTCAAAATGCTTTCAAGATTAATATGTATACGCATCTATATGAATTACAAAATAGGATAATCACTATCATTATTTAATTGTAATTATAGTAAGTGGATTTGTCAATGGTAGGAACAAGGGTAGGAAACTACTATTAATTTGAATTGACTGCTTTATAATTTTTCTATATAGGTGTTTAAGTATATTTTGTATTCTTAAATATTGTATTGTTTAAATTTGCGATGGATAAATAAATCCATTTATTTAATATTATACTGTATATTTATTTTTCTTGTATTTACTAATTAAAACTTACTTCTTACAAAATATATTACGTATGTGCTGAAAGGATATTTATTAATTAAAGTTCCCTTTCTCTATTCCGTAAAATTATTTTAATTTTCAATTTATTTCTAAGAAGAAAAAGAATGAACGAAATATTATACACTTATAAATAGAGTTCTAATAAAACATTGTACATTTTGTTATATAAACATCACAACTGCTCGAATTACAAATACGAATGAAGCGCCCTTATGAATGAAGTGGGAAAATACCTCAACTACTTATCACAACATGAATGTTTGTTTTTCAGCCATTGCCAGTTGGGTAGACTAAAATTAGGAGTAACTGTATAAATCGTTGTCAGGAACACGGCGCACTTTGTTAGAGTTCATCACAAAATTCAAAGGTGATAGCGCCATGCAGTTTTCATAAACACATTCTCCATTGAATTTCCAAGGGGATGACATATTTCTAATTTTCGAAGAATTTCTAAACTTGTAGAAAATAACAATCTAAAGTTGCCGAAGTTTGAAGGGCTCTCTATCAATTATTACAAAATATCCACCCTTGAAAAATATGTCAAGCCCTAGGTATATCCTTTATCTACAATTTAAGACCTCGAGCAAATCTTCATCTCATTCCTGAAGGTGTGTGAACTCTAACGAAAATTGGTCGGAAACGACACTTTCAGCGCGTAATGAAGCGCGCCCTTAATAAACTTACAAAAGGTATTCAAATTGTACGCCTTCTACTTCTAACCATAATTCTACTAGTTTTATTAAATTATTTATCACTTTTCTTATATCCCTGCCTATTTCTTGCCGTAAAGTTCGCATAAATTTTTAACAACTAATTAATGTTGCCTGGTAGTTTTGAAAAACAGAACACAAAAGTGCTTTGGGAACAAGATACATTTACGAAGAGAGTTTGCCCGCCGATGGTTGCTTATATTATTGAAGCACTTTTCTTGCTGATTACAGCGACAAGAACATTTCCCTTACATTTCTAAATAATCTGTAGTATCAACAAGATGGTGCACCAGCACACAATGTCAGAAAAGTAAGTAATTGTGTATCGAAAATGTTTCGCAATCAAGTCATTTCAAATAATGGTGATGGTTTATTCCCCTTGGATTATATTTTGATGGGTATAATGGAAGATAAAATTTCGCAAACTTTAATGAGTTGTGTACAAGGAATATTTCGAATTGACAAGAAATAAGAATAATACACCCCTTCTTCTTATTTATCTTAGAAGAGCAATCAATAATTTAAGAAACCGAACAGAGCAGTATTTAAATAGAGGTAGAATGCCAATTCCAACAACTTTTAGAAGTTTTATTAATATGTTATTACAGTGGCGTGCGGTGAGAATTTAGGCTAGGGAAGCAACCACGATTTTAATATACCTAGGTACAGGCGCGGATTCACGGGGGGATGGGGGAAATACCCCCCCACAAATTCAGAAAATAATACATAGAATAGAAACAAGTAATGTTTGTTTAATTATTATTTATTAAAACAATTATTTTTCCAAAAATTTCCCCCTCAAGATACTTCTTTGGATCCGCCCCTGCTAGGTACAATAAAAAACAGTGTTATAATTATTAAGCTTAAAAGTTTTTCAAAGAAGAACTTTTACACTTTATATTTATGAAATTTGACCGTTATTCTTTGTTTTAAAAAACTACTACTATGCAACTTAGTATAATGCAGTATAATGCAATAATGCAACTTGGTTTTACGGTCTTTTTAGCAAAATACCGGTGCAGGTTTTAATCTTTGTTGTTGAATTTAAAAGTTCTGGTTTTGATCTGCCCTTCTCAATAATTTGTAATTTGTCTCCAAAACTGTATGCAGAAAATTCTTTATTAATAACTTGCAAACTAAACAAAAAAATCGTACCGATTCGGATATATCGAAAGTACTCGAACCTTCCACCGAAGCAGCGGAATTTGTATTCATGACGATAATGCAATTTTAAATTTGCGTACCTACAGAGCAAATTAAATAGAATTATTTGTCTTTAAAAATCCAACTAATATAAATTGAAATAATAAAATGTGACAAAATACAGTCTCATTCGCAGATTTACATTACTTAAGTAACATTAAATTTAACAAACACTAAATCGAACAAATAACCAAATTAATAAATAAACATTTGGGCATGAAGCACACTAAAAATAATGACCAAACAATGCTAACCGCATCATCTGAATCACCACGCCTGCTGATCCACGCCAAGGTTAGGAGAAGAGCAGTTATAAGCAACGAAATGAGTGCTTATATGCAGTGTATGCAACACATTTGAATCGGTATTACCTTTCCGCGCAAGTTTAATGAGCCTAATTTAAAATAGTACTCTAAATAATTATACTTTTTGCTCTACGGAATTGATATTGAGCTTTAAGTTGATTAAATATTACAAATTTAAATAGACGATAACCATAATTTTATAAAAATAGTTTTGTTAGCATTGGTGTTTATTTTTAATAAATTCTCAAGGGAAGCATTGCACCGCACGCCACTGCGTTATTAATTACTTATATTACTATTTTATTGGATTTTTTGTTCCTATCTACCTACCTAATAAAGTTTACTTGTTGTTATGCCAATTAAAACTCTCATTTTTATTGTAAACTTTGCAAAATATTTACGATTTTGTTTCCAACGTACTCTTTTCTACTCGCGCGCTATGGCTCTGTTTAGTCTTTTCCTGTGTTACAAAAAATTTTTTTTTCTAAAAATTTCTCCATTCACTTGTCTTCATTTGCTTCGCTGTAAGTATAGACAAATTCACACAAATAAGAGTTTTTCTAGCATAGTCAAAATATGAATACATTCAAGGTGAAGTGCTAACTTTAACTGCTATTTAAGGAAATCAGTAAATAATTTTCGATAACGGCATTGATACCACTAGATGCGTTCACCTGTGTTCTTCAATTAAAAAAAAAATTCAATCCGATAGTTCGGTTACTTTGGAAGATATGACGATTTGAAGGTTAAAAAGCACGATTTTTAAAAATGATCAATTGTTGACGTTTTTTGAAATATAAAATAACCGTTTCGTATGTAGAATTGTTTACTTTATAAAACCTATAAGTCTGATCTGGTTCGACGTTGAAAACAAAACGCACATTTTTTGGTTCATTTGCTCCATTGGGAATATTGTAGCATTATACAGTACGCAAGTTTGTGGGCCAAGTGGAGTGCGGGTGGGGACTCTTTAAAACTCCTTCACTCAACGATACAAGTGCTACACGCACACTGGAGAAAAACCATTTAACACAGAAAATTATAATATACAAATATACAGTAAGGTTTTATATTTATAATATAGAAGTAGTCCACCTTCCACTGTAACTATGCTGAGGTAGGAAATGTTTCTCATCGGGCTACTACTATTTCTTGAAATTACTTGAAGTTCAATCCCTTGTCAATCCAGTGTAGGATAGAATAGGAAAATTTCAATGCAACTAATCTAATTTCAGGGATAATGCTCAGTGGTAAGAGGTATAAATTGTATGTATTTATAAATGTACATTAAATGCTCTTGGAACATGTTCCTTTTGAGATGGCTGTATGTTCTACGTTTATAAGCACATAAATTACTTTCAAATGGTTGCTCGTTATGAGTGACAATGTGTATTTCAAGATAGTTTATTTTAGATTTATGATAACAAATTACAGTCAAATGCCTTTTCACCATCGAGTCATTCCGCATCAAACCAAACACCTATGAAACCTGACGTTTTAGTATTTGATCCAAACTTTTTTTATATGTTCTGTACAATAAATTAAATGACCCTTATTTATTTATTTTTACCAGAAACATTTATTTAGTTATTTATTCTTTTTTTTAATAAGGCTGCCCATCTCCCCTCCGAGCAACTCATCAGAGTTATTATTTTCTACATTATTTTTTCTGCAAATTTGTGTGCAACATAATATGAAAATCGTTATTATTAAGATTCTATGTAACATAGGTATATTGTGTTTATCTCATTTTTAAGAGGAAGAATTAGGCTACTGTATGTTATTTTTTAATGTTTACTCAAAACATTAAATGGACCTCATTTACAGGGTTTTATTTTTAAAATATACTTTTCTACAGCAGCGGCTTGCTTTAAAGACGCAGAAAAATAACAGTAAATACTTTGAAATGTTTTACATTAAATTGAATTGTCTTCAGCATGGAATCCGGATTAGAGATAACTTAAAAAAATTATTTACTGATGACTTGTTCCGGAGCGGAGAGCAGGTCAAGCTGAGTTGGCCGAGTCAAACAATACGATGGTTTCAAATATTTTACTATTAGCATAGGTAGTCATTAGAGATGTTTCTGCTATAATAATTGCAGTAAATCTATTACAGTTTAAGAAAATCTATCATGCCTTTAAAATGTATGAAATTTTTTTTGGTTTTTCTTCTTTGGTTCTCGAGTTCAATGAATGAAACGAGTAAGTTGTTGAATTAAAATTACGTTTCGAGTAAAACGAAACTTTATTTTATCATATACGGCTAACTATTGTAATATTATTAATCAATTAAAACCATATCTGTTTTATCACTTGAAAACGATGGTTAGTATTGTGATTTTGACAAGGAAGGAATGATTCGTTAACACATAATACAAGAAAAAAAAATTTTTTAAATGTATTAAATCTTTTCAAAGAAAAAAATAAACGCATGCTGCGGCTGAAGTACGCATTTTAACCTTCGAAAATGAGACAAAGATCTAGTCTATATGACAACTAATACAAAAAATACTCAGACTTAACTATAACTTAAATATTTCGAAGTTTCTTTAAAAAATTAATATGGGTTTAAGTTCAGTTCAGTTTAAGCATTGCCTCTCTCACTGATGAGTCTTGGGTTAAAGACGAAACAATTGTCTGAGAGTATTTGTTTAAAATGCCTACATCTCTCATATTAATTTTTATTTGAAATTAATTTAGAATCTCATAACCAAGAAACTTCGAAATATTTATGTATTAAATGGTCCAAGAAAAAGAATTTTATCTTAACTATAACGATGCGCGCAGTATTTCAGGAACTTTGATGCTTCATATTTATCAAAATAGTCTCAAGAGAAACAGTTGTAAAAAACACGTGTTTGTTCTTTTCGTTCACAGAATATGTAAATCTTGTTTTAACAAAATCAGAAATTTGAGATAAAATGACTCCACTATGAATCGTCTGTCTTTTCAGACTACCTTTTTTGAAATACTTATAATATAAATTATTGTCGAATGGATTTTCAAACTTTATAAATCAACATACTTTTTGAGACACTTTTAGATAAAAATTAATAATTACATAAATTACCAAACAGTAATAATTAGAGACTATCAAATGGTTTGTCACCATTAGGAGTGACGACAGGCTTTTTTAACTGACATTTTCTTACACATTCATAATCACATAAATCACACGCAAATGGTTTCTCACCAGTATGGAGAAGCATATGGGTTTTAAGATTACTATTTTTTGAACTTTTATAATTGCATAAATTACACTTAAATTACCAAACGGTAATAATTAGAGACTGGTAAGTAAGAGTGACGGCGCGATAACCGTGAAAACACGGCTCCACCTCACAGAAAGTTTTACGAGTCTTTTTCCGGCAAGAACCGCGAAACAAATCGAAAAAATACAGTAAAGTTATAATTTGAAGGTCGGTAAATCGTTTTTAGAAGAGCAGAAAAAAATAATAATTAGCTTGCAAAACTAAATTTACGTGTTTGGAACTGATAATAGATAACAAAATAGTGAAGGTTATAAGTGTCAACGGTGTAAACAAATGTGTAGTGCGGATTATTATGCGAAATTAAGTGACATTAAATACGTGAAATAAACAAATTAGCTGAAAAACTAAATTTAGGTATTTGGAACGATAAATGAAAGTAAAACTAGTTTTTACTGTGTAAACAAACGTGCGGTACGAATTATTGCGCGAAATTAAAGACCGAAAATTACAACGCGATTTATACGCGATATTAACCATAAGCAGTAACAGAAATACAAATGAGTAAGTCCCCAAACAAATCTATTAAGTCAAGAGCAAAAAGTGTAACATCAATCAGAGAATTTGTAAAAAGAGGGAGAGAAGAGGAAACACCAGAAAGCTTTGAAAGACAGGAATTGCAAGAAATAGCATTTCAACGCAGCAAGAAAATAACCAGATCGCCACAAAAAGTTACCTTAAAACAACAAAAAGAAAATCAACAGCCCATAGAAATTAAAAACACAGTAGAAACAAAAACTAAAGATCCAGTAGAAACAAAAACAATGGATTCAGCAAAAACAAAAACAATGGATTCAGTAGAAACTATAAATCTATTAATAGAAGGATTAAAAACGGACATGAAGGCTGAATACCAGAAAGGCCAAGACAAACTATTAAATGACATTAAGGAAGAAATTAAAAGAATAAAACAAGAGTTTGATATGAAAGAAAAAAGTGGTAGGCTGAAAGAGTTATAATGGAAAACAGAATTACAAATTTAGAAGAAAAATTAGAAAACCAAGAAAGAGAGAAGAAACGACAGAATATCGTGATTAAGGGACTGGAAACGGAAGGCCCTAATCTAATAGAAAATATGAATCAATGCTAAAAGAGAAAATAGGAGTGGAAACGAGAATAAAAGAAGCTTTTAAGGTAGGAAGAAATGAGCCGAATAAAGTAATAATAGCAAAGATAGGAAGTTGGGAAGAAAAACTAGAAATCATGAAAAAGAAAAGCATTCTTAGAGGAACAAAAATACAAGTACAAAATGATCTAACAGTCAAAGAACGAGAAATACAAACTAAGCTAAAAGATATCGCCCAGGAAGAAAGAAACAAAGGGAATACAGTTAAAATGGGTTAACAAAAAAATGTTATCAATAATTCCTTATTTAAATGGGACAAGAAATATAATAAATTAAAACTTTCTGCCGATTCAAAAAACTAGCGCAAGAAGGAATTGATGGTCTCTCGGAAACGAACATGGCAATGGAGAAAGGAAAACGAACAGCAACTAACACAAAACGAATATGCAATTTAGCAAGTGACGATAAAAGAGCTAAAAACACACGAAAACTAGCAATTGGGTCATGGAATGTGCAAGGCTTAAACAGGGAGGGAAAAGTGAAACAATTAGTTAAGGAAATTAAAAAATATAAGATAGACATTCTAGCAATCCAAGAAACAAACGTTTAAGATGTCACAAGCACGAGATTAGATGGATATATATGGTTCAATGGAGGAGGAGAGCAGAATAGATTTGGGACAGGATTTCTGATTAAGGAAGAATTAAAAAGCAGCATAACAGAGTATAAAGTAGTGAATGAAAGAGTGAGTTATATCAGAGTGAAAGGAATTTACAGAAAGTTAACTATTGTAAATGTACACGCGCCAACCGAAGATGCTGAAGAAGAGAAAAAGAATGAATTTTATGAAATAATTGAAAAACTAGTAGACAACATTCCAAACTTTGACGTTAAAATAATAATAGGTGATCTAAACGCAAAAATCGGTAGAGAAGAAAGAAACCAAGCTGTCGCAGGTAAAGAAAGTTTACATGAAACAACAAATAACAATGGACAAAAGTTGATCAACTTTGCAGCCATGAAACATATGATCATCCAAAGCACGTTTTTACAACGTAAAAACATATATAAAGGTGCATGGTTAAGTCCAGATAAGAACACCACAAACCAGATAGATCATTTAATAATAGAAAAAACTCAAGCTAATTGTGTGGAACAAGTAAGAAGCTATAAAGGAGCCGATATAAACTCTGATGATTTTTTAATTAAGGCTATAGTAAGACAAGAAATACCAAAGTTGAAAAGGAAACAAAGAAACAAAAAGATAAAATGGGATAAGGAAATACTACAAAATGCAAACAAAAGGAAGGAATACATGGAGGCGATACACAGAGAAATCAATAAAGCGACAAGGTATGAAGATGTTCAAAGAGAATGGGATATGATAAGAACTATTATTACACAAAATGCAGAAAAGTTAGGTAAAAGCTCTGTAACAGAAAATAAAGACTGGTATGATAAAGAATGTGAAGAAGCGGTAGAAGAAAGAAGAAAGGCAGGAATTAAACTATTACAAGACCAGTCGCAAGAAAACAAAGACAACTACAGGGTTGCAAGAAATACAGCACATGACATATGCAGAAAAAAGAAAAGGGAAGTCCAAAAGAAGAAAATAGAAAAATTAGAAGAAGCATATAACAAAAAAGACATAAAAGAATTTTATAGAAAGTTAAAAACTAAAAAAGAAGGACATAAGTCCCAATCATTAACAATAAGAAATAAGAATGGTGAATTATGTATAGAAGAAAAAGACATATTAGAAACATGGGCACAACACTACGAGGAAATCCTCTCGGAACAACCATCAAATAGAATAGAACCAGTAACAAGAGTGTACGGTGAAGAAGACAAAACATATGAACCAACAGAAAAAGAAATCCAGAACATTATCAGAAACGTGAAAAATGGAAAGAGTCCAGGCTCAGATGGAATAGAAGCCGAACTAATCAAGTATGCAGGAGATAACCTCCAAAAGAGAATTTATGAATTAATCAAGGAAATATGGAAAAATAAAGAAATGCCCAAGGAATGGTCCCTAGCAATAGTCTGTCCAGTTTATAAGAAAGGTAACCAACAAATTCCAGGAAATTATAGACCGATTGCTCTGCTAAACATAGTGTACAAGATCTTAGCACATCTCATTAAAAAAAGGCTGCAAGAAGAAGCTGACAGTAAAATCGGACAGTACCAAAGTGGGTTTAAAAAAGGAAAATCAGTGGTAGATAACATTTTATACTAAGACAAATACAGGAGAAATGCAAAAAGAAGAACAAATCAATATATACAGTACTGATCGATTTTTAGCAGGCTTATGATAGAATAAAGAGGAGAAATATTGTAACGGCACTTCAGGAACTGAACTTTAAAAAAGAAACAATAGAACTAGTAAAAATGACACTATCAGAGACTTCTTCTCAAATACAATGTCATGGAAGTTTATCAAGAAGTTTTAATACTAACCTAGGATTAAGACAAGGAAATCCAATGTCTACAATCTTATTTAACATTGTCTTAGAAAGTATAATAAGGAAAAGTCAAATACATACAAACTACAATATACTACAACATTCATACCAATGTATGGCCTATGCCGATGACTTGATTCTAATGGCGAAGACACATGAGGAATTAAAAACTCTTATAAAGAATCTAGAACATCAAGCGAAGTTAAGGGGACTGCTCATAAATGAAGAAAAATCACACTATATGATATTAGGGAAAAAAAGACAAGAAGAATAACAGCTAGTAATAAAAAATATGAAAAAGATGAAAGTTTGGTGTGAAAAGTGTGTGCACACGTGTAAATCGCTCCGTAAACAAACTCAAATCTTGAGCCTTTACGAGCTAAATTTCCACGTAAGTTCTTAATCATAAGGAGAAGTAATAACATAAGATTATATAAATAATATTTAAGAAGGAGAATAGACTTTAAATGAGGTTAATTAAGTACAAATTTGCAAATACTAAATAGTAAATATACAAATAAATACAATATCAGCGTCTGTAGATAAGTTTTATCAGTTTCGAAAGGTCGACTTGGGTGATATTACTTTACGCTTTGCGACGTTTAAAATAGGCAACCCAAATAGCAAGGAAAAGAATAAAGGGAAACATAACCAGTAAGGTACATTTTAAATTAACGAAAAATTCAAGCTTTAAAAGGGGACATAAACAGATAAACCGTAATGAGTGAATTGAGTGAAATTGGGAAAGTACTACTACAAATAAGTGGGAGCATACAACAAATTAATGAGAAATTGGATACAGTAATACTTGAAATGAAAAAAGTAAAAGACGAGAACGCAAAACTAAAAACGGTGGTAACAAAACAGGAAAAGAGAATAGTTAATATTGAAAGAGAGATCAGGAAAAAGAATGTCATAATAAAAGGAGTAATAGATGAGGAAAATGAAAATGAGAATGAAATAAAAGGAAAAATAATGACCATAATGAAGAAAATAGATATAAATTTGGATATAAAAGAGGATATAGACCAAACTAGAAGAATTGGGAGATATATAAAGGACAAAACAAGACCAATATTCGTTAAACTATCCAAAGATAGTACGAAAATATCAATACTACAGAGCGCAAAAAAACTCAAAGGTTCAGACGTATGGATAGATGAAGATTACCCTAAGAAGGTACAAGAAGAAAGAAAACTGTTGATACCACGCCTAAAAGAAGCACGGAAGAACGGGTATAGAGCGCATTTAAAATACAACACACTGATAATAAACGACGAAATATATACGGCTGAGGTTATCAAAAACAGAGAGGAGGAAGAAGAGAGAAAGGACGTTAGAAGTGAACACAACGCACAAAAAAGGACAGTAATGGATAGGTCCCCCGAGGGAGACAGCCTAGAAGAACAAATAAGGAAAATTATCCGAACCTCCCGAAAAAACTAATAAGCATAGACACGACGGGGGGAAATGATGACAAAATTGGCAACGAAAAAGGTAATGAATTAATGACAAACCAACAAAAAGTAAAAGACACAAAAACTAGACAAGCGGAAAAACTTTGGAAAATAGGAACGTGGAATGTCAGAAGTATAACAGGGAAAGAAGAAGTAGTCGAAGAATTAGAAACCGTAAAGGCAGATATTGTGGGTATTACCGAAACGAAAAAGAAAGGCAAAGGGCAATTAGTGTTAAAAGGGGGGCATCTACTGATATATAGTGGGGTGAAAGAAAGTAATAGAGCTAGTGAAGGAGTAGCTTGTTACATTAGAAAAGAAAACTTGAAATACATACGGAAGTGGTACGGAGTATCAGAAAGAATTTTGAAAATAGAAATGGAAATAGATGAAGCAGTAAAAACAACGATCATAGTGGCGTATGGTCCAAATGAAGATGAAAAAGTCAGTAAAAAGGATGAGTTCTGGGACCAATTATCGGAAGCGGCTGAAGAAAGTGAGGGAAGATTACTAATATTGGGAGATTTAAATGGAAGAGTAGGCAGGAAAGACGATGAAACAGGAAATACAATAGGTGTACATGGAGAAATGGTCAGAAATAATAATGGACGAAGATTAATAGACTTTTGCATTTTAAACAACTTAATCATAACAAACACATTCTACAAACACAAAGATGCGCATAAATTTACAAGAGAAGTAATAAGCAGAAAAGAAAGATCAATAATAGATTACGTTATTGTAAATAAAAACTATAGAACAGAAATAAAGGACACAAGAGTGAGAAGAGGTTGTGAAATACATTCAGATCACTACCTAGTAATGTCAAAAATAAAAAGAAAAAGTAAGAAACAAAAAGAAAAGACTAAGAATAATAGGAAAAACAAGAGCAACCACGTAAAAGAAGTAATCAAGACTTATAAACTTAAGGAAGAAGAAACAGCTAGATTATATAAAGAGAAAATAGAGATAGAAATGAATAAAAACAGGGAAATTATAAATATCGTGTCATTAGAAGACATGTGGAGAACAATTAAAGATACAATAATAAAAGCAGCAAAAGCAACATGTGGGTGTATTAAAAAAGATAGAAATAAAAAACAAACAAGATGGTGGAGTGAGGAAATTAAAAAAGAAGTAAAACTGAAAAAACAAAAATGGCAAAAGTATCTGAGTATAAAAAATAACGAAAACTACAAGAAGTACAAAGAACAAAGGTCAAAAGTCAAAGAAATGGTGAAGAAAGCGAAACAAAAATCGTGGGAAGAATTTGGAGAAAAATTGGAACGAGACAGTAAGGGAAATCAGAAGTTATTTTATGGTGTATTAAAAACACTTCGAAAAGGGAAACAAAATATAAGTATGCATATTAAGTCAGTAAATGGAGAAATTTTAGAAGATGATGAAGACATAATGCAAAGATGGAAAGAGTACTTTGAAGAATTACTTGAAGAAATGATAAGAAATATGGATGAAAACGGGATAGAGATTTTGCGAATACTGTTTAATAAGATCTGGAATGAACAAAATATACCAAAAGATTGGGAAGTGGGAATAATTTTACCTCTACGCAAAAAAGGGGATAACAGAGAATGTGGAAATTATAGGGGAATTACTTTGCTGAGTACTATGCTAAAAATATATGAGAGAATCCTACAGAAAAGGCTAAAAACGACAATAGAACAGCAACTAGAAGAGCAGCAGAGTGGCTTTAGAAAAGGAAGAGGGGTACAAGACCACATTTTTACGGTGAAGCAACTAATTGAAAAGAGCAGAAGCAGTACCATATATGTAGCGTTTATAGACATTCAAAAGGCCTTTGATAGCATACCAAGAAAAGAAATATGGAGTAGTCTTAGAAAGCGAGGGGTAAGTGGAAAACTGAGAAAAGCCATAGAAGTTATATATCACAAAACTAGAAATTACGTAAGAACAGATAATATGAATTCAGAAGAGTTTCAAACCAAGGAAGGACTAAGACAAGGAGGAATACTTAGTCCGGTACTTTTTAATGTAATTATGGACGATGTTTTAAAAGAAATTAAAGGACAAACAAAGAAACTACAGGTAGGATACAGAAACATGAGAATGGTGGACATAGCCGAAAGTGCCTTCGCAGACGACGTAATAGTATATGCAAAAAATGAAAAAGACCTGCAAACAAACTTAAATATTTGGAATGTAGCACTAAAAAAGAGGAACTTGAAAATAAATAAAGAAAAGACAAAAGTAATGACAAAAAATTGAAATAGATGGAAGAAACTTAGAACAAATAGAAACATTCAAATACTTGGGAGTAAATATCCACAAAGACGGAAAAGAAGACATGGAAATAAACAGTAGAATAGAAAATACGACAAAGCTATACTACGCAATGAACAGTACATTCATAAGAAAAAAAGAAATATCGAGAAAGACAAAAATAACAGTATACAATACAGTGTTCAAACCCATACTAATATACGGAGCAGAGAGCTGGATTCTAAACAAATGGATGAAAAGCAAAATACAAGCCTTACAAATGAAGTACCTGAGAGCGGTTAAAGGAGTGTCCAGAAAAGACAAAATAAGAAATGAGCAGTTATGGCAAGAACTAAATGTAGAACCGATTCTGGAAAGTATAGAGAAACAACAGTTAAGATGGTTTGGACATTTGGTGCGCATGAAAGAAGAGAGACAGACAAAAGAGATATGGCTAGCGAAAACAATACAAAAAAGAGCACGAGGAAGACCACGAAAAACCTGGGATGGAGTGATAGCAGAAAATTTAAAAAAGCGAGGAGTAACATGGAATGAAGGAACAAGATTAGGAAGAAACAAAAAAGAATGGGCAAGATTTGTATATAAGAAGTGAAAGACTGTAAATAGTGTAGTGTATATATTCAATGAGACTGTAGATAGTGTATACAAATAGTTCAAACTGAATTGTAAAATTAATTTGAATTGTAATACCTTAACACCCTAAGGGTAAATAAGGTTACTGATTATATATATATATAATAAAAAATATAAGTGCAGATAAAGAATATAAATTTCAGTATGGTACTACTGCAATATATTTAGGTGTGGAAATTAACAGCTATGGAAATATAACAAACGAAATAGAAAGACGGATAGTGACAGGTTCAAGATGTGCGGGATCCTATAAAAATGTACTAAATAATAAAAATGTGTCGCGATCTTTAAAAGTGAAACTTTATAAAACTGTCATCAGGCCAATAGTTACATTTGCTTGTGAGACATGGGTTTTAACACAAGAAAATTGCAATAAATTAGAAGTATGGGAAAGAAGGATTTTACGTAAGATTTATGGAGGTGTGCAAAACCAGGGAGAGTGGAGAAGAAGAACTAACACAGAACTAATGCAGATGTATAAAGAACCAGGCATTAAAACGATATTACAACAAAACAGACTCCGATGGTTAGAACATGTAACAAGAATGGACGAAAATCAACTAACAAAGAAAATGTACAAAACAGAAATAGGAGGACCTAACAGAAAGGGACGACCAAACAAAACCTGGTGGGAAGGAGTACAAGAAGATCTACGAGAGCTGGAAATAGCAAATTGGGAAGAAACTGCAAAAAATAGAAAGCTATGGAAAGACAAGATTCAAGCCATAGGCCTACAGGCCTGAAGTGCTGCATTATATATATAATAATTAGAGACTATCAAATGGTTTTCCATCATTATGAGTGATGATATGTTTTTTGAACTGTTTGTTTGTTCGACATTTATAATTACATAAACTACACTCGAATGGTTTCTCGCCACTATGAGTGCTAAAGTGGGTTTTTAGCGTACCCTTCATTGAACATTTATAATCACATAAATTACACGCAAATGGTTTCTCACCAGTATGGAAGAGCATGTGGGTTTTGAGACTACTTTTTCTTGAACTTTTATAATTGCATAAATTACACTCAAATGGTTTCTCGCCACAATGAGTGAGCATGTGTGTTTTGAGATTACTCTTCACTGTATATTTACAATTACATAAATTACACTCAAATGGTTTTTCACCATTATGAGAGAGCATGTGGGTTTTTAGCCTACGCCTCCATGAACATTTATAATCACATAAATTACATTCAAATGATTTTTCACTGTGAGTGAGCATGTGTGATGTTAACCCACCACTCACTTTAGATTTATAATCACATGAATTACACTCAAATGGTTTCTCACCACTATGAGTGAGCATGTGTCTTTGTAGATGACTCTTCATTTTATATTTACGATCACATAAATTACACTCAAATGGTTTCTCACCACTATGAGTGAGCATATGTTTATTGAGACTACTATTTACTGAACATTTATAAACGCATAGATTACACTCAAATTGTTTCTCACCACTATGAGTGAGCATGTGGATTTTTAGATGACCCTTCCTTCTATATTTACGATCACATAAATTACATTCAAATGGTTTGTCACTAATATGTATGTCCATGTGGGTGCATAGATCATTTTTGCTTGAACATTTATAATTGCATATATTACACTCAAACCATTTTTCTCCTGTAGGAGTTTGTATGTGTTCATGTAAACGAGTTCTTTCTGAAAATGTATATTGACAGTTTTTACATTTCACTATTAATTTTGTAAACTACTAGTGTTACATACTAAAAAACGGCTGCTCTTCACTCTCAATATTTGTTTTAATCTCATTTGTGGTCTTATAATCATCCATTTTTTGCAATTCTATTTCGATATTCTGATCCATTTCAGTTTTTATTGCAGTTGCTACATCATCGCCATTCATTATACCAATATTTTAATCAAATTAAATCTGTAAAACATATATTAACTTTATGTAAGATGTGAAGAGCAAATGCTTTTACCATTTAAATAAGTTTTTAGTCTTATGTATTCATATGTTACTGCTATCCATTCAATGTATCAAAAGATGAGGGTTGGCCATGACCTTATGGCAGAATTCACTCGTCTCTATGGTGTTTGAAATTGTAAAGTTACAAGAAAAGGAAATAAAGTATAGTATTTTTTAATTTAATTTAAATAACTACAAAAATAAACTAGGGTATACCTAAACTAGTAACATCTGGAAACTTTCGTATACCTAAGGTGTAAAAATTGAAATAGAAAATCTACGTTAAGGCCAAGATTCGCTATAGCCTAATATATTTTGCAACGAAGATAAAATAGTTAGAAGTGAGACACACATAGCTGACTAATAAATGCTGCAAGTATTTGCAGATCTAACTTGCACGCAAAATTTAATTGCTTCTAACGTGAATGAGTCAGAATTATGTTGTGACTGAAATATGATATACACTGTTACAATGGAATGTTCATTTTAGTTTTAATTCTGTGTATAGATGGTAATAATACGATAATGCACCTAATATTTAATTAAAATAAAAATAAAATATAATGTTATCAATTATCAGGAATATCTCTTATTTTTTTATTTTATTTTATTCACTTAATCCTATTGCCAGATTAGAGCACTAAATCTCGTAGGTCGACTGCTACCTAATACGTAAATCTCGTTAATTCGAAGTCAAAGGGAGTGAAAAAAAATTAATGAATATTCGAATTAAGGAATTTTTTGAAAATTAACCATTGCGCTCTCGCCACATTTTTTTAAAAGACAAATTACGTCTCTCCTTAAATCGATTTAACCAACCACTGCTGGAAACACAAATTTCGTTAGAATTCCAAGATTTTCTCTTTGTTCTTTAAAATTGTGGAAGGCGTATTCGGTTCAATTCTAAATTCTTTTGCTAGATCATTTTCTTTTCACTTCTCTCATAGAATGTCAAAATAAATTTAGAATGTCAAAAAGTACACGGACAAGATCAAAGAAACAAACCGAATGCCATAATCTTCTTTAACAACAAATCAATTAAAAACTAAAAGGTTTACCTATACTTATTTTGGGATTTTCTAAAAATTTGTTTAACATTTGGTTTTATAACCGGATGGGTAATGAAAAGGAGCCGCAATGAATAATCCTTTAATCCTTTCTTTGAAACCTGTTTACTGTCACCGGCTACTTACTGACACATTTATTGTTTATTTAGGCACCTTAAATACATAATAACATATTGCACCCCTATTCTATTTCAGGGCTGTACCGTTTTAGTGTGTTTTGGTGTGAATACATAATTTTAAGAGTATTATTTCTGAGTTGTTGTTGAATTTCCCTAGCAAACCAAGTTAGTAAAGCAACGGTGAACGTAAGCACAGCGCGACGGTAACAACAGTATTGGTATAGTTTTCGTGATAGTACTACATGTTTTATAAGTAAGTGTAGCAAGTATTAATATAGAGCATAGTGTAATTATCGTGTAGTGTATTTTAGTGTAACGTAGTGAAGTGTAACAAATACTTATATATTATATTGTACGTGCAATTTATTTATGTAGTTAAGATTATGCCGCGATTAACGCTATCAGCTCGAAAAAAGAGCATACGTAGAAGAATGCAAAACCTTTCTGGTTTTAAAAAGTCTGTCCAAAAAGTTCAACCAGCAGAATTTGTTCCTGTTGATCAACCTTCAATTTCATTAGATCACACTTCAACTTCATTAGATCAACCTTCAACTTCAACAAGTCAACCTTCAACTTCATTTGATCAACTTTCAGCTCCATCACATCAACCTTGTACTTCCACTAGTAGTAGCCACAGCCCAGAGGAAAGTCCACCTACTTATACTACTGACGTTGAAAATGAGGTGCTTAATGTTCAAAAAGAGCACGAAGATGTGAGTGGAAGGAGAATTGTGGAAATTAGTAATTTCTTTAATGCTATTATACGTTTTCCTCATGTTGGATTGTTTTCGTGTAGAAATGAACATCTGAAAATGGTTTCCGAGCAAAGAATTGGTCTGCAGAGTAAAATTGTTGTTCAATGTGAGATGTGCGGAGTTAATACTGTTATATCAACTGACTGTAATGATCAGGCAATGGATATTTAAACAAGGCAGCAGTTCTAGGAAGTATCACAACAGGAATAGGATACTCACAATTGAAGGAAATGTTGGCTACTTGCGATATTATTTGGATTCGGCATGTGGCCACGCAGCAGTTAAGACGTGTATGCGTGCGATCCGGAAATTTAAATTATTATATTGTTATACAGGAATATTATTATTGTGCATAGTTAATTCTGTGTAAATACTCTAATAAGAAAGTGCGAGTTGTGATTAGTTAGTCCAATCTGATATTTAAAAAAGAAATAGATAAAAATGCCAGCTGATACAAGAAGCAAAATAGTCGAAACTATGTCGATTAATGAGGAATTGGATCATATAATTTCGCAAATCAATGTAGTTAATACTAATATCGATGAAATTAATAAAAACATTGAATCGTTATCTAATTCTTTGGTGGAATTAAAAACCCAAGTTTCAAAGCATGAAGTCGAAATTAAGGAGTATTCGGATAAGTTAGATAATTTAGAGCAGTATACTCGACGGAATAATTTAAGATTTCATGGGATCCTAGAGACGCAAGAAGAAAACACGGATCTGCTAATTATTGACATTATAAGTACAAAAATGGGTATTTCAATATCAGCAGAAGATATCGAAAGGTCGCACAGAGTTGGATTTCTTTCTAATAATAATAAGCCAAGGCCTATAATAGTTAAATTTTTATCGTATCGAAAACGAGAACAAATATATCAATTGAAAAGGAATTTAAAAGGCACAAATATTTTAGTGACCGAAGACCTTACTAAAATAAGATTTTCTCTATTTCTTTCAAAACAGCAGCAATTCGGTCGTCGCATGGCATGGACGAGAGATGGAAGAATTTTTTGGAATGATAACGGGGAAATAAAACGGGCATGAGTATTGTACTACTATTAATGATAAGATTATAAAAATACTTTTTTAAGTTATGATTTGCTATAGTATGTATTTACTTTCTTTGGATTTAAATTGTAAATAATTTGATTTCTCTTTTGTATAAATTAATACGTATATGAATTTTTAATTTAATAGCTATAATTATTTGTTAAGATAATTAAAAAGGTTGTCGCCGGATCGCATTGATCGCGATCGCATAAAAGTAAACTTTTTTTTTTTGTTTTTGTCGTTAATTGTCTTTGTTTAATATAATTATATTTCTGCTTGTTCCTTTTTCTTCTACGTAATCACTTTATTTCAATTTAGTAAAAATTTGGGTAGCTCAAATGGAAAAAAAACTGAAATTTGGACATTTAAATGTATGTTCCATTTTGAATAAATTCGATTTATTGAAATCTCATATATTACAAAATGATTATGACCTTTTTGCTTGCAGCGAGTCTTGGTTGAAGGATGAGGTATCAGACGATGTAGTTCAAATTGATGGGTACAGTATAGTACGAAGAGATAGACCCACACGTGGAGGTGGTCTCATTTTATATATAAAAAATTATTTATCATTTAACATTTTAGATTGTGGTCTTGCCATTGAACAATTATGGGTGCAGATGAAATATAACAAATTTGTTTACATTTTTGGTGTTGTCTATAATCCAAAGCGTAGTCTTTATAAAAATTTTGTCGATTCCTTAGAAACAACGTACTCGATGTTGTTACAGGTGAGTTCTGATATAATTTGTTTTGGAGACTTGAATATTAATGTACTAGATACAGAGTGCCCAGCCACTTCATATTTAGTGGATTTTATGGAGAGTTTTAATATTAATCAAATCATCTCGGAACCTACCCGTAGGAACTCCCTCATTGATCTAATTCTTACAACAAATAAAAATGTTATTTCTAATTCTTCTGTAGTTGCTTCCCATGAAATATCAGATCACGATATAATACAATGTTATATTGACATGCCACATACAAAACCAACTCCTGTATTCAGAACATACAGAAATTTTAGAAATCTTAACCAGAATCAGTTTTGTGATCATTTAAGTTCTATACCGTGGCGGAATATTTATGACATTGAAGAAATAGATGATAAAGTTAATTTTATTATAGATAATATAATTGCTGTCCTAAATATTCATGCGCCGTTTATTACATCAAGATTTACCAAACAGTATGCTCCTTGGTTAACCGATAATATAAAGCGTATGATGCGTATGCGTGATCATGCGTTGAGTCGATTCAAAATGAGTAAAGATGCTGCACATTGGGAATACTATAAGGAACTTAGAAATGGTACTACTCTTGCTATAAGACAAGAGAAAAAAGCTTATTACAATAGTAAATTTAACCACGACAATAAATCAATTTGGAAAAGCCTACGACTTTTAAATTTAACTAAAAAAAGTACTAGTATGAGATTACCAACACACTTGTCAAATTGTAATGAAATTAACAATTATTTTATTAATAGTATACCTAAACTTCAAATTAATAACAACGATGTTCTTGAGTTTTATAAAAACAATATTAAAGAATCTATTACTAGTACATTAATCTTTAAAGCTGTAAGCGAAAGTGATATATTAAAAATTATCAATTCAATAAAAACAAACGCAACAGGTACGGATGGAATTAATATTACTGTGCTTAAGCTTTGTGTACCATTACTTCTTCCTTATATAATGCATGTTATAAATTCTTGTTTAAGTAAATCGAAATTCCCAAATTGTTGGAAAACAGCTCTGGTCAATCCTTTGCCAAAGATAGCGTCACCAAAGGAATTCAAAGACTTTAGACCAATTAGTATCTTACCGACTTTCTCAAAGATACTAGAAAGGGTGATTGAACAACAATTGCGCGAACATGTGGAGAAATTTAATGTATTGCCAATGACACAATCGGGATTTAGACGAGGTTACGGTTGCAACACGGCTTTGTTAAGTGTTACAGATGATTTGATTCGAGCTACGGATCAAAGAAAAGTTTCAATTGTGGTACTTTTGGATTTCAGTAAAGCATTTGACACAATTGATCATACAGTTCTTTTAGCATTGCTTCATTACATTGGGCTTGGTAGCCGAGCATTATCTCTGCTCCAAGATTACTTGAGTGGTCGTTATCAGACTGTAGTTTCGAATCAACAAAGGTCTGATGCTTTGCCGATTATTTCTGGAGTGCCGCAAGGATCAATGTTAGGCCCCTTATTATTTTCTATTTATACGTCGCAATTTCCTAATGTATTAAAGTTTTGCAATTATCATTTCTACGCAGACGATTTACAAATCTACAAAACATTTGACATACAGGATCTATTAAGAGCATGTGATGAAGTTAATACAGACCTGCAAGCCTTGTTCAATTTATCTAAAAATTACGGCTTAAAATTAAATCCAGCTAAATGTGTGGCATTGGTTTTTGGTAGAGATGGTGACCGATCAAAAGTAATCGACAGCATAGCTGTTCAAATAAATAACGAAAATGTTCCTATCGTAGACTCTGCAAAAAATTTAGGACTGACGCTTGATCATACATTACGATTTAAACAACATATCTCAAAATGCTTGCAAGGCGCATACTGCAATTTACGCTTGATATACCAACATCGTTACTCTCTCAATAGAAAACTTAAAATAATGTTATGTAATTCCCTTGTCTTATCAAAATTTGATTATTGTGACGTAGTTTATAGTCCTTGCTTAAGCTCTCGAGACATAAGTCGGATACAAAAAGTGCAGAACTCGTGTCTGCGCTTAATATATAGTATTAAAAAACATGAAAGAATTTCACATAAATTACAAGAAGTTCCTTGGTTAAATATGCAAAACCGTCGCCAATTACATTCGCTATGTTTATATCACAAAATACTGATAACAAAAGTTCCTCCATACTTATGTAACAGAATCACTTTTCGTACTGATATACATCATCTGAACCTGAGACATAGGGGAAAGTTAAGTCAACCTAAAATAAATTCGGAATTAGGACGACGTTCCTTTTCGTACTGTATTGCTCATTTCTATAACGCTTTGCCGGATGATCTCAAATTTTTAACACTTTCGAAGTTTCGCGCAAGTTTAAAGGAATTATTATTACTTAATCAATAACAAAAAGAAATGTTTATACCATATAGGAATATTGTTACTTGACAATCATACTATTACTATTTATTTCTGGTTTGGTCTGCCCTGACGCATGTATGTACCTATCTGACATATTTGTTTTTTATTTTTAACCTTATATAGAAGAAAAAGGAAAACACTAAAGCTTATAAACAAGCTGCATGTATTTTTAATTTTATTACTTGTTTTATTAAAATTAAGTGGGTTAAGTGGTAGAGCAGCTTTAAGCTTATTTTTCTAAAAGAGCTGAACTTCGCCCACTCCTTCTCATAAGAGAAAAAATGTAAAATGTATGCATATTCTGTTAAAATAAAGGCATTATTATTATTATTATTATTATTATTATATTCCTTGGATGGGCCCAAATCTTTATGCAAAGACAGAACAACTTCTTGCTACTTATATTGAAGAAACGGCATGGGAATATATGGAAAAAGCTGCTTTAGAAGAATCCCGTTTAGCAATTGAAGAAGGCCGAGTTGATTCGGACGGCATTCCATTCATTACTGTGATTGCAGATGGAGCGTGGAGTAAAAGATCCTACAGAACCAACTATAATGCAGCTGCAGGAGTTGGCGTTATTGTTGGTGGAAAAACAAAAAAAGTGTTATTCTTAGGGATTAGGAATAAATACTGTTGTATGTGTAGCCGTGCTAAATCAAAACATTCTGAAGCTCCCTTGCATAAATGCTTTAAGAATTGGGACAAACCATCTACAGGAATGGAAGCTGATATTATCATAGAGGGCTTCAAAAGAAGTATAGAAATGTATAATTTGAAATACTTGTATTTGGTTGGAGATGGCGACAGCAGTGTAACAAAACGTCTTGCAGAAGTTCGTCCGTATGGGCAGAAAGTAATTCAAAAAATCGAATGTCGTAACCATCTTCTGCGTAATTTTTGTAGTAAATTAAGAGAACTGACCCAAAAAAGAATAAGTAGCAAAATGATAATTGTTCCTCTACAACATCGCAATACGCTGAACAACTCTATCAAACGAATGAGGTCGGGTATACAAGGTGCAGTTCTTTTTTATATTACAAATGCAACTTTAACTCATAGTGAGAAAATACAACAGCTGAGAAATGACATCTTGAATTGTCCTCATCATGTTTTTGGGGATCACAATAATTGTGCCACTTACTTTTGCAACGGACCCAAACATGAAAATGAAAACAATTGGATTGTTAACTTCAAAGACTCGGGCTTATATCAAGATATAATGGTTGTTACTGACAGAGTAGCGCGAAATTCTGAAAGTCTTTTGCAAAATATGGACAATAACGCTGCCGAATGTTATAACTCTATAGTTGCAAAATATATAGGAGGTAAACGAATTAACTTTACGGGAAAAAGTTCCTATAAAACACGATGCGAAGCAGCTGCTTTGACTTTCAATCTTGAACCAGGCCATATTTCGAAGGTAATCCATAAAAAGGTAGTTGGCAAAAGTCCTGGTCAATTTACAAAAAAATACGTGAAAACTGTGGAAACCAAATCAAAGTGGGTTAAATGCCGAAAGAGACTGTTTAGTGAAAAATCACAAAGAAGGAAGATTTACCAGTCAGCACCAGCCGATAGCGAATATGGAAAAATAGAGGAAGAAAACATGCAGTTATCAGCAGAAGAATATTCTTTAAAGGAAAACGAAATTTTACAAGTAATGAAAAAAACTGAAGGCGAATTACATCTGATACAGTTAGAAACAATTGGTCAGCATAATAATCTACTTTGGCGTCAAGAAAGATCGTCGCGAATAACAGCTTCTAATTTTGGCCAGATTTGTAAAATGAAAAGCTTAACACATTGTAAAAATATAGTAAAAAATTTGTTGTATAGCACGTTTAAAGGAAATCTCGCTACACGATGGGGACAAGATCATGAAATAGTAGCACTTCGGGAATTTCAAGAGCAATCTAATATTCAAATTCAACAATGCGGACTTTTTATTGATAAAGATGATTTCTTTTTGGCAGCGTCGCCAGACGGACTATTAAGTGAAGACGGATTAATTGAAATCAAATGCCCTGCATCAGCTGCAAAAATGAAGGTTATGAGTGCTGTTAACGAAAAGAAAATTAAATTTTTGGAAAACCGGGCTGGTGAAATCTGTTTAAAAAGGACTCATAATTATTACTTTCAAATACAAGGACAGTTACATATTACGAACCGCGATTATTGCATATTCGTTGTATGGACACCGCAAGAAATGATAAGTGAGAAAATTTATCGTGACGATCTGTTTTGGCAAACAAAAATGAAAAACGAGTTAACGACTTTCTTTTATAAGTGCTTGTTACCTGAATTGATTGATCCTCAGTATCCTCAGGGGCGCCCAATAAAAGACCTTCGAAAATAATCAGGTAGGTATGTACCTACTTATTGTTGCTTATGATCTTACTTGTAATTATATTTCTTGTAAAAGTTGAAATTTCAATTTAATTTTATTTTAAAAAGTAAAAGAAAACAAAATCTCATACATATATAATATATGTACCTTCAAAACCTTCTACTAGTATGTAATGAAAAGTTTTTTACACTGCTGGTTGATACACCTTTAGTATGACATGTAATTTCCGACAGAAATTTTATTTTTCTTAAAATTGCAACTTAGTATACCCTTTTTGCAATCAAGGTTTCAGTTAAATTAAGAAATAAGATTCAATTAAATTAAATTAAGGAATAAAATAAAATTCCATAAATAATAATAGACCGCGCATAATGTGAACTTATTTTAACAGTGTAGCGTGCATGAGTAATTTACCATCGAAAACTATTGCCATTGCGCCTGATACTTAGGCAATTGTATTAAAAAAAAATCCGTATCTTATCATCGTAAATGTAAGATATTTTAAAAAGTAGAAGGCACTATACGATGCGGTTTTTACTAAATGAAAGAAAAAACGTCAGTTGAAGTACCTACGACGAGATTTAGTTAATTTTATGGTTATCAGACATGCTTTGGTTAGTCGGAAATATACTAACTTAAGCAATTTTTTTCTAAAACAGATTACGTTTTGTAAAGATATTCGAGTCGTAGGTACCTACAGAAAACCTATCTTAACAAATTGGTTTTTGTTCCGTGTTATTATTTACATAAATAAAAAAGTTATTTTACAGATACGAACACATTATTTTTATACTAGCGAATCTTCCCCTTAAGAATTCAACGCCACGCCGACGAGTGTATCAGAGATTAGTAGAACCGTAAAAGAAAACATTATTGTTTGCCTATCTAATTGGCATGGATAATGTTACCAACAGCAACACATATAACTGCACTGAACGGAAAATATTTTTTTTCAACAACTATTATACACGGTGTCCTGTTTAACAGTCTACACTCAATCATCCTGACAAACTTCCGACTATAGCAATGGAATTAATAGCTATTTACATTACAAGCTGCAAAAGTCTACTTTTAGGTGCAAGGCGTTTTAGATTGGCCGAGGCGAAGCGTAAGCGTAGCCGAGATTAGTTAAAAACACCGAGAACCTGAAAGGGCTTTCGCAGTATGTAATGTATTAAACTTTTCATTCTCCCCTTGACATTTATAAACCACCGTAAATAAATAAATAAATAAAATAAAAATAATTCGGTGATTGTAATAAAATAATGTTTGTATATACAACAGTATTGTTACCAAGGTAATGTTGACAACAGCCACCTTATAATATTATATTTAAAAAAATGATAGTTTTACTTCGTTGGCCCTGGCCCGTATTCTTGAGTTTTGCATATAAGTTTCGCATAAGAGATGACGCAATTCTCTATTGCTTTCTAGCATTTGATTGGCTAAGTTGCAGTGAATGAAGTAGAAATTACGTAATCTCGTATGCGAAACTCGTTCGTATGAGTTCAAGAATACGGGTCCAGAGCCCATATTCTTGTTTTCGCATACGATATGATGTAATTCTCTATTACCTTCTAACATTTGATTAGCTAAGTTGCAACTTATGACGTAAAAATTACGTCATCTCGTATGCGAATGCGAGTTCAAGAATACGGACCCAGGGCCTGTATTCTTGAACTCATACGAACAAATCTCGCATACGAGGTGACGTAATCTTTACGTCATAAGATGCAACTTAGCAAATCAAATGTTAGAAGGTAATAGAGAATTACGTCATCTCGTATGCGAAACTCAAGAATACGGACCCAGGGGTACAGAATACAGATTGAATACAGGGCCAAGAATACAGGTTGAAGCCATTCTATGGCATGTTAATTAGAGAAGCAATTAAGAAGTTATACGCAAGTATTTATCACTTTACTTACAGATATTATTATTGAGTTTCAAGAAAATGTTCTATTTCTCTGACGATTCATAATTTTCCATAGTAAATGGATATTTTTCAATGTTATTTGAATTTCTAAGTAAAATATTTTAATGCAATATTGTTAACCAAGTTCTAGGGTGCATTTGATACTAGAATGTTAAAGTGGGGAACTTTTTATAGACAAGGTTTAGCCCTTTGAAATCCCAAAATTGTAACGTTTCAGCAGGGTTTGCTAGAATGCTAAAATTTAGTTTATATTTATAATTTTAGTGTCAAAATTTATGTAATTTTTGTTTGATAGAATCTGAGGATTAATTTTATGATAAAAAAGGGTGTATCAAGATGTTAAAATGTTTTTATTTAAATTTTTGTAAAGTAATGTTTGTAAGAAAATTCAAGATGGTTGCCAATGAATCCTAACTCTAAATTTGCATTTTGGTAGCTATATTAGATATCAAAATACAGGAAAAATTCTCATCTTTCGTTTTATTTAAACAATTAATTTAATTTTTTATCAACAATTTGGCTAGAAAGGTTTTTGGTGGGAAAGATGTTCTTTTGTTTCTAGTACTTACTAAATTAATTTAGTTCCTAACTAGGAAAATCACTAGCGATTCACAACAGCACGAAGATTTGGTTACTTTTTCTTGAATTTTTATACAGAACAGAAGTCATGTCAGTTTGTATGTTATTTTGTTAAAATTTCGAGGTTATGTTGGTGAATTCTACGTCACTTAACTGTCAACAAAGTGAGGATGTGTCAAATGTCATCTTGTTTTTAATTTTTTTTATAAGTTCTTAATAATTTAATTAATAATAATTATAATGAACAATCAAAGTGAACTAAAAGTGAAATGAAACAAATGTGCAGTGTTTAGATTTGGTGTTCAGACTGTTATTATTATTTGGAGAAATTTTTGGTATTTTATTTTGAATGGAATGAATTAAAGGAAGGTAATTGAATATTGTTGCAAATAATCGAATTAATTTATGTACTCACGTCATGGAAGATACACGTTGTACCTTTAATAGTTATAATTATTTTCATAATTCACAAATAAAATCAATTTGAAGGATGACATAGAATGTGCACATCTTGTCAACAAATAAGCAGGCAATTTTACCAACTATAACAGGAATTTGCTAATCTTCAAGTTAGGGTGATTAATTTTTTTGTGTGACGCCAAATAATCTTAAAATCTAAAATATTTTTCAATTTTTAATTTTTTTTAATAGTAATTTCAGATAAGAATTAAAGAGGAAAAGAGAATTAGAATGTCTCTTAATTATTATTTTGTTAAATCTATTTGACACCAAAAATTTAATTCATTTTGTTTCACGTTAGTTTAATTGATTTAAATTTAAGATGTTAAGGGTTGGATTTTGTAGAAAAGGAAACACCTCTAGTAAAGAACAACAAAAAACTGGTCGACAAGTGTTGCCCTCTATTTTTGACTGTATAAAATTAACAATTAAGAAATAGCGGCTAGCTATTATGAGAAATGAGAAATACTGGTTTGAAAACGAGCTTCCGGTTGATGCTAAAATCATTTGCAGCCACTGGCAAGTTTTAGGATCTTATTCTGGGTATGAGGATAAAAAAAGATTTCCAGGTAAAAGAGCGTTTATTATATGGATAAATATGGATTTTTAACATTTTTTTCTGCACTTATCACAAACAATTCGTTTAGGCGCAGTTTTACATTAACAGCATTTTAATTAAATAAATCACAATTTATATAATTTATTTATACAGAGTGTAGGATTGTTTCACGCAGAATGCGGTTTTACGTGCATTTTTTTCAAACCTTAATATTATCTACCCTAGTTATTTTACAATAAAGATATTCCAGAGTACTGCAAAAAAGTAATTAGGAATCGAATGATACCTCTGGTTACGGATGGCCTGTGATTGGAACCGGAAAAACTAAAGGAAATAGAATATATGCGTCTTCTAGGCATTGCTCGATAGTTTTTCGTAGTTTTCCCAGTTATGATTAAAGTCAATCCATAATCAAGGGCATTATTCGATCCTTAATACTTTTCTTTACAGCACTTGGAAATATCTTTACTGTAAAATAATTAAATTACGTACAGCTACATACATATATTTTCCAGAACTTTTAAAGTCTTGCTACTTTATAACACGAATGCTCTTTTCAGTAACCTGGCCTGGTTTATATTAATTAATTTTTTACATACAGTTATTAGTACAAGCACTCGCAACGAAATATACATGAAATACATTACGGAATACTTGACTAAAGGAAGGTTCAGGTTTAGGATTAGTTTAGAGAGCGGGGGCCGGGGGTTGTTTTCAAGTCTGCAAAGTAATATAGGTACTTTGTAATATAAATTTGACACGTGTTGACCATACGTTTATTATGGTTTATTATAATTATTGGTATTGCATATGTCACACTCAAACTCATATTTCAATGAATGACCGTATGCATTACCCACGACGCGATGTGGACCTTTCAAAATACACACGCGCAACGTGGATAAAGATGTTTGCGATTTTATTATTTTTTATAAACGTAAAATTTTTAAGCAATTTTATATTTATAATAAATATACCATAAACATAGCACTCTAAATATTTATGATATAAAAGTGAGTGAAGTAAATTTTTGCATGAGCAATTGAGCATACAAAAATCAGGATATTCCAAAAATTCAATTTTGAAAATCTAAATTGCCATGTGACGGCCGGCAGCGGCCTCCTGAAGTATCCCTAATAGCACACATTGCCCGATGGACGTTCTTTTTAGGTCCATTGTAGGTACTGTAGGTCCGAGGATGTAAAATGGACGTCTGCTGGACACTCGCACGAGGACGTTTTTCAGAAGTACAACAAAAGACGTCCAGCGAAGGTTTGCTTTGGGTCCATAGTAGAACCTTAAATCCCAGGACATAATAAGGACGTCTGGCGGACGTTCACACGCGGACGTTTTTCAGAAGTACAACAACAGACGTCCAGCGGACGTTCGTTTTGGGCCCATAGTAGTCCTTGAATCCCAGGACATGATACGGACTTCTGGCGGACGTTCACTTGAGGACGTTTTTCAGAAGTACAGCATAAGATGTCCAGCGGACGTTTGTTTTGGGTCCACAGTTAAGCCCTTAATCCCAGGACAAGATACGGACATTTGGTGGACGTTCACACACCCTACTAAAGTAGGCACAGCCTTTATGGCACACCTGGTTCTAACTAGTTGCATAATTTAATAATAATTTGATGCTAATTTAATGCCATGAAAAAAAAATTATTGCTCCTTTTTTTTAAAAAATACCAACGTGTGTGCTAGCTATAGATATAGTTGGCACACACGTTAGCGTAAAAGTCAAGACAAGGGGTATATAAAGGTAAAGAAGATGATATAATTTAATGCTAATTTAATGCTTCTCATATATCATGTATTCAAGTTTGTAACTCTAATAGGAACAAAGTTATTGAAACTTAAAGAAAACTATGATACGGCTGTGCTGGCTATAAGATATAGTTAGCACACCCGTTGGTGTAGAACGATTACAAATAATCAATTATGCAACTAGTTAGAACCAGGTGTGCCATAAAGGCTGTGCCTACTTTAGTAGGGTCTGATTCGCTTAGGTAGAAATGTAACGTAGTTTTCACCAACAACAATCACGCTTTGACGTTTATACAATTTTTTTTACTATTTAAAATATTAAATAGTAATTAAATAATATATCTTGAATCTTTTTCATTATAGAATAAAAATAAAATGAATTTTTCTAATATCAGTAAATTTGTAAAATGAGAATACTTATGAGAATTGAAAGTTAGAAATAATAATATTATTGACAGGATTTTGCGAGTGACATGCGCTCTTTAAATATTTTCTAATCATTGACACTAGATTTTATTATCAAATACACAATTCAGACATACAGACTTAATAAAAATATCACTCTTCATTCATTTTAATTATAAATCCTATTAAATATTAAAAAAAAAAAGAAATATCAAAATGTAGTTCAACATAAAAAAATGGTGTGTAAATTCCACCACTTTTAATAAAGAATTGGTTTATGTTTTAACAAAATTATTATCACGTAAGTATAAAAGATTTAATTCTCTCACCATCCTATATTATTATAAACAAAAAAATTCTTTTACAGGTATGTTATTAAATGTTTTTATTCTGAAGAAGAAATTAATTATTTTCGAAATGATCATAAATATAAATTTATTATCAAGATGTTTTTAATTTAAATACATCCAAAAAACAAAATACGACTAAAAAAGTTTTCCCAAACAATATTATAATAAAACAATCTTCCAAAAATAAAAAGCGAAACTTTAATTAAGATTTATTACTGCATATTTTACCCCGGAAGAAAAAATAACGGGATAGTTTTACTTGTGTTAAAACGGTATCAAGGGGGTAGAGATAACGACATTCCTTTCCTATAATGAATGTGAATAGGCAATTTCCAGGTAAAAACTCCTTTCTGTAAACTTTATTTCTAAATGCTAAAACTGAATGCGAGATTTTAATTAAATATCTCTTGCTGCAAGTTTTCATTTCAACAATTTGATTTTTGAAAATTTTATAAAATAAAAATTACGATATCTTGTATAATTCATATTTTCAATGATTTTATATGGCCGTATAAGAGACGTTTATCTCTTAGAAAAGTAACAAAGCAAACATACCAGTTTGTTGTCGATGTAAACAAAATCACTATTAGAAATAACTACAACTGTGGAACTGATTTGTTCGTTAAATAATAGCGCGAAGAGAGACACGCTGCCGAATTTAAAACTGAGGATTTTTTTATGAGAATCGACGGCTTTTATACAATAAACGACCCCCCTGGTAGACGCATACCACACGCGGGGTTGCAGGTTGAATCATATCGGCTGCAAGTTTCATCTCGATTTCGGTGATGACCCCCACAGCTGCTGTTCTTAGAAATTGATTGATAGATAATATCAGAGATTTTTTACCTGCCTGGGATTCTACGATCAGATAACGCTTGAACGCCCGAAATCAGAATAATAAACATGTTTTTATTTTACGTTACTGGCATAACATACCTCCTTCCGTAAGTTACTTGTAAATAATTATTTTAAAAATTCAATTCAACTTCCAACACAATGACTCGTGTATATAATTTTAAAATTTTATATATTCAACCCTTTCATGTTGAAACACGAATGAATCACTTGATTACGCATAATTAAAACATACCACCGTAAGCCTATGCATTCTTTGTTTAGGGGAATCTTAAAATTATATCTGAAAAAATATCAGAACAATATGTTTTAATTTACAATAGGAGGAAGCGATAAAACTACCTGTGTTTTCTCTTTCAAAAAACAGAATCTATTCTACGTTAAGCTTTATTATTACCAATATGGATATGATATTCCTTTATATAGGGGTATTATAACAGCATCGCCAAATATAGAAAATTACTAATTGAAATGTATATTCGTATAAGATTTAATTATTTCTGATTGATTATTTTTTTGTTATATGTACAAAGTACTTATGACTAAATCTGTAAATTAAAATCTTTCGAAATGCAAGTATCTCTAAAAGAAATGTAAAAAGGGTTACACAATATTGCGTAATAACGAAAATATTTGTCTTACTCGCACACACACACACATATTATGGTTGGAATAATGAGATTAATTTTCCGCATATGTACAAACGTAATTTTGTTATACGTTTCAAATACCCATTAAACATCAGAATTAAAAACACACACTTAAGAAGGCTAAAACAGGTTAGAACTCGAATATATTGCGTGATTCATTTAATTATTATGCAATCGTATTTACGAAAGCCTGTATCGACAGGCTGGAACATGCAAAAAAGTTCCTGCTTTAACTATTCACGCAGCTATAAAAAGGGGTGTAATCGTTTCAGATACAATCAGTCGTACACGAACGATCGTGTGTGTGTGAGTGCAATAAGTATACTAAACACTAGTGCTCTTTAATTTGTTTATAATAATAACATATAGTAAATTTGAATTGTTTTAAAAAGTGATCAACGCTTCAGCAACAACAAGGTAGGAATATTTTATTTATTTTTAAATTCTGAATCTTAATATCAACTTTCGAGTTTCCACGCATATATCAATATTTATAATTTGTTTATATTAATCATAATCTGAGGTTACGGGATATAATTTGTTTATAATAACGTCTTTGTAGTTTTGCAAGACGAGGTTCTGTTGGAGAATAAGAACGAACATCTCCGTGGCAAGAATAATTATTTATAATATTTAATATACATTTGAATTGTTTAAAAAAGCGCACAACGTTATACAAACAGTTTTCAGGCAAAATTTATTTTGAGTTTATTATTATTATTATTATCTAGGGCGGTAACATAGTTATTCAAATAATAATTTGAGGTTATGGGATCTTTGTAGTTTTGCAAGTCGAGTTTTAATTAGCCATACTCGTACACCGTAATTAGAGCTCTTGCAACGCGAATAATAATAATGTTAAATTTGAATTCCAGCAATGTAGGAATAGTTTTATATTTTTTAAATTTTTCTCTAGTCTTAATGTCGATTAAAATTCATAGAGTTTCGAAGATTGTTTTATAATATACTCGGATACACCTTACTAACTAAACAGAGCTCTAATGTTTAAAATTTTATTGTTACATACGATTACAACTTTTCTATAGTCTAATGTATTGGTAATTAAATAATTTGTATTGGTTTTAGCTCTGACCAAAGTGAGATATTAGGCAGCTTTTTAAACAAAACAGAAATGGCATTCCAGATAGTAGATGAAATCACAAAAAGTAGCAAAAAATATAATTTTCAACGGCGTAGTGTCTGCTTCAAGCTAAACGAAATTCCTCAAGTCGTTATCGATCCAGAAGCGTGGGTGAAGAATGGGCTAAAAGATATCGTAGCGCATATATGCCAAGACGTCGACTCTGAAGATAAGATTGGTTTCACGTTTGGATCAGAATGTTTCCCCAAGGGAGACGCATATATATCCTTTAAAAAGGCCAGGGACGTATCGTTCGAGGAAATATGGGACTTATTGGGAAAAATATATCAGAGCAATTCTGAAGGCTTTCATTCAGATAGCTTTCGAATGACAATGACCCAAGTGAAATCCTACAGAGGCTCTGGATGAGCTAGGACATACAACAGCTATGAAGAAGAATGTGCTAAGCGACGAGGTATAGTAGTCATTAACAATAAAGTCAACCTATGCCTTCCCCGAGCTCTCGTTGTGGCCAGAGCTTACGCTACCAATAACCCCGACATCGAAAAAATCAGAAGAAACCATGCCAAAATGCAGTATATCGAGACAAATAAGCTGATGCAAGAATTGGTATTCAGATTTCTGAGGAAGGCGCTGGTGTTGAAGAACTGAAGCGGTTCCAGACTCATATGAACGGTTTAAATATAACCGTTTATGCATATAGGTCTAGAGGGCGAGCCGTTCTATTTGAAAGTCCTGATGCTCCAGCGAAAATCAGCCTGCTTCACCACAACAATCACTACAACGTTATTAATAACTTGAAAGCAGCGTTTGTGTGTAGATATTACTGTGAATCTTGCCACATTCCATACAATAACAAGAACGACCACAGATGTGCTGGATCATGCCCATGTTGCCAGCAGACCCCGCCATGCGAGAAAAGCAGGCAGGAAATAACGTGCGAAGATTGTCATCGCAAATTTAGAGGCCCAGACTGCTATAACAAGCATAAAACTAGCGGTTCATATGGCATGAAAACAGTATTCCAACATATAAAACAATGCCCCGAGTGTCTGAAGACAGTAACAGCCCAAAGAACTCATACTTATGGTGAAATATACTGCAAGATGTGCGGAAAACATCAACCTGCAGGGCATTACTGTCATAAAACCCGATAGCAGAGAACCATCTTCAGAAAGCTACCTGTTTATATTTTATGACCTGGAATCGAGGCAGGATAAACGAGGTCCTGCTGGTGAGAAGATACACTTACCCAACCTGTGTGTCTTCCAACAACGCTGTGACAACTGTATTAATGAGGCTAACACAGTTGCCATATGCGCAAAATGCTGCCTGAGACAACAGGTAATAAAATTAAATCCAATACCAGCATTCCTAAACTATATAATAGGGGTTAAGAAGGTCTTTAAGAGGATTGTTGTGTTGGCCCATAGTGGAAAGGCGTATGATCACCAATTTCTTCTTAAGCATGTACTTCAAAACACCGATCTCAAGGTTGAATTAATTATGAGAGGCAGCAGCATTATCATGATGGGTATCAATAACGTTAAGTTTATCGATAGTATCAACTACTTTCCCATGGCATTATCCGCACTTCCAAAAACCTTCGATTTAGGCGCCGAACTGACGAAAGGCTATTTTCCGCATCTTTTTAACACTCAGGCCAATGCTAATTATGACCGACCTCTGCCAGACCTTAAATACTACGATCCCGTCTACATGAACGAAAACACGCGTCTCAAACTGATGGAATGGCACAAGGAACACAATGCTGACAACTCTCAAATGCAAAGAGACCTAGTGGGTTACTGCATCAGTGACGTCGATATTTTGACAAAGGCGTGTCTTAAATTTAGGAAGCTCTTTTTAGAACAGTGCAATGTATGTCCGTTCACTGAAGCAGTAACCATAGCCTCGGCCTGTAACTTGGTTTATCGCCGGAACTTCCTGCAGCCCCAAACAATCGGTATTATACCTCGTAATGGTTACAGAAATGTTGACATTCAGTCAAAAATAGCCACTCTCTGGTTAATCTATGAAGAGACTCAAAGAGGTATCAACATTAAACATTCAGTCAAGCAGCGAGAGACTATAGTAGATGGTGTCAAGGTTGATGGTTACTGTGAAGAAACACGACAAGTATTTGAATTTCACGGCTGTTACTATCACGGGCACACCTGTCTATCCGTAAGGCGAGATGAACCTGTGCATGAAGATCCCTCGGATACATTGAACAATCGTTTACAAAGAACCAGCAACAAAATCGAAAGACTGAGACAGCGAAGCTATGACGTCATCGAAATGTGGGAATGTGAATTTAGGGAAATGCTGCAACGAAACAAAGACCTAAAACAATAACTTGAAAACAGCCCTCTAATGGTATCGACACCTCTGAACCCTCGTGATGCTTTCTTTGGCGATCGAACTGGTAATTGCAAAACATATTATCAAGTTGGGCCTGGAGAAAAAATAAAGTATGTTGATGTTTGTTCTCTATATCCTTGGGTGTATAAGTATGGCAAGTTTCCTATTGGACATCCTAAGGTTTACGTGGGCGATACTTGCAAAAAACTTGATTTAGAACATACAGACGGTCTCATCAAAGGTAAAGTCTTGCCGCCGCAACAGCTGTACCATCCGGTACTACCACTCAGAATGAACAACAAGTTAATGTTTGTGTTATGCAGAACCTGCGGTTCAGAGCTTAACCAGAACGACTGTAATCATGCGGAAGGTGAACGATCATTAACGGGTACTTGGGTAATAGACGAAGTACAAAAAGCCTTGGAGATGGGGTATGTCATGCTGGAAGTTTAAGAAGTTTGGCAATACAACATAGAACAGTATACCACTATGAAGAAGACTGGCGGGTTATTTACGGAAATGATGAACAAGTTTATAAGAATGAAGCAGCAGGCATCAGGCTGGCCCGGGGATTGCTTGTCCGATGCAGAGAAGAAGAATGCATATATCGAAGAATTTCTCGAGAAGGAAGGTATACGCATGGAATTCTCGGAAATACTAAAGAACCCCGGATTAAGATCTTTGGCGAAACTAATGTTAAATTCGTTTTGGGGTAAGTTTATCACATCTAATTCATTAATTTATATTAATTATTGAATGCATGTTTTCAGGCAAATTTGGCCAGCGTGAGAATCAGCCTAAAACAACTATAATTCGTCAACCTTATGAGTTAGAGGAGCTTCTATCAAACCCGGCTATAGAAGTTAACCACATCGAAGCTGTTAATGAAGACACTCTGATAGTTGGTTGGCAATACAAAGAGGACTATACAGACCTTTCGTCGATAGTCAATGTAGCAATTGCGGCATATACAACAACTCAGGCCCGTCTTAAATTATACAGCTATCTGGAACGTCTTGGAGATAGGGTGTTATATTACGATACGGATTCCATCATTTACATTAGCAGAAAAGGGGAATGGGATGTACCAACAGGTTCCAGCTTGGGAGAAATGACTGATGAGCTAGAAGACTACGGGCCTGGCAGCTATATAGTAGCATTTACCTCTAGAGGTCCTAAGAACTACAGTTACATTATATTCAGTTCCAAATATAACACTTACTTCACTGTGTGTAAAGTAAAAGGTATTAGACTGAACTATGATGTACTGAAGCTCATCAACTTCTACACTATGGGACTTGTATAGTAACATATTTTTAACTCTTAAGTATTAGTAAAATAATTTTATAGTAATGTAGTAGCTTCAATAAGTACA
Source organism: Agrypnus murinus (assembly GCA_929113105.1). NCBI lineage: Eukaryota > Metazoa > Arthropoda > Insecta > Coleoptera > Elateridae > Agrypnus > Agrypnus murinus. Next base: position 109,876,838 of record OV816027.1, on the reverse strand, counting down.
TTACCTGAAGGACGATGTTTTAAAGATTATTATTATTATTATTGTATATAATTAAAAAGTTCAATTACTTATGTATGAGTAGCAACATACTCTGTAAAAGTAACTATTGTTCATTTGCTTATAAATATGTTAGGACAACGAAAGTCCTACTGCATCACTATGGGATGGTCACCCTGTTGGACTCTCATTGGAGCTACTGATGTTGTTGCTGGTGGTGACTTTTGTTGTCGTCGTTATAAAACACATAATACGGGTATGTTAATCGACTTCAGCATAGTGTAGTTATAATAATAAGTGAGACTGACGAGAGTTATACTTTATGTACTGGAATTGTAATTAATTATTAAAAAAAGATGGTGAAACTTGGGAGTGATTGAATGTAAATCACAGCCATCACGGGGATACTCGGGAACATGCTCATGAAATAGATCTCTTACCTGATAAACGCGATTTTGTTCTTTTCAATTGTGTCTGTTAAGTAGTAGTAGTAGTAGATCAAGACATTGTTGAAAAGAATATTTAGCATAACAAATCGTACAAGGCATTCAATTGCTCCGACTAAACAATAACAACAATTTGACAATGAAAGAAAGGTCAAGTTTCAAACGAGTTACGAGTATGCCTTCATGGTTATCCGAGAACAGATTTCAACCCTAATAATAATTATTAGTTTAGTTATTTAATTATTGTTTAGTTGTTTAATAATTTTTGAGAAAGATTTTCATAGAATAAAAGATTCATGTTCTGTCATGGTTATCCGAGAATAGCTTTTAACCTAATAATTGTTTAGTTATTTAATTATTGTTTTGGTGTTCAATAATTTTGAGAATAAAAGATTAATGTTCTATATGTGTATTATTACTATTCTCCCCTCTGTACCATGGCATGAAAAAGTGATAGCTATAACTAGTATGAGAGAGAAGCAAGAATGAGGTAATTACCTACACACCTGACGGTGATGATGACGTGTCATTAAACAAGATGAAACTTGTCTGTCAACAACTTGTTTACCGTATGCATGCTACTGAGCATGCGTTGAATCTAGGTAAGTATAAGCGACTATATAAAGTCGGCAGTTGTTAGCGTGTACTAGTAAGACGTGTACATCAGATCCGCAGCAGCAATTACGATGATGGCGAGTATAAGCAGTCCTAATTATTGTTATGTAACGAGATCTGTGAGAGCGAATTATTTCCCCTGGAAATAGGTAAGTTGTTTATAAAACTTCAAGTTTGTGATTGTATGCTAATTTGTGTCTATTTGCTGCTTGTTTAGATGAAGGCCCGGATGTTGCAGATCACTCGTCATCAACAGCAAGTACCTACAACGGTCAAAAGTCGAACAATAAAGAAGAAATAGGTAAGATGTTTAAAACTTTTGTATGTTTATGCTTATATTAACCGATTATTGTATTATTGTTTTAGCGTTCCATGATCTGTCGCAGCAGCCTCTATACTACGCTGATGATGCTGTAGCAGCATCAGCAAACTTTACCATTGTAGATACACCAGTAGCAGCAGCAGTAGCTAAAGGTGAAGTACGTGTTCAACTGCTCGAGGCCGTCCAGTATCCGTTGTATGTTACGAGACCTCCAGGTGAAGAAGAAAACTACAACCATGTACACAACATCCAAGTAGGACTTATTCCGCCCGACGACGACGCTTTGGGGTCTAAAGAATTTGACGTGGTAGTGAAACTCGAATGCGTGAATAACGTATGCCAGCATGTTGAAATAGTGTTGTCGGAAAGTGACTGGTTCGAGTTGTATGATATACGAGTCGAGGCAATGTTTAAAAATTTCTTTTATGGCTGCTGCTGCAAGGACAACAGTGTACTACATTGCGATAAACATTTGAAAGTCCATCTATGTGAGAATTTATACATCGAGATTATTCACAACGAGTTTTTCGGCAACAGGGTGGCGATTCATCAGAGTGATAAACTGCGGACTATAACCTTAAAAGATTACGAGTTTCAGTCTATATTGCATTTAGCACCGCTGATCATTCATCAGGCTCGAACGTTACAGCACCTGGACTTTTCGCGTTTCTACCACGCAAACATAGAGAACGTAGCAGAAGGTCAACTGAGACGCCCTGAAGATGTCTATAAAACGCTACCGACAACAGACTCCATCTTATTCACGACCGAACTGTTATGCGGCTACTACTCAGCTACCAGTTTAATAGACAACGCAGCAACACCTGGTGGATTGAACTCGTTCATTTTATTAGAAATAATAAAACATTATCCGCAAAACTTTATCGATGCCGTACGTACACGACTGCAATCATATCAACAGCAGCAGCCGAAAACGTCAACGACGACAACGTTTGCACCGTCGTATTAAGAACACCATGGCGGAAATAAACTATCTTAAAAATAGGTTACAAAAATATTTGAACAAATTGCAAGTGTTACGCGATGATCTCAACTCATACTGTGTAATGAATAATTTGTCAAATAATATGTTACAATTGTCCATTAAATGTATAGCAAAATAAATAATATGTATATTTAAACATTGATGTTTCATTTACTAGCATGACTAAGGGTGAAGGGTGACTATATAAAAGGTGGATCGTCGTCATCAGCAAGAGAGTAGCTACACGAATAATGCCGAAGATTTCCGACGGCGAATATCCTAAGTTACAAAGCAGACGGTAAGTAGTCATAGTATGAGAAGGAGAGAGAGAGAGTTTCCGCTTAGTGAAAGGGATAAAAGGATCCAATCCCAGAGTTAGCGCTAAAATTCAAATCTAGGGGCAAGGGAAATCAAGATGGTGACTTCAAAAGGACAAATTCAAAATGACAGATTCAAAATTGACAGATGCAGAATTGACAGATTTAAAATGACAGATGCACAATTGACAGATTTAAAATGACAGATACAAAAATGACATATGCATAAATGACAGATGCAAAATGACAGATACACAATTGACAGATTTAAAATGACAGATGCAAAAATGACATATGCACAAATGACAGATGCAGAATTGACAGATTTAAAATGACAGATGCAAAAATGACAAATTTAAAATTGAGAGATTTAGTACAGATGACAGATGCAAAATGACAGAATTAAAATGACAGATGCAAAAAAATGACAGATGCAAAAATGACAGATTTAAAATGACAGATGCAAAAATTACACATGCATAATTGACAGATTTAAAAGGACAGATGTAGAATTGACAGATGCAAAAATGACAGATGCAAAAATGAAAGATGCAAAAATGACAGAATTAAAATGACATACAAAAAAAATGACAGATGCAAAAATGACACATGAATAATTGACAGATTTAAAAGGACAGATGCAGAATTGACAGATGCAGAATTGACAGATTTAAAATGACAGATGCAAAAATGACAGATGCAAAAATGACAGATGCAAAAAATGACAAATTTAAAATTGACAGATTCAGTACAGATTCAAATTTATCGCGCCACATGCTGTGATATAAAATGGTTGCCTTTACATACGGGTAATACAGATTTCTTCATGACGCCCTCTAGTCGTAGTACACAGTCTACCGGTAATACAGATCCCTTCATGACGTCCTCTATTAACAACTAGCAGAACGACAATAATCGGTGAGAAAAATAATTAAACACTAGCGCCCTGTTTTTTCCCTAGCAACACCATGGCCTACTAGATTAATATCCACTACGTTCCTAAATGGCCGTGTCATTCGGAAAAAGTAAGGTTAGCAATGGTAAGAACGGTGGCGCCAGAGATTATAATTTTTGTCGCAAATTTGTCAGTTTTGAGGTCTATAATTTTTATTGTCATATTTTGGCTCTGACTTCAAAGGCAGAATGGGGAAGAGCTGCATAATATGCAAAAATAAAAAATCTCCCTTCTTTGAAGTCCCCGTTGACCGAAGGATTCGATTTAAATGGTTAAACTGTTTGAAACATATTATTCCTGGTAAATCAAACATCATTTTTAAACATACATAAATTTATTAACACATTTTGAACTAGTGAGAAACTTCTCTGAACGTTCTGTTCTGTGCAAAGACCATTTTGAAGAAAGCTGTTTTGACCAATCTACCAAAATTTGCCGGTTAAAAAGAGGTTCCATCCCCACCCTAGCGTTATCTGTGACGACCCCATCTACCCCAGCTGTTCCTTCCGAGGTTCCTTCCTTTTCCTTATTTGTAAGAGAAAATCCACATACCTGTTTGCAGTTCTCTATGAATTTCCAGTTCTTATACTTATATTTTTAAGGACACAAATGCAAAAGAAGATATCCCCATTTCCGGCTTAACCAGTCCTCTCGAAGTTATCCGTCTAGAAAAAAATGCGAAAATTTAGAATTGCAGCTTCGAGAAGCTAAAAACCAATTACAGTGGTACAAATCAAAGGTAGAATTAATGAAAGAAGAAGAGGATATTTTATCTCTTGTAAATTGTATTAAGAAAATCAAGTCCGATGCAGAAGGTAATAACGAAAGTGCGACCTTCATTATGGATATTTTAAAAAATTATAACAAAAAACGTCCGCGTTGGTCAGAGCTAACCATACGCATGTGCACAGTTTGGCGATTTTGCTCATCAAAAGGGTACGAATTTTGCAATAAACATTTAATTAGACTACCTTCAAAGTCCACAATATCACGATATCTTGGTGAGTTCAATGGACAAAATGATTTAATTAAAAAACGTTTATGTGCCGAAATTGCAATTCTCGAAAAGCCTATAGAAAGATTATGTTCTTTAATTATTGATGATATGGTAACAAAAGAAAAGCTATACTATAGCAGAACAGAAGATGGCATTTATGGGCTTGATACATCTGATGATAATTCTACGCTAGGAACTAGACCAAAAATTGCAAACAAGATGTTGTGTTATGTAGTGCATGGCCTTTCTACTAAATTTACTATTCCATGCGGTTGTTTCTTCCATAAATCGATGACACAAGCTAATTTTTATTCACTCACGCTGAGAGTATTAAAATTGTTAACGGATTGTGGATTCATCACCTTAAGACTAGTGACAGATAATATGTCTTCTAATGTTGCACTGTTCAAGAAATTTGGCAATGGAACAATTCAAAATTATGTTAATCATCCATTTCTCCCGGAGTTGCCGCTTTTTCTATCTTTTGATTATTGTCATGCTTTTAAAAATGCCAGAAACTTATTCTTAGACCATGAGATGTGTTCATCTGAAGGCGTCATATCATCGAAACATCTAAAATTATTATGTGACATGCAGAAAAACATACCCATAAAACCAATTAGATATTTAACACCAAAACATTTATATCCTACCAATTTTGATAAAATGAATGTCTTGAGGGCCATCCAAGTATTTTCACCAACTGTGACTTCAGCTTTGCAATTATTAAAAGAATATGGCGAACCCCGATTTCAAGATGTTGACGCCTCATTGTCTTATATGAAGAACATGTACCAATTTTTTGAAGTTCATAATGTTTCTACTACAAGACAATACATAAAAAACTTAGATAGTAATATTGCCCCATATATAGATATATCAGATGAACGTCTTCAATGGTTACACATAACTTTTCCAAGTTATATTGATGATATCCAAAAAACATCTGAAAGTAAGAATTTTCGTGGCTTGAGTAAGGAAACTGCTCATGCTTTAAAGTTTACAGAAAGCACTTATCTTACTGTTCAATTTCTTCTGCAAGAAGCTGGTTTCTTCTATGTCCTTACTAGAGCATTTAGTTCAGATCCTGTTGAAATGACATTTTCACATGTTCGCTTGCGATGTGGGTCCAATGATGCCACGGATGCTCGATCTGCTGATTATGCGATTCGCCAAATTCTGCGGTGTGGTATCGTAAAGGCATCAACATCATCAAATGTTAGAGCTGAAGATACCAACTTCGTCAGCTCAGCTCAACTTCCTTCCTGCTCCCGTCCATCAGAGTCCAATAAAAAAAAAACTGGTTTTGTCTGAGGAATTAAAAAGTAAAATTCACAACTTACAAAATAATGAAATACCACAGAGCAATTATACTCAGCATCTGTAGCCTTTTTATCTGGATACATAATTATGAAATTAGAAAAGATACTCCGTTGTGATAATTGTGTATCACCATTGTTGTCGACAACTGTGCCAGGACCTCTTTTAAGATTAATCACTCTTCAAGATCATGGAGCCTTGACCTATCCCAACGAACTATTTGTAGGGCTTATTAAACGAATCGCTGACATCGTACAGCAAGTGTTACCTGCTTTGAGTTTCGAAAAAACATGTGGGCATTTTATTGATTTAATCCAGCCATTTTTAATGAAAAATGTATTATTTACTTGTTTATTGCACAAGATAGAGGTATGCAGATTAATTATTATTCTTACTGCAAAACCTGCACTCAACAACATCTGCCTAGAAAAAACAAATTCGCTAAAACGGAAATTTTTAGAACACAAACACATCAGCAGGAAAGTGTTAAAAATATAAATTATCAAAATTTTACTTAGGTACCTACTTACTGCTCTCCTTTTCCGTTGTTACCTAGCTTTATGGTTTGCTCATGTACTTTTTATTATTAAAACTTAACCTAAACACCAATTTTATAATATTATTTTATTTATTATGTCGTTGCATGTCATTGTTTGTCAATTTGATTTATCTATAGTTCAAAAAACTAACCAACGATGTCACTACCGTTATTACCGCGAATTTCCGAATGACACGGCCATTTAGGAACGTAGTGGATATTAATCTAGTAGGCCATGGCAACACTAACACTATTTAGCCGAGCGCCGAACCAAATGCCGGTAATATACAAGGCCGGTAATACAGATTCCGTACTTCGAGACAAAAATCCCTAGATTAGAGAGAGATCGACATAAAAAGTCCCCAGAATAAAGAGAGATCGACATAAAAAGACCCCAGATTCGACGTAAAACGACACTGGCGCCTGTTTTCCCCTAGCAACGACGCTACCATTTAGCCAAGTGACGAACCAAATGCCGATAATACAGAATGTCGGTAATACAGATTCCGTACTTAACCACCTAGAGAGAGACAGACAAAAAGTCACCAGATTAGAGAGAGAGACAGAAAACCTAGTGTCCCTAGAACTGTCTGCCTGAAGTGGCCCATTACCTACTAATGATTGCATATAGATTATATATAGATTATATATTTAAGTTAAAAAACACAAACGACCAAATCCAAATTAACGTTTTTTCAAAGAAAGTCATTATCTTTTGGTTTTAATAAAAAGCGTGATGTGACTCTTCAATCCGATAAAACAGGTGTAAATAAATATTAAATATATTAATAATTATACTTCTATTTAGGAGTAGGTACATACTTACCTTTTTTTAAATTAATGATTGTATATAGACTGTATAAATTAAAAATAACGGGTTTTCAAAGTAAAGTTACAACTTTACCTTGAAAACTATAAAACCTTGAAAAGGTAATGACTATGGTCATTACCTTTTTGTTTCAATAAAAAAAAACTTCAGCAAACTTTAAATATTTATTAGAATGAAATAATCGATAAAGAAATATTTTTATCACTGCAAGTTTTTACAGTGGGAAAATCCCATTCACTATTATTAGGCATCATTTTTATTAAGTACTAATTGCAGGGCAATGTTTCCGATATCTACACCTGTGGCTTTAGAAATTAAATTGCATCTTTTCTTCTTCTGTTTCCCACTGCAAAAACGTGCAGTGATAAAAATTATTTTTTTAATTTATCTATACAGTTCCTTTCCAACTAATCCATAGTACATTTAGTGGGCATACATTATTAAATAATAATGAGCAATCTTGTAGTCTACCCACAATTTTATTTTAGTGATAAAACACTACATATATATATATATATATATATATATATATATATATATATATATATATATATATATATATATATATATATATATATATATATATACATGCAGAAAGCACTGATACGCCTCCGAATATATGTTCATAGCGATCGCCTCCGATTTTGGAGGCGAAGTGGAAAAAACGGAGGCGAAAACGAATCCCCGTGTATATGTAGTTTAAAATGTTGGAAATCATTTATTATGCCGTTTCCCAAATTTTAGGTCGGAGTCGAAAAATACCTATTCACCCAGTCATAGATACATTTTAGTACATCGTGTTATACTCTAGGCGGCGCCTTCGCTGTATACGAGATACGTCTTAACTTAAGTTACAGCATTATACACCTCCCTACATTTAACATGCATTTTTTATTCATATTAGCGGCAACACAGCGTAGAGGCAAAACCTACCTATGTGCATCTTCAAGAAGTTGTTCTATTGTATACACTTGACCATGGGCTTTCAAATTTATTAAAAAATAGATTTTTCATAAGATCAACAAATTAAAATGAAACTAAAATTTTGTTACTAAAAGCTTTACAATTGGTTACTTGCATTATGTATGATTTGGGTAATTTATGTAAATATTAAAACATAGTTTTACACATAAATTTATAATCACATTTCAAAAACACCTGTTTAAATTTCTGAGGAATGTAGACCGACCAAAAGCTTGTTTCAAAAATTAGCAAAATTCTTAATTATTATGAAATGACCCCGTTTATTCGTATATCCATTATCGGTATACATTATTAAAATCTAATTAGATGTCTAATAAATACACAAATTCTCTGAAATTATTTCAATTGACTGCCTATTTACGTATTTACTTATAAAAAAATTATATGATATTATTTTTTATTTCTTCCTTGGCACTTTAAACGTATTTTAAAAATAATCAAAATACTTTTGCAATGCAAATGCCCTCGCGCGTCCTGCTCGTTTGTTTATTATAGTATAGGAATGAATTTAGGAAATCATTTTAAATACCTCATTGTCAGAAAAGTTTTGTTCGTTATGAAATAAAGTTTAATATTTATGTCTATTAAAATTGTAAGCGTAATTAGGCTATATTAGACGTTTTCTTCTGCATTTTATGATTAAATCCAAACAATCATAAACATTTTAGCACGATTTGAGAATGCTTTGTCACAAATTGTTTGTTTTAGCAACAGTTTGTAAAGTGATACTGTCAAAACTAGAGAGGCGCAGTATTTTACGATGACTTCATAATTTTAAGAAGAACAATACAAACTCAGCGTATCACGTATCACTTTATTATTACTGGCCATCGCCGAATCAACGATTGTTGTATCCAATAAAATGCTATTATGTGAATAATTTAACTTTCTACGTCTTTTTAATTATTTTTATTATTTATAATTATCATAATTATATTATTTTCTAACGATAAAAATTGCCATTGTTGGGGGCATACTGTCTTAATAAAACGCTGTTACATAAACCATTATCACTTCCAAAGATTAAGAATGAATGTTTTTACTGACAAACCTTTAATTTGTAAATAACCCACATTATATGTAAGCAAGAATAACAAAATTTCGTTGTGAAAAAATTAAGCTATTATAGAAATTTAATGGTATCTTTCAATTAAAACTACAATGAATAAATAAAGTAACACAATATTTACTATTTAAGATGTTATTAATTACTTGGTTTCACTCAATCCATCTACTTACATACATACATATGGTATACGCATCATTCCTTATGGACTCTTATGAGAAGACAACGTCATTGGAGGCATACACAACTGATAATTACATACAATATATACTAATAGGAGTTGACAGAGTACGATAAGTATTTATTTAAGTATCATGTCTCCGAGCATTTAACTTGCGTTTTTTGTTCATATTAATCAATTAATCATATTAGCAGAAACAATGTATGAAGGCTGATCATACTAAAACGTTTCTTTAATAATTTATTGTATAATATCCAGGCACCGATTTACCATATTCGAGGCCCCCATCGTATTGTCCATAATAACATTTTAATTGTGAGAAATGGTTTTAGGGAATAATTACATTTTTGACTAAAGATTTCATATTTATATTCGAAATTTAACATTTTTAATCAAAAGCAACTTGAGAAAAAAGTGAAATATTTATTATTAAAAACGTTAATAATTGGAATAAAACGTTTTGCTCATTACATAAACATATAACCATCTTCTCCATTGTAATTTAGTAAATCTACTTTGGTACAATAACAACTCGAAAAAATTCTTGTATATCAGTTGCACTTGCAAGAGATTCAGATAATTTATAATCAATGAAATTATAATAATATTGAAAATTATTTCACGAATGACTCTAGAGGTACTAAAACATTAATTATTATATATTAAAAAAACTAAAACAAAACCTAACTAAACTTATAAATAACAAAAAAGTCTGAGTAGAAAATTATGCTAAATAAATGTTGAAAGAAAGTATAAAATTTAATTTCAGGATTTTGTAGAATATCCTTTTTGTTTAATTACTTCTAACGTTTTTTTATATTTAAAACTAATTTAGGTTTTCTCCGGCTGTGATTTTATTCCATTCTTCATCCAACACTTCTTTTATAGCAGCTTAGAATGTTATGTAGTGTTATCGAATTCGTCTCTCCAATAACTCTCAAAGGTTCCCAATGGACTTTCGAGCTGGGGGATCTCTAGGGAATTCTAGGTAATGTCATTATTGACCTACTTTGTTTAAAAAAGGATCCACTAATAACTGATAACTGAAGAATTAAAAAATCAACTTCATGAACATGAAACATGAATGGAACATGAGGAAACATGATGGTCAATGATGATCAGTTACATTTTCAGAAGGATGGGGCTCTAAAAGATGGTATCTCAATAACAAGATCAGTTTTTAAAATAATATACTTGAGTTGTCTGTAAGTAAATGACTGAACTGCCACAATGTGGCACCAGTCGGTATGTGAAACGTGTGAGACGTTTGTATGTGAAATAATTTAAATCATATTGAAAATGGGTTGTTAAAAGACTTATCTCTGTATCTCAGCAATCCATGGGCCGATTTCAATTATTTTGCTCCAAAGATTCCTTTTTCCTTCTCACTCTCGGCAATAGGTGTACAGTTTCTCGGGAATAAATTGCTATGAGTCGGAAATAATGAGCAATATTGGGCAATATGGGAAATAAACGGGAATACAAAGGAATAAGAGGCAATAAACAGAAATAAACGGGAATACGCAGGAATAAGCGACAATAAATAGAAAATACGCGGCAATAAATGGGGAATACGTGGCAATACTGAGAAATAAACTCGGCAATAGGAATAACACGCTCCATTCTTCTCGATTTCCATTACGCGTTTTATCTCAAACGCGTTTAAAAATCTAGGTGGTCTTCTGAAGAAGTGAGTATATGTTGTAGTGTGCGCGGAAAAATAATGACGGCAAGTAATTGTTTTTTGTTTGAACATTGAAAATCATTCACCGTTTCTAAGAATCGTGATATGACACTTACCCTTAAAAGGCTAATTGAATAAAGGATTTCTTTATACTATACAGTGTGTAAATAAAGTATGGAATAAAATTCATATTTTCTGTATTACCACGTGAATTTTATTTTCTTTCCTGCGAATTTTATGGACATCAATTTTAATTTTTTAGTTTGCTACTGTATCACGGCCGATGATTTTAAATGGAACCCCCTTATTTTCTTGCTAGAAATGAAAAGTATATATTTTTTTGAGTTCAGCAATACCCCATATGTGGTATTTAAAATTAGTATTTTTTCAAATTTGGAGGACCAAATGTGATAACTTTCACGAAAATAATAATTAATCTCCCAACTCTTATTATTATTTTCGTGTCAAAGTTTATGAAAAACAATTAGCAAATCGGTCTTGTAGAACTCGTATAGGAGAACTATGGCGGCATGCAAGGGTTTGTCTATACATCAGAACAATACGAATATTAAACACTCAATGATGGCTATGGCTAGACTGTAAGGACTGCAGTCGATTTAAAACACAAGGCTGTTTTTTGTTCCAGTTCGTTTGAGAGTTCTACTGGTCCGATTTACGTGATTCTTATTTTACAGTGAAGCTTCCACTGTGTGCATTAGTATTTTTTAATTTTTAAATCCAAAAATTAAAAAAATTATTTCGAGAAAAGCCATCCACTTGCAGCGCCCTCTTGTTAGTTCCCAGCGTGTAAACCTTTGGAATTGCGCTTAATAGACAAACCATTTCTATCACTAGCATCTAGGTGTTGAAGTCGCCTATATGCGCTGTAGCTGTTTCTAGCAGTTGTAATTTTATATTACAGTGGTTATAATAGTAAACAAAAATCAATTCAAAATAGATAAAATAGTACTAAGATTACCACATGAATGATAAGAGAATAAGAATAATTATTTTCTGAAATTGTGAAGTTATAGAAAATTTAAAACGACAATATTTAATTTTTAGGTTAGTTCACTACGAAACATAACTATAAAAACTGCAATAAACGTATGTATAAAATAGTATTTGCAACAAAATGCTATAAACATCTACTTGTTTATTAATAATTCTTGTAACTAAACAATTTTGGTTTGAAGTAACAGTTTCAACTTGCATAAAAATGTACAGTAACGAAATATTTGACTGCCAATTTCAAACACATATTTTTCATCAGTCATGTTTTTGAAATACTAATAAACGTGTTCAAGAAATTTGTTAAACAAGATCTCTAGATTCTCATAATTTCTGTATTTAAACGCGGGCAGTATTTAAAAGTGCTACAATAAATTAATTACAAATGCTAGGAATAGCTAGGGCATGTCGGTGGCTGCAGCCCTTGCAGTCTAGTCTTTCATCATCCATCATCGAGTGTTTAATATTCGAATTGATCTGATGTATAGACAAACCCTTGCATGCCCCCATAGCTCTCCTTTACGAGTTTTCCAAGACCGCTTTGATATTCTATTTTCTTTAGATTTTTATACCATGAATTTAAAATACTTTATACCTATTTAAAACACAAGGCTTATTTTTGTTACGCTTCGTTTGAGAGTTCTACTGGGCCGATCTGCGCAATTCCAAGTTAAAAGTTTTATGATGTAGATTTTCCAGGTATTTTTAGTTTTGCGAGTTTTTAATTATTTATATTTTTAAAAGAGTTATTTGTAACCGATGCATTTCTATACGCTCGAGACCGATTGTTCACTTACACCGAAATCAAGCGAATCTCTTGAAGTAATTTCAGTTTCATCAGAATCAGAATTTTTTGAATCAGAAAAATCAGACTTAGAGGAATGAAACATGCAAGAAAAATAATGAAAGATAAAGCTGAAATTAGAAAAATATTATGTAATGTTTTACGACACCCGATGGTACATTGGACGAATTTTGGATATTGATAAAGAAAAATTCTTGAAAGAAGATTTGGAAAACTTCATACAGCCCAAGGAAAACGGCATTCAAAAAGTAGATTCGGAATTTATATTTTATAGTCCTGTAAATTTTACTGGAATTCTGGAATTCTTTTTGAATTTTATTTACTGCCGTGCATTGGGATTCTCACTTTTCAAATAAATTTTTGTTATTTATCTCAATGTGTCTTTTTTTGTATTTCTTAGAGTCGATCTATCTGATATATATGTTCTTCGTTTCACGTATTCGGTTCGCACTTACTTTAACAGCACTTAAAAATGTGATGTACATATATTATGATTGAATAAAAAACTACTTTTTTACAGATCATTTTTTATTTGTGAGGAATTTTGTTTACATTTTTCTTAGTGGAGCTACGACCTTTTGTAAAATTATCAAAAAAACCAATAATAAACACCTTTCATTCAAATACACCCACTGCTAAAATCATGCATGGAATACGAAAATAAATACGGAAATCGAGACGGGAATACAGCAATACAGACAAGAATAAAGGAATAAAAACGGCAATACGGGAATAACAAGTGAGAATACGGGAATAAAGACAGTTATTGCCGTAAAGCGGCAATAGGTGTACATAATTTCTGGGAGTGAGAGACCCCTCGCCTTTTTCATTCCCTTTAAAATGATCTGTCACAATGGGGGGGGGGGTCAAAAAGTTGGTGGAGTGGGGATAAGGGTGTGAGATGCAAAATTTTGACAATTCTGTATTTAAATGTCCCCATCGAAAAATAAATTGAAGTGTTTTTGCTGAAATCGATATTTTGTTTAATTTAGGAGATTGTCACGTGGGGTTTTCGTGACTGGAGGACGTAGTCAGAGGTAGAGAGAAATTAAACACAAGTTGTAAAAAACAACTATATACTAAAGACAATAAAGACGGTACAAAAGGTTAACACACATGTTGACATATTGATACATATTGTGAGGACGTATATGTCCTCCAAAACAAGTACAATCAAGGGGAGGTCGGAACCAACCCTGTTCTAGCACTAAATCTACTAACTAAGCGTAGGAGCTAGACTCCTAGTAATTTATAAAGCTAGGGTTTTTTTTTGTTTGTCGGATGGTAACAACTTTTACTAAATCTACAAAAGTCAAACAGAGATATGACAATTTAAATTCAAATGTTTTGTTGTTACCAACATGAAAACAAAAAAAGTCCGTATAGCACTCATGTCATCTAAAGAACAAGTTAATTTTATTTAAGAAATTTCTGCAGAATTCGGCACAAAAGAATTCGCGGATCACGCGCCCAGAAACTACGTTGCAAATACTCGTTATTTGTTGTGTTGCAACACACTCGTACGCAAACATTGACTATTACAAACAAATTACTATGAATAGAACGCCGGACCCGATTGCAAAGTATACGATACAACGAGCGGGCGCTATAGACTATAACGCTCGTTTATAATGCCCTGGTTGTTATACAGTTGTTTATATAGTTCGTATTACAGGTATAAACAAAGAATAATATGTAAGTGAAACATAAAAGATTTTTATTTTCAAAACAACTCGACATTGGAAATTTACCCGACTTAGTCTAGAAATCTCATAAGGTGTATTTGGGGATAGCCCTAATTAGGAAAGCCCGATCAAGTTCCTATGAGTACTCGATTACGTCAGCCCCAATTTATTTCAAGGATAAGTTACTTAGGGAAGCTTGATTAAGACCTCATGAAGACCCGATCGGGATAGCTACAGTTTTTTTCTGGATTAAACTACATAGGGGAACCACTTAAGATCGTTGTGAATTTCAAAAGGGGCAATCTGAGCTAATTTTACAATTAAATAACTTAAGAAAGCCCGATGAGGCCCCCACGAAGGCCCCAAAGAGACAACCTCAGTCCTCGTAAGGTCCGGATAAGATGTCCTAATACGGTTCTTATAAAAGGAAATTGCGTTACTTGGTTTCACAATGTTCTAACAACAAATACGATTGTTTTATTATAACAAAGGTTAAATAATTTGCACTGTATCCGATATGAGTTACATTTTGTCCTATCTCACATCCAAAAATACTGCAAAACACGAACGAATTCAATTTTTCATATATAATTTAACAAGTGGTCTAATTTTTTCCGATAAAATTTGTCATTTCAGAAATGAGTATCTTTTGCAATTAAAACTACACGATTCGACGAAGGAGACGACTGTAATTTTATAAAAGCAAAGCTACGAATGTCTTAAATGACAAATTTTGCAAAAAAAAATTAGATCACGATTTGAATTCGGCTTGACAATCCATCGAGCAAATTTGACATTTCATTTTGACATACATTTTTTCACTGAGAAAAACCACTACTGGTTTTTTCACTATAAACTAATTTCATTTGTCCTAATTTGAAAAATTCTGTAATTTAATTGGTTAAAAATTTTCGAGTTGGATTGTCAAAATAATCTTGACTATGGCGCAAATGTTTCCTCTATCATTCTAATATTTTCACTTATAATATACCAAGTGCATTGATTATTGCCGGAAATTTTTTGAGTGACATTTCTGCAACGTCATAATTGCACGACACGAAGTGGAGTGCAATTAGTTGCAGAAATGCACGAAAGTAAAATTTCCAGGCATAATCAATGCACGAGGATATATTCGGAAAGAAAATCGTGACGACACAAACCATTTCTACCTATTTTAAATTTTGATTATCACTGTCAAGTTGTAACATAACATAGTTTTTTTGTAATTTGTTCAGTTGTATAGTTTATATAAATTTGACATTTTTGACAGAAAAATTTCCACTTATTAATTTCAGTTAGGTTGGTCTACCCACAAAAAATTTCCAAAAAATTTTTTAGTTGCCATGGTAACGGCTCCTGAGTTAGTTTTTTTATTGGTCACTACTGAGTGTCGTACGATTTTCATTAATAATATAACAAGTGGTCTAATTTTTTCCGACAAAATTTGTCATTTCAGATAGCTTTCGCAACGAAAACTACACGAGTCGACGCAGGAGACGAGTGTAATTTTCCAAAAGCAAAAGCTACGAATGTCTTAAACGATAAATTTTGCAAGAAAAAATTAGACCACGAGTTGAATTCGGCTTGGCAATCCATCGAGAAAATTTTTATTTAGCGTGTGTAGTTAATATTAATTTAATTAAATTTGACATAAATTTTTTCACTAAGAAAAAACCACTAGTGGTTTTTTCACTATAAAACTAATTTCATTGGTCCCAATTTGAAAAATTCTGTAATTTGATTGGTTAAAAATTTTCGAGTTGGATTGTCAAGGTATAATTGATTTCTGATCGTTGCAATATTTCCAAAGCATAGCTATGTTTTGCAGAAACGGAAGTTCTATTTTCTTTACTCTTCTACAAATGTAATCCATTCAACATTCTAATATTTTCAAGGTATAATTGATTTCTGATCGTTGCAATATTTCCAAAGCATAGCTATGTTTTGCAGAAACGGAAGTTCTATTTTCTTTACTCTTCTACAAATGTAATCCATTCAACATTCTAATATTTTCAAGGTATAATTGATTTCTGATCGTTCCAATGTTTCCAAGGCTTAGCTATTTTTGCAGTAACCAAAGGTATCATTCGATTCATATATATTTCTTTTCTTTATAACACTCCCGAATATTTTTACTGTAAAATAATTAGGGGAGATAGTATTAGGGTTTGAGATAAAATGCACATAAAACTGTATCGCGCGTGAAGCGATTTTACACCTTGTATGCTGCACTTGCTTAATTAAATATTTTAAATTAATGGAAAATTAGTACTTTATGCTTAAAGTAGTCATTTTTGAAGAATAAATAAATGTACTTCCCTAACTGAATAAATAAAAAGTTAACTTCTAACAAAAACTTAAGCTTTTTAAATTAAATTAATTAAATTAAGTCTTTTAACCAATTCATTTAACTCTAAATACATGAAATTACGTGAGAAAATGATATAATATTACACGCCAACGATACAAATATAATCAACCGTCCTTCTAAAATATGGCATATCTCTATTAAATTAAATATTATCATTAGTAAGCAGACGACTTATAGACAACAATGCAAATAATACTATTTATAACAGAGGTACTCAGCGAAGCTGTTAAACAACAAGGACAGAAGAACCGTGCGTGTTTTAGTAATATGGTTATAATATCTAAGAGCTACAAATAATACATTTTCGACTCCGAAATAATAGCAACGCCGCTGGAGGCGAACGCAACTGGTTGTCATATATAAAATATACAAATAGGAGTTAAAAGCGCATGTTAAGGATTCAGAGGCGAAATGGTACGGTAATTTGTTCACTCTAAGTATAAAGAATTTACAAAAAAAAAATTCCCCTCTCGACGTGCTCATCATCAACAAAGCTGTATAAAGCAATGGCAATAACTAGTTTGTCCGTATCTGTATATTTAAGGCCGGAGTCGCGGGCGCCTTATAGGCTGTCGGAGTTGAAAAAGATAGATAAGCACGTATATATATATATATATATATATATATATATATATATATATATATATATATATATATATATTTTTGTTTATTGTTTCCAGCCTTATTTTGTGGAACTCCATAATCATGAAATAAATAAAGATTATTAAAAGTTTCACAGTTTTATTAAAATATAACCTGACAATATTGTTTCGACAGCTACGCTGTCATTATCAAAGGTAATATAATTATAAACAAACACGTCGCTAAGGTAGATACAAAATAGGTAACTAGATAAAATAATAATAATAATCATAATTAAACATCTAATACTTCCAGTAACGGAGAATTACTGAGCTCAAGTTGTTCATTCATTAAAGGTACCCTGAGTTTGTGTTTGTATATCTCAAAGGCTTCTAAAATGTCTAATTTGCGTTTGTTATTACAAAAATGTAGGAATTTAATATTATTTTGAGGAGTCATTGTGTGATTTTGTTCTAAAAGGTGTTTGGCGTAATTCGATTTTTCAGGATGTTTATTTTTGTAATGACGTACGTGTTCTTTATATCTTATGTCAAAATTTCGAAGTGTTTGTCCAATATATACCGAACTACAAAAAGAACAATTTAAACGGTAAATGTCCGATTTCATGATATCATGTGTTCTGTCTTTAGCATTAAATAAAAATGAAAAAGTGTTAGTGTTGGTTTTAAATGTTATTTTATAATTGTTGGTTTTTCTTAGTATATGTTGGAAATTAATATTCATGAACTGTGTATAAAGCGATTTATGCGCATGTATGTTTTAGTTCTGTTTTTAACAACGCTCTCTTAAAGTTCAGTCTCGTTGTGTCATGGCTGAATAGCGGTAAAGAGAATCTCATATTTATGTTTCTTCTATTATGTTAATTAAACGTTATTAATAAAACTGCGTACTTTTATTTATGATTCACGTCCTTCCTTAAGAGGTTATGGGCCCAGGTCGACGTTAAATAATAGTTCGAATTTAAAAAAATAACGTGAAAATAAAAGGTTGATCGGCACGTGTGTATTCAGACAGACATCTTGTTTTTCTATCAGTTTGACAACGGTGTGAAGTGTCGTTTACGGAAATGGCTGACGGAATCAACTTTGTGGCAATACAAAAGTTTGACGGTAGAAACTACCATCAGTGGAAGTTTCAAATAAAACAAGCACTTAGGGCGAAAGGAATTTTTGAAATTGCAAATGGAGATAGCCCATGTCCAAGAGATGCAACTACGAAACAAGAAGAGATTCACGCATGGAATAAAAAGGATGCAATGGCGATGTGTATCATAACAGCCTCAATGGAACTTTCACAAATTACGCTAATTGAAAATTGTGAAACATCAAAACAGGCTGTCGATAAGTTAGATTCCATTTATTTATTGAAAACGGAAACAAGTAAAATGATGGCGCATGAGCAGTTTTATAAATATAAAATGTCGCCGAACGATTCTATAATTCAACACGTCACAAAGGTTGAAAATTTAGCGCGTCAAATAAGGGAAACAGGTGAAGCGATTAGTGATACAGCAGTGATAACAAGAATTTTAGGTACACTGCCGTCAAAGTATGGTAACTTTAGACAAACTTGGCTTTCAATCGATGAAAGTAAACAAACGCTAAGTAATCTGACGAGTCGCCTTATTGATGAAGAATCTAATCTAACAACTGTCGAAGACATGGATAACGCTTTGGTAACAGCGAGTGTAAAGGCACGGAAGCAGAAAAGCAAGGTTCAGGTAACCTGTTATAATTGTCGGAAGAAAGGGCATTTTTCCAGAGATTGTAGGGCACCTCGCAAAAACTCTAACAAGGAAGAGTTTCAGAAGTCAAATTGTGATTACTCTGCATTCACTATTGAAGGAGAGGATTACGCCGCCAGTATTTTAACACAAGATCAATCAACATGGACCCTAGACAGTGGAGCATCGCATCACATGTCGCCAAATAGGAAGTTATTTGTAAATTTTGAAGAAGTTGAAGAATGGCCAGTAAAACTAGGTAATAACGTCGAACTTCCAGTGACGGGTCAAGGGGATATTAAAATTGAATGTTTAATAAATGGAAATTGGTTTAAAAGTGTTATAAAGAATGTTTGGTACGTTCCAGGACTTCGGAAGAATTTATTCTCTGAAGGTGCGGTAACTCAAAAAGGAATGCGAGTGATAAAAGAAAAAGATAAAGCGTTCATATTTGAAAAAGACACATTAAAGGCGTGTGCAGTTCGCGAATCTAATAATCTATACAAACTTTTGTTTCGAACGATTAACGAAGAGGTGAATTCAACGGAAAGTGAGAGTTTAAAAACGTGGCACGAACGATTGGGACACATTAATATAAAAACAATTTGTGAATTAGTAAAATCTGGTGCTATAAAATGTAATTTAAAAGAAAAAGATAAATTTGTGTGTGAAGGTTGTCAATACGGGAAACAACACAAATTATCGTTCAAAAGAAACCTATCAAGAAAGCTTCAACCTGGAGAATTAGTGCACAGTGATCTTTGTGGCCCAATGCAAACCACATCAATCGGTGGAAGTCGCTACTTTATTCTTTTTAAAGATGACTGTACTGGCTATAGAATTGTTTATTTTATTAGAAATAAAAGTGATAGTTTAGATTGTTTAAAAAGATACAGCAAAATGTGCAAAAATAAATTCGGTCACAATGTGAAAGTTTTACGTACTGATAATGGCACCGAATTTACAAATAAGGATTTTAAAAAGTTTTTAGCTGATAAAGGCATTGAACTTGAAACGTGCGCTCGATATACACCGGAACAAAACGGCAGGGTGGAAAGAGAGAATCGGACGATAGTTGAGAGTGCTAGATCGATGTTGTACACCAAAGATCTACCTATGAGTTTGTGGGCTGAAGCAGTGAGCACAGCGGTGTATTTACTAAACAGAACTACGAACTCTATCGATCCCAATCAGTCTGCATTCGAAAAATGGAATAAGAAAAAGCCAGAGTTGTCTCACGTTAAAATCTTTGGAAGTGAAGCGTACATGCACATTCCAGACAGCTTGAGAAGAAAATTGGAACCAAAAAGTAAAAAATTAATTTTGGTGGGATATGAGAATAATTCAAACAACTACAGACTGTTTGATCCGATAACAAAGAAAATAAAAATATCGCGAGACGTTATCTTTGTTGAAAATAAGCAAATAGAATTACCAAGGAAAAATACATTCTTAATTACAATCGAAAATGAAATTAAAGATGAATGTGAGCCTGCAAAAGAAGTTGTTGAACCCGAAGAATCCGATGGGTCCGATGGATCCGAAGGACATCCATACAATCTTCGTAAAAGAGATCCAGTAGTGTGTTATGAAGAGGGCGAAGTTAATTTAATGGAAGCGGAAATTCCAAAAAGTTATGAAGAAGCTCTACGTTCGGAAGATGCAAGACACTGGAAAGTTGCAATCGACGAAGAGATTGCAGCTCTAAATAAGAATAATACATGGAAACTGGTTTGTTTACCGAAAAATAAAAGAGTAATTGATTCGAAATGGGTTTTCAAAATTAAGAGGTCGCCTGATGGCGAGATCAGCAAATACAAGGCAAGATTATGTGCACGAGGATTCGCACAAATTGAAGGTACTGATTATATAGAAACATATGCCCCAACGACCCGATATGAAACAATCAGAATCTTGCTGGCGACTGCGGTACAAGAAAACTTCTCTTTAATTCAATTTGATGTAAAGACTGCATTCTTGTATGGTGAGTTAAAGGAAGAAATATACATGAAACCACCACCTGGAGTGACAAAAAGTCCGAATTTGGTGTGTAAATTAGTTAAATCACTTTATGGTTTAAAACAAGCTCCCAGATGTTGGAATGAAAAATTCACCAATTTTTTAAAAACGTTTGGTTTTAAACAGTGTGAGGCGGATCGGTGTGTTTATGTCGGGAACATCTTTAATCAATTAACTCTACTTGTGTTATACGTGGATGACGGACTACTTATCGGGAAAGATAAACAGTCACTTAATAAAATAGTGGTAGAAATGCAACTTAATTTTGAAATAACTTTGAGTGATCCAAATTATTTCGTGGGACTCGAAATTAAAAGAAGTGAAGACGGGTCAATGTTTATTCATGTAGCCAATTATATAGAACGCATGTTAAATCGTTTTTACATGAATGAAGCAAAATCTGTAAAGGTACCAGCTGATCCAAGTGTTGTTTTATCATCATCAATGGAGGAAGATAAAGACAAAATAATTGTGCCTTATCGTGAAGCGGTTGGCTCATTGATGTTTGCTGCTTTAACTGCGCGCCCAGATATTATGTACGCAGTAAACATTGTTAGCAGATATCAAAGCAACCCCAAACAGGCGCATTGGAAAGCTGTCAAAAGGATCCTGAGGTATTTAAAAGACACTAAGAAATTTGGCATTAGGTATATGAAGGATGAGAAAATAATTGGATACTCAGATGCTGACTATGCAAACGACATCGATACAAGGCGTTCGACAACCGGATATGTCTTCATGATGTGCCAAGGAGCGATCACATGGTGCAGCAGACGACAATCAACAGTTTCCTTATCAACTACGGAGGCCGAGTTCATTGCAGCTGCGGAAAGTGTAAAAGAAGGCATCTGGCTGAAACAACTACTTAGTGAAATAAGTTTAGATTTCAGTGGAAAATTGTGTTTGTGCGTGGATAACCAAAGTGCGATCAAATTAATTAAAAATCCTGCATATCACAAACGTACAAAACATATCGATGTTAAATATAACTTTGTACGAGAAAAATATGAAAATGGTTTATTTGATGTAATTTATGTATCAACAAACGAGCAACTTGCTGATATTTTAACAAAGGCTTTACCTTTTGAGAAATTTAAAAATCTCCGTGCCCATCTTGGCATGTTGAACGTACCGTAAAGATATACATATCAGCTGCTGCTTGTCATTTATAACTATTGGTTTATATATTATGATGATATGATTTATATTCATTTTATTTGTTCAATTTCTAAAACGGAGAAATTTGTAAAAGAAAATATTTGTTTTTATTTTCAGAAAATTATACCCAGTTCAGAATACAGGGGTGTGTTGGAAATTAATATTCATGAACTGTGTATAAAGCGATTTATGCGCATGTATGTTTTAGTTCTGTTTTTAACAACGCTCTCTTAAAGTTCAGTCTCGTTGTGTCATGGCTGAATAGCGGTAAAGAGAATCTCATATTTATGTTTCTTCTATTATGTTAATTAAACGTTATTAATAAAACTGCGTACTTTTATTTATGATTCACGTCCTTCCTTAAGAGTATATGTGCAATTTTTTCTGGTATTTTGCCAAAATATGGTATAGATATGTAATTTGTGTCTTCTGTTTGATTGTCAATGGGATATATTCTTTTGATAGCTAACCTATAATCTTTTTGTTTAATTAAAGTGTCAATCATGTTCGGATTATAATGATTTGCATGTGCTAGTTGTTTAATGGTTGATATCTCTTTGCTAAAATCTGATTTTGTTAGTGGAATAGTTAAAGCTCTGTGTACTAATGATCTGTATGCTGCTATTTTATGTGTATTGTGGTGACAAGATTCATTTGGTATTGTTATGTCTGTTTGTGTTGGTTTTCTGTATATGGAAAATTCAAAAAGATTGTCTGCGTTAATCTTGATATTTAAGTCTAGAAAGTTTATAGCTCTGTTTTGTTCTGTTTCTAGTGTAAATTTTATATTAGGATGGATACTGTTTATAAGAATTAAAAATTCATTGATAACCTCAAAAGAACTGTCAAAACAAGCTAAAATGTCATCAACATAACGAAACCAGAAGATAATGTGTTTAGAGAGGTTCAATTCAAATATTCGATCTTCAAACTTGCCCATAAATATGTTAGCTAATAGAGGACTTAGAGAATTACCCATAGGTAAACCATCCTTTTGTAAATAAATTATGTTATTAAAAGTGAAATAATTTTGACTTATACAAAGGTCAAATAATTGAATTAACTCTAACCTTTTAACTAATTCTATATTACTATTGATCAAGAAACTATCTAATAAAGGAATACATTCTTGTGGAGGTATTCTGGAGAACATGTTGCAAATATCAAAACTAACAAGTTTTGAATGTGGTGGAAGATGTATGTTTTGCAGCTTATCTACTAATTCTAATGAATTTCTAACAGAGTATTTCGATTTGTAACCTATCGTGTTAATAATCTGGTTCAGTTTTTTGGATAAAATGTGATTAGGTGCATTGATGTATGATACAACTGGTCTTATTGGCATATTCTGTTTGTGGGTCTTGACTAATCCATATAGTTTAGGTATTTGTGGGTTTTTATTAATGATTTGTTGCTTTTCTAATTCTGAAAAGCAGATATTGCAGTTTTCTAAACCTTGTTTTATTTCTTTTTGGAATTTTGTGGTTGGGTTTTTGTTTAAAGTTTCTAAATTTTCTGTATTAATAAATTCATTAACTTTTTGTATGTAAATATCTTTTGAAAGAATTAGCAAGGTGTTACCCTTATCTGCTTTAACAGAAATTAGATTGTTCGTAGTTATTTTCTGTTTTATAGATTGAAGAAGTGATATGTTAGATGTGTTGTACATTTTGTCCTGTTTCAAAGACATCTCTTTTAACAAATTCGAAATTTGGAATTTTGCATAGTTATTATGATCTTTCTTAAGTATAGTTTCGCATTCAACGGCCAAAATTTCTTTAATTTTGTTGGTAAATTTTGGAAAAGGACAAAATTTGAAACCTTTGTTAAGAAATTGTGTTTCTCTGTCATTGAATGTTATATTCGACAAGTTTATGAAACGAGGATAAAAGTTTGCAGTGTTCTGACAATTAAGGTTATTTTGTAGTGTACGTTTTTGTTGTACAAGTCGATGAAGTTTATTTTTCTGTGTGGTGTATTTTTTGAATTTAATGTGACTGACGGTTTCTCTAATGTCAAAATCTAAGATGTCAAATTGGATATTGTGTAATTTATGAGTAAGTTCTGTATAGAGTACCTTTATATAAACGTGCATATTGTCTCTTATACTAAACCATTTCTTCGATTCTTCTTTGAGCCATTTTCTTTTGGCATTCCTAATCACTTTTTCAGTAATCGAATTCTTGGTTCTGGTAGTGATGTTTATGTAGTTAGGAATAACCTGACGTTTCAGACATTCTTGGTTAAACCAAACATTCTGACTTGCGATTCCGTGTTTGATCATAAGTTTCTTGTATAACTTGGCTTGTTCTTCTAACGAAGACGAAATAATCTTGTTTATTGTTTCCAGCCTTATTTAAATTGTTCTTTTTGTAGTTCGGTATATATTGGACAAACACTTCGAAATTTTGACATAAGATATAAAGAACACGTACGTCATTACAAAAATAAACATCCTGAAAAATCGAATTACGCCAAACACCTTTTAGAACAAAATCACACAATGACTCCTCAAAATAATATTAAATTCCTACATTTTTGTAATAACAAACGCAAATTAGACATTTTAGAAGCCTTTGAGATATACAAACACAAACTCAGGGTACCTTTAATGAATGAACAACTTGAGCTCAGTAATTCTCCGTTACTGGAAGTATTAGATGTTTAATTATGATTATTATTATTATTTTATCTAGTTACCTATTTTGTATCTACCTTAGCGACGTGTTTGTTTATAATTATATTACCTTTGATAATGACAGCGTAGCTGTCGAAACAATATTGTCAGGTTATATTTTAATAAAACTGTGAAACTTTTAATAATCTTTATTTATTTCATACATATATATATGTTTCGGCTTATTACAAATTAAGTAAGCCATCTTCAGGTGTAGATAAAATTATAATAAAAACTGGTGTACACCTTCGTCTTTTACAACTATTAATTAATGATGTGATTAATATACCCAACTATAGATCCAATATGAGATCCACATGCCATAGATTGGCATCTTAAAGGTGTATCTTATCACTATCATTTTTAATTATTATGGTTGGGTTATCAATTTTTTCGACCTATCAAGTTTTTTAACATGTATTGTGTGTTGCAGAAGTTTTTATTATAATTTTATCTTCAGGTGTAGATAAAATTATAATAAAAACTTCTGCAACACACAATACATGTTAAAAAACTTGATAGGTCGAAAAAATTGATAACCCAACCATAATAATTAAAAATGATAGTGATAAGATACACCTTTAAGATGCCAATCTATGGCATGTGGATCTCATATTGGATCTATAGTTGGGTATATTAATCACATCATTAATTAATAGTTGTAAAAGACGAAGGTGTACACCTTCGTCTTTTACAACAACTATTAATTAATGATGTGATTA